>JALAZF010000003.1:19229375-19947500 GCA_022829125.1 Lathyrus tuberosus
ACCGCTACGAATAGTGTCCCTTGTCAAGAAAGCTTATTGATAAAAGAAACTGAGACCAATTCATTGGTAGGAAACCAGGAACGAGGGGAATTTTACATCAAAAACTAAGACCAGTTCCTTGGTAGGAAACCTAGAACGAGGGGAAGTTTATATCAGAAACTGAGACCAGTTCCTTGGTAGGAAACCAGGATCGAGGGGAAGTTTATTTCAAAAGGAAACTGAGATCAGTTCCGTGGCTAAAGACAGGATCGAGGGGAAGTTTATTAACAAAAGAAAACTGAGACCAGTTCCTCAGCTGAAGACCAGGATTGAGGGGAAGTTTACCTTTTCTAAGCATCATTGCTTAGCAAAAGAAGATGGATGAGCAAGCCGCCATTCATAACCACCATCAAAATTTTGGTTATTCCGATATTTAATCCTCTTACACCCTGAATGCCCGAATACCTTCGCCATTCGCACCTTCGGGTCAAAGAAGATTAAATAGGGGCATCTGTCATGCCCTAAATTTTGACCACAAGATTCCCATCATTGTGCAAACAATCATCACAATATGGATGCACCTTTATGCCTCATCAATCTCCTCAGGAATTGTTGAGCATTCACTACAATCAGAGATTAGGGTTTTCAAGCCCTCTCAGAGCCTTAGACAAAGGATCAATCAAGAAATGAAATGATCTTCAACTTGTCTAACCTCTCAAACACCCATAAATGATCAAGAGGACTCCCACATCAAGAATCAGGCACAAGGTTGCAACATTCCAAGTGGATTAAGCCTCAAGATCGCCATTGTCACCAAATTAGGGTTTTGGTCGACCAAGGCCTCCAGATGGGAATTTTCCTCTGGGCATGAGCCAATACTTCAAATCACAACTTAATATGCTCCAATGGACATCATGAACCCAATCATCAAGTCAATTTAGCCTTAGGGGATGCATTTACAAAAAATCAGGAATCAAGGTTTCTTGAACTAATTCACCCCTAAGTTGATTTTTGGGACAAAACATGAGCCAATACCTCAAGACATGATTTAAGGGTCTCTAATAAACCACATTGATCCATTTGCAACAATGGATTAATCCAAGAAGCTTGATGCATAAATTTCAATTTCATCTGGGCCACAATTAGGGTTTTGAGGAAAAAGTCAATTGTATCTTTGACTTTTGACTCAGGCATGCTCCCAAAGCTTGGGACATGATTCAATACACCCTATAACACCTATGGAACATATCCATCAAGTTTGATTTAGGTCAAGGACTTGATTTCATAGAGGATCGCACAGTTTTGGGATTCATCTGATAAAAAGTCAACTGTGCATAAAAGTCAAAGTTTGACTTTTTGAGATTTTTCATAATTATGGTTCCTTAACCCTAAAATGATGTTAATGTGTGATTGGAATCATCATTCATCAAGAAAAATCAAAGAAAGTGGGATAACTTGTAAAAGGGGTAACCATAAAAACTTAGAATTTTTCTAAGTTATGAAATAAAGTGGCTAGGGTACCAACTTCCAAGGATCATAACGTGAGATCCAAGCAACCATTTTGGCTGATCCAAAGATGGATTTGTAGCTCTCATGGCATACTTCAAAAGTGTCAACTACACCTCATTCTAATTCTTCATGGATTTTAAGTTATGGAGTGATCAAAATGGTTGAAAACATGAAATGTCACTTTTTCCAACACATAATGAAATTTTCACTAAGTCTGAATCTGTCTTGCTTTTTTTCAAAATGTAGGAGGATTTTTCACTTGGATCCAAAAGATTTCAAGACAAACTATGTTCACACATATGTTGTATCACATAAGGGCTTTCCAAAATGTCCAAGAACTTCATCAAACTCCATCTGAGCTAGGAGTTATGACAGCTGCAACATGCCTTGCTGCAAACTGTCTTGGCAAGGCAGATTTGTGCATAAAGGCATGATTTGCTAAAATTGTACAATTCCAAGCATGCTTATCCATCTGAACACCTCAAGGGGGAACAACCAAGGGACAAGCACTGATTCATCAGCCTCCCAAGTCCAAGATTCCCAAAGTAGCATGCCAAACCCTAAAAAGCCTAAAAGAGGCCAAGACTCCAATTTTGTCTCCAAGCATTCAATGGATGCACCAAGGTGGTATGAACTGAGCCATTTCCAACTGAATGAGTCAAGGATAAGCTCTAAACCAAAGAACCATAGGCCTGTGCTCTAACCTCTAGTCAATGGCTAGAGGAGACTTAAGATTCCAAAGTGATGCAATTGGACAATGAGCTGCTACAGTTACCATTCATTATTGCTTGCAAAAAAAACTTGCTCTACTATAAATAGAGCTCATTTGTGCTCAGTTTGAGTACACCAAAGCACTACAACACTTGCTTTCCTCAAAATCTCTTTCTCTAGGCCAAAATGCCTTCTTTTGCAAGGTAACTCTGAGTTTTTGAGTTAGAGAGCATTTTCATCACAACTCATGATCCAAACACATCCAATATGTCATATATAAGCCGTCCAAACTCTCATAAGTGACCTGTAACACCAAAATCACAAAGTCCCCTCTCAAAACCTCAAAATTGGACTTTTTTGCATTTTTCAAGCCATGTCTTGATTCAGTCACTGCCAAAACCAGATAAAGCCTTAAACACACTCCAAATATCACCCTTGAACTGTCCCAAATGGTTCTCCCCATCTGGAACACCATTTGAGAGAGTTGCTATATTGGCCACTTTTGCCCCTATTGCAAGAAAGAGCTCAAACTTGTTCCTGAGGATTCTAGTTGATTCCAACCATTCTAAAAGCTTCTAAGGGATCATTTGAGGGTGTCCAAAGCATCAATTTATTTCAGGAACAAAGCACTTGACATATTGCCCAAAAAGCTCCTAAAGAGGTAAGTATCACAACTTGAACTCTTTGAAATATGCATTGCTTTGAGGTCCACTGATCATGCACATCTCATACATGTTATATGTGTTGTGTTTAAACCAATTCATCATGTAATTCATGCTTGTAACAAGAGATAGCATAGAAAATGCAATTATAGGCCTATTTTAAGAACACTATCGGGTTTTGAAATAGGAGCCTCATCTGAAAAAACCACCACCACCATTGGATTCCTTGTGAAATTCTAGGCAAGCTAGACCTAAATTTTGTCCCAATCCATGGAGAAATGAGAAAGTTACAAGCTTTAGGTTTTTTGCCAAAATCTTGCCTTGCCTTGCCTTGGCCAAGCCAAAAACAAGGCATGCCTCATATATCCATGAGATGGTTTTGATACACGGATGTATCACCACCCCAGTGGTAGAAGGTGCGCGCTGCACCCAAGAGGTCTGGGGTTCGAATCCCCCTCGCCCCAGATCCTCTTTTTATCATTTTATCCTTTTTTCATTATTTTTTCATATTAGTTTTAAATGATTTGAAAAATTAATAACTCTCTCAATTTTAATCATTTTTGGTTGATTCTTTTTCTGAAAAATCACAAAAATGTTGAAATATTTTATTCCACAAAAAAAATCAGATTTATATTAATTATTTAATATAGTTGATATTTTTGTAAATAAATTCATTTTTATTATTTTTAAACCTTTTAAAAAATGAATATTCTCCTTGAAAAATCAAGACCAAATGAGTTTTAATTCATCTTGTGGTTAAATATCATTTTTTAAACCTTAACCAAAAATCACAAGTTGTTTATTCAAACTTATTTGGTATCTTTATCATTTTAATTAATTTTCTTTGAATAATTACATTAAAAAATGATGAAATTAGGGCTTTGTTGATTTTCTCCCTAGCAAACGTTTTCAAAACACTCATGGGCCTCTTGGTAGAGTGTAAGACCCATCCCTTTGTACATAAACAGTTTTGGGCCTCAGTGTATTGTATAAGTCCCGATATCGTCAGAAACCTCAGCGCGATCGCCATTTTCAAACAAACAACTGGGCCCGCCCTCGTGATGTAAGTCCCATTTCTTTTCTTTAAAGCACTTTTGGGCCTCTTGGTGGAGTGTAAGACCCACCCCTTTGTACAGAAAACCTTTTTGGACCTCAGTCATTGTATAAGACCCACGGTGTTTTCAAAAATCTCGGCGCGATCGTCGCCTTTTCAAAATAAACTTCGGGCATCTCCCTGAGTTGTAAGCCCCATCTCCTGTACAAAAATAAACTTTGGGCCTCTAATAGAGTGTAAGACCTAATCCCTTTTGACCAAAACCTTTTGGGCCTCAGTCACTTGTATAATTCCCTGTACAAATTCAAAACAACAGTACAATCACTGTTAAAACTTAGGTCTCTCCTTGAGCTGTAAGCCCCGATCTCTGTTCAAAATACTTTCTCCTTTGATTTTGAATCCAAATGTATTGTTGCTTGTAGCGCGATTTTTGTGGTCCTGAGTCACTATCGCTTGGGTACTACAGTTCGATTCATTTTTTATCCTATTGAGCTGATTAAGGAAGGGAAATAGATGTCTCCAATTAACCCTGCTTGCATACTGAGTTTGAACAGCGGTCTGTTAGGTTACAGATGCGATTAAGATGTGGGTCCTTCTTCTTTTTATTTTGTTAAAATCAGAATGTCTGGATCATTTGCGAGGTTTTTGGTAAGATGTTAGGACTTGGTGCTTTTGGGTCGATATATGGGGGTACTGGATTTGGGTCTTTGATTAGTATGCTCGCTGAGATTTTTTGTAATCTTATGCCTACGTATTCCCGTTTGACGAAACAGGGAAATTAGAGCGATCGTAGTTCCTCCTATTCTATGGGAGAAAAAAAAAGTTGTTTTGGTGTCTTGTTCAAAGCCCAAGACGTGAAGCTAAAGGTGGTTTGTATCTTGTTCAAAGCCCAAGATGTGAAGCTAAAGGGTTAGAGAGAGTTTGTCATCTCTAAAGAGGAGTTGTTGATGTTTGTATGCTGTGAGCAAGGCACAAATTTGATGCTAAAAGGTTGATTGGCTCAACCGGGGTTTTCCTTATACAAAGCCTAAGCGAAGGCTAGAAGTTTAACTTTTTTGGGGAAAATGTTCTTTCTGTCTTGTACAAAGCCCAAGATTGAGGCTAAAAGGAAGTTGACTCAACAAGAGAGTCTTTTATACTCAACGAGAGAGTGATTTTATATGTCTTGTACAAAGCTCAAGACGGAGGCTAAAAGGTGATTGACTCAACGAGAGAGTCTTTTATACTCAACAAGAGAGTGATTGACTCAACAAGAGAGTCTAAAAAAGGTGATTGGCTCAACAAGAGATTCTTTTATACTCAACAAGAGAGTGTTTTGTTGTCTCGTACGAAGCCTGAGATTGAGGCTTAAAAGGGTTTGACTCAATAAGAGAGTCTTTTATACTCAATAAGAGAGTGTTTATGTGCCTTGTACGCAGCCCAAGACGGAGGCTAAAAGGAGATTGACTCAGCAAGAGAGCCTTTTTATACTCAACAAGAGAGTGTTTTTGTGTGTCTTGTACAAAGCCCAAGACAGAGGCTAAAAGGTGTTTGACTCAACAAGAGAGTCTGAAAAGGTTAGCTCCGCTGGGGAGAATCATTTGTACAAAGGCCAAGAGGAGGTTGTCTTACCGCTGTGGATTCTGGAGATCCTGAAGCGGTTCCAAGTGTGGGGAACTCTCATGGGAGAAACCGAGGTTTCTTCCTATGTGGGAAAGGAGCTTGAGAATGTCTTCGAGACTCAAGGGTCTTAGACTGTCCAAGTCTAGAGTTTTATCTTTTGTACAATGCCCAAGAGGAGGCACGGACATTAAGAGATGAGTATCAACCCTAAAATGGCCGGAGTTTTGACGCTGGGAAGACTGCTCTAGCAAAGGATGACTAAGTTCTGTCTTATACCTTTAAGAGGTCGTCAGGGTCCTTGTATTAAGCCTAAGAGAAGGCATGAGAACTTCTAAGAAGCCGACGGGTCCTTGTACAATGCCCAAGAGGAGACGGGGATGCTTTTAGGAAGCCCGTGGGTCCCCCAAACCCCGAGAAGTTCAAGACATGCTATTCACCGAGAATAGATTAAGCCAGGAAAGTCCGAGAATTTGGAAGAAACTCAAGAGATGCCATTCACGGAGAAAAGATCATCTATGGGGAGTTAGTGTTTCTTTGACAATGTTTAAGGGTGACAGTCTGAGAAAGGGTTCACCGAGAATACTGCATTTCACGTCTCCATATTGTTTAACCCCAAGAGGAGGGAAGACTGTATCTGGAAATCCTATGGGGATCTAGTTTTGTTTGAATTTAAGAGTGACCAATAGGGCTTTACCTAGTCCTAGACGTAGTTGCCGGGGAAAACTCTAAATAACTATACTAGTATTACACAGTGGATATTGGACAAGTATATAAAAGTTTGTGAAAGAAGACTTACAGCGAAACAGCCCCACAATACAGTTATATACATATGAAAGCGGTAATGAAAGTGGATAAACACTTACCCGTTGTAGAGCTTCCATGTTGTTTTGTTAGTTGTTCAACAAAGAAAGTTTTGATAACAACATATTCAAAATCAAAGGAGAAAGTATTTTGAAGAGATTGTTGGGGCTTACAGCTCAAGGAGAGGCCCAAGTTTTAATGATGATCGCACCGTTATTTTTGAAAATACAGTGGGACTTACACAATGACTGAGGTCCAAGAAGTTTTGGTTTTCGAAAAGGGTTGGGTCTTACACTCTACTAGAGGCCCACTAAGATGTTTTTGTACAAGTGGTGGGGCTTACAGCTCAAGGAGAGGCCCATTAAGTTGTTTGAAAAATGGCGATCATGCCATGATTTTTGAAAATGTGTTGGGACTTATACAATGACTGAGGTCCAAACTATTTTGGTTTCAAAGCGGGATTGGGTCTTACACTCTATTAGAGGCCCAAAGTGTTTTTTTTATACAAGAGATGGGGCTTACAACTCAAGGAGAGGCTCAGATGATTTTTGTTTTGAAATGGCGATTGCGACGAGATTTTTGAAAACGCAGTGGGTCTTATACAATGGCTGAGGCCCAAAAATGTTTGGTTTTCAAAAGATTGGGTCTTACACTCTATCAGAGGCCCACTAAGTTTGAAAAAAAGATTTGTGAGGGTGAAAATCAAAGAAACCCTAATTTTGTTTTTCTTTAAAAGTAAATATTTAAAGAAAATCAATAAAATTATAAAAATACCAAATAGACTTGAATAAACCACTTTTGATTTTTGTTTAAGGTTGTAGCACCCCAAAATTTGCCCTCCCTTTTTTTAACCTTTTTCTGGCTTATGTTTCTTTTTCATTTGCATCTTTATTAGGTCATATAACACATAATCATATCATTGTTTCTAGACATGGGATCAAAGGGTTTTCTTGTTATTGGTGTTTACCTTATGCGGAGTTGGTTCAGTCGGTTTCTATCTCAGGTTAAGTTGGAGCAAGAGGTTAAATTTTGCTCCTTGCAATTTTTCTATTCAAAGGATCCATCAAAGGCTTTGGGTCAGGGGATCATTTGTGTGAATCAGGATGTATGTCTCAAGGACAGTTAGGGTTTCTCCTTTTTGGTCGAGTGTGTGGACAATCATCAATTTAAGATCATGAGATTAGGGTTTTCAGGTTGAGGAAATTAATGGTTATCAGGACGAAGCATATGTTGATTGATTTGAGGAGCACTGGGTCATGGTTGATTGAGCTTACTGATTGAATTGTTCGGATTCATTGAAGATGTGAGTTTGATGTGGATTGAAAGTGTGATTGGAATTAGAGATTTGTCGTGTGGGCCACTTGGAATTCAAATTTCTACCATAAACCCATTATTCATTTTCATTTTTCTTTAACCCATATCCATTTCTTTTTTATATGTCCATTTCCAAAACCAATCCAATATCCATATTTTTCAAATTCCAATTATCCAAATTCATTTCCATATTCATTTTAATTTCTTCCAATTCCAAATTACCATTTTAGTATTTTTTTAGTTTTATCCAATTAAATCCACATCCAATTTTGAATCTTTTTAACCAAACCAATCCAAAAACCATATTCAATTTTTTAAACTTCAATAAAACATATCCAAACACACCTCATTCAATCCATCTTCATTTTGAATTCATACTTAAAACCATTTTTTTTAAACCAAATCACGTTTTCTCATATGTTCTCTATTACAAAAGGACCCATCATCATTACACTAATAACTGTATTGGTCTTGGTTTGTGAACAAATAACAAGAAAAGGCCCACAGCAGGCATTAGCTGCATTGCGTGTTCCCTTAACAGAAAATAAAAAAAAAAATTATAATAAGAGGTACATAGCAGCAAAAGGAAAGGCGCAAGGTTTTAACAGAAAAGTAATTATTTCAAAAAAGAAAAAAAAAGCTTTGAATGGAAGAAAAGATTGACGCAACAGAACTTCTCTTGCAGCGCAGAAATTCCAAAAGAAGTACATAGCGGAATTTGGTGAAAACGCGTGATAACTTGCAGCAACTTGTTAAAAAACCACTTCATGTCATGCTGCAAAACTCGTGACAAAAAATACAAAGGCTCGAAAAGAAAAAAGTCATAACAGGAATTGAAAAACAAGTTCAAATTCAAAAATAACTCACAAAATTTACAACAGAAAATTCACTAAAAATTCTAAAAAAACAAATTCTAATAGAATTCAGCTGCAAATACTATTCTACCCTCATCGAGCAAGATATAAGTCGAGCTTCATCTCATTCTGGGAATAATCTTCATTCTCCCTGCAACTTCCTCCATTTCTCTTCACCTTCTTATTCTCTTTGCAATTTCCTCCATTCCTCCATCTCCATATTCGTGAAACCTGGAACAAAATTCAGAAGAAAAGCATTCAACAGTTTCTGAACTCTATCTTCATCAATAATTCTCCACCACAACACCAATTCTGCTGCAAGTAATCACACGTATACATGAGCAGAAACTCACCATTTCAGCTTCATCATTCTCTTCTCAAGCTTTGCAAGAACTACAAGAATTCAACACGCATGGAGATGAATCAGATGAAGAATTGAAGGAGCTGAAACAACATCAATTTCAGAAGTAGCAAGAATCGACACACACGTAAAAACAACACACGCAACAGAAAGAAGAAGAAGATGCAATAATCACAGTGCAGAAATAGGGAAGCATACACAGCGGATTCACAGATCGAAGAAGAGAAAGAAGAAACCTCAGAAGAAGAGTGAAAGTGATGTTACCTCTGATTTTCTATTTATTTTTGCCGATTTGAAGGAGCACCGGACTCTCTCCGGTAGGTACGTTAACCTTGATCCAAACCTTGATGTTGCCATGTAATTTTTGATTAACTTGTTTTTGTGTTTGCGGTGAGTTTGCAATGTGTTGGTTTGCTCTTCCGGTCTGAATGACTCGCGGCGAGCCATATCAGTTTTATGCGAGTTGAGAAAGATGATAATGTTAATTTCTGAGAGAGGAAGATCGTAGTTGTTGTGCGATTCGTGTCATGTTTGGATCGTGGAGGCTGAGTAGAAGATGACACAGTGAGACTAAGAGTAGAAGGACGGTTCTAACGAAGTGGTGATGATACAACCTCCTCCGCCGTCGGAGGCGATCTCCGGCGCGGCGGTTTACGGCGAAAGGTTTGGATGAAGGTGATGTTATTGGAGAAGTGGAGAGCGAACCATGGAAACAGGCTCACGGCGCGGTGGAGGTTAATCCATTTTCTGGCAATCGTTTGGTGAGGTGTGTTCTGCGACGGTGTGATTTGAAGGAGATGGTTTCAAAGAGAGGAACAATGGAGATGGTAGTCGTGCGTTTTTACTGCGAACAGGTCGGAGAAGAGGAGTATGAAGCAAGACGGAGGATGGCGACGAGTTTGCAAATGTGGAGGTGGTCGGAGAGGGAAAAAGAATGAGGAAGGTTGTGCGGCTGAGGTTTTGAAGAAGAGTGATGAAGCTGAGTGTGTATGTTGTTAAACCTAATGCCATACGGATGGGGCCTTAGGCCCTTTGCTGATTTGTTTCCAATCACACTACCTAGTTTCTATTTCACCCCCTCCCCTTGGTTTCATTCTGATGGGCCTAAATGCACTCAGCCCATGCGCTTGAACACTCCTCACAACCCCCAGAACACTTACTCGCACCCCCCTTGAATTGATAAGAACCCTTGGGCCTGTTGTTTCAAGCCTACTCGCCTGACATTCTACTTACACCACCCTGAGCTGCCTCTGCACCCCCTTGGTTTTAATAGTTTTATTTTGGTTTTTAGTTAATAAACTTAGGACAATTAGAGTTTATTAGTTTTTAGAAATTAACTTGTTTTAATTAGTTTTTTCTAGAACTTAATTTTAGAATTAATTTTCTTTAGAATTAGATTTTTAGTTAGAATTAACTTGATTTAGTTTTAGGTTTAATTCTTTAGAATTAGTTACTAATCTTGATTAACTCTTAATCTTAGGATAATTGTTGACAAATTTTTAATATTGCTTGTAATTAGCATTTTAATTCTAATTTTTTACTTAGACTAATTGTTGATTAATTCCTGGTTAATTGTTAATTTCTCTTCACATGTTTTCGTTTTCGATTCTCTTTTTGTGATTGCGTGGCTTCGTGTTTACTTGTTGATTACTCTGTATTCGCATGCTCCCTTAAGGTTCCTAGTCCGACTTAATTTCTGATTAAGCTCGGAGTAGGATAGACATTAGGCTAGCAATCCAAGCATGATAACTTGTAGGACAAGGCTTCCCCTTTTCTCTCGTACCCGTGCGATTGAGACTAGCTAGACTCCTTTCTCCTTTTCTCTTGCACCCTTGCGATTGAGACAGTTCCAATCCGTGGTCGTTACCACGAACTACAACCGCTCTGATTTCCTCCTTCTGGATAGATTGAGGATACGTAGGCACGAGGATCCCTATTCTTGGCGAGCACTTTTCTCTCGCACCCCTGCGATTGAGACCCTTCCACCCTTCCTTCCATTTCCCATAGTTTCGTGAACTACGGTTGCTCTGATTCTCATTTCCGATGAGATACGTAGGCACGAGGATCCCTATCCTTGGCGAGCACGCTAACAACTAACCTCCCATCTTCTCTCGCACCCATACGATCGAGACCAACCTGTTAATTGAGTCTTTTCTCTCGCCCCCGATGAGATCGAGACCCTTCCCTCTTTTCGACCCGTAGGTCAAACTACGACTGCTCTAATTTCCTCTCTCTAGTTAGATTAAGGATACGTAGGCACAAGATGACGATGTCTTGGCGAGCAACCTCCCCCCTTAGTTCGTGTCCAAACTACGTTGACTCTGACTTTCCCATTGCACGAGGGAATACGTAGGCATAGGACGAGCAATGTCCTATCGAGTCACTTCTTTTTCTTTTCTCCCCCGTTTCTTTGTTCTCTTCCGTTCCTGTTCCTTATCTTTTCCAGTAGCAGCGGAGCTCCAGACGACGACACCCTTTGATACAGACAACAAGCGTGGATCTCATCGAGTACGATGGACGCGTGGGGGTGCTAATACCTTCCCCTCGTGTAACCGACTCCCTTACCCATTTCTCTTGGTCGCGATGACCATGCTTTTCCTTTCCCTCAGGTTTACGTAGTGTTTCCTTTCCCTCTCTTGGGATAAATACACATTGCTGGCGACTCTGTTTTCGCACCACTTTCGCGTTTGTACCTAGATGAAAATCCCGGGAGCGACAGCTGGCGACTTTACTGGGGACAGGTTGACCTCTTGCTGGTCCATCGCCTATGCGAGTCAGTCCTAGCACTTGTCTGTTTTATTTCATTGGGTGTTTACTATTGCGCTTTATTTTGTTGTATATTAATGTATTACTGTATTACTATTTTTACCTTATTTATTGCATTGCATATCATTATTATTATGCTGGACTGTGCTGCGATGTGCTGGATTTTCTGTTTGGCAGGTTGGGGGGTTCTGAGAGATAAGCCAACTACTCAGGCTTGAGCATACACATAGGTATTAGCTTGGGCAGGCGTGTCGCTCCCGTGTGTAGCGAGCGATTTTGGACGCGGTACTTAAGTGCTGGTCGCTCTCTGCGGTTGAGCCTTAACTACAGGTCGATTCATTTTTTATCCTATTGCGAGCTGATGAAGGAAGGGAAATAGATGTCTCCAATTAACCCTGCTTGCATACTGAGTTTAAACAACGGTCTTTTAGGTTACGGATGCTATCAATGTGGGGGGGCCTTTGTACTGGTTATTTGTATTTTTGCCAATACTGTTTTCTTTCTTTTTATTTTGACAGAAGGTTTCTGGCGGGGAACAAGGATTAGGATGTTAGGACTGATGCTTTTTGATGTGAGAGTATGGGATTTGGGTGTTTTTGTTGATTGTGCTCGCTAAGATCTTTTCTTTCGATCTTATGCCTACGTATTCTCGTTTACCGAAACAGGGAAATCAGAGCGTTCGTAGTTCCTCCTATTCTATGGGAGAAAATGGTTATTTTGGTGTCTTGTTCAAAGCCCAAGATGTGAAGTGAAAGGTGGTTTGTATCTTGTTCAAAGCCCAAGATGTGAAGCTAAAAAGTCTCAACTTTAGAGAGAATTTGTCACCTCTAAAGAGGGGGTTGTATGTCACAACTGTTTATAAAGGAGAATTACTTTAACCGGGATATGTGAATCCGACAATGCCATAATTTCCTTTATAGGGGATTTCCAACCTGAAGGAGAAGACTTTAACTCAGTGTAGAGCAATGTTATCTTTCCTTAGGAATTTCTCATGCTAAAAGAGGGACACTGGCGTGGATGTAAATAATCCAGAGGCTTGCCGCTTACAGCGATTAGATGAAGGGGAAAGAGTGGTTGATGTTTGTGTACTGTGAACGAGGCACAACTTTGATGCTAAAAGGTTAATTGGATTAACTAGTGGTTTTCTTATACAAAGCCTAAGAGGAGGCTATTATGTGTCTCGTACAAAGCCCGAGAGAGAGGCTAAAAGGGGTTGATCCCACAAGAGGATCTTTTATACTCAACAAGAGATTTTTTGTATCTCGTACAAAGCCCAAGATGGAGGCAAAAATTTGTTTGGCTCAATAAGAACCTTTTTGTATCTCGTATAAAGCCCGAGATGGAGGCGAAAGGGGTGATTGTTTCAACGAGGGAGTCTCTTAGGTGTCTCATACAAAGCCCGAGAGAGAGGCTAAACATTGTTTGACTCAACGAGGGAGTCTTTTGTATCTCGTACGAAGCCCGAGATGGAGGATAAAATTGTTAGCTCCACTGGGGAGAATCATTGCACAAAGCCCAAGAGGAGGCTAAGGTAACTGTTTCAGTTAAGTGACAGGTCCAGTATACTGATTTTAAAGAGAAAATCAGTTCTTATATGAGCAACACTGTACTCAGGGATTTGATTTGAGGATCAGGGATATTTCCTTCTCTTTGAGGAAACGGGAAATCCAAAGGGTATTGAGACTGTTCGAGTCTGCGGGTTTCCTTCCTATTTAACGAAGGGGTCACTTGAGAATGTCTTTGAGACTCAAGGATATTAGACTGTCCAAGTCTAGAGTTTCATCTTTTGTACTATGCTTTGAGAAACAGTAGTAGACTCTATGAAAGGACTGTTCTATGAAGATGACTAGGTTCTGTTCCTATACCTCTATGAGGTCATCGAGACAATTTGTACGAAGCCCAAGAGGAGGCTGGAAACTTTTAAGAAGCCGACGGGTCCTTGTACGAATCCCAAGAGGAGGCTATCATTCCTGGAGGAAGAGATCATTATACGAAGCCTAAGAGGAGGCTGTAAATACTTCTAAGAAGCCGTAAGGTCCTTGTACTAAGCCCAAGAGGAGGTTGGGTTGCTTTTAAGAAGCCTGTGGGTCCTTGTACTATGCCCAAGAGGAGGCCGATTGCTTTTAAGAAGCCGATGGGTCCCCAAACCCCGAGAAATTCAAGGCAAGCTATTCACAAGGAATAGATCAAGTCAGGAAATTTCGAGAATTTGGAAGAAACTCAAGAGATGCCATTCACGGAGAAAAGATCATCTCTAGGGAGTAGAGTCTCTTGACAAGCGCTTTTAAGAAGCCTGTGGGTCCCCAAACCCCGAGAAATTCAAGGCAAGCTATTCACAAGGAATAGATCAAGTCAGGAAAGTTCGAGAATTTGGAAGAAACTCAAGAGATGCCATTCATGGAGAAAAGATCATCTCTGGGGAGTAGAGTTTCTTTGACAACTTCTACGAGTGACAGTCTTTGAAAGGGTTCACAGAGAATGCTGCCTTTCATATCTCCATATTGTTTAACCCCAAGAGGAGGGAAGACTGTGTCTGGTAATCCTATGGGGATCTAGTTTAGACTATTTCTAAGAGTGATCAACTGGCTTAATGCTAGACGTAGTTGTCGGGGAAACTCTAAATATCTATACTATTATTACACAGTTGATATGAGTTTATGAAAGAAGACTTACAGTGAAACAGCCCCTCAATACAGTTATATATATATGAGTTTATGAAAGGAGACTTACAGTGAAACAACCCCACAATACAGTTATATACATATGAAAGCGGTAAATGAAAGCGGGTAAACACTTACTCGGTTGTAGAGCTTCCATGCTGTTTGGTTAGTTGTTCAACAAAGAAAGATTGAAAACAACAGTATATTCAAAATCAAAGGAGAAAGTGCTTTGAAATAAAAAGATTTGGGGCTTCAGCTCAAGGAGAGGCCCAAGGTTTTATCAGTGAGCGCACTGTTTGAATTTGTACAGAGGGACTTATACAAGTGACTGTGGCCCAAAAAGGTTTTCTGTACAAAGGGATGGGTCTTAAACTCTCTCAAGAGGCCCAAAAGGTTTAAAGAAAAAAAGTGGGGCTTATAACACGAGGGTAGGCCCAGTTGATTTTTCGTTAAAAATGGCGATCGCGCCGAGGTTTTCTTTTAACGCAGAGGGACTTATACAATAAGTGAGGCCCAAAATGTTTTTGGTTAAAAGGGGGTTGGGTCTTACACTCTAATAGAGGCCCAAAAGTTTTAAATGGGTCTTATAGCTCAAGGAGAGGCCCAGTTATTATTTTTCAAAAGGCGACGATCGTGCCGTTTGTTTGAAAATGTACAGAGGGACTTATACAATGAATGAGGCCCAAAATATTTCTGTACAAGTGGGTTGGGTCTTACACTCTAATAGAGGCCCAAAAGTTTTGAATGGGTCTTATAGCTCAAGGAGAAGCCCAAGGGTTATTTTGAAAAGGCGACGATCGCGCTGT
The DNA here is from genome assembly GCA_022829125.1 of Lathyrus tuberosus. Lineage (NCBI taxonomy): Eukaryota > Viridiplantae > Streptophyta > Magnoliopsida > Fabales > Fabaceae > Lathyrus > Lathyrus tuberosus. Next base: position 19,244,455 of record JALAZF010000003.1, read on the forward strand.
TTGTTTTTTACGGTATCGGGACTTATACAATACACTAAGGCCCAAAAATGATTTGGTCAAAAAAAGGATTGGGTCTTACACTCTATTAGAGGCCCAAAATTTATTTTTCAATGGATGATGATCGCGTCGAACTTTTTGAAATACCACGGGACTTATACAATAAATGAGGCCCAAAAATGGTTGGTATTTACAAAGGGCTGGGTCTTACACTCTATTAGAGGCCCATGAGTGTTTGAAAAAGTTTGATGAGGGTTGAATTAATCAAAAACCCTAATTTCATTTTTTAAAGAGCATTTTTCAAAGAAAAATCAAGTAAAAAATGATAAAAAATATCAAATAAAATCATTAATCATGTTATAAACAGTGATTAAGGTTTATGAAAAAGTATTTTGTCCACATGAATATTTAAAATCATTTTGGTTTTAAAAATCAAGAAAAAGAAATCATTTTAAAAGCATTTAAAACAATTTAATACAATATTTTTGAATATATTAAAAATATATCAAATAATAATATTTTTTGTGATTTTTTGGTGGATTAAAATATTATGGAGTATGAATAAAAAGTGTGTAAAACAGATTTCGAAAATGATGATTTTTGCTATGTGAAAAAATTGGTTGAGTTTTGAAGATAAACTAAGAAAAAGAGGAAAGATGTCACAACATCTCATTCGACATCTTTCATGAGTTTTCAACATATTTTTTCTCAAACTTCCAACACCCATAACTTTCTCAAATCTCAATGGTTTGAGACAAAATTTATATGCATCTGGCCCAGAATTTCACAAGGAATCCAATGGTGGTGGTAGTTTTTTCAGATCACACTCCCTCCTCAAAACCCGATAGTGGGTTTGAAAAGGACCTATAATTGCATTTTCTGTGCTACACTTTAATACAGGCATGGATTACATGGTGAATTAGCCCAAACGCAACATATACAACATGTATGAGATGTGTATGATCAATGGACTTCAAAGCAATGCATGATTTCAAGGATTCCAAGTTGTGATGCTTACCTCTTTTTGAGCTTTTTGGAGTTTTTGTGCAATCTGTCAAGCCTCTTGTTCCAGAAATGATTTGATGCTTTAGACACATTCATATGATCCCTTAGAAGCTTTTAGGATGATTGGAATCAACTGGTACCTGCAAAAACACAAACTGTCCCTTTCTTGCAAAAGGGGTTAAAAGTGACCAAAATAACAACTCTCTCAAATGGTGTTCCAGATGTTGGGAACCATTTGGGACAGTTCAAGGATGATATTTGGAGTGTGTTTGAGGTTTTATCTGGTTTGGAAAGTGACTGAATCAAGACATGACTTGAAAAATGCAAAAAAGTGCCATTTTGAGGTTTTGAGAAGTGACTTTGTGATTTTGTGAATACAGGTCACTTGTGATAGTTTGCACAGCTTTCATATGATATATATGAGGTGTGTGTGTGATTAGTTTGAGTGGAATTGCTTTCTAACTCAAAAACTCAGAATTACTTGCTTTGGAAGGTAAATTTGAGGTGAAAGAAGAGATTTTGAGGAAAGCATCTGTTTGATGGCTTTGGTGTACTCAAACTGAACACAAATGAGCTCTATTTATAGTAGAGCATGTTTTTTTTTGCTGCAATAGTGAATGGTGGCTGCAGCAGAGGTTTGGCCAATGTTGTCCAATGAAAATCCAAGTCTCCTCTAGCCATTGACTAGAGGTTAGGGCACAGGCTGCTGGTTCCCTACTTGTTGGAGGAATCTTGACTGAATTCAGTTACAAATGTGTCACTCCATGCCACCTCTAAGCATCTATTAAATGCTCCAATCCAAAATTGGAGTCTTGTCCCTCTTTTAGGGATTTTTAGGAATAACATGCTAGTTCTTGTTCCAAGGACTTTGGAGGCTTGGCTCAGTGATTGTCCCCTTTAGGTTTAATCCTCAGAGGTGTCCAAAGTGATGACAAGGCTTGGAAATTCGTGTGGCACAAGAAGTGTGCAAATCTGTCCTGAAACATGTCTTAAAAATCAGCTGCAGCAAGCCCTGTTGTAAAATTCATAACTCCCTGCTCGAGTATGCTACATGGACGTTCTAGGACTTTCTGGAAAGCTTAGATGACGTACTTCAACTTTGATGTTTGACTTTGGTCTTGGTTCAGCTTGAAAAGTCATCAAAAATGGTCTTGAACTTGTGCAGTCAAATCTGTCCTAAAAGCTGTCATGAAAATTCTGCTTTATCAATGCTTTTTGCGAAAATCATATCTCCCTGCTCGAGTATGCTACAAGAACATTCTATAACTTTCTGGAAAGCTGAGACAACGTACTTCAACTTTCATGTTTTACTCCAGACCTGGTTCAACTTGGATCATGGAGAAAAACGTCCTTGAAGTTGGGGCATTCTTGCTGAAAAAATATTAATGATGTCCTATGCAATGTCAGAACATCAGACATTAAGAATTCCAAACTTTGATCACTTATATCTTTCAATCCTTATGATATTTTGAGTTGATTCCTTCTACAATGTTGAAGTATCAAATACCCTCTTTAAAAATAGCTCTTACTCAAAATCAATGGATGCTTGGATCAATAGTTACAACCTTGAAAAGTTGTGCACTTGAACATGATTTTAACTTAGAAAAAATTTCTAAGTTTCTTTCAATTTGATCAATTTTGCAATTTTGCGTGATTTCTTGATTTAAATTTGATCAAATTAAATCATCCATCATATTTTCTTGAGTAATTGCTTGTGAAGGTCAAAGTTGACCAAAAGTCAAACTTTGACTTTCAGCGTCAGTTGACTTTGTATTAGATGAACTTGAGGCTTGATCCACTTGAAATGTTGCACTCTTGTGCTTAATTCTTGATGTGGGAGTCCTCTTGATCCTTTGTGGATGTTTAAGAGGTTAGACAAGTTGAAGATCATGTCATTCCTTGATTGATCCTTTGTCTAAGAGCTCTGAGAGGGTTTGAAACCCTAGTTTTGATTGTAGTGAATGCTCACCCATCTTTGGGGAGACTGATGAGGTACAAAGGTACATCCATATTGTGCTGATGATTTGCACAATGATGGGAAATCTTAGTGGTCAAAATTTGGGGTATGACAGATGCCCCTATTTAATCTTCTTGGACCCGAAGGTGTGAATGACGAAGGTATTCGGGCATTCGGGGTGCAAGAGGATTAAATATCAGAATACCCGAAATTTTGATGGCTATGAATGGCAGCTTGCGCATTCATCTTCTTTTACTAAGCAATGATGCTTAGAAAAGGTAGACTTCCCCTCAATCCTGGTTTCCTACCAAGGAACTGGTCTAAGTTTATGATTTAAACTTCCCCTCGATCCTGGTTTCCTACCAAGGAACTGGTCTTAGTTTCTCTTGTCAACTTCCCCTCGATCCTGGTTTCCTACCAAGGAACTGGTCTAAGTTCTTGATTTAAACTTCCCCTCAATCCTGGTTTCCTACCAAGGATTTGGTCTTAGTTTCTGATCTAAACTTCCCCTCGATCCTGGTTTCCTACTAAGGAACTGGTCTTAGTTTCTGATTTAAACTTCCCCTCGATCCTAGTTTCCTACCAAGGAACTGGTCTTAGTTTCTGATTTAAACTTCCCCTCGATCCTGGTTTCCTACCAAGGAACTGGTCTTAGTTTCTTTTGTCAATAAACTTTCTTGACAAGGAACGCTGTTAGTAGCGGTTTTCCTTCAAACTTCTCGCCGAATTTTCCTGGGGAGATGCCATTTGAGTGGAAAAAGTTTTGATGTTAGACTTGCTGGGGAACCTATTCGTCTGAATTGTAGAGGTACACAAACTTCTCTGTTTTGGAGACGCCATTTTTCGATTCTACTGGGGAAAGCGAGTCTCTTGGGAGACTGCTGTCGCTTGGGATCTTACATCATACTTTTCTTGGGATCTTCCCGGAGAAATTCCATATGATGGGGTCCAATTTTGAGGTGCCGATGACCTTTTCATCAGCGATCTTTTCAGAGCAAAACTGGCACGCTGCCGAATCTCTGATTACGAGGCTTTCTCTGGGGATCTTCCTTAATTCGAGAAAGAAAGGATATCATATTTAATGGCGAAGAGTGATATTTGTTGAAGGTTCTCTGGTCTTTCATAGGTTCAAGCTATCAAAGTGGTCAAGGGCCAATTCTGATCCACAAATATACTGGAGGCGAGCTTGTTCAAACGCAGCGTTTCCTGACGAGGCAAGAACTGACAACTCGATTGAGAAGACTTTTATCACTAGGGGACAAGACCGACTAGAGTGATAGCAATGCAATATGAATGCAAATGTAAATCAATAATGCATGATGTATGTATGTGTATGCTGACAAAACTGACACGCCATACACACTAATAGATGAACATGACTAGATAATCGGCCATCGCGGGGCGAAGAAGTACCGTTGGTCAAAAAAGTAGAAATTCTACCTTGCTTAGGAGAAATGGTCCCTGTTGGGGGTAACGCTGGTCGGGCTTAGGAGATGAGAACTCGGCCGAGGATGTCAGACGAAACATGGTTTCTGACATAGTTGATCCTTAATTCAGGCGTACTGGTCTAAAAGGAGTACTTTGATTCTGCACTTTGAGGTTCGAACACCTTTGGAGACGCAATTGATGTTCTTTCGATGTTTAACAGTCAAAAGAAATTGCCATCTCTTATTTTTAAAAAAAGCAGAAAAAATTTGACAAGTAAATTCATTTTTGTTTCATTTCAAGAATCGTTGATCATGTTAAAATGTCGTTCTGTAAAGCTAAAACTAATAAGAATTACAAACAAAAGCACAAGGGCTCAAATTTTATTGATAAGATGGAGATCAGCCAAACGCGTGATTCCAAAGAGTATATACAAAGTTTGAAAATGGTAATTTACAAGGAAAAGGGCTACGTTGAAACATAACGACCACTATCCTTCTACCAACTTTGAATTCAGGGCATCCTGAGCTTCTGTCGAAGATGACCTTGACTGGAGTTTTCCTCCGATGGACGATGTAACTGCTGCTGCTGCTGAGGGACTTGCCTCTGTTGAACATAGTTACTTACCATTATCCCTAATTTTTGCCTGGATTGTACTATGATGTTTCCAATCCACCGGGATGATTTTTTTTTTGTCTCTAACTTTTGCCTGGACCGCCCTTTCGGGTTTTCAATCCACCGAGACGTTTTTTTTTAGGCGAAGTATTTCTTGACTACATCAACGTTCGTGGGGTAGGAAAATTCCTCTCCGTCCATGGTTGCAAGTCTCAAGGCGCCGCCTGAGAAAGCTTTCTTGACCACATAGGGGCCGTCATAATTCGGAGTCCACTTGCCTCGCGAATCAGTGAGAAATGATTGTATCTTCATGAGCAGTTTGAAGATCGACGCGCATGTCGCGGTCATGAGGAATGTGAATCTGGAGATGTAGTTTAAACGTCCCAGGAATCCTCTGACTTGTTTTTCTGTTTTCGGAGAAGGCATTTCTTGAATGGCCTTGACCTTGTTAGGATCAACCTCAATCCCTTTCTGGCTGGCAATGAACCCTAGTAGTTTCCCTGAACGGACACCGAAGGTGCACTTGTTGGGATTCAAGCGGAGCTTGAATTTTCTCAACCGCTCGAATAGTTTTGACAGATGGGTCACATGCTCCTCTTTTGTTCTAGATTTAGCAATCATATCATCGACATATACCTCAATTTCCTTGTGTATCATGTCATGAAACAGAGTAGTCATGGCCTTTTGATAGGTTGCCCCGGCGTTCTTTAAACCGAACGGCATTACCTTGTAACAAAAGGTACCCCATGGGGTAATGAACGAAGTTTTATCCATGTCTTTCGGCGCCATTTTGATCTGATTATAGCCCGAGAATCCATCCATGAAGGAGAAAATTTTGAAATTTGTTATGCTGTCTACCAACATGTCAATGTGTGGTAAAGGAAAGTCGTCCTTTGGACCTGCCTTGTTCAGATCCCTGTAATCAACACACATTCTGACCTTTTCGTCCTTTTTGGGAATGGGTACGATGTTGGGTAACCATTGAGGATATTCAGATGTAGCGAGGAAACCTGCGTCGATCTGTTTCTGTACGTCCTCTTTGATTTTGATAGCCATGTCTGGGTGAGTCCGTCTCAACCTCTGCTTTACTGGCAGACATTCTGATCTTAACAATAAGTGATGTTCCACGATGCTGGTATCCAACCCTGGCATATCCTGATAGGACCAAGTGAATACATCGGGAAATTCTCTGAGAAGCTTTATCAAACCCTCTCTGGCAATGGGACTGAGCAGTGCCCCAATCCGGATTTCTTTTCTCTCTTTTTCTGAACCCAAGTTTACCATTTCCAATGGCTCTTTGTGAGGTTCAATGGACATTTCCTCTTGTCTGAGTAGTCAGGAGATCTCTTCTGGAATTTCGTTGTCAATTTCTTCTTCAGCCCCAAATACCGAGAACTCAAAGTTGGGAGAAGGCATCGGATCGTATGTTTCAACGGGGTTTAAAACAAGCAATCTGCATGACGTGATGATTTGTGTTTAGAAGAGATAGAGAAAAATGCAAAAGTGTGTGCAGTGTATTTATTTTACTGCTTGTTTTTATTTTTAATTGTTTTTTAGGATTACCATTTTCTGAAAAAAGCAAAAAGAGAAAACAACGATTAATGCGAAATTTACAGAACAACATTATTTTATTAATGAACAAGTCGAATCTTGAAACTACAGCCCTATAAAACAAAACTCTGTCGCTTTGGGCGAAGCGAAGAGGGATATTTACAGAAAGCGAGCCCTATCAAAACATCCGTTTCACCTGGGCAGGGTGAAAGGTTAAAAGACGACAATTACTTTGACTGGTGAACGACCTTCGGAACCTCGACGACAATCCATTGGCGGCGAACTCCTCGGTGAATCACAAAGTCTGGCACCTTCCTTGATTTGTCTTCAGAAATAACGCTGATTTCTGGTGGAGCAGGATCATTGGAATCTGTCTCCCAAGCAGAGTTGTCGTAGGAGAATTCCTCAGTTGTATTTTGCAGAGCATTGATGCTCTCAGCTGTATCTCCCCATCCAGTTGGCTGGATATCTTCGAGCCTGATACGAGAGCTTTCAGGAGCGGTGTACTTGACCATGAAGTCGTATTTCCCACTCGGTTGTCCCAAGGTGTCCCACACTTCTTTCGAACTGGAGGAGTCATCCCTCTCGATGATGTTGACCTCGGGAAAAGCATAGTTGATAAATATGAGTCCTGCAAACGTTACAAATTCATCTTCATGTTGAGTAGTTTCCGAATGACCTGAGTGTTGATCCCATGACATGGTGGGGACACAGGTATTCTGTTTAATGACGGTCAGCTGATTTTCATTGTTGGCAGTTGTCCGGGTACAGGTTGCAGAAAAACCAAGACCCTTCTTTGTTTTATTGTCAATAGGAATGACAAGCTGTCCCCATCCTGTTGTATCGGTACTCTCGACCGCTTTAATAGCATCATTGTATGAAGAAATCGAGGTTCCTCCTCTAAACTGATTGTCTTTGCTTACCGACAGTGCTTGGAACTGAGTTCCAATAACCTCCTCGGGTTCTATACCAGCAGATGATGACAAGTTGCTTACAAGCAAGGCTTGTTCCCCACAAACTGTGACAAGTTGATCGTTCTTAACGAACTTTAGCTTTTGGTGGAAGGTCGAAGTGACCGATCCAGCCTGATGTATTCAAGGTCTTCCTAATAGACAACTGTATATTGCCCGGATGTCCATGACCTGGAAAGTGACTTGGAAAGTGTGAGGACCAATAGTTATGGGAAGATCAACTTCGCCGATAACCGTTTTTCTGGATCCGTCGAACGCTTTGACGACGACATCGCTGATTCTCATCGGAGGGCCTTTGAATGATAATTGCATCAAAGTGGACTTCGGCATAACATTCAGGGCTGACCCTGTGTCTACCAGTACGCTGGCCAAAGCATCGTCCTGACAGTTAACTGTAATGTTGAGCGCCATGTTATGACGGCGACCCTCTTCGGGTAATTCCTCATCGTTAAATCCCAAATTATTGCAGGAAGTGATGTTAGAGACAATGGTATCAAACTGTCTGATTGTTACATCCTGTTCCACAAAGGCTTGCTCCAATACTTTCTGTAGAGCCTCCCTATGCGCTTCTGAACTGAGTAACAGCGATAATACCGAGATCTTTGAAGGAGTTTGTAACAGTTGATCCACAATGTTATATTCACTCCTTTGGATGAGCTTCAGCATCTCATCATTATTTTTCGAAAGGTCGGGAATACTGGATTGACCAACTGATAGATCGGGAGCTTCTGTCTGAAGTTCCTTTTCTTTGTTAGGTTCTCCAACTCCTCGGTTGAAGATTCGACCGCTCTGTGTTACACGACTGATGTCTGCAATATTCACGACGGAGGGTAATGGAATTTCCTTTCCATTTTCAATTGTTGTTGCACCATTTTTGTAAGGGATAACCTTAGTTGATTCATACAGTAATGGTCCCGGCAGATAGATGACTGGGCGGATCTCTCCATGATCCACCTGCCCCTGGAGAGCTGCTCGCACAAGGTAGCACCCTTGGTGACTTTCCGAATAGACGCTACAACGATCGTAATTGTGGGTGGCACCTGGCCACGCCCACTTTGAATACAATGTAACCTCACTAGGTTAGCTTCCACAGATCGGACATCCTAATTTTGACGACGAGTAGGATTCCTGTTGCTGATACTAATTTGCTGAGTATCTTCATCCATATAAATTGGCATCCACCAGTGATTTAACAAGTGTTGGAGTGCCTCCTGGACAAGGGTACAACCTCGATCATTTTCGCAACCCGCTTTACAGCTTTGATAGTCATGTGATATTAAGAATCCGAGTCGGACCTGCTCAGCATGTAACTCTACCAGGTTGGCATTCATCACACGAATATCGAAGATCTGAACCATGTTGATCTAATAAGGGTTCCTATCATGGTAGTCTTGGATCCATCCAAGATCCATCTGACGCTGGAGGGCCTCTTGTATAAAAGAGTATCCCTATTTGTTTACCGAGCAAGTCAGACAGGAACTGTAATCGTGCCGTGGCAGATTATGATAATGGCTTTGCCTTGAGTGCATTGCCACCAAGTTGACATTCATTGCACGGATATCGTGGTTCTGAATGATGTTAGAATTCGTGTAAACCATGTTAACTCCACGAACTCGGTGCTCTTGGATCCATCCGAGATCCATCTGTTCCTGTAGAGCTGCTTGCACTACAAAACATCCTTGGATATCTTTAGAGCAGATATCACACTGGTGATAATTATGAGGTGGCACATGGCCATATCCACTCTGTCTACAATGCATCTTGACCAGATTGGTCCTTAATAAGAGTACATCGTGAATTTGATAGACATTATTAGTCTCTCCTTCTATCAAATTGACTGCAGCTTTCTCATGTTGAGGCAGCGGGTTTATGAGAACATTAGGATTCATATCCTTGAAGGATAAGACCCCGCTCCTAACAAGCTTTTGCACGTCGGACTTGAAATTGAGACAAGTCTCAATGTTATGCCCTGAACCTCCTTGATGATAAGGGCATGTCTGATCCACCTTAAACCAAAAAGGCGGATTTTCCGGTACTGTAAGAGGGGACTTAGTCTGGATGTGCCCCTTAGACAGTAGTAACGGAAATAGTTCTGCGTACAACATGGGTATAGGATCAAACCCTGATGGTCGTGTTGTACGGTTGTTGTCATATGGAGGACGAGCCTGCTGAAGAGGCTGTTGTGTCCTTTGCTGATCAGGTTGGCTCTGCGCAACCTGAGGTTGATAAGTAGGAATAGGCGCAGTGTTGATAGCAGGAGTTACAGCGGCTACCGGCTGATAACGTCGCCTTTGCTTTCCTAGAGAGATATTCCCGATATCTTGCTCTTTTTTCTTAGGGAGAGCACTACCATATTTTTTAGTACCGCTCATCGATCCAGTGTCTTTTACCAAACGCCCTTCTCGGATGGCTTCCTCAAGACGTACGCCCATGCCAACCATTTCGATGAAATCACTGGGTGCACTGGCAACCATCCGGTCATAGTAAAATGAGCTTAAGGTTTTTAAGAAGATCTTTGTCATCTCTTTTTCCTCAAGAGGTGGACAAATTTGAGCGGCAATTTCACGCCACCTTTGAGCATACTCCTTAAAGGTTTCCTTATCCTTTTGCGACATCGATCTGAGTTGATCTCTGTCCGGTGCCATGTCCAAATTGTATTTGTATTGTTGGACGAAGGCAGTACCAAGATCTCTGAATGTACTAATCATAGTACGGTTTAAACCAATGTACCATTTGAGTGCGGCACCGGTTAAACTATCCTGGAAGTAGTGAATCAGTAGGTCCTGATTCTCCGTCTGAGCTGACATTCGCCAAGCGTACATCACCAGATGGCTTTGAGGGCAAGAGTTACCCTTATATTTTTCAAAGTTGGGCACTTGGAACTTGTGCGGGACTTTCACATTGGGGACCAAGCAGAGGTCTGCGGCGTCCTTTCCAAATAAATCCTGACCGCGAATGGCTTGCAGCTCCTTCTGCATTTCCAGGAACTGTTCCTGGAACTCGTTCATTCTTTCGAACATGTTTTCATTTCCACCAGAAGGTATTGGTGGAATCTGTCCTTCCGGGACAGTGTGCACCACAGGGGGTGGTACCGTGACTACTATAGTGAGTCTTGGTGTTTCCCGAAGTTTGTAACCTTCAGGAGTCTTCAGTATGCCCCTGGCATCTTCGCTTTCCCGAAGTTTGTAACCTTCAGGCCCAGCGGCTTCTGTTGTTATTCCCTGATCTTTAGTGATCGGCGGAACATATCCTTCCGGGATATAGTTAACAGGCATGCCCCAAGGGCGATCTTTCAGTATCTGATACCTAGGATCATACTTCTCCACTATGGGCATTGAGGTGATCTCTGAGATCACAGTTCTTTGTAGCTGAGCTTCTGCCATGGCTTGCATGTCGTTACGAAGCTTTCTCATATCCTCTCTTAGAGCGTCAATCTTTTCTTTCAACTCTCTGTTCTCTTCCTCAAGATCATCCATCTTTTTCTGACGATTGGCCCGAGTATTATACGAATGAGACAGTTTGACTCTAGAACTGAGACACAAACGTGAGATTCGTAGAGAAGAAGAATGCGTTACGTGAGAATGATGAATGCAATGATTATATTAATTGTTTTTTGGTTTAATCAAAATAAACTTCGACAATTAGATTGTAAATATCAAACGGTGGGGAATCACCTTTTTATTGAAATTCAAAGGATTACAGAAATGGAAATACAATAGATTACAAGGTACAGAAATAGAAACCTAAACTAATGGGTCCCGAGCCCTCTCTGAAGAGAAGTCGGGTGCTGATTCTGGTATCTTCCTTTTCTTTGACTGGGGCTCTTGGGCCGTTGTCGGGTTGTCGTTCCTTTGCCAAGTGAAAGGAGCGAGCAAATTCCTTTGGTCATCTTGATTCTCAACAGCATGTTGCTCCAAAATTTCAATCAGAGCATCTTTCTCTTTCAGTAATTGCTGTATTTTGATGCACTCTACGTCAAGGGTGAGGTACTTATTCTTCCAAGACCTCCTCTCCCGTTGAACTTTGTTGAGAGTAACCTGAAGCTTTTCAGTTTCCGTCATGAAGTACATGACAGATTCCCTCGGCGGAAGAATTCCGTAACGAGGATAAGGCATCTTTAGCTTGAGAGCTCTAGTTTGTACCCAATGGAGATAAGGCTCCACCGAGACACAGTCTGGTTTTCCTAGAGACTCTCGTCCTTTCTTATGAACATGTTTCCAAGCGTGCACTATTTCCGTCTTTAGTGCTCTGTCGTTTTCTCCTTCCTTGAAGAAAAGACCTTCCAGATGAACACCCAGTGGGATGTGTCTCATCGGGTATCCAAATTGACGAAGAACCAATACCGAATGGTAGTTGATTCCTCCTTTAGTTCCTATAAGGGGTACATTGGGGAAGTTTCCACAACGATCAATGATTCTGATTCCATCATAGATCATATTACACCAATCTATATCAGAGTTGGTGAGAGACATGATCTTTTGCGACCAACGTAAGACACTCTTGCAATCCCAAAAAGCAGCAGACTTGAGCAAGTGGGAAATAAACCATTTATAAAGCAGAGGTACACAGCATGTGATCTCCCCTCCACTGTACAAATTTCCCAAGTGTACAGAATGATACGCATCTGCGAGCAAAGTCGGCACAAGGTTTCCAATGTGAAAAACCTTAATAGCGTTGATATCGACAAAGTTATTGATGTTGGGAAACAAAAATAACCCGTAGGTGAGCAAGACAAAGATGCTTTCAAAAGCAGTCACGTTCCCTATACTAGAAAAATACAGGGCTTTCTTCGTCAAGAACTGGGCTGGCAAACCTTGGATGCCACCCTTAGTAGTCATGTGAGTCCTGACCTCAGACTCGTCCAAATGAATTGCTCTTGCCATGGTCTGATTCTTTGGAATTTCTTCCAGTCCAGAAAATGGAGCTCGATCGGTGATATGTAGATCAATCAGATGAGAGTACTCCTCAAGCGTTGGTGATAGCTGGTAATCCAAGAATGTGAAACAGTGATAAACTGGATCGTAGAATTGAATGAGCGCATCCATGATTCCCTCAATCACATGGACTCTTAACAGTGGTAGCAAACCTCCGTACTTGGCTCTGAAAGCCTCTCGGTTAGTGATCATCCTTGCTAACCTTCTCAAATCCTCTAGTTTTGGAACCTTGAAGGTGTACGTATGAGTTCTCCTTCTACCGAAATCCATTAGCGTAATCCTCTTCTCTGATATTTGCAATCACAGTCTTAGTTTAATTTGAAAAACAGAGAGACTAGAAGAGAAGTTTTTTTGAATGTTTTAATGTTTTATTAGATGAATGCATGAATGCAGCACACAAAAACATAGAAAAAACATGGGGTCAAAGGGTCGTTGTCATGAAGTCAAGGCTCTACCCATCCCCAAAGGTTTATACTAAGGTGATTTTTGTACATGTACTCATTATCATCAGCTCCTCCCAGGAAAACAAAACAACAAGCGGATCGCCAGCGAGTTGTAGAGTAATCTTAGAGTAAGTGCCATTCACCGAGAATAGATCACCAGCCTCAAATGAGGGTAGTATCGCGTGACAACTATTTCCGATAGCTTCCGAACTACGAAAGGGTTTGGCTCCTCAGCTTCTCAGGCATCATAACCGACCCATTGTCTAGGTGAGAGAATGGTTACATTAGTCAGCCTCCACTGAGGTTGATGGTCGACCTCATCGCCATCACTTATCTTAAGTGTATACTCAATCTTTCCACATACGGCATCACCCGCATTCCCATTAGCAGAAAAATAAACACGTATAGCAATTAGGAAAAGCAGTATATATATTTGTCCTAATCATCCTAGACCTTTAAAGCTATGAATCCTAAGTTCCTGACAGAAATGGGTTCCCCGACAGAAGCCCCAATCTGTGGTATCACACAAGAGATGAAAAGGAAAAAGGAAAACAGAGACCGGCCCCACGGTGGGCGCCATTTTTCTGTAGCGAGCGATTTTGGACGCGGTTCTTAAGCGCTGGTCGCTCTCTGCGGTTGAGCCTTAACTACAGGTCGATTCATTTTTATCCTATTGCGAGCTGATGAAGGAAGGGAAATAGATGTCTCCAATTAACCCTGCTTGCATACTGAGTTTAAACAGCGGTCTGTTAGGTTACGGATGCTATCAATGTGGGGGGGCCTTTGTACTGGTTATTTGTATTTTCTCCAATACTGTTTTCTTTCTTTTCATTTTGACAGAAGGTTTCTGGCGCGGAACAAGGATTAGGATGTTAGGACTGATGCTTTTTGATGTGAGAGTATGAGATTTGGGTTTTTTGTTGATTGTGCTCGCTAAGATCTTTTCTTTTGATCTTATGCCTACGTATTCCCGTTTACCGAAACAGGGAAATCAGAGCGTTCGTAGTTCCTCCTATTCTATGGGAGGAAATGGTTGTTTTGGTGTCTTGTTCAAAGCCCAAGACGTGAAGCGAAAGGTGGTTTGTATCTTGTTCAAAGCCCAAGATGTGAAGCTAAAAAGTCTCAACTTTAGAGAGAATTTGTCACCTCTAAAGAGGGGGTTGTATGTCACAACTGTTTATAAAGGAGAATTACTTTAACCGGGATATGTGAATCCGGCAATCCCATAATTTCCTTTATAGGGGATTTCCAACCTGAAGGAGAAGACTTTAACTCAGTGTAGAGCAATGCTATCTTTCCTTAGGAATTTCTCATGCTAAAAGAGGGACAGTGGCGTGGATGTAAATAATCCAGAGGCTTGCCGCTTACAGTGATTAGATGAAGGGGAAAGAGTGGTTGATGTTTGTGTACTGTGAACAAGGCACAACTTTGATGCTAAAAGGTTAATAGGATTAACCAGTGGTTTTCTTATACAAAGCCTAAGAGGAGGCTGATATGTGTCTCGTACAAAGCCCGAGAGAGAGGCTAAAAGGGGTTGATCCTACAAGAGGATCTTTTATACTCAACAAGAGAGTTTTTGTATCTCGTACAAAGCCCGAGATGGAGGCAAAAATTTGTTTGGCTCAATAAGAACCTTTTTGTATCTCGTATAAAGCCCGAGATGGAGGCGAAAGAGGTGATTGTTTCAACAAGGGAGTCTCTTAGGTGTCTCGTACAAAGCCCGAGAGAGAGGCTAAACGTTGTTTGACTCAATGAGGGAGTCTTTTGTATCTCATACGAAGCCCGAGATGGAGGCTAAAATTGTTAGCTCCGCTGGGGAGAATCATTGTACAAAGCCCAAGAGGAGGCTAAGGTAACTGTTTCAGTTAAGTGACAGGTCCAGTATACTGATTTTAAAGAGAAAATCAGTTCTTATATGAGCAACACTGTACTCAGGGATTTGATTTGAGGATCAGGGATATTTCCTTCTCTTTGAGGAAACGGGAAATCCAAAGGGTATTGAGACTGTTCGAATCTGCGGGTTTCCTTCCTATTTAACGAAGGGGTCACTTGAGAATGTCTTTGAGACTCAAGGATATTAGACTGTCCAAGTCTAGAGTTTCATCTTTTGTACTATGCTTTGAGAAACAGTAGTAGACTCTATGAAAGGACTGTTCTATGAAGATGACTAGGTTCTGTTCCTATACCTCTAGGAGGTCGTCGAGACAATTTGTACGAAGCCCAAGAGGAGGCTGGAAACTTTTAAGAAGCCGACGGGTCCTTGTACGAATCCCAAGAGGAGGCTATCATTCCCGGAGGAAGAGATCATTATACGAAGCCTAAGAGGAGGTTGTGAATACTTCTAAGAAGCCGTAAGGTCCTTGTACTAAGCCCAAGAGGAGGCTGGGTTGCTTTTAAGAAGCATGTGGGTCCTTGTACGATGCCCAAGAGGAGGCCGATTGCTTTTAAGAAGCCGATGGGTCCCCAAACCCCGATAAATTCAAGGCAAGCTATTCACAAGGAATAGATCAAGTCAGGAAAGTTCGAGAATTTGGAAGAAGCTCAAGAGATGTCGTTCACGGAGAAAAGATCATCTCTGGGGAGTAGAGTCTCTTGACAAGTGCTTTTAAAAAGCCTGTGGGTCCCCAAACCCCGAGAAATTCAAGGCAAGCTATTCACAAGGAATAGATTAAGTCAGGAAAGTTCGAGAATTTGGAAGAAACTCAAGAGATGCAATTCACGGAGAAAAGATCATCTCTGGGGAGTAGAGTTTCTTTGACAACTTCTACGAGTGACAGTCTATGAAAGGGTTCACAGAGAATGCTGCCTTTCATATCTCCATATTGTTTAACCCAAAGAGGAGGGAAGACTGTGTCTGGTAATCCTATGGGGATCTAGTTTAGACTATTTCTAAGAGTGATCAACGGGCTTAATGCTAGACGTAGTTGTCGGGGAAACTCTAAATATCTATACTATTATTACACAGTTGATATGAGTTTATGAAAGAAGATTTACAGCGAAACAGCCCCACAATACAGTTATATATATATGAGTTTATGAAAGGAGACTTACAGTGAAACAGCCCCATAATATAGTTATATACATATGAAAGCGGTAAATGAAAGCGGGATATACAAAATCAAAGGAGAAAGTGCTTTGAAATAAAAAGATTTAGGGCTTACAGCTCAAGGAGAGGCCCAGGGTTTTATCAGTGAGCGCACTGTTTGAATTTGTACAGAGGGACTTATACAAGTGACTGTGGCCCAAAAAGGTTTTATGTACAAAGGAATGGGTCTTACACTCTCTCAAGAGGCCCAAGAGGTTTAAAGAAAAGGAGTGGGGCGTATAACACGAGGGTAGGCCCAGTTGATTTTTCGTTAAAAATGGCGATCGTGCCGAGGTTTTCTTTTAACGCAGAGGGACATATACAATAAGTGAGGCCCAAAATGTTTTTGGTTAAAAGGGGGTTGGGTCTTACACTCTAATAGAGGCCCAAAAGTTTTGAATGGGTCTTATAGCTCAAGGAGAGGCCCAGTTGTTATTTTTCAAAAGGTGACGATCGTGCCGTTTGTTTGAAAATGTACAGAGGGACTTATACAATGAATGAGGCCCATAATATTTCTGTACAAGTGGGTTGGGTCTTACACTCTAATAGAGGCCCAAAAGTTTTGAATGGGTCTTATAGCTCAAGGAGAAGCCCAAGGGTTATTTTGAAAAGGCGACGATCGCGCCATTTGTTTTTTACGGTATCGGGACTTATACAATACACTGAGGCCCAAAACTGATTTGGTCAAAAAAAGGATTGGGTCTTACACTCTATTAGAGGCCCAAAATTTGTTTTTAAACGGATGATGATCGCGTCGAACTTTTTGAAATACCACGGGACTTATATAATAAGTGAGGCCCAAAAATGGTTGGTATTTACAAAGGGTTGGGTCTTACACTCTATTAGAGGCCCATGAGTGTTTGAAAAAGTTTGATGGGGGTTGAATTAATCAAAAACCCTAATTTCATTTTTTAAAGAGCATTTTTCAAAGAAAAATCAAGTAAAAAATGATAAAAAATATCAAATAAAATCATTAATCATGTTATAAACAGTGATTAAGGTTTATGAAAAAGTATTTTATCCACATGAATATTTAAAATCGTTTTGATTTTAAAAATCAAGAAAAATAAATCATTTTAAAAGCATTTAAAATAATTTAAAACAATATTTTTGAATATATTAAAAATATATCAAATAATAGTAATTTTTTGTGATTTTTTGGTGGATTAAAATATTATGGAGTATGAATAAAAAGTGTGTAAAACAGATTTCAAAAATGATGATTTTTGCTATGTGAAAAAATTGGTTGAGTTTTGAAGATAAACTAAGAAAAAGAGGAAAGATGTCACAACATCTCATTCGACATCTTTCATGAGTTTTCAACATCTTTTTTCTCAAACTTCCAACACCCATAACTTTCTCAAATCTCAATGGTTTGAGACAAAATTTATATGCATCTGGCCCAGAATTTCACAAGGAATCCAATGGTGGTGGTAGTTTTTTCAGATCACACTCCCTCCTCAAAACCCGATAGTGGTTTTGAAAAGGACCTATAATTGCATTTTCTGTGCTACACTTTAATACAGGCATGGATTACACGGTGAATTAGCCCAAACGCAACATATACAACATGTATGAGATGTGTATGATCAGTGGACTTCAAAGCAATGCATGATTTCAAGGATTCCAAGTTGTGATGCTTACCTCTTTTTGAGCTTTTTGGAGTTTTTGTGCAATCTGTCAAGCCTCTTGTTCCAGAAATGATTTGATGCTTTAGACACACTCAAATGATCCCTTAGAATCTTTTAGGATGATTGGAATCAACTGGTACCTGCAAAAACACAAACTGTCCCTTTCTTGCAAAAGGGGTTAAAAGTGACCAAAATAGTAACTCTCTCAAATGGTGTTCCAGATGTTGGGAACTATTTGGGATAGTTCAAGGATGATATTTGGAGTGTGTTTGAGGTTTTATCTGGTTTGGAAAGTGACTGAATCAAGACATGACTTGAAAAATGCAAAAAAGTGCAATTTTGAGGTTTTGAGAAGTGACTTTGTGATTTTGTGATTACAGGTCACTTGTGATAGTTTGCATAGCTTACATATGATATATATGAGGTGTGTGTATGATTTGTTTGAGTGGAATTGCTTTCTAAGTCAAAAACTCAGAATTACTTGCTTTGGAAGGCAAATTTGAGGTGAAAGAAGAGATTTTGAGGAAAGCATCTGTTTGATGGCTTTGGTGTACGCAAACTGGACACAAATGAGCTATATTTATAGTAGAGCAAGTTTGTTTTCGCAGCAATAGTGAATGGTGGCTGCAGCAGAGGTTTGGCCAATGTTGTCCAATGAAAATCCAAGTCTCCTCTAGCCATTGACTAGAGGTTATGGCACAGGCTGCTGGTTCCCTACTTGTTGGAGGAATCTTGACTGAATTCAGTCGCAAATGTGTCACTCCATGCCACCTTTAAGCATCTATTAAACGCTCCAATCCAAAATTGGAGTCTTGTCCCTCTTTTAGGGATTTTTAGGAATAGCATGCTACTTCTTGTTCCAAGGACTTTGGAGGCTTGGCTCAATGATTGTCCCCTTTAGATTTGATCCTCAAAGGTGTCAAAAGTGATGACAAGGCTTGGAAATTCGTGTGGCACAAGAAGTGTGCAAATCTGTCCTGAAACATGTCTTAAAAATCAGCTACAGCAAGCCCTGTTGTAAAATTCATAACTCCCTGCTCGAGTATGCTACATGGACGTTCTAGGACTTTCTAGAAAGCTTAGATGACGTACTTCAACTTTGATGTTTGACTTTGGTCTTGGTTCAGCTTGTAAAGTCATAAAAAATGGTCTTGAACTTGTGTAGTCAAATGTGTCCTAAAAGCTGTCATGAAAATTCTGCTTTATCAATGCTTTTTGCGAAAATCATATCTCCCTGCTCGAGTATGCTACAAGAACGTTCTATAACTTTCTGGAAAGCTGAGACAACGTACTTCAACTTTCATGTTTGACTCCAGACCTGGTTCAACTTGGATCATGGAGAAAAACGTCCTTGAAGTTGGGGCATTCTTGCTGAATAAATATTAATGATGTCCTATGCAATGTCAGAACATCAGACATTAAGAATTCCAAACTTTGATCACTTATATCTTTCAATCCTTATGATATTTTGAGTTGATTCCTTCTACAATGTTGAAGTATCAAATACCCTCTTTAAAAGTAGCTCTTACTCAAAATCAATGGATGCTTGGATCAATAGTTACAACCTTGAAAAGTTGTGCACTTGAACATGATTTTAACTTAGAAAAAATTTCTAAGTTTCTTTCAATTTGATCAATTTTGCAATTTTGCGTGAATTCCTGATTTAAATTTGATCAAATTAAATCATCCATCATATTTTCTTGAGTAATTGCTTGTGAAGGTCAAAGTTGACCAAAAGTCAAACTTTGACTTTCAGCGTCAGTTGACTTTGTATTAGATGAACTTGAGGCTTGATCCACTTGAAATGTTGCACTCTTGTGCTTAATTCTTGATGTGGGAGTCCCCTTGATCCTTTGTGGATGTTTAAGAGGTTAGACAAGTTGAAGATCATGTCATTCCTTAATTGATCCTTTGTCTAAGAGCTCTGAGAGGGTTTGAAACCCTAGTTTTGATTGTAGTGAATGCTCACCCATCTTTGGGGAGACTGATGATTTGCACAATGATGGGAAATCTTAGTGTTCAAAATTTAGGGTATGACACCGTGGTGTTTGGTCACGTGTGGGTGTTCACGAGACCTACAGCCAGACGAGGTTCTATCCAGAGCTATCTGCTACTGTATGTTTGATACAGGCCAGTATGTATTCTCTAGAGGAACTGTCGACTCTGGTGACCATTCCCGAGAACTCAGTAACGGCACTCCTCTCGAGATGTGATAATGGCAGACCAGAAATGGTAAACCTATTACACTTCTCGATCCGAGGACCCAATGTTGGGAACTTACTATAGGATATCCTTTTTGAGGGGAATCAGTTGAGGCCTCCTCGATTGATGATGATGCCAAACCAGAAATGGTGACTGTATCATCATTTCTCGACCTGAGAGCCCGAGATACTGAGGATCCTCGGTTTTCCAGATCCAACATGTGAGGGGGGCTGGGTGTTTGCAGGTTTGCAGGTAACCGTAACCTTCATCCTACCTGGTATTCTGGTTTTCTATCAGTGTGGACTTATTAGCATGGTATTCTGGTATTCTGGTTATTCAGATATTCTGGTATTCCAGTATTCTCTTTATAGAAGACCTTCAGGCTTATTCAGTCAGCATTACATCAGTTATTCAGAATATGTGGAAGCTTTGATCCCATGTCTGCTGCATTCATATAACATTTGCATTTGCATCTTGCATCATTTTGCATATTTGTCTCCGGCCTGATCAGAGAGCTTATCCATCCTTTGTCTGAACCGCATTTGATTCCCCGACTTTCGTATTGGACTTGAATCAACCGTGGGAAGGATCATAAATTCAAGGGAGCAGAATCAGTTTATGATTAGGGCCGATGTTGAATTGATGAAGAGTCAATTGGACCAACTTATAGAAGTTGTGGCAGCCATGATAAGGGGAGATGCCAATATTCAGAGAACTGGGAATGTCACTCTGTCTCCAGTGAACAATGTTGCTCAAGCTCAGCCTGTGCGAGTCCCTGTTGAGAATCATACTATACAGGAGCGTACCATCATCCGAGATGGACATTCTTCTTCTCTTGATGCCACGGACTATCAGAGCTTTGCCTTCTCTGTGCCAGATTTCCAAGGGGTAGTTCCAAAGATGAAACCTAAGGATCCAAGGGTCGTTCAGTTTGATGAAAGATGTCGTGTATTGGAAGAGAAGCTTGATGCCCTAGTGAGGCGTGATACTCTTGAATTGGATGCTTCGAGCATGTGTTTGGTACCTGGCCTTGTGTTACCTCCAAAGTTTAAGACACCGAATTTTGAAAAGTACAAAGGGGATAACTATCCGAAGCAACATTTGGTGATGTTCCATAGAAGAATGACCTCACATGTCTGCAATGACAAGCTTATGATTCACTGTTTCCAGGACAGTCTGAGCGGGGCATCATTGAGTTGGTATATGCAGTTGGAAAGTGGTAGAATCAAATCATGGTCAGATCTAGCCAACGCCTTTGTGAAGCATGACAGTTATAATCTTGACATGGCTCCCAGCCACCTGCAGTTGCAAGGTTTATCTAAAGCGGATAATGAATCATTCAGAGAGTATGCTCAGAGATGGAAAGAGTTAGCTGCTCGCGTTCAACCACCACTTTTGGATAGAGAATTGATTGATATTTTAAGGGGTACTTTGCAAGGACCATACTTCGATAAGTTGATTGGGGCATCAAAATTCTCTGACATGGTAATAATTGGAGAAGGCATTGAGTTCGGTATTAAGTGTGGAAAAATCCAAAGCGCCTCGAACTTCCCGGCTAGTGAAAGTGAATCAGTTGTCAGTTCTCAAGAGGAATGGGAGGAAGAAAGTAATTTCGTCCAAGAATCTCCGCAACCTCATCCTCAGTATTCAGATGTTTCAACTGTTCAGAGTCAGCAATCTTCTGGGTCTTCGTATCAAGGATTTCCTCAGAATCAACGGTCATACCGTCGTCAGCCGCATCAGCACGCTGTAGCACCTCAAAATTTGCCCTCATATTTCTAACTGGCTTATGTGTCATTTCATTTGCATCGTCATTTATGCATTTTACATGCTTCTTTCGGGCATGGGATCAAGGTATTCTCCAGCAGCTCACGGAGTCTTCAATTCCGGTATAATTTTCAACAATGTTCAGAGCCAAGCAGATAGCTTTCAAAGTCTTTTTGAGCATTTATTTTGCTCATTAGATGATTTGACGATCAAAAACCCTGGCAGTCAGTTTTTGATTAGTTATTCAGCATCAGGCATTATTAATTCAGCAGGATCTCCCGAGGTGTCAGCAAGAATTTTTGTTTCATTCCAAGTGTTAATCAGTAGCAATGCCAAGTTTTGGGTTTTAGAGGCTTAATGGTTTCAAAACAACTGTCAAAAGTCCCTTTTCCAAGTTTCCCTCCAAAAGGTGCCAAAATTCAAAATTTGCACTGTGTAACCGGTTACAGCGTATCTGATAACCGGTTACCCTTTGGTTTTTCTGCGCATTTCTTCAGTTTTTGAACTGAGTAACCTGTTAGCAGATATGCTGTAACCGGTTACTCTGGGCAAAATTTGAAAATTTTAGTTTGCATCATTTGTGATCATGTGATTGGCATGTGCACGTGTAGGAAGGATCTAGAATTGATATTTTCATCATTTTCCACCCAAAATTCAAATTCCTTCCAACATTTTCTACTCTAATTCCTCATCTCCTTTCCTAATCCATTTTTCACCCCAATTTCCACCCACTAAACCTCACTCCAAACCCAAACTTAACTCCTAACCTAGGGGTTATTTAAATCAATTCATTCCAAACCTAACAAGAACCTTGATCATTTTTTTACTCTCAATTTTCAGAATTCTCTTTCAATTCTCTCTCACATTTTCACTCTCAACCTTCATCTTTAAACACACTCAAAGCTCTTCCATAGAGATTAACAAGTTCTTCATTGAAACTTGTTAATTCTTGAGCAAAAGCCACTCATTACCACTTCATTGCTACATTTCATTGGTGATTTTTGTTTGGATCTAGATCTGGAATTTCAGAAGTGATTATTGAAAGTGATTTTGGAGTTTTTTTGTTGCTTATTGCTAGGATTTTCAACTTTTGAGTGTAAGGAGCTTGTGGATCTTGGATTTCTCTACTTGGATTCATCAAATTCTGTTTACAACACTTACCAAAGCAAATCTCAGCTTTGTAGGTTGGTTAATCTCAGATCCATACTCATTTTAGCTTAATTGCAACTTATACAATGTATATCCATGATTTTTGTTGTGTTTTGATCATTTTGTTTGATTTTGATTGTGGATGTTGATGATTACTGGATCTAAATGATGTTTGAATACTGTGTTTGAACTTAATTTTCGTGCATTGTTGATTACATGATCATTGGACATGATTACATAAGTGATTTGCTCCTGAAGAGTTCTTTTGAAACTGATTTTTTTCACTACTGTCCCAGAGTAACCGGTTAGCAGTTATGTTGTAACCGGTTACAGTGTGTATTTTCAGCGTAATTGGAGCAATTTTGAACTGTGTAACCGGTTAGCAGTTATGCTATAACCGGTTACCACCGAAGCAGAACTTGATTTTTCTTGCATTTTCTTGGTTGTTTGAGATCCTTTTCATGTCTAAACTTTATGGATTGATATGATAATGATTTGTGGATCATTCTTGAGCTGTTGTACCTCACACTATTGCATGAACACAATTTTTCGACACGCGAATATTGGATTTATATCGTTTACGAACATGTTTGCGTTGTTACATTCTTGATGCGATGAACACGTTGCACACACATTCGAATCATGTTCATTCTTGGCTAATGCTCAACTTGCTGGACACAGGATGCATGATTGATGTTTGTTTCCTTGGTTGCTTGTGCATGACTTATTTTGCCCAATGTGTAAATCATACAATTATGTTGAGTGTGTTTGTTTTTGAGTGGTTAACATGATCATGCTTGTTCATCCTTGATGTTTGCAACCTCTATGCTTGATTTGCCTCGCTATGCATGTTCATTTGCAATCATCTCTTGTTTGGATGCGTGCTGCCCTATTTTTACAGATGTTGTTCTAAGTTTGTTCATGTGCTGTCTATTGTTCACACTTGCTGCCTGCTGCCTTTTACACCTATTTTATGCTGAATATGTGTGTTGTTGAAAGTTGTATTGCTTGTGTGCTGTCTTTAACTGTTGTACAGGTGCAGAGGCGATGTTGTAGCTGCTTCTTGTTTGTTTTATTCGCCTATTCTTCTTCATCTCTTTCACTTTTTCTCTTCCCTTGAATCTCAAGACTTGTTTAAGTCTTGGATTCACTCCCTTAGAGCTACCTTATCCAACTTAATTTTCGATTAAGGTTGGAGTAGGATTAGCATTAGGTTTCCCTTTGCATGCTAACTTAGGTAGACGTTTCCCTTTCAAACTCAACTATAGGGCCATCTTTGCATGACAACATTAGGAACTTTAGTTTTCCCTTAGAATTTCTCTTTTCCCCTTGAGTCTTCTCTTCTCATATCATAACACTTCAAAAACACTTAATAAGGTTAACGTGTATTGCGCATGAGCCTCGCATGTGGGAAGTGAGGAATGAGGGGTTTCCTCTCATTTTTCTTGAGTGTTTAGTGGACGTTCCATTTTGGAACGATTTGCTAAGCATTCGTTCCTACATCATAGACTTCGGTACAATGCAAGTTATGAACTAACTTCAATCCACTTCTGTCTAAAAAAAACACAAAAACAAACTCAAATCTTTTTATCCTTCGGGATCACTAAGCTTCCAACTATTTTCAGAAAAGGGCACGTTACTTCCGTCTCGTCGCAAACAGGCATCGACCCTAACTGTCTGACCCGAATCTAATGTCGCCCATAAAAAACATTAACCGACCTCTTTAGGTCGAACTACGACTGCTCTAATTTCCTCTCTCTGGTTAGATTGAGGATACGTAGGCACAAGACGGCGATGTCTTGGCGAGCAACCTTCCCCTTTAGTTCGTGTCCGAACTACGTTGACTCTGATTTTCCCATTGCATGAGGGAATACGTAGGCATAAGACGTCGATGTCCTATCGAGTCACTTTTTTTTCTCTTCTTCTTCGTTTCTTCATTCTTTTTCATTCCCATTCCTTCTCCTTTCCAGTAGCAGCGGAGCTCCGGATGACGACACCCTTTGATCGAGACAGCAAGCGTGGATCCCATCGAGTACGATGGACGCGTGGGGGTGCTAATACCTTCCCTTCGTGTAACAAACTCCCTTACCCGTTTCTCTTGGTCGCGAGACCATGCTTTTTCTTTCCCTCAGGTTTACGCAGTGTTTCCTTTCCCTCTCTTGGGATAAATACACATTGCTGGCGACTTTGTTTCTGCGCCTTTTTCGCGTTTGTACTTGGATTAAAATCCCGGGAGTGACAGCTAGCGACTCTGCTGGGGATTTGGTTGACCTCTTGCTGGTCCATTCCTTTTTTGCGAGTCAATCCTAGCGCTTGTTTGTTTATTTTCATTGGGTGTTTATTGTTGTGCTTTATTTTGCTATATATTACTGTGTATTACTGTTTTACTATTTTTACCGCATTTATTACATTGCTTTTCAGTATTGCGCTGGGCTGTACTGTGTTGTGCTGGTTTTCTATTTGGGAGGTTGGGTTTCTTCGAAAGATAAGCCCAATACACAGGTTTGAGCATACACTTAGGACTAGAGTGGAAAATAGTGGGACCTACGCGCCATCTTGGTGAGTTTGGTGTTCACGAAATTCACATCCAGATGAGGAAATCTTGGGAGGTATTCTGACGTGCGTGTCTTGCGCATTTCGGGGTGTTGGCCTAGAGAGCTGTCGACTCTGGCGACCGTTTCTTCGAGGACCCGACAATGCCTCTCCTCTCGACATGTGATAATGGCAGACGAGAAATGGCAAACCTGTTACACTTGTCGATCTGAGGACCCAATGCTGGGAACTTGCATAGGATGACCTTATTTTTGGGGGAATCAGTGGACGACCTCTTTGTTTGGCGATAGTATTGTACCCCAAGGGATGAATGTACTATTGCTTCTCAAATCGAGAATATGAGACTGAGGATCCCGTTTTCTAGAACCCACATGTGAGAAGGGATGGGTGTTTGCAGGTCTACAGGTAACTGAAACCTTCAACCCGCCCAGTTTTCTGGATTTCTCATCAGTGTATAGTTATTTACCTGGTTTTCTGGTTATCTCAGTGGGCCGATGTTCTGGAATTCTGGTTTTTTAGGTTGTGGTTCTTGTTTAGTTAACAGCACAACATATGTCCAGAGCAGTGATACCTTGATCCCATGTTTGCATTTGCATCATTTCTTGCATTCTAACATGTTTGACATTTTTCAAGACTTGCATCTTACCCTTGATTCCGGTTGTTGAGGTGTTCTCGTCATGGATGCTCAGAGGAAGAAGAATGTAGCGTACACATTCCTAGATCCGACTCCGAAGTTGATTCACAAGATGATTAGTATGACTGACCCTGAGATCCGCGCTAAGTTCAACGAGGAATATGGGAAGATATTGAAGGTTGTCCGAAATATTTCGTAAGAAGAGCACGATGCCATTCACACGCTTCTTCAGTTCTATGACCCCCCTTTGCGTTGCTTCACTTTTCCAGATTATGTATTGGCTCCAACCATAGAGGAGTTCTCATTTATATTGGGAATCTCTGTCAAGCCGAGGATACCTTTCTTCTCTGAAGAACAGCCAGGACTGGAAGAGATGGCGGCTGCTATTCACATTGGGGAATCCATTCTGAGTAACAATGTTATTGACAAGCAAGGGTTTAAAGGCCTCCCTTTGAAGTTTCTGTTTGACCAAGCCAGCTCGTATGCTAAGGAGAGAAATTGGTCTTCTTTCAATGCTATTCTAGCTCTTTGCATTTATGGGATTGTCCTATTCCCCAACATCCCTGAGCTTGTTGACATGCATGCAATTTGGATTTTCATCTTGAGAAACCCCGTGCCTACCCTTCTTGGTGACATGTATCATTCAGTCTACTACAAGAACGAAAAGAGATGAGGAAGGACTGTAAGTTGCTGCGCGCCGCTCCTATCTACATGGTTTTTTAGTCATCTCCCTAAAGCTGGGGCTTTTGTTGATGCAAGGGATTCTATGAATTGGTCTAAGAGGTTGATGGGATTGATTGCTGACAACATCGTTTAGTTTAATCACAGTTTTCTAGGGATTGAGCTCATTTTCAACTGCGGAGGATTCCCAAACGTACCCTTAATAGGGAGGAAAGGCGGAATTAATTATAACCCTTCCCTTGCTATCATACAATTTGGGTATGCATTGAAGACTCCCCCTGAGGAACAAGATATCAGAGAATCCTTGTTTTTCAATGGCACTGCAGACCAAGAGATGGTAAGGAAAGTCGTGAACGCTTGGAAGCAAGTTTTTAGGAGAGGAAGACTTTCTTTGGGAAGTGTAACAACCAAGCTTTCTCTCCGTATGTAGAGTGGGTCCGAAAAAGGCCAGAAGAGGAGCTTCTTCCTTTCCCAATAGAGCCGCCTTTGTACCCTATGTTGATTGAGCCACCAACCACTGTGAAGGTAGAGAAGTATAACAAATTGTGGGCTAAAAAAGAGAAACTTCGAGAGGAGAACAACGAGCTACACAAAGAAATCTACCAGCTGAAGTACGAGCGAGGTGAAGCTGTTCATACTGCCAACTTGAAAACAGAGTTGCTCGCTGAGAAAGAAAAGGAGTTGGCTAATGAAATAACAGCTAGACAGAAGGTAGGACAAGCCTTAAAAGGTGTTAGCAGGGTTTTGAAGTCAAAAAAGGAAGACTTGGCCAGAGCTTCACTAAGAATTCATAGGTTCAATGCTTGTCGAAATACAGTAATCGCAGCCAACAAGCAGAAAGAGGGTAAGTATTTGGAGCAGATTGAGAGTCTGAAGTTGAAGCTCAGGAAGAAAGATGATGAGATCTTATCAAGGACGTTCCAAAGACACGCAGTTGAGGAACGACTGAATGAGGCCATAGCAACCATAGAAGAGCTGAAGATACGAGCTGAAGTGAAGAAGCCTAGGGGTGAAAGCTCTAGCTTAGGCAGTGGGTGATACTCTGTATTGGCTCTTTCTTTGTTGTATTTTGGGTCACCACCAGAATTGTTTGGCTGGGATCTTTGTTCATCTTGCTTCAAACTTATTATGTTATCTTGGGTTGTAATCTCTGACAGTGATTTTCTCTGATATATGAGCAGAAGTTTTATTCCATCTTGTCTTTAAACTGGAATCAAGGGGTGGATCGCCCTGTGAATATTCAAACATGTTTGCATTTGCATTTGCATGATCATAATCATTTTAGCATTTTGCATAACAGGTGCTCGTCCAGGGATTTCCTAACCTTTATTTGGTTACAGGCAGAATAGTTGATCTCAAAATTCATCGCTACGCGACTCAACAAAATCAAGCCAGAATCATGGAACAGGTGCAAGAAGAACTCACTGAAATGAGGACCCGTATGGAGCAGTTCATGAATCTCATGCAGGGCATAGCCTAGGGGCAGCAAGATTTGAGAACTACAGTTCAAAGGTTGGAAGTGGAAATCCCCAATGTTAATCCTCCTGGCGGAGCGCCAGTTGATCCTCCTAGCGGGGTTCCTGGTGGCGTTTGCCATATTAATAACCAGCATGTGGAGGACCATCAAGATGATCAGTTCTCTGTGCTGAATGCTAAATGGGGGCTCATAATGATGGTAATGACAGAAGGTATGAAGAGTTGGCTGAGAAGGTAAGAGCCATGGAATGTCAAAACTCCGTGGGAATTAATGTTGCTGACATGGGGCTGGTGTAAGGGGTGAGGATCCCTCCAAAGTTTAAGCCTCCAACCTTTGACAAGTATAATGGCAGTACCTATCCTAAGACACACATTCAGGCGTATTTCAGAAAGATTTCTGCATATTATGACGATGAAAAGTTGTGGATGTACTTCTTTCAGGATAGCCTGTCAGGAGCTTCATTGGAATGGTACATGAAGCTGGAAAGAGCTTATATCAGGAACTGGAGGGACTTGGGCGATGCTTTCTTGAAACAGTATCAGTATAACATTGACATGGCCCCCAATCGTACCCAATTGCAGAATATGACACAAGATCCGAAGGAAGGTTTCAAACAGTACGCCCAGAGGTGGCGCGAGCTAGCAGCCCAAGTACAACCCCCGTTAATGGAGAGGGAAATGGCTAATATGTTTATGAATACTTTACAGGGCCCATATGTAAAGCGCTTGGCTAGATGTCCGTCCACCGGGTTCTCTGACATTGTAATTGCTGGAGAGAGGATTGAAAATATTTTGAAATCGGGGAAAATTCAAGATGGAAGTGGGGCAGGCTCTTCCAATGCAAAGAGGATTTTCGGGAGTGGCTCAAAGAAACGTGAAGGTGAAACTAGTGCTGCTTATGGATAAGGGGCAAAGGTAAAGGACGTCAGGGCTCGTATCATCAAGCAGCAGTTGTAACTATTCTAGTTCCAGCTGCCGAATCACAGCCACAATCTCAAAGACAATACCAACCGAGGCAGAGAATGAGTGATCGCCACTTTGACACTTTACCTATGACATATGCCCAGATGTTGCAGAAGTTGCTCCGCTTAAAGTTGGTACAGTTGAGAGCATTGGCACCACCAACAGGCAGACTACCTTATGGCTATGATGCAAATGTGAAGTGTGAATTCCATTCGGGTGCGCCCGGCCACCATATAGAGAACTACAAAGCTTTTAAGCACGTAGTTCAAGACCTTGTTGAGTCGAAAGCTATCAACTTCGCTCCTAATCCTAATGTGATTCAAAACCCCATGCCCCCGCATGGCGGACCAAAGGTTAATTCAATAGAAGAAGACAGAGGCCTGAACTTGGTGACAGAAGTTAATCAGGTCAGAACGCCTTTGACAGTGGTGAAAGGGCGTTTGTTGAAATGGGACGTGTTCCCTGGTTGTTTGGAAAATTGTTCAGAATGTTTGAGTGCGGTGAACGGCTATGATGAGTTAAGGAAGTGCCTTCAGATGATGATGGATGAGGGTCGTTTACAGTTTGATCAGATGGGAATGAAGGACGATACCGTCTCAACAGTTACTATCTACTTTACTCCAGCAGAGATTCCTGTGCCGGCACCTATACAGATCCCTGCACCTGAACAGGTGGGTCCTGTGACTATAACTATTCCAGGTCCTATGCCATACGAAAGTACAAAAGTAATCCCATGGCATTACGGAGCTGATGTTTATTATCAAGGGCAAAAACAGGAAGTGGAGGTTCCCAAGGAAACTGGTTCAAGCATGGGGAATGTAGGAGGAATGGGTGGTTTTACCCGTAGTGGAAGGCTCTTTGCTCCCCAGACGCTCCGAAACGATGATGCTGAAGCTTTGGCGAAAGCTAAGGGCAAGCAGGTAGTAAATGAAGAGCTCGTGCAGAGGGCAGAGCCTGGTAATTCATTTGAAAAAGACGTTGAAGAGTTTATGAGGATTATCCGAAAGAGCGATTATAAAATAGTGGATCACCTGCATCAAACTCCCTCCAAGATTTCTATCTTGTCATTACTGTTATGTTTCGAGGAACACCGTAAGGCCTTGCTGAAGATTTTAAATATGGCGTATGTTCCACAAGAGATATCAGTGAACCAACTCGAGGGTGTTATTGCCCATGTCAATGCCAACAACGGATTGGGGTTTAGTGATTTTGATCTAACGCCGAAGGGAAGAAATCATAACAAAGCTCTCCACATCTCCACGGAGTGCAAAGGGACGGTCTTGTCCCATGTGTTAGTAGATACGGGCTCGTCTTTGAATGTACTGCCGAAGAAAGCTTTGGCAAAGTTGGATATTGAAGGGGTTGTGCTTCGACCGTGTGATTTACTTGTGCGCGCTTTTGACGGCTCCAAAAGATCAATTTTTGGGGAGGTAGAGTTGCCTATGAAGATCAGACCCCAGGTGTTTAATACAGTTTTCTATGTGATGGATATCCAGCCAGCCTATAGCTGCTTGCTAGGGCGCCCATGGATACATGTTGCAGGGGCCGTTTCGTCAACACTCCATCAGAAGATAAAGTTTGTCATGGATGGTCAGGTTGTCACAATATGCGGGGAGGAGGATATATTTGTCAGTCATCTGTCATCATTCAAATATGTGGAAATGGACGGCGAGATTCATGAAACTCTTTGTCAGGCATTCGAAACAGTGAATATTGAGAATGACCCTCTACCAGTGAAACAAGAGCAGGGACTTCCATGGTTTCTTACAAGCAGGCTCTTGAAGTAGTACGGTCAGACCATGCTGAAGGTTGGGGTCAGTTGATTGAGTTGCCCTTTAAAGAAGACAAGTGCAGAATTGGTTATCAACCTCCTCGAACTTCTCTGCCAGAAGGCCAAGAGCGCCAGGGACCTATTTTTTCTCTAGTGGGGGGATCATCAACCCTGGTCAAGTTTTTGCTACAACTGAAGACGAGGGGGACAACTACTATGACATGGACGATTGGGTGCGCCCATGTGTCCCAGGGCAGAAGTTGAACAACTGGTTCTCTGAAGACCCCATCCAAGTTACCCTACAGAAAGAGTAATTTTCTTTGTTTTTTCATGTTGCATGTAAAATCCTAGGCTCTGCCCAAGGCCTAGTGATTTCATTGTAGGGCCACTTTTGTTTCATATGCAAGTTTGTCATCAATAAAGGACGTTTTTTGTGTTCAAAAATTGTGATCCCTGTCTTTCATTTTTCACTTTTCATTTTATTTCAAATAAAAATGGCAATGTTTTTCTCCTTAGTTTGTTTTCTTTCTTTTCAAAAAGCTCTTTCTAAAATAAAGCATGAACCATCATTCATGCAGAAACAACCCTCTGGATTCTGTTGATAATGGTCCTGCTATGGCTCGATATGACTTTGACAATCCAATTTACCAAGCTGAAGAGGGGGATGAGGAAGATTGTAAGCTTCTCGAAGAACTGGCCAGATTATTGAAACATGAGGAAAGAGCTATTCAACCTCATCAAGAGTCACTAGAAGTCATCAACCTTGGCACCGAGGATGCGAGAAAGGAAGTCAAGATAGGGGCAAGCCTAGCAGAGAATGTAAAGAAAGAGCTGATTGAGATGTTGCGTGAATATGTTGATATCTTTGTCTGGTCCTATCAAGATATGCCGGGGTTGGATACAAATATTGTTGTGCATAGGTTGCCTCTCAAAGAAGGTTGCTCCCCCGTCAAACAGAAGCTCAGAAGAACTAAACCAGTAATGGCCATTAAGATCAAAGGGGAGGTGCAGAAACAGTTGGATGCAGGTTTTTTGGCCGTCACCAGCTATCCACCATGGATTGCGAATATTGTCTCGGTACCTAAGAAAGATGGTAAGGTCTGGATGTGTATTGACTACCGTGATTTAAATTGAGCAAGTCCGAAAGATGATTTTCCATTACCTCACATTGATGTGTTGGTTGATAATACAGCTCAATTCTCGGTATTTTCCTTCATGGATGGCTTTTCTGGTTATAATCAGATAAAAATGGCACCGGAAGACATGGAGAAAACAACGTTTATTACCCCATGGGGCACCTTCTGCTATAAAGTGATGCCTTTTGGTTTAAATAATGCAGGGGCAACTTATCAGCGTGCTATGGTGGCACTCTTTCATGACATGATTCATAAAGAGATTGAGGTTTATGTTGATGATATGATTGCTAAGTCGCAGACTGAGGAAGAGCTCTTGGTGAATCTGAAAAAGCTTTTTGAACGTTTGAGACAATTCAGGCTGAGGCTGAACCCGAATAAGTGTACTTTCGGGGTGAGATCTGGTAAGCTGTTAGGCTTCATTTCCAGTGAAAGAGGAATCGAGGTTGATCCAGCAAAAGTAAAAGCAATACAAGATATGCCTGAGCCAAGAACCGAAAAGAAAGTTCGTGGTTTCTTTGGGAGGTTGAACTACATTGCTAGATTCATCTCTCATCTTACAGCCACTTGCGAGCCCATATTCAAATTATTGAGGAAAGATCAGTCAATTCGTTGGAACAAGGATTGCCAAAGGCCGTTTGATAAAATAAAAGAGCATTTGCATAAACCTCTAATTCTTATGCCTCCATTTCCAGGGAAACCACTGATAATGTATCTATCTGTGTGTGACAGTTCAATGGGTTGTGTCCTCGGTCAACACGACGAGACAGGTAGGAAAGAACATGCCATATACTACCTGAGCAAGAAGTTCACAGATTGCGAGTCCAGATACTCAATGCTTGAGAAGACATGTTGTGCACTTGCATGGGCTGCTAAGCGTTTGAGACAATATATGTTGACATACACAATCTTATTGATATCAAAGATGGATTCAGTCAAGTACATTTTTGAAAAGCCAACTCTCACCGGAAGGGTTGCCCGTTGGCAGATGGTGTTGAAAGAGTATGACATAAAATATACTTCCAAAAAAGCCATAAAGGGTAGTATTCTGTCTGACTATCTTGTTGAGCAACCAATTGATGATTATCAGCCAATGAAGTTTGAGTTCCCTGATGAAGACATCATGTATTTGAAAATGAAAGATTGTAACGAGCCACCGGTGGATGAGGGACCAGATCCTGATGACAAGTGGAAATTGATGTTTGACGGGGCTGTTAATGTGAATGGTAGTGGCGTTGGGGTAGTTCTCATAACTCCGAAAGGTTCCCATATACCCTTCACTGCCAGACTATCTTTTGATGTCACCAACAATGAAGCCGAATACAAAGCTTGCGTTATGGGTATTGAAGAAGCCATTGATTTAAGGGTCAAGACCCTTGATGTATTTGGGGACTCTGCTCTAGTAATCAATCTGGTCAACAGAGATTGGCACACCCATCAACCCCACTTGATCCCTTACAGAGATTATACGAGAAGACTGTTGACTTTCTTCAAAATAGTAAAGTTGTATCATGTACCTCGTGATGAGAATCAAAAGGCGGATGCTTTGGCAACGTTATCTTCAATGATTCAAGTGAATTGGTGGAATCATATACCCAAAAATGATGTGATGCGGCTTGATAGACCTGCTCATGTGTTTGCAGCCGATACAGCGATCGATGATAAACCTTGGTATCATGATATCAAGTGTTTCTTGGAGAGTCAAGAGTATCCGGCTGGGGCATCCAATAATGACAAGAAGACTTTGAGAAGGTTAGCGGGCAGTTTCTTCTTGAATGAAGATGGTGTGTTGTACAAGAGAAATTTTGACATGGTCTTGCTCAGATGCGTGGATAGACACGAAGCAGACATGTTAATGCAGGAAGTGCACGAAGGTTCTTTTGGTACCCTTGCTGGTGGACATGCCATGGCAAAGAAATTGTTGCGAGTTGGTTATTACTGGATGACCATGGAGGCTGATTGTTTCAAATATGCTAGAAAATGCCATAAGTGCCAGATTTATGCTGATAAAGTGCATGTGCCACCGAATCCTTTAAACGTGATGAGTTCCCCTTGGCCCTTTGCCATGTGGGGCATTGATATGATTGGGAAGATTGAGCCCACCGCCTCTAATGGACATCGTTTTATTCTAGTGGCCATTGATTACTTCACCAAGTGGGTGGAAGCTGCTTCGTTTACAAATGTCACCAAGCAGGTCGTTGCCCGGTTTATCAAGAAAGAGAGTATTTGTCGTTACGGGGTGCCCGAAAGGATCATCACTGATAATGATTCTAATCTTAATAATAAAATGATGCAAGAGTTGTGCCAGAGTTTCAAGATTGAACATCATAATTCTTCTCCGTACCGCCCAAAGATGAATTGTGTTGTCGAGGCAGCCAATAAAAACATCAAGAAGATTGTGCAAAAGATGGTCGTAACGTACAAGGATTGGCATGAAATGTTGCCTTTCGCTTTGCATTGTTACCGTACATCAGTACGTACGTCTACTGGGGCAACCCCATTTTCTCTTGTGTATAGTATGGAGGCGGTCTTACCGGTTGAAGTTGAGATTCCTTCTCTGAGGGTCATGATGGATGTTAAGCTTGATGAGGCTGAATGGGTTCAAACGAGGTTTAATGAGTTGAGTCTCATAGAAGAGAGGAGATTGGCAGCAGTATGCCGTGGGCAACTGTATCAGAGAAGGATGAAGCGGGCATTCGATCAGAAAGTGCGTCCTCGGAATTATCAGATGGGTGACTTGGTGTTGAAAAGGATTC
Organism: Lathyrus tuberosus; assembly: GCA_022829125.1. NCBI lineage: Eukaryota > Viridiplantae > Streptophyta > Magnoliopsida > Fabales > Fabaceae > Lathyrus > Lathyrus tuberosus. The sequence goes on from JALAZF010000003.1 coordinate 19,279,154, forward strand.
TTCCTCCTAATACAGATCACAGGGGCAAGTGGACCCTGAATTATGAAGGACCATATGTTGTCAAGAAGGTTTTCTCGGGTGGAGCCTTGATACTTACAACTATGGACGGTGAAGATTTTCCGTCGCCTGTGAACTCATACGTAATCAAAAAATACTTCGCATAAATGGACCTGCTAGACAGTTAAAAGAGAGTCCAGGCAAAAAAGGGCATCCCGGCGAACCATAAAAAATTAAAAAAAAGGTTCGGCAAAAAATTAGGGATAAAATAAAAAAAACTGAGTACATCCAGTAAGTTGAAAACCCGAAAGGGAAACTTAGGCAAAAATGGGTATCCCGGTGGATTGAAAACTCGCAAAGGGCGATCCAGGCAAAAGAGGGATTTAACGAAAGGTTGCGGTCTGAGTAACCTATATCCCGTCTCGTTTCAATAGGAGGCATTCCGAAGGATAGGAATCGGTTCAATCATCCCCCTTGGAAAGCAAAGCACTTGGAGAGTCTTGAAGACATATGAACCATAGCAGGATTGAAACTCAATGGATTTTTGGTTTCCACATTGCCATTAGGATAGTTTCTTTTTCTCTTTTAAGCAGTTACCTCTTTCTAGGAATTGCCTCCTGATGTAAACGCCTAGTTTCGGGCTTTTCAATCAATAAAATTTTCTTTATTCGGAATATCCATTTCTTGTGTTTTCTTTTACAGTTTGTTTTGATTGCAAAAAACGTCCGAGTTTTTTATAAACATTGCATTTGAAAACATCGAGGTTTTACAATGACATGCGTGCAAAAGAAAACAATTAAAATTGCTTTAAATGCCAGGTGTTCTTGGGTGATGAATTCAAAACACGAGCTACCCTGGGGCATGTGTGCGCACTCTTTTGTTTGCAGGTGTTAATGTTTGCTAGTCAGCCCATCAATGGCATGTGATGTCTTCATTGTTTTTTCATCAGGACTTAAATAAATGTTCTCCCCAAGCAAAAGCGTTTACCTCAATAGGAAATTCCTTCCTTAAGGTTGTCCTCTCCAGCAGGAACATTGGTTGATCTCAGTCCCTCAGCAGGTATTTCCTTCCTCAGCAAGAGTTCGTCTAATCTCAACTCCCCATCAACAAGGTCAGAAAGTTGTCATTTCCCCAGCAGAGTTCTATGGTTATAGTTCTTCCCCAAGCAGATTGTTTCAGAAGATACATTCCCAGCTGGATCGTCATTCATTTACAGTAATCTCAACAGGTTTCATCAGTGCAGAGCCCAGATTAGGAGATCAGGTTACTTTGTTTCCCACAGCATGAGTTGCAAACACGAGGATAATTCAGTTCGCTATCCCCAGTAGAGTTGACCACTTTTTCCTCAGCATTTATTTTGCTGAGGGGCCTCATTGCATTTTGCATGTAGTATGCATTGTATCCTCAAAAACGCGTAGCATTTCCATTTGAGATGGAGCATTACGCCATGGAAAATTCAAACATAGGCATGTGAAGCATAAGCCAGTTTTGATGCCTCGTGCGAGAGCCCAAAGCTATTTCTCTTCGATCACATCGACAAAGCCAGAAAGAATGCCTCACCCATTCCCCAACAGAATTTTCAAAGCAGCATAAGGATTTCAATACTTTCCTCCCCGACAGAGTCTTATTCCTCGGTTTGTAGATCTTTTGATCATACATCTCAACCGAACATTACCAGAGCCATTCCGTATAGGATTCCTTCAGCCGTTCCCGACAGGCGACCTTTGAGTTTTAAACCTAGCCGTTCCCGACAGGCCAATTTACCGTTCCAGACAGGTAACCCACAGATTTTCAACTTCAGCCATTCCCGACAGGCGACCTTTGAGTTTTAAACCTAGCCGTTCCCGACAGACCCATTTACCGTTCCAGACAGGTAACCCACAGGTTTTCAACTTCAACCGTTCCCGACAGGCGACCTTTGAGTTTTAAACCTAGTCGTTCCCGACAGGCCCATTTACCGTTCCAAACAGGTAACCCACATATTTTCAACTTCAGCCGTTCCCGACAGACGACCTTTAAGTTTAAACTTAACCATTCCCGACAGGCATATCCCAAGTTTTAACTTCATCCGTTCCCGACAGGCATCCTTTGGGTTTCAATTGTTCCATACTTTTTTCCACCAATACTATCTCCATCATCACAACCGCTTCGTTGGTCATATATCTTTTCTCTATCACCACAGAGTGCAAATTTTCCGGTTATTTTGTATTCAATCCCTATGTACCTTGAATTCCTGACAGTCGTTCGCTCTCATCCTTTCAGGTCCACAGTTGATTGAATAGGGGCAGCTGCAGCACCTCAAAATTTGCCCTCATATTTCTAACTCTAACTGGCTTATGTGTCATTACATTTGCATCGTCATTTGTGCATTTTGCATGGTTCTTTCGGGCATGGGATCAAGGTATTCTCCAGCAGCTCACAGAGTCTACAATTCCAGTATCATTTTCAACAATGTTCAGAGCCAAGCAGATAGCTTTCAAAGTCTTTTTGAGCATTTATTTTGCTCATTAGATGATTTGATGATCAGAAACCCTGGCAGTCAGTTTTTGATTAGTTATTCGGCATCAGGCATTATTAATTCAGCAGGATCTCCCGAGGTGTCAGCAAGAATTTGTGTTTCATTCCAAGAGTTACTCAGTAGCAATGCCAAGTTTTGGGTTTCAGAGGCTTAATGTTTTCAAAACAATTGTCAGAAGTCCCTTTTCCAAGTTTCCCTCCAAAAGGCGCCAAAATTCAAAATTTGTACTGTGTAACCAGTTTCAGCGTATCTGATAACCGGTTACCCTTTGGTTTTTCTGCGCATTTCTTCAGTTTTTGAACTGAGTAACCGTTTAGCAGATATGCTGTAACCGGTTACTCTGGGCAAAATTTGAAAAATTTAGTTTGCATCATTTGTGATCATGTGCTTGGCATGTGCACGTGTAGGAAGGATCTAGAATTGATATTTTCATCATTTTCCACCCAAAATTCAAATTCCTTCCAACATTTTCCACTCTAATTCCTCATTTCCTTTCCTAATCCATTTTTCACCCCAATTTCCACCCATTAAACCTCACTCCAAACTCAAACTTAACTCCTAACCTAGGGGTTATTTAAATCAATTCATTCCAAACCTAACAAGAACCTTGATCATTTTTTCACTCTCAATTTTCAAAATTCTCTTTCAATTCTCTCTCACATTTTCACTCTCAACCTCCATCTTCAACCACACTCAAAGCTCTTCCATAGAGATTAACAAGTTCTTCATTGAAACTTGTTAATTCTTGAGCTAAAACCACTCATTACCACTTCATTGCTGCATTTCATTGGTGATTTTCGTTTGGATCTAGATCTGGAATTTCAGAAGTGATTATTGAAAGTGATTTTGGAGTTTTTTTGTTGCTTATTGCTTGGATTTTCAACTTTTGAGTGCAAGGAGCTTGTGGATCTTGGATTTCTCTACTTGGATTCATCAAATTTTGTTTATAACACTTACCAAAGCAAATCTCGGCTTTGTAGGTTGGTTAATCTCATATCCACACTCATTTGAGCTTAATTGTAACTTATACAATGTAGATCCATGATTTTTGTTGTGTTTTGATCATTTTGTTTGATTTTTATTGTGGATGTTGATGATTACTGGATCTAAATGATGTTTGAATACTGTGTTTGAACTTAATTTTCGTGCATTGTTGATTACATGATCATTGGACATGATTACATAAGTGATTTGCTGCTGAAGAGTGCTTTTGAAACTGATTTTTTTCACTACTGTCCTAGAGTAACCGGTTAGTAGTTATGTTGTAACCGGTTACACTGTGTATTTTCATCGCAATTGGAGCAATTTTGAACTGTGTAACCGGTTAGTAGTTATGCTGTAACCGGTTACCACTGAAGTAGAACTTGATTTTTCTTGCATTTTCTTGGTTGTTTGAGATCCTTTTCATGTCTAAACTTTATGGATTGATATGACGATGATTTGTGGATCATTCTTGAGCTGTTGCACCTCACACTATTGCATGAAACCAATTTTCCGACACGCGACTCTTGGATTTGTATCGTTTATGAACTTGTTTGCGTTGTTGCATTTTTGATTCGATGAACACGTTGCACACACATTCGAATCATGTTCATTCTTGGCCAATGCTCAACTTGCTGGACACAGGATGCATGATTGATGTTTGTTTCCTTAGTTGCTTGTGTATGACTTGTTTTGCCCAATGTGTAAATCATACAATTATGTTGAGTGTGTTTGTTTTTGAGTGGTTAACATGATCATGCTTGTTCATCCTTGATGTTTGCAACCTCTAGGCTTGATTTGCCTCGCTATGCATGTTCATTTGCAATCATCTCTTGTTTGGATGCATGCTGCCCTGTTTTTACAGATGCTGTTCTAAGTTTGTTCATGTGCTGTCTATTGTTCACATTTGCTGCCTGCTGCCTTTTACACCTATTTTGTGCAGAATATGTGTGTTGTTGAAAGCTGTCTTGCTAGTGTGCTGTCTTTAACTGTTGTGCAGGTGCAGAGGCGTTGTTGTAGCTACTGCTTGTTTATTTTATTCGCCTTTTCTTCTTCCTCTCTTTCACTCTTTCTCTTCCCTTGAATCTCAAGACTTGTTTAAGTCTTGGATGCACTCCCTTAGAGCTACCTAGTCCAACTTAATTTTCGATTAAGCTTGGAGTAGGATTAGCATTAGGTTTCCCTTTGCATGCTAACTTAGGTAGACGTTTCCCTTTCAAACTCAACTATAGGGCCATCTTTGCATGACAACATTAGGAACTTTAGTTTTCCCTTAGAATTTCTCTTTTCCCCTTGAGTATTCTCTTCTCATCTCATAACACTTCAAAAACACTTAATAAGGTTAACGCGTATTGCGCATGAGCCTCGCATGTGGGAAGTAAGGAATGAGGGGTTTCCTCTCATTTTTCTAGAGTGTTTAGTGGACGTTCCATTTTGGAACTATTTACTAAGCATTTGTTCCTACATCATAGACTTCGATGCAATGCAAGTTATGAACTAACTTCAATCCACTTCTGTCTAAATAAAACACAAAAACAAACTCAAATCTTTTTATCCTTCGAGATCGCTAAGCTTCCAACTATTTTCAGAAAAGGGTACGTTACTTCCGTCTCGTCGCAAACAGGCATCAACCCTAACTGTCGGACGCAAATCTAACGTCGCTCATAAAAAACATTAACCGACCTCGTTAGGTCGAACTACGACTGCTCTGATTTCCTCTCTCTGGTTAGATTGAGGATACATAGGCACAAGACGGCGATGTCTTGGCGAGCAACCTTCCCCCTTAGTTCGTGTCTGAACTACGTTGACTCTGACTTTCCCATTGCACGAGGGAATACGTAGGCATAGGACGTCGATGTCCTATCGAGTCACTTTTTTTCTCTTCTTCTTCGTTTCTTCGTTCTTTTTCATTCCCGTTCCTTCTCATTTCCAGTAGCAGCGGAGCTCCAGATGACGACACCCTTTGATCGAGATAGCAAGCGTGGATCCCATCGAGTACGATGGACGCGTGGGGGTGCTAATACCTTTCCTTCACGTAACCGACTCCCTTACCCATTTCTCTTGGTCGCGAGACCATGCTTTTTCTTTCCCTCAGGTTTACGCAGTGTTTCCTTTCCCTCTCTTGAGATAAATACACATTGCTGGCGACTCTGTTTCCGCGGCACTTTCGCGTTTGTACTTGGATGAAAATCCCAGGAGCGACACACGCCCGACAAAGACCAAGGAAGCCAGAGAGGCACTTCACTCAATTGCCAATGTCATATAGCCAGATAATTCCATATCTGATCGAAGGTGGATTAGTAGTGCCAAAGGATTTGAAGCCAGTGCCATTTCCGTATCCACCAGGTTTTGATGCCAACGCCCGTTGTGACTACCATGCTGGGGCACATGGGCATTCAACTGAAGACTGTAAGGTGTTTAGGAGCAAGATTCAGACTCTTCTTGACTCCAATATGTTCTCATTCACGCCTCAGGGTATTCGGATCAACAATTCTCCTTCATTCAGTCAAGTAGGTTCATCAGTTCAGGTTATGGAAGAAGTCACCGAGAGCAGTTGTGCAGATGATTATCGGACTGACTTCGATGAGCAAATTCAGAAGATGGCTAGTTCAGTAGAAAATCAAGCTCGGAAAGCCCAGTTCCCTGAAGCTGGCAATCTTTTAGATCATATCATTTCTTTGCATTTGTAGTTTCTTTTCTGTTAATGTGCAAACTCATTTGTAAAACTCGTCTATTTTCATTTGATAATGATAATGAAATAAATATGCATGTTTTGATTAAATCCATTTGTGTTCAGTCATACTTTCTATTGATATCCAATGCTTGTTTAAGCAGGATCCGAGGGAGGATGATGATATTCAAAGACGCAAAACTTCCGATTGTATGCTTTTGAATAAAACCCTGCTGATGATGTACATGCATTGTTTCAAATTACTAAACACTGGAGATATAAGGGAGATAAACCCTCGTTAACCCCTTTGAGCCTTGAAGTAAGGGTTTCTTTCTGAAAATGAAAAAACCCTCAATCTTAACCCGGGGCAGAGAAGGTGTCAGTTAATTTGACCGAGCGTTCAAATTTCAAAAGGAGTGTCCCATTCGAGGATCAAATCATGGCGGTTATCCCTCACCAATTGGAGAGTGAGGCAGTCGCAACGCTTTCAAACAAGTCAGATAAGCCAGTATCACACGATTTGTTGAAAAAAAAAGAGAAAGAGAATCGAATAAAAAATCAGAAAAAAGAAAGCCCGCTAAGTTGAAACTTGAAAACAAGTGACTTAGGCAAAAATTATGGCATCCCGCTGGACTTCAAAATCGAAAAATTCAAAAGAATCAGTCCAGGAAAAAATAAGGGAAAACAAAAGAATGAAAAACGGAAAATAAGAAAAAAAAAAGAGAAAAATCCTCGAAAAAAGAACAAGTCGTGTGACTACAGACACCAAAGACAAAAGGGGTGACTGTCACTCCGAAAACCGTGTGGGTTCCTTAGCCATCCTCATACCATTCAAGACCTTTTTGAAAGACGAGTGCTTGTGTCAAGTTAGCTGAACGTAGGACTGGAGAACATCAAGGAGAATGGGTGGGTTAAAACAAAATTTTGAGCCTTATATCCTTTCTTTCTCAAACCGTGAACCAGGCCACGTTACAACCTTTAAAAGACCTAATTGAAGCAGGGTTGTTTCGAAAGCATACTTCGGTAAAGATCGCGTCGATGCTGACTCCTAAAAGGTTTCTCTTGCCATTCATGTTGGTATCAGTGACGTTTTGATTAGTGATTCATTCACTATATGTCACAACATTTTATCCCAGTGAACAGACTTGGATTTCAAAACTATCATATGCATTGCATTAAAATTGTCATTTTCAAAACGAATTGTTTTACTTGAGAGTAAGCACTTGACATCAGGAGAGTTTCTGCAATGAGAAGATTGGTCAAGATAAATTACAAAGTGCCCGAGTACTCCGTTGAGCAGGGGTAAGTCATATCAAATGGGCAATTAATTCTGAGATTCAGCTAATCTGGGGCAATTAGGTCGAGATTCGACAAATCTCTCGAAGGTCAGTTAGTCAGAGGTACTCCTTCACAGATCAGCCGGTCAGGGGAAAAATCACTTCAAGGCTGGGGTAGGCCACCCCAAAAGCAAGAAGGTATCCTCTCTGGAGATCGGTTAATCAATATAATGGGGCAAGGTATGTCAGATCCACATGATACCTCTTGAAGACAGGTTCCTTTATGGGTTATGCTGTATCAGGGCATCTTTTGGTCATATCACATATGCAGGGTTCATGTTGATAGTTAACACGTGATGACCCCAGTAGAGTCTCTCTCCTTAGCAGAGATAGCTGAAGTTTTATCACTCTCAGCAGAGCGTCATGAGAATATGATTATGCTCCCCAGCAAGAGTTCAGGAGTTAGCTTTCCCCTAGCCAAGTTGGTAAAGTTTATTACTCTTCAGCCAGAGTTTATTACTCTTCAGCCAGAGTTCATATTCCCATACCGGATAAGAATGTTGGGTTTGTGCTTCCCTAGTGTGTGGCAAAGTGGTTCCCATATCGCCAACAGAGTAAGGGTAGAAGGTAAGTCTCCAACAGAGGAGTAAGCTCAATGATGTCCCCTAGTAGAGCAGACATTGTCAATCATCGTTCCCCAAGCAGATTAGTTTGTGGTGGCTGATATTCTCCAGCAGGTTAAGGGCATTTCCCTAGCAACAGGTTAAGTTCAGTGATATTCTCCAGCAGGCTCGGTGTTATTGACCTCATTCTCCAAGCAGAGTTTGATGCTAGTAATCTAAATGGCTTGGTCAACAGTGGTTGTCGTCCCCGGCAGATTCCAAGTCCAATGGTTATTGGCGATTCTCTGTAGCAGATCTTTGGGTTCCATACTCAGTATTTGTTATTCTTGATCCCCAATGGAGTGAGAGTTCTCTTCGGGTTTCATCTTCAGCAGTGGTTATATCAGGGAGGTCGTTCAGTGTGACTTCCTCAGCAGGGTTCGTGACCTCGAAGACAATTCAATTTGTCATCCCCAGTGGAGTTAGCCTCTTCTCTTCAGCATTTATTTTGCTGGAGGGGTCCTTTTGCATATAGTAAGCATTTGCATTGCATCCTCAAACGCGTAGCATTTCCATTTCGTATGGAGCATTACGTCATAGAAAGAAAATTCAAACGTATGCATGCGTAGCATAAGCCAGATTCGATACCTTGCGCGAAAGCCCGAGTCAATTTTCAGTCAAAACAGTGACATATCCCCAGAGAGAATGCCAAACCCTTCCTCAGCAGACAATTTCTTTTCGTCAAACCCCTTTGACGATGTGTTCCGAGCTCAGGTTTCGTACCTTCGGATATGTTTTGTTCCGAGCTCAGGTTTTGTACCTTCAGATATGTTTTTCTTCCCGTCAACCCCTTGACGAAGTGTTCCGAGCTCAGGTTTTGTACCTTCGGACGTGTTCAGTTTCTTTCCGTCAAACCCCTTTGACGAAGTGTTCCGAGCTCAGGTTTCGTACCTTCGGATATTCTCATCTCCTTGTCCATCAACTCTTTGATGACGACATTCCAAAAACAAGTTTCCTTTCCGTCATTTCCATGACGATGTGTTTCTTCGGACATGTTTCCTTTTTGTCATCCCTATGACAATGTGTTCTCTCCGTTCAGGTTTCCTTTCTGGCATCCCTATGACAATGTGTTAACTATGGTCAGATTTTCTTTCCGTCATCCCCATGACGATGTGTCCCTACGGTGGAGTTTTCTTTCTGTCATCCCTATGACAATGCGTTATCTTCGTTTAGACTTTCTTTCTGTCATCCCTATGACGATGTGTTCTCTTCGGTTAGGTTGTCTTTCCGTCAATTCTTTGACGATGTGGGTCGTTGCGTATCTTTTCTTTTCGTCAACCCCTTGACGATGTTAGGCTGTCTCCCCTACAGAGTTGTCGGCTTAGATTTCTATTTTCCCCAGCGGAGTCATCTTTGTAGATCTGTTGATTCTATTTTGAAAGCCCACTCTCAGATTGGTCTTTCTTTTCGAGTTCGACTTCGGCCGTCCTCGTTTTACCTTTGTTTGAAATTCCGTCTTCGGCCAGTCTTTCTTTTCGAGTTCGCCTTCGGCCGTCCTCGTTTTACCTTTGTTGGTCAGTCCTCCTTCGGTCGGTCTACCTTTGTTAGAAATTCCACCTTCGGCTGGTCTTTCTTTTCGAGTTCACCTTTGGTCGGCGTTCCCGTTAATCCCAAATTTTGGTTAGTATTATCTTGGTTATTCCAACTATTGGTTGGTACCCTTCTTTTATTCCAACTTTTGGTTGGTATTCTTCGTGGTGAGTGTAACACCCCCAATCTATACCCCCAAAATTAATAATAAAACAATAAACACTTAATAAAATTTCATCAGAGTATATTTAAATTATCATGGCATAGACAGGGAGAATCACATTATATTGAAACAAAACATACAACACCTGCTCATAAAGATATGCAACAGTGGGGTAGCAATCAACAGAGGAACTCAGTTCCTTACACCCACATTTCAGATTTTAGAATAAAAGCGGAAAATCTAAAACTGAATATCATACATGTATATCACATAAGGTTCATCTGTTATCGACATAATCATGTATATATACAACTCCCAAGAGATAAAGATGCATATACACAACATCACAAAATAATTCTAATCAATCTCCCGACTACCCGGTGCTACATATCAGAGCCGACCGACAAAAGAATCAAGACATAAGCTTCACCAAAGACCTCCAGCAACACTAATCTGCAATGCCTCATAGAGCATTATAAAACAGCAGAAGGGTGAGAAATAACAACTAAAATCAAGATTGCATAATAATATGCAAACACACATAAAAATCACATACACAGTTATTCTCACCTCACGCATCACATACCAATACATATAGCAAACCACAGATGCATAACATATTTCCGACAATCCGAACACATAGCATATATCAGTTATGCACACATAATAACATATTCACACAATCAATCCATTCATGAGTTTCCACACATAATGCATCCATTCACAATTCTCACACATAATGAATCCATGATTTATGCAAATGCACAGAGACCGACAAAACGACTCTATGCAAATGTCATGCGGTACCGACTTCCACCATTTCATGTCTCATCACCAATTCACTCAGGAACTCATTGGAACCATCGCTCGTTACAAATGTAACTCCCCGTCGGGCCTACGATGTTCCCCATCGCTCACACCTCTTATTTTTAAGGCACGCGTTCCGATCGGATCGCTCACACCTCTTATTTTTAAGGCACACGACGTTTATGGATCGCTCACACCTCTTTGTATAAGGCACACGACCCAATCGCTCACACCTCTTTGTATAAGGCACACGATCGTCTATAACCATTGCTCACACCCCACACAGGCACACGACGTTACAACGAGTTCTCATTAGAATCCCTCAACACAAGAATGCACATCATTATGCTTCACATGCAAATGACTCGAGACATTCTTGAAATGCATACATATTCACAATATAATCATGCATTCATCTCATTCAATCACATACAATTTATATACATTCACATCAATTACGCCAAACGGCAACGAGCATGGCTTTACCACCTAAACGGCAACGAACTCTTTCACAATTCACATGCATTTACATTTAATTTAAACAATGCATTTATTTGCCAAAAGGCCACAATTCATAATAAATTCCACAATCTAGGATTCACACCATAAGGCTACCCACAACACATCGTATAACAACACATACAAGCTATATGTTATATAACAAAAGCATATTGCACGATAACACCTCAATCGCACGCATTCACAACAATACGGTTTCAATTTTATGCTATAATTGAACCATATACAGACCTCAAAACTATTTTTCCTAAAAAGAACATCTCGTTAGCTTTCCAACGCTTCGAACGGGAGTCAAAACCGACTTACGGTTCAAGAGTTATGAATTTTTGAAGTTTTGCAAAAACCAGAATTTCTCTGCTAACAGCCCTACGGGTTCATGCATTTTCGTCCGAAAATCCGACCGATTCAATTATTTTCTTCGAAACGAACACATACTCATTCATACCAAACATATAGTTGTGATTTGGAACCATTAAACGTGAATTCTACGACTTTCGATTTCACTCCGAATCTTAAACTCTCAATTCTCCAAAAATGCAAAAACTTACAAAATCAACCAAATTCGATAAAACAAGCATACTCGATCACGGCCTAACATTACTCGACACATCTACACAATTTATTCCGACTTTCGTCCGTAAAAACATCGGTTTCTATCGATTTCTACCGTTTCGACCTAAAAGTGAAAACTATGAAAAAAAACAAGGAAACATTCACACAATCACACACATATACATATACAATCGAAATATAATTGAAACTTCTCACCCTTACCCGATTATTCGCGATTGAAACAGAGTAATCTTTGATTTTCCTCTTTTTCCTCTTCTTTCTTCTCTTCCTCTTCTTTTCTCTTTTTCTCTTCTCTTTCTCTTTTTCTTTTCCTTTCTATCTTTTCTCTCTCCACTTTCTATTTATATAAAATATCTACTACCCAAATGACCAAAATACCCCTCAGCTCAAATATCTCCCAAACGCTCTCAAAATGCGATAAAACTTAAACATACCGATGAAATATATTTCGGGAAATAAAAGTTGAAAAGAAATTATAATTTATTGCAAATATTTTACCTATCAAAGAAATTATCCAATTAACAGGTAAAACTCATTTAATTTACACAATTCAAAAAAAGGTCAAAAACTCACTAATCTTCCACCAGTGGAAGTTACCTTTAAAATCTGCCTGAAATACTTTTGGTCAGTTTTTGCACTAATCTTCCACCAGTGGAAGTTACCTTTAAAATCTGCCGGAAATGCTTTTGGTCAGTTTTTGCACTAATCTTCCACCAGTGGAAGTCAAGTGCAAAACGTGACATAACCAAAAAAAGGCCAAAATAACACTAACTTCCACCAGTGGATGTTAGTTCAAAATGTGACACATTTATGCCACAAAACTCTCAATGCCCAAACATGATGCATTAACATGAAACACAATAAATCACACAATTCACAAAATTTCACATAAATGGAATAATTAAATACGGTTAAATAAATCGGGGCGTTACAATTCTCCCCCACTTAGAAATTTTCTCCCTCGAAAATATAACTGAGACGAATAACCCCGGACACGACTCTCGCATCCGACTAACAAACCGACATGCCAACCAAAGACGCATCACGAATAACACAAACTGGCAAATCACCTTGCTAACCACAACTACAACAACGACACAACAATGATGACGACTAGAACGACAAGATGCAATGCCCATACAATGCACTTGACGACCAACTCACAACTCAAAGAATACCCAAGTTACGAACACACAGGTTCACTCTTGAACCGAAACACAACAAGATCGTTACCATCACCACAGGTAACACTCCCCTAATTCACCACAAGGAATTAGTCACACGCACTCGAACCATCGCGATGGAAACGAGGCAACAAAACAAACAAGAACACAAGTTCCACGACACAACATCGATTCCACAACCTCCACACAACCATAATACCAACGTCCTTGTTACACAACAATATTACAACAATGCTACGATTCACCAATCGAACATACGACCAAAACACCCAACTACATATTAGTACCTGATTAATCTTTAAACCTTTCGCCTAACACTTCCATACTGAAGTGTCCTATAGTCTTACCATTCCTACATGTTCCCAATGTTCAACCTATGAATTCTTATAAGTCACACACGCAAATACAAAACGTGCCGCAACACACTTCCGCTGCGCACTCTGATTACTCGTAACCATCAAAACTATCAATCTCACGTCCAAAGTCTAACTCTTTCTCATATTCACCAAAAATCACTATTCACTTTTAATATACCCAACCTTACACTCTACTGCATTATCTCTCACACCAGTTACGAGTCTCTGAACTGCTCAAATAATTCTCATCCATCCAAACAGACATGTATAAAACCTTCGACTTAACTCATCAGGCACGACATTAACTTCACCAATGGGATAATTCCAACTAAAGTCATAACTCATCACAATTTCCAACCATCCTCTCTATCGCATACTATATTCCTTCCGACCAAACAAGTACTCAATATTCTTGTGATTACTAAACACTTCGAATCCATAACCAAAAAGATAATACCTCCAAATTATCCAACACAATACAACCGCAACCAATTCCAAATCCTGAATAATATAGATCCTTTTAGGAATCCTCAATGGTCGTAAAGCATAAGCCACGAATTTACTTTCTTGCATTAACACACTACCTAAACTCATCAAAGACACATCACAATACCTCACAACGATTCATCAGGATCACGCAGAATCAAAATTGGAGTCGTAGACAAATTCCACTTTAACCCTCTTAACTTTCCTCACAATGAACGTCCAAAGCAAACGACTCACCCTTTGCAAGTCCACCGAAGTAACAGAAATGCTAAATTGGAAAAACCCTCCATAACCTCCGGTAATAACCAACTAATGTCCAAAAAGCTTCTAATCTCCTTAACCAACTTCGGAGCCTCTCATGAAGAACTACATCTACTTCCAATGGATCCATAAAAATACCATCATCAAAAATGACATATCCAAGAAAACTAACCTTTTCAACCAAGATTCACACTCGAATAACTTAGCATAAAACTTCGTCTCTTTTCAACACTTGTAATTCCATTCGCAAACCCTCTACCTGTTCTTCCTCTGAGTTTATAACAAATCTGAATATCCTCAATCAAAGCCACTACGAACTTATCCAAATAAATATGGAAAACACGATTCATCTACTCCACAAACATTACTGATTCATTACTAACACCAAGCAACATCACCGTACTTTGTAATGCCCAACCAAATTCCAAAAGATATCAATTTTCAAAGCTTTTGCAAAACCTTGCACTAGGCAACTGGCTACTCACACACAAGCTTAACCGAGTAATTAACAGCCTATTCTGATGATAACAACATAACCAGTCACATCAAATCGATCAAAGCCTTAACTCACACAATTCACCACTCTTATCCAACATTCCAAACAATTGCAAGTTCACTCAAACTCAGCCAAACCATTCCAGTTATCTATTCCTGAAAGTGGACACTTGTTCTCAATCATTACCTTATTCAACTATTAGCAATCCATACACAATTTCTTCTCTTTACAGTCCAAATTCCATAAATCCCCACGTGTAGCAACAACCAATCCAAAAGAACTCTCAAATACTACATCCACCCTTAAGGTTTTCTCAAAATTCCCATTAATGCTCTATAATTCCAAAGACTCCAAACCTCTCCAAAACTTTAAGTTTTGCTTTCCATAATCTCAATACCGTTATGCTTGTTATTCCGTTCAATCATCCATTCCTTTTTGTTACTAACAAAGCTGGAGCTCTTCTAAGACAACACCTTAATGCTCCATCCAAAAACACATCTGAAAACCGTGCACAACTGACGGCCCATCACTATGACTTCCTGCCAATTTCCCAAAACACTATCATCACAGACAGAACAAACATCTTTGTCCCATCTACTAAGAGTTTCCTACTTACTTAGCAGATATAAACCTCAACTATTCACCTTCGTCCAATTAAGTTCAATCTCTACGCTCTGAGAAGCAGTCCTTAAATAAAACCCAATCATTCTCTCTCAATGACTTCCCAACCTGACCAACATATTAAAACCCCTAATCCGTCTCATCTTCCGATATTAGAATCTTCATCAACTCATCAAAACAACCCGTAACCATTTCCTTAAATTCCAAACAATTCATTTCACACACTATCAAAGCCGGAAAGACACGTCTATTCCATCCAACATAATTCCCGTCTGCTATCAACAAGAGATTAAGGGTGATCAGTTCCTCAATTTGCCAATAGACAGCCGACAATCATGATGGGGCATAAACCATCTTTACCAAACTATAATAGCATTTCTTGCATCCTGTGCACAAAACTACCTAAAGCACAAATCCTTAGTTCGCATAAACCTTACCTCCGCATTCCCTCTGAAACCAGAACAACACTGTCCAAATAGCACTCACAACCTTGCAACCAACGGCACACAACCAAAGCAACTGGGAGAAGTACAAGCTTCTCCCCCACTTATCTCATTCTAACTCCTGCAGACAAATGATTAGAAAACCAGAAAGTACTGACAGTGTTCCACACACCTATCACGTACTAAGGGACAAACAACAACGACAGTATTCAACTATCACACCAACTGACTCAACAACTTGGCCGGACGGACCGACCTGCTCTGATACCACTTAATGTAACACCCCCAATATATACCCCCAAAATTAATAATAAAACAATAAACACTTAATAAAATTTTGTCAGAGTATATTTAAATTATCATGGCATAGACAGGAAGAATCACATTATATTGAAACAAAACATACAACACCTGCTCATAAAGATATGCAACAGTGGGGTAGCAATCAACAGAGGAACTCAGTTCCTTACACCCACATTTCAGATTTTAGAATAAAAGCGGAAAATCTAAAACTGAATATCATACATGTATATCACATAAGGTTCATCTGTTATCGACATAATCATGTATATATACAACTCCCAAGAGATAAAGATGCATATACACAACATCACAAAATAATCCTAATCATCTCCCGACTACCCGGTGCTACATATCAGAGCCGACCGACAAAAGAATGAAGACATAAGCTTCACCAAAGACCTCCAGCAACACTAATTTGCAATGCCTCATAGAGCATTATAAAATAGCAGAAGGGTGAGAAATAACAACTAAAATCAAGATTGCATAATAATATGCAAACACACATAAAAATCACATACACAGTTATTCTCACCTCACGCATCACATACCAATACATATAGCAAACCACAGATGCATAACATATTTTCGACAATCCGAACACATAGCATATATCAGTTATGCACACATAATAACATATTCACACAATCAATCCATTCATGATTTTCCACACATAATGCATCCATTCACAATTCTCACACATAATGAATCCATAAATTATGCAAATGCACAGAGACCGACACAACGACTCTATGCAAATGTCATGCGGTACCGACTTCCAACATTTCATGTCTCATCACCAGTTCACTCAGGAACTCATTGGAACCATCGCTCGTTACCAATGTAACTCCCCGTCGGGCCTACGATGTTCCCCATCGCTCACACCTTTTATTTTTAAGGCACACGTTCCGATCTGATCGCTCACACCTCTTATTTTTAAGGCACACGACGTTTATGGATCGCTCACACCTCTTTGTATAAGGCACACGACCCGATCGCTCACACCTCTTTGTATAAGGCACACGATCGTCTATAACGATTGCTCACACCCCACACGGGCACACGACGTTACAACGGGTTCTCATTAGAATCCCTCAACACAAGAATGCACATCATTATGCTTCACATGCAAATGACTCGAGACATTCTTGAAATGCATACATATTCACAATATAATCATGCATTCATCTCATTCAATCACATACAATTTATATACATTCACATCAATTACGCCAAACGGCAACGAGCATCGCTTTACCACCTAAACGGCAACGAACTCTTTCACAATTCACATGCATTTACATTTAATTTAAACAATGCATTTATTTGCCAAAAGGCCACAATTCACAATAAATTCCACAATCTAGGATTCACACCATAAGGCTACCCACAACACATCGTATAACAACACATACAAGCTATACGTTATATAACAAAAGCATATTGCACGATAACACCTCAATCGCACGCATTCACGACGATAAAAATTAACACAACAATACGGTTTCAATTTTCTGCTATAATTGAACCATATACAGACCTCAAAACTATGTTTCCTAGAAAGAACATCTCGTTAGCTTTCCAACGCTTCGAACGGGGGTCAAAACCGACTTACGGTTCAAGAGTTATGAATTTTTGAAGTTTTGCAAAAACCAGAATTTCTCTGCTAACAGCCCTACGGGTTCATGCATTTTCGTCCGAAAATCCGACCGATTCAATTATTTTCTTCGAAACGAACACATACTCATTCATACCAAACATATAGTAGTGATTTGGAACCATTAAACGTGAATTCTACGACTTTCGATTTCACTCCGAATCTTAAACTCTCAATTCTCCAAAATTGCAAAAACTTACAAAATCAACCAAATTCGATAAAACAAGCATACTCGATCACGGCCTAACATTACTCGACACATCTACACAATTTATTCCGACTTTCGTCCGTAAAAACATCGGTTTCTATCGATTTCTACCGTTTCGACCTAAAAATGAAAACTATGAAAAAAAACAAGGAAACATTCACATAATCACACACATACATATACAATCGAAATATAATTGAAACTTCTCACCCTTACCCGATTATTCGCGATTGAAACAGAGTAATCTTTGATTTTCCTCTTTTTCCTCTTCTTTCTTCTCTTCCTCTTCTTTTCTCTTTTTCTCTTCTCTTTCTCTTTTTCTTTTCCTTTCTATCTTTTCTCTCTCCACTTTCTATTTATATAAAATATCTACTACCCAAATGACCAAAATACCCCTCAGCTCAAATATCTCCCAAACGCTCTCAAAATGCGATAAAACTTAAACATACCGATGAAATATATTTCGGGAAATAAAAGTTGAAAAGAAATTATAATTTATTGCAAATATTTTACCTATCAAAGAAATTATCCAATTAACAGGTAAAACTCATTTAATTTACACAATTCAAAAAAAGGTCAAAAACTCACTAATCTTCCACCAGTGGAAGTTACCTTTAAAATCTGCCTGAAATACTTTTGGTCAGTTTTTGCACTAATCTTCCACCAGTGGAAGTTACCTTTAAAATCTGCCGGAAATGCTTTTGGTCAGTTTTTGCACTAATCTTCCACCAGTGGAAGTCAAGTGCAAAACGTGACATAACCAAAAAAAGGCCAAAATAACACTAACTTCCACCAGTGGATGTTAGTTCAAAATGTGACACATTTATGCCACAAAACTCTCAATGCCCAAACATGATGCATTAACATGAAACACAATAAATCACACAATTCACAAAATTTCACATAAATGGAATAATTAAATACGGTTAAATAAATCGGGGCGTTACAATTCTCCCCCACTTAGAAATTTTCTCCCTCGAAAATATAACTGAGACGAATAACCCCGGACACGACTCTCGCATCCGACTAACAAACCGACATGCCAACCAAAGACGCATCACGAATAACACAAACTGGCAAATCACCTTGCTAACCACAACTACAACAACGACACAACAATGATGACGACTAGAACGACAAGATGCAATGCCCATACAATGCACTTGACGACCAACTCACAACTCAAAGAATACCCAAGTTACGAACACACAGGTTCACTCTTGAACCGAAACACAACAAGATCGTTACCATCACCACAGGTAACACTCCCCTAATTCACCACAAGGAATTAGTCACACGCACTCGAACCATCGCGATGGAAACGAGGCAACAAAACAAACAAGAACACAAGTTCCACGACACAACATCGATTCCACAACCTCCACACAACCATAATACCAACGTCCTTGTTACACAACAATATTACAACAATGCTACGATTCACCAATCGAACATACGACCAAAACACCCAACTACATATTAGTACCTGATTAATCTTTAAACCTTTCGCCTAACACTTCCATACTGAAGTGTCCTATAGTCTTACCATTCCTACATGTTCCCAATGTTCAACCTATGAATTCTTATAAGTCACACACGCAAATACAAAACGTGCCGCAACACACTTCCGCTGCGCACTCTGATTACTCGTAACCATCAAAACTATCAATCTCACGTCCAAAGTCTAACTCTTTCTCATATTCACCAAAAATCACTATTCACTTTTAATATACCCAACCTTACACTCTACTGCATTATCTCTCACACCAGTTACGAGTCTCTGAACTGCTCAAATAATTCTCATCCATCCAAACAGACATGTATAAAACCTTCGACTTAACTCATCAGGCACGACATTAACTTCACCAATGGGATAATTCCAACTAAAGTCATAACTCATCACAATTTCCAACCATCCTCTCTATCGCATACTATATTCCTTCCGACCAAACAAGTACTCAATATTCTTGTGATTACTAAACACTTCGAATCCATAACCAAAAAGATAATACCTCCAAATTATCCAACACAATACAACCGCAACCAATTCCAAATCCTGAATAATATAGATCCTTTTAGGAATCCTCAATGGTCGTAAAGCATAAGCCACGAATTTACTTTCTTGCATTAACACACTACCTAAACTCATCAAAGACACATCACAATACCTCACAACGATTCATCAGGATCACGCAGAATCAAAACTGGAGTCGTAGACAAATTCCACTTTAACCCTCTTAACTTTCCTCACAATGAACGTCCAAAGCAAACGACTCACCCTTTGCAAGTCCACCGAAGTAACAGAAATGCTAAATTGGAAAAACCCTCCATAACCTCCGGTAATAACCAACTAATGTCCAAAAAGCTTATAATCTCCTTAACCAACTTCGGAGCCTCTCATGAAGAACTACATCTACTTCCAATGGATCCATAAAAATACCATCATCAAAAATGACATATCCAAGAAAACTAACCTTTTCAACCAAGATTCACACTCGAATAACTTAGCATAAAACTTCGTCTCTTTTCAACACTTGTAATTCCATTCGCAAACCCTCTACCTGTTCTTCCTCTGAGTTTATAACAAATCTGAATATCCTCAATCAAAGCCACTACGAACTTATCCAAATAAATATGGAAAACACGATTCATCTACTCCACAAACATTACTGATTCATTACTAACACCAAGCAACATCACCGTACTTTGTAATGCCCAACCAAATTCCAAAAGATATCAATTTTCAAAGCTTTTGCAAAACCTTGCACTAGGCAACTGGCTACTCACACACAAGCTTAACCGAGTAATTAACAGCCTATTCTGATGATAACAACATAACCAGTCACATCAAATCGATCAAAGCCTTAACTCACACAATTCACCACTCTTATCCAACATTCCAAACAATTGCAAGTTCACTCAAACTCAGCCAAACCATTCCAGTTATCTATTCCTGAAAGTGGACACTTGTTCTCAATCATTACCTTATTCAACTATTAGCAATCCATACACAATTTCTTCTCTTTACAGTCCAAATTCCATAAATCCCCACGTGTAGCAACAACCAATCCAAAAGAACTCTCAAATACTACATCCACCCTTAAGGTTTTCTCAAAATTCCCATTAATGCTCTATAATTCCAAAGACTCCAAACCTCTCCAAAACTTTAAGTTTTGCTTTCCATAATCTCAATACCGTTATACTTGTTATTCCGTTCAATCATCCATTCCTTTTTGTTACTAACAAAGCTGGAGCTCTTCTAAGACAACACCTTAATGCTCCATCCAAAAACACATCTGAAAACCGTGCACAACTGACGGCCCATCACTATGACTTCCTGCCAATTTCCCAAAACACTATCATCACAGACAGAACAAACATCTTTGTCCCATCTACTAAGAGTTTCCTACTTACTTAGCAGATATAAACCTCAACTATTCACCTTCGTCCAATTAAGTTCAATCTCTACGCTCTGAGAAGCAGTCCTTAAATAAAACCCAATCATTCTCTCTCAATGACTTCCCAACCTGACCAACATATTAAAACCTCTAATCCGTCTCATCTTCCGATATTAGAATCTTCATCAACTCATCAAAACAACCCGTAACCATTTCCTTTAATTCCAAACAATTCATTTCACACACTATCAAAGCCGGAAAGACACGTCTATTCCATCCAACATAATTCCCGTCTGCTATCAACAAGAGATTAAGGGTGATCAGTTCCTCAATTTGCCAATAGACAGCCGACAATCATGATGGGGCATAAACCATCTTTACCAAACTATAATAGCATTTCTTGCATCCTGTGCACAAAACTACCTAAAGCACAAATCCTTAGTTCGCATAAACCTTACCTCCGCATTCCCTCTGAAACCAGAACAACACTGTCCAAATAGCACTCACAACCTTGCAACCAACGGCACACAACCAAAGCAACTGGGAGAAGTACAAGCTTCTCCCCCACTTATCTCATTCTAACTCCTGCAGACAAATGATTAGAAAACCAGAAAGTACTGACAGTGTTCCACACACCTATCACGTACTAAGGGACAAACAACAACGACAGTATTCAACTATCACACCAACTGACTCAACAACTTGGCCGGACGGACCGACCTGCTCTGATACCACTTAATGTAACACCCCCAATATATACCCCCAAAATTAATAATAAAACAATAAACACTTAATAAAATTTTGTCAGAGTATATTTAAATTATCATGGCATAGACAGGAAGAATCACATTATATTGAAACAAAACATACAACACCTGCTCATAAAGATATGCAACAGTGGGGTAGCAATCAACAGAGGAACTCAGTTCCTTACACCCACATTTCAGATTTTAGAATAAAAGCGGAAAATCTAAAACTGAATATCATACATGTATATCACATAAGGTTCATCTGTTATCGACAGAATCATGTATATATACAACTCCCAAGAGATAAAGATGCATATACACAACATCACAAAATAATCCTAATCAATCTCCCGACTACCCGGTGCTACATATCAGAGCCGACCGACAAAAGAATGAAGACATAAGCTTCACCAAAGACCTCCAGCAACACTAATTTGCAATGCCTCATAGAGCATTATAAAATAGCAGAAGGGTGAGAAATAACAACTAAAATCAAGATTGCATAATAATATGCAAACACACATAAAAATCACATACACAGTTATTCTCACCTCACGCATCACATACCAATACATATAGCAAACCACAGATGCATAACATATTTTCGACAATCCGAACACATAGCATATATCAGTTATGCACACATAATAACATATTCACACAATCAATCCATTCATGATTTTCCACACATAATGCATCCATTCACAATTCTCACACATAATGAATCCATAAATTATGCAAATGCACAGAGACCGACACAACGACTCTATGCAAATGTCATGCGGTACCGACTTCCAACATTTCATGTCTCATCACCAGTTCACTCAGGAACTCATTGGAACCATCGCTCGTTACCAATGTAACTCCCCGTCGGGCCTACGATGTTCCCCATCGCTCACACCTTTTATTTTTAAGGCACACGTTCCGATCTGATCGCTCACACCTCTTATTTTTAAGGCACACGACGTTTATGGATCGCTCACACCTCTTTGTATAAGGCACACGACCCGATCGCTCACACCTCTTTGTATAAGGCACACGATCGTCTATAACGATTGCTCACACCCCACACGGGCACACGACGTTACAACGGGTTCTCATTAGAATCCCTCAACACAAGAATGCACATCATTATGCTTCACAAGCAAATGACTCGAGACATTCTTGAAATGCATACATATTCACAATATAATCATGCATTCATCTCATTCAATCACATACAATTTATATACATTCACATCAATTACGCCAAACGGCAACGAGCATCGCTTTACCACCTAAACGGCAACGAACTCTTTCACAATTCACATGCATTTACATTTAATTTAAACAATGCATTTATTTGCCAAAAGGCCACAATTCACAATAAATTCCACAATCTAGGATTCACACCATAAGGCTACCCACAACACATCGTATAACAACACATACAAGCTATACGTTATATAACAAAAGCATATTGCACGATAACACCTCAATCGCACGCATTCACGACGATAAAAATTAACACAACAATACGGTTTCAATTTTCTGCTATAATTGAACCATATACAGACCTCAAAACTATGTTTCCTAGAAAGAACATCTCGTTAGCTTTCCAACGCTTCGAACGGGGGTCAAAACCGACTTACGGTTCAAGAGTTATGAATTTTTGAAGTTTTGCAAAAACCAGAATTTCTCTGCTAACAGCCCTACGGGTTCATGCATTTTCGTCCGAAAATCCGACCGATTCAATTATTTTCTTCGAAACGAACACATACTCATTCATACCAAACATATAGTAGTGATTTGGAACCATTAAACGTGAATTCTACGACTTTCGATTTCACTCCGAATCTTAAACTCTCAATTCTCCAAAATTGCAAAAACTTACAAAATCAACCAAATTCGATAAAACAAGCATACTCGATCACGGCCTAACATTACTCGACACATCTACACAATTTATTCCGACTTTCGTCCGTAAAAACATCGGTTTCTATCGATTTCTACCGTTTCGACCTAAAAATGAAAACTATGAAAAAAAACAAGGAAACATTCACATAATCACACACATACAAATACAATCGAAATATAATTGAAACTTCTCACCCTTACCCGATTATTCGCGATTGAAACAGAGTAATCTTTGATTTTCCTCTTTTTCCTCTTCTTTCTTCTCTTCCTCTTCTTTTCTCTTTTTCTCTTCTCTTTCTCTTTTTCTTTTCCTTTCTATCTTTTCTCTCTCCACTTTCTATTTATATAAAATATCTACTACCCAAATGACCAAAATACCCCTCAGCTCAAATATCTCCCAAACGCTCTCAAAATGCGATAAAACTTAAACATACCGATGAAATATATTTCGGGAAATAAAAGTTGAAAAGAAATTATAATTTATTGCAAATATTTTACCTATCAAAGAAATTATCCAATTAACAGGTAAAACTCATTTAATTTACACAATTCAAAAAAAGGTCAAAAACTCACTAATCTTCCACCAGTGGAAGTTACCTTTAAAATCTGCCTGAAATACTTTTGGTCAGTTTTTGCACTAATCTTCCACCAGTGGAAGTTACCTTTAAAATCTGCCGGAAATGCTTTTGGTCAGTTTTTGCACTAATCTTCCACCAGTGGAAGTCAAGTGCAAAACGTGACATAACCAAAAAAAGGCCAAAATAACACTAACTTCCACCAGTGGATGTTAGTTCAAAATGTGACACATTTATGCCACAAAACTCTCAATGCCCAAACATGATGCATTAACATGAAACACAATAAATCACACAATTCACAAAATTTCACATAAATGGAATAATTAAATACGGTTAAATAAATCGGGGCGTTACAATTCTCCCCCACTTAGAAATTTTCTCCCTCGAAAATATAACTGAGACGAATAACCCCGGACACGACTCTCGCATCCGACTAACAAACCGACATGCCAACCAAAGACGCATCACGAATAACACAAACTGGCAAATCACCTTGCTAACCACAACTACAACAACGACACAACAATGATGACGACTAGAACGACAAGATGCAATGCCCATACAATGCACTTGACGACCAACTCACAACTCAAAGAATACCCAAGTTACGAACACACAGGTTCACTCTTGAACCGAAACACAACAAGATCGTTACCATCACCACAGGTAACACTCCCCTAATTCACCACAAGGAATTAGTCACACGCACTCGAACCATCGCGATGGAAACGAGGCAACAAAACAAACAAGAACACAAGTTCCACGACACAACATCGATTCCATAACCTCCACACAACCATAATACCAACGTCCTTGTTACACAACAATATTACAACAATGCTACGATTCACCAATCGAACATACGACCAAAACACCCAACTACATATTAGTACCTGATTAATCTTTAAACCTTTCGCCTAACACTTCCATACTGAAGTGTCCAATAGTCTTACCATTCCTACATGTTCCCAATGTTCAACCTATGAATTCTTATAAGTCACACACGCAAATACAAAACGTGCCGCAACACACTTCCGCTGCGCACTCTGATTACTCGTAACCATCAAAACTATCAATCTCACGTCCAAAGTCTAACTCTTTCTCATATTCACCAAAAATCACTATTCACTTTTAATATACCCAACCTTACACTCTACTGCATTATCTCTCACACCAGTTACGAGTCTCTGAACTGCTCTAATAATTCTCATCCATCCAAACAGACATGTATAAAACCTTCGACTTAACTCATCAGGCACGACATTAACTTCACCAATGGGATAATTCCAACTAAAGTCATAACTCATCACAATTTCCAACCATCCTCTCTATCTCATACTATATTCCTTCCGACCAAACAAGTACTCAATATTCTTGTGATTACTAAACACTTCGAATCCATAACCAAAAAGATAATACCTCCAAATTATCCAACACAATACAACTGCAACCAATTCCAAATCCTAAATAATATAGATCCTTTTAGGAATCCTCAATGGTCGTAAAGCATAAGCCATGAATTTACTTTCTTGCATTAACACACTACCTAAACTCATCAAAGACACATCACAATACCTCACAACGATTCATCAGGATCACGCAGAATCAAAACTGGAGTCGTAGACAAATTCCACTTTAACCCTCTTAACTTTCCTCACAATGAACGTCCAAAGCAAACGACTCACCCTTTGCAAGTCCACCGAAGTAACAGAAACGCTAAATTGGAAAAACCCTCCATAACCTCCGGTAATAACCAACTAATGTCCAAAAAGCTTCTAATCTCCTTAACCAACTTCGGAGCCTCTCATGAAGAACTACATCTACTTCCAATGGATCCATAAAAATACCATCATCAGAAATGACATATCCAAGAAAACTAACCTTTTCAACCAAGATTCACACTCGAATAACTTAGCATAAAACTTCGTCTCTTTTCAACACTTGTAATTCCATTCTCAAACCCTCTACCTGTTCTTCCTCAGAGTTTATAACAGATCCGAATATCCTCAATCAAAGCCACTACGAACTTATCCAAATAAATATGGAAAACACGATTCATCTACTCCACAAACATTACTGATTCATTACTAACACCAAGCAACATCACCGTATTTTGTAATGCCCAACTAAATTCCAAAAGATATCAATTTTCAAAGCTTTTCCAAAACCTTGCACTAGGCAACTGGCTACTCACACACAAGCTTAACCGAGTAATTAACAGCCTATTCCGATGATAACAACATAACCAGTCACATTAAATCGATCAAAGCCTTAACTCACACAATTCACCACTCTTATCCAACATTCTAAACAATTGCAAGTTCACTCAAACTCAGCCAAACCATTCCAGTTATCTATTCCTGAAAGTGGACACTTGTTCTCAATCGTTACCTTATTCAACTATTAGCAATCCATACACAATTTCTTCTCTTTACAGTCCAAATACCATAAATCCCCACGTGTAGCAACAACCAATCCAAAAGAACTCTCAAATACTACATCCACCCTTAAGGTTTTCTCAAAATTCCCATTAATGCTCTATAATTCCAAAGACTCCAAACCTCTCCAGAACTTTAAGTTTTGCTTTCCATAATCTCAATACCGTTATACTTGTTATTCCGTTCAATCATCCATTCCTTTTTGTTACTAACAAAGCTGGAGCTCTTCTAAGACAACACCTTAACGCTCCATCCAAAAACACATCTGAAAACCGTGCACAACTGACGGCCCATCACTATGACTTCCTGCCAATTTCCCAAAACACTATCATCACAGACAGAACAAACATCTTTGTCCCATCTACTAAGAGTTTCCTACTTACTTAGCAGATATAAACCTCAACTATTCACCTTCGTCCAATTAAGTTCAATCTCTACGCTCTGAGAAGCAGTCCTTAAATAAAACCCAATCATTCTCTCTCATTGACTTCCCAACCTGACCAACATATTAAAACCTCTAATCCGTCTCATCTTCCGATATTAGAATCTTCATCAACTCATCAAAACAACCCGTAACCATTTCCTTAAATTCCAAACAATTGATTTCACACACTATCAAAGCCAAAAAGACACGTCTATTCCATCCAACATAATTCCTGTCTGCTATCAACAAGAGATTAAGGGTGATCAGTTCCTTAATTTGCCAATAGACAGCCGACAATCATGATGGGGCATAAACCATCTTTACCAAACTATAATAGCATTTCTTGCATCCTGTGCACAAAACTACCTAAAGCACAAATCCTTAGTTCACATAAACCTTACCTCCGCATTCCCTCTGAAACCAGAACAACATTGTCCAAATAGCACTCACAACCTTGCAACCAACGACACACAACCAAAGCAACTGGGAGAAGTACAAGCTTCTCCCCCACTTATCTCATTCTAACTCCTGCAGACAAAGGATTAGAAAACCAGAAAGTACTGATAGTGTTCCACACACCTATCACGTACTAAGGGACAAACAACAACGCCAGTATTCAACTATCACACCAACTGACTCAACAACTTGGCCGGACGGACCGACCTGCTCTGATACCACTTAATGTAACACCCCCAATCTATACCCCCAAAATTAATAATAAAACAATAAACACTTTATAAAATTTCATCAGAGAATATTTAAATTATCATGGCATAGACAGGGAGAATCACATTATATTGAAACAAAACATACAACACCTGCTCATAAAGATATGTAACAGTGGAGTAGCAATCAACAGAGGAACTCAGTTCCTTACACCCATATTTCAGATTTTGGAATAAAAGCGGAAAATCTAAAACTGAATATCATACATGTATATCACATAAGGTTCATCTGTTATCGACAGAATCATGAATATATACAACTCCCAAGAGATAAAGATGCATATACACAACATCACAAAATAATCATAATCAATCTCCCGACTACCTGGTGCTACATATCAGAGCCGACCGACAAAAGAATGAAGACATAAGCTTCACCAAAGACCTCCAGCAACACTAATTTGCAATGCCTCATAGAGCATTATAAAACAGCAGAAGGGTAAGAAATAACAACTAAAATCAAGATTGCATAATAATATGCAAACACACATAAAAATCACATACACAGTTATTCTCACCTCACGCATCACATACCAATACATATAGCAAACCACAGATGCATAACATATTTCCGACAATCCGAACACATAGCATATATCAGTTATGCCCACATAATAACATATTCACACAATCAATCCATTCATGAGTTTCCACACATAATGCATCCATTCACAATTCTCACACATAAATAATCCATGATTTATGCAAATGCACAGAGACCGACACAACGACTCTATGCAAATGTCATGCGGGTACCGACTTCCAACATTTCATGTCTCATCACCAGTTCACTCAGGAACTCATTGGAACCATCGCTCGTTACCAATGTAACTCCCCGTCGGGCCTACGATGTTCCCCATCGCTCACACCTCTTATTTTTAAGGCACACGATCCGATCTAATCGCTCACACCTCTTATTTTTAAGGCACACGACGTTTATGGATCGCTCACACCTTTTTGTATAAGGCACACGACCCGATCGCTCACACCTCTTTGTATAAGGCACACGATCGTCTATAACCATTGCTCACACCCCACACGGGCACACGACGTTACAACGGGTTCTCATTAGAATCCCTCAACACAAGAATGCACATCATTATGCTTCACATGCAAATGACTCGAGACATTCTTGAAATGCATACATATTCACAATATAATCATGCATTCATCTCATTCAATCACATACAATTTATATACATTCACATCAATTATGCCAAACGGCAACGAGCATCGCTTTACCACCTAAACGGCAACGAACTCTTTCACAATTCACATGCATTTATATTTAATTTAAACAATGCATTTATTTGCCAAAAGGCCACAATTCACAATAAATTCCACAATCTAGGATTCACACCATAAGGCTACCCACAACACATCGTGTAACAACACATACAAGCTATACGTTATTTAACAAAAGCATATTGCACGATAACACCTCAATCGCACGCATTCACGACGATAAAAATTAACACAACAATACGGTTTCAATTTTCTGCTATAATTGAACCATATACAGACCTCAAAACTATTTTTCCTATAAAGAACATCTCGTTAGCTTTCCAACGCTTCGAACGGGGGTCAAAACCGACTTACGGTTCAAGAGTTATGAATTTTTGAAGTTTTGCAAAAACCAGAATTTCTCTGCTAACAGCTCTACGGGTTCATGCATTTTCGTCCGAAAATCCGACCAATTCAATTATTTTCTTCGAAACGAGCACATACTCATTCTTACCAAACATATAGTAGTGATTTGGAACCATTAAACGTGAATTCTACGACTTTCGATTTCACTCCGAATCTTAAACTCTCAATTCTCCAAAAATACAAAAACTTACAAAATCAACCAAATTCGATAAAACAAGCATACTCGATCACGGCCTAACATTACTCGACACATCTACACAATTTATTCTGACTTTCGTCCGTAAAAACATCGGTTTCTATCGATTTCTACCGTTTCGACCTAAAAGTGAAAACTATGGAAAAAAACAAGGAAACATTCACACAATCACACACATATACATATACAATCGAAATATAATTGAAACTTCTCACCCTTACCCGATTATTCGCGATTGAAACGGAGTAATCTTTGATTTTCCTCTTTTTCCTCTTCTTTCTTCTCTTCCTCTTCTTTTCTCTTTTTCTCTTCTCTTTCTCTTTTTCTTTTCCTTTCTATCTTTTCTCTCCCCACTTTCTATTTATATAAAATATCTACTACCCAAATGACCAAAATACCCCTCAGCTCAAATATCTCCCAAACGCTCTCAAAATGCGATAAAACTTAAACATGCCGATGAAATATATTTCGGGAAATAAAAGTTGAAAAGAAATTATAATTTATTACAAATATTTTACCTATCAGAGAAATTATCCAATTAACAGGTAAAACTCATTTAATTTACACAATTCAAAAAAAGGCCAAAAACTCACTAATCTTCCACCAGTGGAAGTTACCTTTAAAATCTGCCTGAAATGCTTTTGGTCAGTTTTTGCACTAATATTCCACTAGTGGAAGTTACCTTTAAAATCTGTCGGAAAATGCTTTTGGTCAGTTTTTGCACTAATCTTCCACCAGTGGAAGTCAAGTGCAAAACGTGACATAACCAAAAAAAGGCCAAAATAACACTAACTTCCACCAGTGGATGTTAGTTCAAAATGTGACACATTTATGCCACAAAACTCTCAATGCCCAAACATGATGCATTAACATGAAACACAATAAATCACACAATTCACAAAATTTCACATAAATGGAATAATTAAATACGGTTAAATAAATCGGGGCGTTACAGTGAGTTCGCCTTTGGTCGGCGTTCTCGTTTATCCTAACTTTTTGTTGGTATTCTCTTGGTTATTACAACTATTGGTTGGTATCCTTCCTGTTATTCCAACTCTTGGTTGGTAGTCTTCGTTGTGAGTTCGCCTTTGGTCGGCATTCGTCTATCCCAACTTTTGGTTGGTATTCTCTTTGTTATCCCAACTTTTGGTTGGTATTCTCTTTGTTATCCCAATTTTTGGTTGGTATTCTCTTTGTTATCCCAACTATTGGTTGGTATCCTTTGTTATCCCAACTATTGGTTGGTATCCATTGTTTCTGAGTCCACATTCGGTTGGAAAACACTTTATTTTGTATCTCCCCACAGGTTGCAAATTTCCGGGTTCTTTTTGTATTCAATCACCTTCTACCTTGAACGTCTGAAAGCCGTTGTTATCATCCTTTCATGTTTAAGTCGATTGAATAGGGGTAGTTGTAGCACCCCAAATTTGCCCTACCTTTTTTCTTACCTTTTTCTGGCTTATGGTTCTTTTTCATTTGTATCTTTATTAGGTCATATAACACATAATCATATCATTGTTTCTAGACATGGGATCAAAGGGTTTTCTTGTTATTGGTGTTTGCCTTATGCGGAGTCGGTTCAGTCGGTTTCTATCTCAGGTTAAGTTGGAGCAAGAGGTTGAATTCTGCTCCTTGCAATTTTTCTATTCAGAGGATCCATCAAAGGCTTTGGGTCAGGGGATCATTGGTGTGAATCAAGATGTACGTCTCAAGGACAGTTAGGGTTTCTCCTTTTTGGTTGAGTGTGTGGAAAATCATCAATTTAAGATCATGAGATTAGGGTTTTCAGGTTGAGGAAACATATCCAAACACACCTCATTCAATCCATCTTCATTTTGAATTCATACTTAAAACCATTTTTTTTAAACCAAATCACGTTTTCTCGTATGTTGTCCATTACAAAAGGACACATCACCATGACAATAATAACTTCCTTGGTCTTGGTTTGTGAACAAATAACAAGAAAAGGCCCACAACATGCATTAGCAGCATTGCGTGTTCCCTTAATAGAAAATAAAAAAATATATAATAAGAGGTACATAGCAGCAAAAGGAAAGGCGCAAGGTTTTAACAGAAAAGTAATTATTTCAAAAAAGAAAAAAAAAACTCTGAATGGAAGAAAAGATTGACGCAACAGAACTTCTCTTGCAGCGCAGAAATTCCAAAAGAAGTACATAGCGGAATTTGGTGAAAACGCGTGATAACTTGCAGCAACTTGTTAAAAAACCACTTCATGTCATGCTGCAAAACTCGTGACAAAAAATACAAAGGCTCGAAAAGAAAAAAGTCATAACAGGAATTGAAAAACAAGTTCAAATTCAAAAATAACTCACAAAATTTACAACAGAAAATTCACTGAAAATTCTAAAAAAATAAATTCTAACAGAATTCAGTTGCAAATACTATTCTACCCTCATCGAGCAAGATATAAGTCGAGCTTCATCTCATTCTGGGAATAATCTTCATTCTCCCTACAACTTCCTCCATTTCTCTTCACCTTCTTATTCTCTCTGCAATTTCCTCCATTCCTCCATCTCCATATTCGTGAAACCTACAACAAAATTCAGAAGAAAAGCATTCAACAGTTTCTGAACTCTATCTTCATCAAAAATTCTCCACCACAACACCAATTCTGCTGCAAGTAACCACACGCATACAGGAGCAGAAATTCACCATTTCAGCTTTATCATTCTCTTCTCAAGCTTTGCAAGAACTACAAGAATTCAACACGCATGGAGATGAATTAGAAGAAGAATTGAAGGAGCTGAAACAACAATAATTTCAGAAGTAGCGAGAATCGACACACACGTAAAAACAACACACACAGCAGAAAGAAGAAGAAGATGCAATAATCACAGTGCAGAAACAGGGAAGCACACACAGCAGATTCACAGATCGAAGAAGAGAAAGAAGAAACCGCAGAAGAAGAGTGAAAGTGATGTTACCTCTGGTTTTCTATTTATTTTTGCCGATTTGATGGGGCACCGGACTTTCTCTGGTAGGTACGTTAACCTTGATCCAAACCTTGATGTTGCCATGTAATTTTTTATCAACTTGTTTTTGTGTTTGTGGTGAGTTTGCAATGTGTTGGTTTGTTCTTCTGGTCTGAATGACTCGCGGCAAGCCATATCGGGTTTGTGCGAGTTGAGAAAGACGATAGTGTTGATTTCTGAGAGAGGAAGATCGAAGTTGTTGTGCGATTCGTGTCATGTTTGGATCGTGGAGGTTGAGTAGAATATGACGCAGTGAGACTAAGAGTAGAAGGACGGTTCTAACGAAGTGGTGATGATACGACCTCCTCCGCTGCCGGAGGCGATCTCCAGCGTGGCGGTTTACGGCGAAAGGTTTGGATGAAGGTGATGTCATTGGAGAAGTGGAGAGCGAACAATGGAAACAGGTTCACGGTGCAGTGGAGGTTGATCCATTTTCTGGCAATCGTTTGGTGAGGTGTGTTCTGTGACGGTACAATTTAAAGGAGACGGTTTCAAAGAGAGGAACAATGGAGATGGTGGTCATGCGTTTTTACTGCGAACAGGTCGGAGAAGAGGAGTATGAAGCAAGACGGAGGATGGCGGCGAGTTTGCAAATGTGGAGGTTGTCGGAGAGGGAAAAAGAATGAGGAAGGTTGTGCGGCTGAGGTTTTGAAGAAGAGTGATGAAGCTGAGTGTGTATGCTGCTAAACCTAATGCCATACGGATGGGGCCTTAGGCCCTTTGCTGATTTGTTTCCAATCACACTCCCTAGTTTCTATTTCACCCCCTCCCCTTGGTTTCATTCTGATGGGCCTAAATGCACTCAACCCATGCTCTTGAACACTCCTCACAACCCCCAAAATACTCACTCGCACCCCCCTTGAATTGATAAGAACCCTTGGGCCTGTTGTTTCAAGCCCACTCGCCTGGCATTCTACTTACACCATCCTGAGCTGCGTCTGCACCCCCTTGGTTTTAATAGTTTTATTTTGGTTTTTAGTTAATAAACTTAGGATAATTAGAGTTTATTAGTTTTTAGAAATTAACATGTTTTAATTAGTTTTTTCTAGAAATTAATTTTAGAATTAATTTTCTTTAGAATTAGATTTTTAGTTAGAATTAACTTGATTTAGTTTTAGGTTTAATTCTTTAGAATTAGTTACTAATCTTGATTAACTCTTAATCTTAGGATAATTGTTGACTAATTTTTAATATTGCTTGTAATTAGCATTTTTTAATTCTAATTTTTGACTTAGACTAATTGTTGATTAATTCCTGGTTAATTGTTAAGTTCTCCTGACATGTTTTCGTATTCGATTCTCTCTTTGTGATTGTGTGGCTTCGTGTTTACTTGTTGATTACTCTGTATTCGTATTCTCCCTTAAGGCTCCTAGTCCGACTTAATTTCTGATTAAGCTCGGAGTAGGATAGACATTAGGCTAGCAATCCAAGCATGATAACTTGTAGGACAAGGCTTCCCCTTTTCTCTCGCACCAGTACGATTGAGACTAGCTAGACCCTTTTCTCCTTTTCTCTCGCACCCTTGCGATTGAGACAGTTCCAATCTGTGGTCGTTACCACGAACTACGACCGCTCTGATTTCCTCCTTCTGGATAGATTGAGGATACGTAGGCACGAGGATCCCTATCCTTGGTGAGCACTTTTCTCTCGCACCCCTGCGATTGAGACCCTTCCACCCTTCCTTCCATTTCCCGTAGTTCTGTGAACTATGGTTGCTCTGATTCTCATTTCTGATGAGATACGTAGGCACGAGGATCCCTATCCTTGGCGAGCACACTAACAACTAACCTCCCCTCTTCTCTCGCACCCATGCGGTCGAGACCAACCTGTTAATTGAGTCTTTTCTCTCGCCCCCGATGCGATCGAGACCCTTCCCTCTTTTCGACCCGTAGGTCGAACTACGACTGCTCTGATTTCCTCTCTCTAGTTAGATTGAGGATACGTAGGCACAAGAAGGCGGTGTCTTGGCGAGCAACCTCCCCCTTAGTTCGTGTCCGAACTACGTTGACTCTGACTTTCCCATTGCATGAGGGAATACGTAGGCATAGGACGAGCGATGTCCTATCGAGTCACTTCTTTTTCTTTTCTCCCCTGTTTCTTCGTTCTCTTCCGTTCCTGTTCCTTATCCTTTACAGTAGCAGCGGAGCTCCAGACGACGACACCCTTTGATACAGACAGCAAGCGTGGATCCCATAGAGTACAATGGACGCGTGGGGGTGTTAATACCTTTCCTTCACGTAACCGACTCCCTTACCCGTTTCTCTTGGTCGCGATGACCATGCTTTTCCTTTCCCTCAAGTTTACGCAATGTTTCCTTTCCCTCTCTTGGGATAAATACACATTGCTGGCGACTCTGTTTCCGCGCCACTTTCGCGTTTGTACCTGGATGAAAATCCCAGGAGCGACAAAGGTTTGAAAAATGAGGTTTTAATCACAAGATGATTTAGAACTCATTTGGTTTTGATTTTCAAAATAAATATTCACTTTTAAATGTTTAAAAACAATTAAAAATGAATTTATTCACAAAAATACCAACTATGTTAGATAACTAATATAAATTTTTTTTGTGGAATAAAATATTTCAATATTTTTGTGATTTTTTGCAAAAAAAACCAATCAAAAATAAATAAAATTGAGGAAGTTATTAATTTTTCAAATCATTAATAAATAATATGAAAAATAGTAAAAAGTGGAAAAAAAATAGCAAAAAGAGGGTCTGGGGCGAGGGGGATTCGAACCCCAGACCTCTTGTGTACAGCATGTGCGCCTTACCACTGGGGTGGTGATACATCCGTGTATTGAAACACAACCACAAATATACAAGGCTTGCGTTGTTTTCAGCCTGGCCCAAGGCAAGGCAAAGCAAGATTTTGGCTAGAAACGTGAAGGCCATAACTTTCTCATTTCTCCATGGATGGAGGCAAAATTTATATGTATCTGGCCTGAATTTTCTAAGGAATCCAATGTGGTGGTGGTTTTTCCAGAAAATAAATCCTCCTCAAAACCCGATAGTGGTTTTGAAATAGGCCATGGTTTGCATTTTCTGTGCTACCTCTTGGTACAGGTATGAATTACATGATAAGTTGGTGCAAACACAACACATATAACATGTATAAGAGATGCATGATCAGTGGACTTCAAAGCAAGGCATATTTTAGAGAGTTCAAGTTGTGATGCTTACCTCTTTTTGGAGCTTTTGGGCTACCTACCAAGTGCTTTGTTCCAGAAATTTTTTGATGCTTTGGACACCCTCAAATGATCCCTTAGAAGCTTTTAGAGTGGTTGGAACCAGCTGGAAACCTCAGGAATAGAAATTGGCCCTTTCTTGCAAAAGGGGCAAAAATGACAAAAATGGCAACTCTCTCAAATGATGTTCCAGATGTATGGAACCATTTGGGACAGTTCAAGGATGATATTTGGAGTGTTTTTGAGGCTTTATCTGGTTTGGAAAGTGACTGAATCAAGACATGGCTTGAAAAATGCACAAAGGTCCAATTTTGAGGTTTTGAGAGGGGACTTTGAGATTTTTGTGTTACAGGTCACTTGTGAGTGTTTGGATAGCTTAGTGTAGCGAGAGATTTTGGACGCGGTTCTTAAGCGCTGGTCGCTCTCTGCGGTTGAGTTTAAACTACAGGTCGATTCATTTTTTATCCTATTAAAGCTGATGAAGGAAGGGAAATAGATGTCTCCAATTAACCCTGCTTTGCATACTGAGTTTAAACAGCGGTCTGTTAGGTTACAGATGCTATCAATGTGGGGGGGCCTTTGTACTGGTTATTTATATTTTCGCCAATACTGGTTTCTTTCTTTTTATCTAGACAGAAGGTTTCTGGCGGGGAACAAGGATTAGGATGTTAGGACTGGTGCTTTTGATAGATACATGGGAGTATGGGATTTTGTTTAGTGTGCTCGCTAAGATCTTTTCTTTCAATCTTATGCCTACGTATTCCCGTTTACCGAAACAGGGAAATCAGAGCGTTCGTAGTTCCTCCTATTCTATGGGAGGAAATGGTTGTTTTGGTGTCTTGTTCAAAGCCCAAGACGTGAAGCGAAAAGGTGGTTTGTATCTTGTTCAAAGCCCAAGATGTGAAGCTGAAAGGTCTATTTGTATCTTGTTCAAAGCCCAAGATGTGAAGCTGAAAGTCCCAATCTTTAGAGAGAATTTGTCATCTCTAAAGAGGGGGTTGTATGTCACAACTGTTTTATAAAGGAAAATTACTTTAACCAGGATTTGTGAATTCGGCAATGCCATAATTTCCTTTATAGGGGGTTTTAACCTAAAGGAGAAGACTTTAACTCAGAGTAGAGCAATGCTATCTTTCCTTAGGAATTTCTCATGCTAAAAGAGGGATAGTGGCATGGATGTAGATGATCCAGAGGCTTGCCGCTTACAGCGATTAGATGAAGAGGAAGGAGTTGTTGATGTTTGTGTACTGTGAACGAGGCACAGCTTTGATGCTAAAAGGTTAATTGGATTAACCAGGGGTTTTCTTATATAAAACCTAAGAGGAGGCTATTATGTGTCTCGTACAAAGCCCGAGAGAGAGGCTAAAAGGTTTTGACTCAACGATGGACTCTTTTGGTATCTCGTATAAATCCCGAGATGGAGGCTATTTGACTCAACAAGGGAGTTTTTTTTGTATCTCGTATGAAGCCCAAGATGGAGGCTGTTGTTTGTTTGGATCAATAAGAACCTTTTTGTATCTCGTATAAAGCCCGAGATGGAGGCGAAAGGGGTGATTGACTCCACTAGGGAGACTCTTATGTGTCTCGTACAAAGCCCGAGAGAGAGGCTAAACGTTGTTTGACTCCGCTGGGGAGAATCATTGTACAAAGCCCAAGAGGAGGCTAACTTCACAGGAGAAGGATCATTATACAAAGCCTAAGAGGAGGCTATGGTAACTGTTTTAGTCAAGCGATAGGTCCAGTATACTAATTTTAAAGAGAAAATCAGTTCTTATATGAGCAATACTGTACTCATGGATTTGATTCAAGGATCCAGGTTATTCCTATTCTTTAAGGAAGCGGGAAATCTGAAGGGTATTGAGACTGTCCGAGTCTGCGGGTTTGCTTCCTATTTAACGAAGGGGTCACTTGAGAATGTCTTTGAGACTCAAGGAAGTTAGACTGTCCAAGTCTAGAGTTTCATCTTTTGTAATATGCTTTGAGAAACAATAGTAGACTCTTTGAAAGGACCGTT
This sequence comes from Lathyrus tuberosus, assembly GCA_022829125.1. Taxonomy (NCBI): domain Eukaryota; kingdom Viridiplantae; phylum Streptophyta; class Magnoliopsida; order Fabales; family Fabaceae; genus Lathyrus; species Lathyrus tuberosus. The sequence goes on from JALAZF010000003.1 coordinate 19,317,111, forward strand.
CTATGCAGATGACTAAGTTCTGTTCCTATACCTCTAGGAGGTCATCGGGACAATTTGTATGAAGCCCAAGAGGAGGCTGGAAACTTTTAAGAAGCCGACGGGTCCTTGTACTAAGCCCAAGAGAAGGCTATCATTCCCGGAGGAAGAGATCATTATACGAAGCCTAAGAGGAGGCTGTGAATACTTCTAAGAAGCCGTAGGGTCCTTGTACTAAGCCCAATAGGAGGCGGGGTTGCTTTTAGGAAGCTTGTGGGTCCTTGTACGAGGCCCAAGAGGAGGCCAATGCTTTTAAGAAGTCGATGGGTCCCCAAACCCCGAGAAATTCAAGGCAAGCTATTCACAAGGAATAGATCAAGTCAGGAAAGTTCGAGAATTTGGAAGAAACTCAAGAGATGCCATTCATGGAGAAAAGATCATCTCTGGGGAGTAGAGCTTCTTGACAATTGCTTTTAAGAAGCCTGTGGGTCCCCAAACCCCGAGAAGTTCAAGACATGCCATTCACCGAGAATAGATCAAGCCAGGAAAGTTCGAGAATTTGGAAGAAACTCAATAGATGCCATTCACGGAGAAAAGATAATCTCTGGGGAATAGAGTTTCTTTGACAACTTCTATGAGCGACAGTCTATGAAAGGGTTCACAGAGAATGCTGCCCTTCATATCTCCATATTGTTTAACCCCAAGAGGAGGGAAGACTGTGTCTGGTAATCCTATGGGGATCTAGTTTAGACTATTTCTAAGAGTGATCAACGGGCTTAATGCTAGACGTAGTTGCCGGGGAAACTCTAAATATCTATACTATTATTACACAGTTGATATGAGTTTATGAAATAAGACTTACAGTAAAACAACCCCACAATACAGTTATATGTATATGAAAGCGGTAAATGAAAGCAATAACCACTTACTCGGTTGTAGAGCTTCCATGCTGTTTGGTTAGTTGTTCAACAAAGAAAGATTGAAAACAACAGTATATTCAAAATCAAAGGAGAAAGTACTTTGAAAAAGAAAGATTTGGGGCTTACAACTCAAGGAGAGGCCCAGGGTTTTATCAGTGAGCGCACTGTTTGAATTTGTACAGAGGGACTTATACAAGTGACTGAGGCCAAAAAATGTTTTCTGTACGAAGGGATGGGTCTTACATTCTTTCAAGAGGCCCAAAGGGTTTAAAGAAAAAGAGTCGGGCTTATAACACGAGGGTAGGCCCAGATGATTTTTCCGTTCGAGATGGCGATCGCGCCGAGATTTTCTTTTAACACAAAGGGACTTATACAATAAGTGAGGCCCAAAATGTTTTGGTTAAAAGGGGATTGGGTCTTACACTCTATTAGAGGCCCAAAGTGTTTTTGAATGGGTCTTATAGCTCAAGGAGAGGCCCAAGGTTATTTTTCAAAAGGCGATGATCGTGCCGTTTATTTGAAAATGTACAGAGGGACTTATACAACGAATGAGGCCCAAAATATTTCTGTACAAGTGGGTTGGGTCTTACACTCTCTCAAGAGGCCCAAAGTGATTTGAAAATGATTTATGAGGGTTGAATTAATCCAAAAACCCTAATTTGTTTTCAAAAATGTATTTAATTGAATAAAAATTCAATTAAAAATGATCAAAATTGTTTAACATATGAAAAACAAATTGTGATTTTGGATTAATGCTTCAAAAATTAAGTATTGACCTACAAAATAATTAGAAAGCATTAAAAGTTGCAAAATCAATGTAGAAAAAATATTTAAAATGTCAAAAAGAATTAAAATATTAATTCTTTGCAAAAATATCAATTATATGAAATAAATAATATTTTTGGGATTTTTTGATAAAATAAAATATTTTAACATTTTTGTGAATTATTAAAAAAAGAATCAACTCAAAATCATTAAAACTCAGAGAGAAATTAATTTTTGAATCAATTAAATAAAATCACAAAATTCAAATATTCAAATTTGAAAGAAATGGCGCCAAGAACAGCTGAAGAACACGCGCGTGTTCTGGGTTTGGCTGATTTGCATTTTCTATCCAATCTCCCTGAATACTTGATTATAACATGCAATCCACATATCATTATGCTCGTCTCAACCTCACGATCATGTCTATGTCCATTAATTTCATTTAAATTAAACATATAACAAGAAATCATGAAAAATCCTCAAGAACCCTAATTTCTGCATGAAGGCTAGAATTTTTGATACACGGTTCAAACAATGCAATTAATTGAGGGAAAACATTCCATGCATGATTATGAACATATGGCCAAATTATTGTGCAGCAAAAATTGCATGGATCATAGAGTTAGAAGAGCTCATGCTTACCACTTGCAGCTGGTGATTGTGATTTGTGTTGGAGGTGTTACAGCTAGGTTCCAATGATCTGGATAGATTCCCTAGGTGCCATGGAGTGTGTATGAATGCTTGGAATGGATTGAAATGGTTTGGAGTTGAAGATGGCACCTCAACTGCAAAACTGTCAAGAACTTGAGCAATTGGCTGGTGATTTTGTGAAATCAGTGTTCCAGATGTTATGTGAGTGTTTGGATCACTTCTATATGATGTATGTGAGGTGTGTGAGTGATTGGTTTGATTGGAAAAGCTCTCAAACTCAAAACCCGATAGCTACCTTGCTAAGAAAGGCATTTTTGCCAAGAGAAAGAGATTTTGAGGAAAGCATCTGTTAGATGGCTTTGGTGTACTCAAACTGATCACAATTGAGCTCTATTTATTGTAGAGCAAGTTTTTTTTGCAAGGAATAGTGAATGGCAACTGGTAAGTAGGTTTGGCCAATGTTGTCCAATGGAAATCCAAGTCTCCTCTAGCCATTGACTAGAGGTTAGGGCACAGAGCTGTGGTTCCCTTGGTCTTGGATAAATCTTGACTGATTTCAGATGAGAATGGCTCAGTCCATGCCACCTTGATCTTCCATTGAATGCTTCAATCCAAATTTGGAGTCTTGTCCCTATTTTGGCCATTCTAGGTTCAACATGCTATTTCTTGTTCCATGGACTTTGGAGGCTTGGCTCAGTGATTGTCCCCTTTAGATTCAATCCTCAGATGTGTCCAAGTGGATAGAAGCATTTGAATTTGGATGATTTTGGAAAATCGAGCAAAGTTGCAAATTCTACCTTGCCTTTGACAGATTTCAGCAAGGCAACTTTCCAATGTCATATCTCATGACTCAAATGGAATTTGGCAATGTTCTTGGCCATTTTGGAAAGCCATTACATGATATAACAACTGTTTGAACATATTTGGTTTTGATCTCTTTTGAATCCAAGTGAAAAATCCCTCTACATTTGGCAAAAAGTGAAGGCAGATTCTGACTTAGTGAAAATTTCACTAACTGTTGGAAAAAGTGACATTTTCACTTTTCAGCCATTTTGATCACTCCATAACTCAAAATCCTTAATGAATTGGACTTAGGTCTAGTTGAAGTTTTTTTAGAGGGTAATGAGGGCTACAAATCCATCTTTGGATGAGAAAAAATGGCTTTGTGGTTTAGGAGTTATGATCCTTCAAAGTTGGTACCCTTGTCACTTTATTTTTAACTTAGAAAATTTTCTAAGTTTTTATGGTTACTCCTTTTACAAGTTATCCCACTTTTCTTGATTTTTCTTGATGAATGATGATTCAAATCATACATTAACATCATTTTAGGGTTAAATATCCATTTTGGTGAAAAATCTCAAAAAGTCAAAGTTGACTTTTATGCACAGTTGACTTTTTATCAGATGAATTCCAAACTGTGCAATTCTTCAGGAAATCATGTCCTTGACCTAAATCAAACTTGATGGACATGTTACATGGGTGTCATAGGGTATATTGGGGCATGTCCTAGGGCTTGGGAGCATGTCCTGGTCAAAAGTCAAAGTTACAGTTGACTTTTTCCTTAAAACCCTAATTGTGGTGCAGATGAAATTGAGACTTGTTGCTCAAGCTTCTTGGATTAATCCATTGTTACAAATGGATCAATATAGCTCATTAGAGACCCTCAAACCCTCTCTTGAGGTCTTGGCTCTTGATTTTCCCTAAAATTCAACTTAGGGGTGAATTAGGTCAAGAAACCCTAATTCCTGATTTTTGATGTATGCATCCCCTGAGGCAAAATTGACTTGATGAATGGGTCCATGAGGTTCCATGGAGTACATTAGGTTGTGTTTTGGATCTTTGGCTTGTGTCCAGTGAAATTTTTCATCTGGAGGCCCTGGTCGACCAAAACCCTAATTTGGTGATACTGGTGATCTTGAGACTTGATCCACCTAGAAGGGAGCAACCTTGTGCTTAATCCTTGAAGTGGGAGTCCTTTCGATCCATTGTGGATGTTTGAGAGGTTAAACAAGTTAAAGATCATGTCATTCCTTGATTAATCCTTTGTCTAAGGCTCTGAGAGGGCTTAAAACCCTAATTTTGATTGTAGTGAATGCTCAACAACCCTTGAGGCATTTGATGAGGCATGATGGTTCATCCACATTGTGATGATGATTTGCACAATGATGGGAAATCTTAGTGGTCAAAATTTGGGGTATGACAGATACCCCTATTTAATCTTCTTGGACCCGAAGGTGTGAATGACGAAGGTATTCGGGCATTCGGGGTGCAAGAGGATTAAATATCAGAATACCCGAAATTTTGATGGTGGTTATGAATGGTAGCTTGCGCATTCATCTTCTTTTGCTAAGCAATGATGCTTAGAAAAGGTAAAATTCCCCTCGATCCTGGTCTTCCGCCAAGGAACTGGTCTTAGTTGCGGAAACAAACTTCCCCTCGATCCTGGTTTCCTACCCAGGAACTGGTCTCAATTGCTGAAATAAACTTCCCCTCGATCCTGGTTTCCTACCAAGGAACTGGTCTTAGTTTCTGATATAAACTTCCCCTCGATCCTAGTTTCCTACCAAGGAACTGGTCTTAGTTTCTGATTTAAACTTCCCCTCGATCCTAGTTTCCTACCAAGGAATTGGTCTTAGTTTCCTTTGTCAATAAACTTTCTTGACAAGGAACGTTATTCGTAGCGGCTTTCCTCCAAACTTCTCGCCGAATTTTACTGGGGAGATGCCATTTGAGTGAAAAAAGTTTCAATGTCAGACTTGCTGGGGAACCCAGTCGTCTGAGTTGTAGAGGTGCACAAACTTCTCTGTTTGGAGATGCCATTTGTCGACTCTATCTGGGGGAAAGCGAGTCTCTTGAGAGACTGTTTCCACTTGGGATCTTACATCATACTTTTCTCGGGATCTTCCCGGAGAAATTCCATGTGATGGGGTCCAATTTTGAGGTGTCGATGACCTTTTCATCAGCGATCTTTTCGGAGAATGGCAGCTGTACTGCCAAATCTCTGCTTAGGAGGCTTCTCTGGGGATTTTTCTTAATCCGGGAAAGCAAGGATATCGTCTTCGATGGCGAAGAGCGACATTTGTTGAAAGTTTTCTCTGGCTTTTCAGAGGTTCAAGTTATCAAAGTGGTCAAGGACCAACTTCATTCCAGAAGTAAACTGGAGGAGAAAGATTGTTCAGACGCCGCACTTCCTGACGAGGAAAAAACTTGACAACTCGATTGAGAGGACTTTTTATCACCAGGGGACAAGACCGACTAGAGTGATATTGATGCAATATGAATGCGAATGCAAATCAATAATGCATGTATGTCTATGCTGACAAAACTGACGCGACAAACAAACTAAAAGATGAACATGACTGGATACTCGGCCATCGCGGGGCGTGTAGAGATATCGCTGGTTCAAGATAGCAATTCCACCTTGCTTAGGAGAGATAGTCCCTGCGGGGAATACCGTTTATCGGGCTTAGGAGATAAGAACTCGACCGAGGGGTGTCAGACGAAACAAGGTCTCTGACACAGTTGATCCCTTCATTTAGGTGTACTGGGTTAGAAGGAGCACTTTGATTCTGCACTTTGAAGTTTACTTACTTCTGGAGAAGCGATTGATGCTCTTTTGATGTTCAACAGTCAAAAGAAATTGCCATCTCTATTTTAAAAAAAAGCAGAAAAAATTTTATCAAGTAAATTCATTTTTGTTTTATTTCAAGAGTCTTTAGTCATGTTAACAACGTCGTTCTGTAAAGCTAAAACAAATAAGAACTGCAAACAAAAGCACAAGGGCTCAAATTTTATTGATAGGATGGAGATCAGCCAAACGCGTGATTCCAAAGAGTATATACAAAGTTTGAAAATGGTAATTTACAGGGAAAAGGACTACGTTGAAACATAACGACCACTATCCTTCTACCAACTTTGAATTCGGGGGCATCCTGAGCTTCTGTCGAAGATGACCTTGACTGGAGTTTTCCTCTTATGGATGATGTAACTGCTGCTGCTGAGGGACTTGCCTCTGTTGAACATAGTTACTTGCCATTATCCCTAATTTTTGCCTGGATTGTACTATGATGTTTCCAATCCATCGGGATGATTTTTTTTATATGTCTCTAACTTTTTACTGGATCGCCCTTTCGGGTTTTCAATCCACCGAGACGTTTTTTTTTTGTTTAGGCGAAGTATTTCTTGACTACATCAACATTCGTGGGGTAGGAAAATTCCTCTCCGTCCATGGTTGCAAGTCTCAAGGCACCGCCTGAGAAAGCTTTCGTGACCACATAGGGGCCATCATAATTCGGAGTCCACTTGCCCCAGGAATCAGTGAGAAAAGATTGTATCTTCTTGAGCATGAGGTCTCCTTTTCTAAAGACACGAGGTCGAACTCTTTCGTCGAACGCCCTCTTCATTCTCTGTTGATACAACTGACCGTGGCATAGTGCCATTATTCTCTTTTCTTCAATCAGATTCAGTTCGTCGTGTCGGCTTTGACACCATTCAGCTTCGGTGAGCTTCGCTTCCATCAATACCCGGATTGATGGGATCTCTACTTCTATGGGGAGAACTGCCTCCATGCCATATACTAGAGAGAAAGGGGTAGCCCTTGTTGAAGTGTGGACAGATGTGCGATAACCGTGAAGAGCAAAGGGTAGCATCTCGTGCCAATCTTTGTAGGTTACAACCATCTTTTGAACGGTCTTCTTGATGTTCTTGTTAGCCGCTTCTACCGCTCCGTTCATCTTGGGTCGGTAGGGAGATGAGTTATGGTGTTCGATCTTGAACTCAGTGCACAACTCTTTCACCATCTTATTGTTCAAGTTAGATCCATTATCAGTAATGATCTCGCTTGGAACACCATAATGGCAGATGATATTGTTTTTGATAAATCAGACCACCACTTGTCGGGTTACATTGGCGAATGACGCTACTTCGACCCACTTGGTGAAGTAGTCAATGGCTACAAGGATGAACCGATGTCCGTTTGAAGCCTTAGGTTCGATCAAGCCAATCATGTCGATCCCCCATATGGAAAAAGGCCACGGGGAAGAGAGAACTTTGAGATGTGATGGCGGTACATGAATTTTGTCGGAGTATATCTGACACTTGTGAAATCTCCTCATGTACTTGTAGCAGTCGGATTCCATGGTCAACCAATAGTACCTTGCTCTCAGAATTTTTCTCGCCATTGTGTGTCCGTTGGCATGAGTGCCAAAGGATCCTTCATGAATTTCTTTCATAAGCATGTCTGCTTCTGGTCTGTCTACGCATCGGAGCAAGACCATGTCAAAATTTCTCTTATAGAGAGTGTCACCGCTCAGGAAGAAGTTTCCAGCCAATCTTCTGAGGGTTTTCCTGTCTTTTCTGAGTGCCCCAGATGGGTATTCTTGTTTCTGAAGGAGGCATTTGATATCGTGATACCAAGGTCTGTCATCTATGACTGCTTCAATCGTGAAGACGTAAGCGGGCCGTTCAAGGCGCATTATGTCGATCTTAGGTATGTCATTCCATTGACCTACACTAATCATAGAAGACAGAGTGGCTAATGCATCAGCCATGTGATTCTCATCACGAGGGATGTGATGAAACTCGATTCTGTTGAAGAAGGGTAACAACCTTCTTGCATAGTCTTTGTAAGGGATCAATCCTGATTGGTATATGTTCCAATCTCCTTTTATCTGATTGATGACCAAGGCTGAGTAGCCATATACGTCCAAGTTTTTAATCCTTAAATCAATCGCTTCCTCGAGACCCATAATACAAGCTTCGTATTCGGCCTCGTTGTTCGTACACTTGAACGTAAGTCGAGCGGTGAAAGAAATGTGGGTACCCTGAGGGGTAACAATGATTGCCCCAATTCTGTTTCCATAATGATTAACTGCTCCGTCAAAGATAAGTCCCCATTGGGAACCTGGTTCTGGCCCTTCACTGGGTAGCGGTTCATCGCAATCTTTCATTTTTAGATACATGACATCTTTGTCTGGGAAGTCAACCCCGATTGATTCTTGATCTTCAATCGGTTGATGAGCCAAATGATCGGCTAAAATACTTCCCTTAATGGCTTTTTGAGCGTGGTACTCTATGTCATATTCTGATAAGCATCTGCCAACGGGCAATCCTTCCCGTAAGAGCAGGTTTTTCGAAGACATACTTGATTGGATCCATTTCTGAGATCAACCAAGTAGTGTGACGAATCATGTACTGGCGAAGACGTTTGGCTGGCCAAGCCAAAGCGCAGCAAGTTTTCTCAAGCATTGTGTACCGAGTTTCACAGTCGGTGAATTTCTTGCTCAAATAGTAAATGGCAGACTCTTTCCGTTTCGTTTTGTCTTGTTGGCCAAGTACACATCCCATTGAGTCCTCTAGGACTGTGAGGTAAATAATCAGTGGTCTTCCTTCCACTGGAGGTGATAGAATCGGAGGATTCAACAGATATTCCTTAATATTGTCGAAGGCAGTTTGGCAATCTTCTGTCCAAACGCAATCCTGGTTCTTTTTGAGTAACTTGAAAATTGGCGCACATGTGGCGGTCATAAGGAATATGAATCTGGAGATGTAGTTCAAACGTCCCAAGAATCCTCTGACTTGTTTTTCAGTTTTTGGCGAAGGCATTTCTTGAATGGCCTTGACCTTGTCAGGATCAACCTCAATTCCTTTCTGGCTGACGATGAACCCTAGTAGTTTCCCTGAACGAACACCGAAGGTGTACTTGTTGGGATTCAAGCGAAGCTTAAATTTTCTTAAACGTTCGAACAATTTTGACAGATGTTCAACGTGCTCACTCTCTGTTTTTGATTTTGCAATCATATCATCGACATATACCTCGATTTCCTTATGTATCATGTCATGAAACAGAGTAGTCATGGCCCTTTGAAAGGTTGCCCCGGCGTTCTTCAAACCGAACGGCATTACCTTGTAACAAAAGGTACCCCACGGGGTAATGAATGAGGTTTTCTCCATGTCTTTCGGTGCCATTTTGATCTGGTTATAGCCCGAGAATCCATCCATGAAGGAGAAAATTTTGAACTTTGTTGTGCTGTCAACCAACATGTCAATGTGTGGTAAAGGAAAGTCGTCCTTTGGACTTGCCTTGTTCAGATCCCTATAATCAACACACATTCTGACCTTTCCGTCCTTTTTGGGAACGGGTACGATGTTGGCTAACCATTGAGGATATTCAGATGTAGCGAGGAAACCCGCGTCAATCTGTTTCTGCACCTCCTATTTGATTTTGATGGCTATGTCCGGGTGAGTGCGTCTCAACCTTTGCTTTACTGGCGAACATTCCGATCTTAACGGTAAGTGATGTTCCACGATGCTGGTATCCAACCCTGGCATATCCTGATAGGACCAAGTGAATACATCGGGGAATTCTTTGAGAAGCTTTATCAAACTCTCTCTGGCAGTTGGACTGAGCAGTGCCCCAATCCTGATTTCTTTTCTCTCTTTTTCTGAACCCAAGTTTACCGTTCCAACGGCTCTTTGTGAGTTTCAATGGACATTTCCTCTTGTCTGAGTAATCGGGAGATCTCTTCTGGAATTTTGTCGTCATTTTCTTCTTCAGCCTCGAATACCGGGAACTCAAAGTTGGGAGAAGGCATCGGGTCGTATGTTTCAACTGGGTTTAAAACAAGCAATCTGCATGACGTGATGATTCGTGTTTAGAAGAGATAGAGAAAATGCAAGTGTGTGCAGTGTATTTATTTTACTGCTTGTTTTTATTTGAATTGTTTTTTAGGATTACCATTTTCTGAAAAAGCAAAAAGAGAAAATAGCAATTAATGCGGAAATTACAGAACGACGTTATTTTATTAATGAACAAGTCGATCCTTGAAACTACCGCCCTATAAAACAAAACTCTGTCACTTCGGGCAAAGCGAAGAGGGAAATTTACAGAAAGCGAGCCCTATCAAAACATCCGTTTCACCTGGGCAGGGTGAAAGGTTAAAGATGGCAATTACTTTGACTGATGAACGACCTTCGGAACCTCGACGGCAACCCATTGGCGGCGAACTCCTCGGTGAATCACAAAGTCTGGCACCTTCCTTGATTTGTCTTCAGAAATGACGCTGATTTCTGGTGGAGCAGGATCATTGGAATCTGTTTCCCAGGCAAAGTTGTCGTAGGAGAATTCCTCTGTTGCATTTTGCATAGCATTTATGCTCTCAGCTGTATCTCCCCATCCAGTTGGCTGGATGTCTTCGAGCCTGATACGAGAGCTTCTGGGAGCGGTGTACCTGACCATATAGTCGTATTTTCCACTCGGTTGTCCCAAGGTGTCCCACACTTCTTTCGAACTGGAGGAGTCATTTCTTTCGATGACGTTGACCTCGGGAAAAGCATAGTTGATGAATTCAAGTCCTGCAAATGTTGCAAATTCATCTTCATGTTGAGTAGTTTCTGAATGACCTGAGTGTTGCTCCCATGACATGGTGGGACACAGGTATTCTGTTCAATGACGGTCAGCTGATTTTCATTGTTCGGCTGACCCTCTTACCCCAAGTTTCCTGGGTAAGGCTGCCATATTGGCAGACCATCCATTGGGCCATAGTAATTGTAGTCAAAGTTGTCTTTCATCAGAGTGTCCTCCTCTAATGAATTTGGCGGAGCACGGCATCCTTCCGGATCACAATCTCCGTATATCATTTCGACATCTGACCTTGGTATAAACCTCGGACTCTGTGCGGGATAGCAAAATGGTATAGGCACCTCTTCCTGAGACATATAACCGTCCTCATTAAGATAGGACTTCCATTCTTCATCCGTGTCAGAGGGATCTTCCTCATTGATAGCATGTACTGCTTGAGACACCGGGTGAAGAAAACCTCCACTGTGGAATAAGTTTTGAAGGGGATGAAGACTTTCATCGTTGGAGTTGTCTGGGTATAGGTTGCAGAAAAACCAAGACCCTTCTTTGTTTTATTGTCAATAGGAATGACAAGCTGTCCCCATCCTGTCGTATCGGTACTCTTGACCGCTTTGATAGCATCTTTGTATGAGGAAATCGAGGTTCCTCCTTGGGATTGATTGTCCTTGCTCACCGACAATGCTTGGAACTGAGTTCCAATCACCTCCTCGGGTTTTATACCAGTAGATGATGACAAGTTGCTTACAAGCAAGGCTTGTTCCCCACAAACCGTGACAAGTTGATCGTTCTTGACGAACTTTAGCTTTTGGTGGAGGGTCGAAGTGACCGCTCTAGCCTGATATAGCCAAGGTCTTCCTAATAAACAATTGTATGTTGCCCGGATATCCATGACCTGGAAAGTGACTTGGAAAGTGTGAGGACCGATAGTTATGGGAAGATCAACTTCGCCGATAATTGTTTTTCTGGATCCGTCGAACGCTTTGACAACGACCTCGCTAATTCTCATCGGAGGGCCTTTGAATGATAATTGCATCAAAGTAGACTTCGGCATAACATTCAGGGCTGACCCTGTGTCTATCAGTACGCTGGCTAAAGCATCGTCCTGGCAATTAACTGTGATATTGAGTGCCATGTTATGACGGCGACCCTCTTCGGGTAATTCCTCATCACTAAATCCCAAATTGTTGCAGGAAGTGATGTTAGAGACAATGCTATCAAACTGTCTGATTGTTACATCCTGTTCCACAAAGGCTTGCTCCAAGACTTTCTGTAGAGCCTCCCTGTGGGCTTCTGAACTGAGTAACAGCGATAATACCGAGATCTTTGAAGGAGTCTGTAACAGCTAATCAACAATGTTATATTCACTCCTTTAGATGAGCTTCAGCATCTCATCATCATTTTTTGAAAGGTTGGGATTACAGGATTGACCGACTGATAGATCGGGAGCTTCTGTCTGAAGTTCCTTTTCCTTGTTAACTTCCCCAACCCCTCGGTTGAAGATTCTACCACTCTGTATTACTCGACTGATGTCTGCAATGTTCACAATGGAGGGTAATGGAATTTCCTTTCCATTTTCAATTATTGTTGCACCGTATTTGTAAGGGATCGCCTTAGCTGATTCATACGGTAGCGGTCCTGGTAGATAGATGACTATAGGAGCCTTCTGATTTTTCTGACCATCGTAAGCAATCTCAATTCGTTCCCGGTTGGGAACCTTAGAATTGTCTCAATTTCAAGTTCGGCATGCAAAAAATTGTTAGGATCGGGGTCTTATCCTTCAAGGATACAAATCCTAATGTTCTCACGAACCCGCTGCCTCAACATGAGAAAGCTGTAGTCAACCTGATTGAGAAGGAATTTAACAATGTCTATCAAATTCACGATGTACTCTTGTTAAAAACCAATCTGGTAAAGATGCATTGTAGACAGAGTGGATATGGCCATGTGCCACCTCATAACTATCATCAGTGTGATATCTGCTCTAAAGATAATCAAGGATGTTCTGTAGTGCAAGCAGCTCTGCAGGAACAGATGGATCTCGGATGGATCCAAGAGCACCGAGTTCATGGAGTTAACATGGTCTACACGAATTCTAACGTCATTCAGAACCACGACATCCGTGCAATGAATGTCAACTTGGTGGCGATGCACTCAAGGCAAAGCCAACATCATAATATGTCGCGACACGATTACAGTTCCTGTCTGACTTGCTCGGTAAACAAACAGGGATGCTCTTTTATACAAGAGGCCCTCCAGCATCAGATGAATCTTGGATGGATCCAAGACTACCATGATAGGAACTCCTATCAAATCAACATGGTTCAGATCTTCGATATTCGCGTGATGAATACCAACCTGGTAGAATTACATGCTGAGCAGGTCCGACTCAGATTCTTAATATCACATGACTATCAAAGCTGTAAAGCGGGTTGTGAAAGCGATCGAGGTTGTACCCTTGTCCAGGAGGCACTTCAGCACTTGTTAAATCATTGGTGGATGCCAATTTATATGGATGAAGATACTCAGCAGATTAGTATCGGTAACAAGAATCCTACCCGGCGTCAAAGTCAGGATGTCCGATCAGTGGAAGCTAACCTAGTGAGGTTACATTGTATTCAAAGTGGGCGTGGCCAGGTGCCACCACACAACTATGACAGTTGTAGCGTCTGTTCGGAAAGCAACCATGGGTGTTACCTTATGAGAGCAGCTCTTCAGGGTCAGGCGGATCATGGAGAAATTCATCCATATCCGGGTTCTGGACCCATCAACTGGACGCCGAACTACCTTGCTGATCAAGTCGAGGATGTTATGCCCAGGACCTCCTTGATGATAAGGGCAAGTTTGATCCACCTTGAACCAAAAAGGAGGATTTTCCGGTACTGTAAGAGGAGATTTAGTCTGAATGTGCCCCTTAGCCAGTAGTAATGGAAACAGTTCTGCGTACGTCACGGGTATAGGATCAAGTCCTGGTGGCTGTGTTGTACGGTTGTTGTTGTATGGAGGACGAGCCTGCTGAAGAGACTGTTGTGTCCTTTGTTGATCAGGCTGGCTCTGCGCAACCTGAGGTTGATACGTAGGAATAGACGCATGGTTGATAGCAGGAGTCACAGCTGCCACCGGTTGATAACGTCGTCTTTGCTTTCCGAGGGAGATATTCCCAATATCTTGCTCTTTTTTCTTAGGGAGAGCACTACCGTATTTTTTAGTACCGCTCGTCGATCCAGTGTCTTTTACCAAACGTCTTTCTCAGACGGCTTCCTCAAGACGTACGCCCATGCCCACCATCTCGGTGAAATCACTGGGTACACTGGCAACCATTCGGTCATAATAAAATGAGCTTAAGGTCTTTAAGAAGATCTTTGTCATCTATTTTTCCTCAAGAGGTGGACAAATTTGAGCGGTAATTTCACGCCACCTTTGAGCATACTCCTTAAAGGTTTCCTTGTCCTTTTGTGACATTGATCTGAGTTGATCTCTGTCGGGTGCCATGTCCAAATTGTATTTGTATTGTTGGACGAAGGCAGTACCAAGATCTCTGAATGTAATGATCGTAGTACGGTTTAAACCCATGTACCATTTTAACGCGGCACCGGTTAAACTATCCTGAAAGTAGTGAATTAGTAGGTCCTGATTCTCCGTCTGAGCTGACATCCGCCGAGCGTACATCACCAGATGGCTTTGAGGGCAAGAGTTACCCTTGTATTTTTCAAAGTCGGGCACTTGAAATTTGTGCGGAACTTTCACATTGGGGACCAAGCAGAGGTCTGCGGCGTCCTTTCCAAATAAATCCTGACCGCGAATGGTTTGCAGTTCCTTCTGCATTTCCAGGAACTGCTCCTGGAATTCATCCATTCTATCGAACATAGTTTCCTTTTTACCAGAAGGTGTCTGTGGAATCTGTCCTTTCGGGACAGTGTGCACCACAGGGGGTGGTACCGTGACTACGGCAGTGAGTCTTGGCGTCTCCCGAAGTTTGTAACCTTCAGGAGTCTTCAGTATGCCCCTGGCATCTTCGTTTTCCTGAAGTTTGTAACCTTCAGGCCCAGCAGCTTCTGTTGTGATTCCCTGATCTTTAGTGATCGGCGGGACATATCCTTCCGGGATATAGTTAACAGGCATGCCCCAAGGACGATCTTTCGGCATCTGATACCTAGGATCATACTTCTCCACTATGGGCATTGAGGTGATCTCTGAGATCACAGTTCTTTGTAGCTGAGCTTCTGCCATGGCTTGCATGTCGTTACGAAGCTTTCTCATATCCTCTCTTAGAGCGTCGATCTCTTCTTTCAACTCTCTGTTTTATTCCTCAAGATCATCCATCTTTTTCTGACGATTGGCCCGAGTATTGTACGAATGAGACAGTTTGACTCTAGAACTGAGACACAAACGTGAGATTCGTAGGTAAGAAGAATACGCGATGTGAGAATGATGAATGCAATGATTATATTAATAATTTTTTTTTGTTTAATCAAAATAAACTTCGACAATTAGATTGCAAATATCAAACGGTGGGGAAACCCCTTTTTATTGAATTCAAAGGATTACAGAAATGGAAATACAGTAGATTACAAAGTGCAGAAATAGAAACCTAAGCTAATGGGTCCCGAGTCCTCTCTGAAGAGAAATCAGGTGCTGATTCTGGTATCTTCCTTTTCTTTGACCGGGGCTCTTGGGCCGTTGTTGGGTTGTCATTCCTTTGCCAAGTGAAAAGAGCGAGCAAATTCCTTTGATCATCCTGATTATCTACAGCATGTTGCTCCAAAATTTCAATCAGAGCATCTTTTTCTTTCAGTAATTGCTGTATTTTGATGCATTCTACGTCGAGGGTGCGGTACTTGTTCTTCCAAGACCTTCTCTCCCATTGAACTTTGTTGAGAGTAACCTGAAGCTTTTCAGTTTCCGTCGTGAAGTACATGACAGATTCCCTCGGCGGAAGAATTCTGTAACGAGGATAAGGCATTTTTAGCTTGAGAGCTCTAGTTTGTACCCAATGGAGATAAGGCTCCACCGAGACACAGTCTGGTTTTCCCAGAGACTCTTGTCATTTCTTATAAACGTGTTTCCAAGCGTGCACTATTTCCGTCTTTAGTGCTCTATCACTTTCTCCTTCCTTGAAGAAAAGACCTTCCAGATGAACACCCAGTGGGATGTGTCTCATCGGGTATCCAAATTAACGAAGAACCAATACCGGATGGTAGTTAATTCCTCCCTTAGTTCCTATAAGGGGTACGTTGGGGAAGTTTCCACAACGATCAATGATCCTGATTCCATCATAAATCCTATTACACCAATCTATATCAGAGTTGGTAAGAGACATGATCTTCTGCGACCAGCGTAGGGCACTCTTACAATCCCAAAAAGCAGCAGACTTGGGCAAGTGAGAGATAAACCATTTGTAAAGCAGAGGTACACAGCATGTGTTCTCCCCTCCACTGTACAAATTTCCCAAGTGTAAAGAATGATACGCATCTGCGAGCAAAGTCGACACAGGGTTTCCAATGAGAAAAACCTTAATGGAGTTAATATCGACGAAGTTATTAATGTTGGGAAACAAAAATAACCCGTAGGAGAGCAAGACAAAGATGCTTTCAAAAGCAGTCACGTTTCCTATACTGGCAAAATACAGGGCCTTCTTTGTCAAGAATTGGGCTGGCAAACCTTGGATGCCACCCTTAGTGGTTAGGTGAGTCCTGACCTCAGACTCGTCCAAATGAATTGCTCTCGCAATGGTCTGATTCTTTGGAATTTCTTCCAGTCCAGAAAATGGAGCTCGATCTGTAATGTGTAAATCAATCAGGTGAGAATACTCCTCCAGCGTTGGTGCGAGCTGGTAATCTGGGAATGCGAAACAGTGATAAACTGGATCGTAGAATTGAATGAGCGCATCCATGATTCCCTCAATCACATGGACTCTTAACAGTGGTAGTAAACCTCCGTACTTGGCTCTGAAAGCCTCTGGGTTAGTGATCATCCTCGCTAACCTTCTCAAATCCTCTAGTTTTGGAACCTTGAAGGTATACTGGTGAGTTCTCCTTCTACCGAAATCCATTAGCGTAATCCTTTTCTCTGATATTTGCAATCACAGTCTTAGTTTATTTTGAAAAAACAGAGAGACTAGAAGAGAAGATTTTTTTTTAATGTTTTTTAAATGGATGCATGAATGCAGCACACAAAAACATAGAAAAAACATGGGGTCAAAGGGTCGTTGTCATGAAGTCAAGGCTCTACCCATCCCCAAAGGTTTATACTAGGGTGATTTTTGTACCTGCACTCATTATCATCAGCTCCTCCCAGGAAAGCAAAACAATAAGCGGATCTCCAGCGAGTTGTAGAGCAATCTTAGAGTAAGTGCCATTCACCGAGAATAGATCACCAGCCTCAAATGAGGGTAGTATCGCGTGACAACTATTCCCAATAGTTTCCGCACTACGAAAGGGTTTGGCTCCTCAGCTTCTCAGACTTAACAACCGGCCCATTGTCTAGGTGAGAGAATGGGTTGCGTTGGTCAGTCTCCACTGAGGTTAATGGTCGACCCCATCGCCATCTCTTATCTTAAGTGTATACTCAATCTTTCCACATACGGCATCACCCGCATTCCCATTAGCAGAAAAATAAACACGTATAGAAATTAGGAAAAGCAGTATATATATTTGTCCTAAACATCCTAGACCTTTAAAGCTATGAATCCTAAGTTCCTGACAGAAAATGGGTTCCCCGGCAGAAGCCCCAATCTGTGGTTTCCACACAAGAGGTGAAAAGGTAGTCCGTGCCTAGATCTAACTTTGATAGGCCCTACGGTGGGCGCCATTTTTCTATAGCGAGCGATTTTGGACGCGGTTCTTAAACGCCAGTCGCTCTCTGCGGTTGAGTTTAAACTACAGGTCATTTAATTTTTATCCTATTAAAGTTGATGAAGGAAGGGAAATAGATGTCTCCAATTAACCCTGCTTTGCATACTAAGTTTAAACAGCGGTCTGTTAGGTTATGGATGCTATCAATGTGGGGGGGCCTTTGTACTGGTTATTTGTATTTTCGCCAATACTGGTTTCTTTCTTTTTATCTAGACAGAAGGTTTATGGCGGGGAACAAGGATTAGGATGTTAGGACTGGTGCTTTTGATAGATACATGGGAGTATGGGATTTTGTTTAGTGTGCTCGCTAAGATCTTTTCTTTCAATCTTATGCCTACGTATTCCCGTTTACCAAAATAAGGAAATCAGAGCGTTCGTAGTTCCTCCTATTCTATGGGAGGAAATGGTTGTTTTGGTGTCTTGTTCAAAGCCCAAGACGTGAAGCGAAAAGGTGGTTTGTATCTTGTTCAAAGCCCAAGATGTGAAGCTGAAAGGTCTATTTGTATCTTGTTCAAAGCCCAAGATGTGAAGCTGAAAGTCCCAATCTTTAGAGAGAATTTGTCATCTCTAAAGAGGGGGTTGTATGTCACAACTATTTTATAAAGGAGAATTACTTTAACCAGGATTTGTGAATCCGGCAATGCCATAATTTCCTTTATAGGGGGTTTTAACCTGAAGGAGAAGACTTTAACTCAGTGTAGAGCAATGCTATCTTTCCTTAGGAATTTCTCATGCTAAAAGAAGGACAGTGGCATGGATGTAGATGATCCAGAGGCTTGCCGCTTACAGCGATTAGATGAAGAGGAAGGAGTTGTTGATGTTTGTGTACTGTGAACGAGGCACAGCTTTGATGCTAAAAGGTTAATTGGATTAACCAGTGGTTTTCTTATACAAATCCTAAGAGGAGGCTATTATGTGTCTCGTACAAAGCCCGAGAGAGAGGCTAAAAGGTTTTGACTCAACGATGGAATCTTTTGGTATCTCGTATAAAGCCCGAGATGGAGGCTATTTGACTCAACAAAGGAGTTTTTTTTGTATCTCGTTTGAAGCCCGAGATGGAGGCTGTTGTTTGTTTGGCTCAATAAGAACCATTTTGTATCTCGTATAAAGCCCGAGATGGAGGCGAAAGGGATGACTGACTCCACTAGGGAGACTCTTATGTGTCTCGTACAAAGCCCGAGAGAGGCTAAACGTTGTTTGACTCCGCTGGGGAGAATAATTGTACAAAGCCCAAGAGGAGGCTAACTTCACTGGAGAAGGATCATTATACAAAGCCTAAGAGGAGGCTATGGTAACTGTTTCAGTCAAGCGATAGGTCCAGTATACTGATTTTAAAGAGAAAATCAGTTCTTATATGAGCAATACTGTACTCATGGATTTGATTCAAGGATCCGGGTTATTCCTGTTCTTTAAGGAAGCGGGAAATCCGAAGGGTATTGAGACTATCCGAGTCTGCGGGTTTCCTTCCTATTTAACGATGGGGTCACTTGAGAATGTCTTTGAGACTCAAGGAAGTTAGACTGTCCAAGTCTAGAGTTTCATCTTTTGTAATATGCTTTGAGAAACAGTAGTAGACTCTTTGAAAGGACCGTTCTATGCAGATGACTAAGTTCTGTTCCTATACCTCTTGGAGGTCGTCGGGACAATTTGTATGAAGCCCAAGAGGAGGCTGGAAACTTTTAAGAAGCCGACGGGTCCTTGTACTAAGCCCAAGAGAAGGCTATCATTCCCGGAGGAAGAGATCATTATACGAAGCCTAAGAGGAGGCTGTGAATACTTCTAAGAAGCCGTAGGGTCCTTGTGCTAAGCCCAAGAGGAGGCGGGGTTTCTTTTAGGAAGCCTGTGGGTCCTTGTACGATGCCCAAGAGGAGGCCAATGCTTTTAAGAAGCCGATGGGTCCCCAAACCCCGAGAAATTCAAGGCAAGCTATTCACAAGGAATAGATCAAGTCAGGAAAGTTCGAGAATTTGGAAGAAACTCAAGAGATGCCATTCACGGAGAAAATATCATCTCTGGGGAGTAGAGCTTCTTGACAATTGCTTTTAAGAAGCCTGTGGGTCCCCAAACCCCGAGAAGTTCACGACATGCCATTCACCGAGAATAGATCAAGCCAGGAAAGTTCGAGAATTTGGAAGAAACTCAAGAGATGCCATTCACGGAGAAAAGATCATCTTTGGGGAATAGAGTTTCTTTGACAACTTCTATGAGCGACAGTCTATGAAAGGGTTCACAGAGAATGCGGCCTTTCATATCTCCATATTGTTTAACCCCAAGAGGAGGGAAGACTGTGTCTGGTAATCCTATGGGGATCTAGTTTAGACTATTTCTAAGAGTGGTCAACGGGTTTAATGCTAGACGTAGTTGCCGGGGAAACTCTAAATATCTATACTATTATTACACAGTTGATATGAGTTTATGAAAGAAGACTTACAGTAAAACAGCCCCACAATACATATATATGTATATGAAAGCGGTAAATGAAAGCAATAACCACTTACTCGGTTGTAGAGCTTCCATGCTGTTTGGTTAGTTGTTCAACAAAGAAAGATTAAAAACAACAGTATATTCAAAATCAAAGGAGAAAGTACTTTGAAAAAGAAAGATTTGGGGCTTACAGCTCAAGGAGAGGCCCAGGGTTTTATCAGTGAGCGCACTGTTTGAATTTGTACAGAGGGACTTATACAAGTGACTGAGGCCAAAAAACGTTTTCTGTACAAAGGGATGGGTCTTACATTCTTTCAAGAGGCCCAAAGGGTTTAAAGAAAAAGAGTGGGGCTTATAACACGAGGGTAGGCCCAGATGATTTTTCCGTTCGAGATGGCGATCGCGCCGAGATTTTCTTTTAACACAAAGGGACTTATACAATAAGTGAGGCCCAAAATGTTTTGGTTAAAAGGGGATTGGGTCTTACACTCTATTAGAGGCCCAAAGTGTTTTTGAATGGGTCTTATAGCTCAAGGAGAGGCCCAAGGTTATTTTTCAAAAGGCGATGATCGTGTCGTTTATTTGAAAATGTACAGAGGGACTTATACAACGAATGAGGCCCAAAATCTTTCTGTACAAGTGGGTTGGGTCTTACACTCTCTCAAGAGGCCCAAAGTGATTTGAAAATGATTTATGAGGGTTGAATTAATCCAAAAACCCTAATTTGTTTTCAAAAATGTATTTAATTGAATAAAAATTCATTTAAAAATGATCAAAATTGTTTAACATATGAAAAACAAATTGTGATTTTGGATTAATGCTTCAAAAATTAAGTATTGACCTACAAAATAATTAGAAAGCATTAAAAGTTGCAAAATCAATGTAGAAAAAATATTTAAAATGTCAAAAAGAATTAAAATATTAATTCTTTGCAAAAATATCAATTATATGAAATAAATAATATTTTTGGGATTTTTTGATAAAATAAAATATTTTAACATTTTTGTGAATTATTAAAAAAAGAATCAACTCAAAATCATTAAAACTCAGAGAGAAATTAATTTTTGAATCAATTAAATAAAATCACAAAATTCAAATATTCAAATTTGAAAGAAATGGCGCCAAGAACAGCTGAAGAACACGCGCGTGTTCTGGGTTTGGCTGATTTGCATTTTCTATCCAATCTCCTTGAATACTTGATTATAACATGCAATCCACATATCATTATGGTCGTCTCAACCTCACGATCATGTCTATGTCCATTAATTTCATTTAAATTAAACATATAACAAGAAATCATGAAAAATCCTCAAGAACCCTAATTTCTGCATGAAGGCTAGGATTTTTGATACACGATTCAAACAATGTAATTAATTGAGGGAAAACATTCCATGCATGATTATGAACATATGGCCAAATTATTATGCAGCAAAAATTGCATGGATCATAGAGTTAGAAGAGCTCATGCTTACCACTTGCAGCTGGTGATCGTGATTTGTGTTGGAGGTGTTACAGCTAGGTTCCAATGATCTGGATAGATTCCCTAGGTGCCATGGAGTGTGTATGAATGCTTGGAATGGATTGAAATGGTTTGGAGTTAAAGATGGCACCTCAACTGCAAAACTGTCAAGAACATGAGCAATTGGCTGGTGATTTTGTGAAATCAGTGTTCCAGATGTTATGTGAGTGTTTGGATCACTTCTATATGATGTATGTGAGGTTTGTGAGTGATTGGTTTGATTGGAAAAGCTCTCAAACTCAAAACCCGATAGCTACCTTGCTAAGAAAGGCATTTTTGCCAAGAGAAAGAGATTTTGAGGAAAGCATCTGTTAGATGGCTTTGGTGTACTCAAACTGATCACAATTGAGCTCTATTTATAGTAGAGCAGGTTTGTTTCGCAAGGAATAGTGAATGGCAACTGGTAAGTAGGTTTGGCCAATGTTGTCCAATGGAAATCCAAGTCTCCTCTAGCCATTGACTAGAGGTTAGGGCACAGAGCTGTGGTTCCCTTGGTTTTGGATAAGTCTTGACTGATTTTAGATGATAATGGCTCAGTCCATGCCACCTTGATGCTTCCATTGAATGCTTCAATCCAAATTTGGAGTCTTGTCCCAATTTTGGCCATTCTAGGTTCAACATGCTATTTCTTGTTCCATGGACTTTGGAGGCTTGGCTCAGTGATTGTCCCCTTTAGATTCAATCCTCAGATGTGTCCAAGTGGATAGGAGCATTTGAATTTGGTTGATTTTGTCAAATCGAGCAAAGTTGCAAATTCGGCCTTGCCTTTGACAGATTTCAGCAAGGCAACTTTCCAATGTCATGTCTCATGACTCAAATGGAATTTGGCAATGTTCTTGGCCATTTTGGAAAGCCCTTACATGATATAACAACTGTTTAAACATATTTGGTTTTGATCTCTTTTGAATCCAAGTGAAAAATCCCTCTACATTTGGCAAAAAGTGAAGGCAGATTCTGACTTAGTGAAAATTTCACTAAGTGTTGGAAAAAGTGACATTTTCACTTTTCAGCCATTTTGATCACTCCATAACTCAAAATCCTTAATGAATTGGACTTAGGTCTAGTTGACGTTTTTGTAGAGGGTAATGAGGACTACAAATCCATCTTTGTATGAGAAAAAATGGCTTTGTGGTTTAGGAGTTATGATCCTTCAAAGTTGGTACCCTTGTCACTTTATTTTTAACTTAGAAAATTTTCTAAGTTTTTATGGTTACCCCTTTTACAAGTTATCCCACTTTTCTTGATTTTTATTGATGAATGATGATTCAAATCATACATTAACATCATTTTAGGGTTAAAAATCCATTTTGGTGAAAAATCTCAAAAAGTCAAAGTTGACTTTTGTGCACAGTTGACTTTTTATCAGATGAATTCCAAACTGTGCAATTCTTCAGGAAATCATGTCCTTGACCTAAATCAAACTTGATGGACATGTTCCATGGGTGTCATAGGGTATATTGGGGCATGTCCTAGGGCTTGAGAGCATGTCCTGGTCAAAAGTCAAAGTTACAGTTGACTTTTTCCTTAAAACCCTAATTGTGGTGCAGATGAAATTGAGACTTGTTGCTCAAGCTTCTTGGATTAATCCATTGTTACAAATGGATCAATATAGCTCATTAGAGACCTTCAAACCCTCTCTTGAGGTCTTGTCTCTTGATTTGCCCTAAAAGTCAACTTAGGGGTGAATTAGGTCAAGAAACCCTAATTCTTGATTTTTGATGTATGCATCCCCTGAGGAAAAATTGACTTGATGAATGGGTCCATGAGGTTCCATGGAGTACATTAGGTTGTGTTTTGGATCTTTGGCTTGTGTCCAGATGAAATTTTTCATCTGGAGGCCCTGGTCGACCAAAACCCTAATTTGGTGATACTGACAATCTTGAGACTTGATCCACCTAGAAGGGAGCAACCTTGTGCTTAATCCTTGAAGTGGGGGTCCTTTCGATCCATTGTGGATGTTTGAGAGGTTATACAAGTTGAAGATTATGTCATTCCTTGATTGATCCTTTGTCTAAGGCTCTGAGAAGGCTTAAAACCCTAATTTTGATTGTAGTGAATGCTCAACAACCCTTGAGGCATTTGATGAGGCATGATGGTTCATCCACATTGTGATGATGATTTGCACAATGATGGGAAATCTTAGTGGTAAAAATTTGGGGTATGACACTTAGATATAACATATTGGATGTTTCTGGATCATGAGTTGTGGTGAAATTGCTCTCTAACTCAAAAACTCAGAGTTACCTTGCTAAAGAAGGCATTTTTGCCTAGAGAAAGAGATTTTGAGGAAAGCAAGTGTTGTAGTGCTTTAGTGTACTCAAACTGAGCACAAATGAGCTTTATTTATAATAGAGCAAGTTTGTTTTGGCTGCAATATTGAATGGCAACTGCTGCAGAGGTTTGGCCAATGTTGATCAATGGGAATCCAAGTCTCCTCTAGCCATTGACTAGAGGTTAGAGCACAGGCTGCTGGTTCCCTAGTTCTTGGATAAGTCTTAACTGAATTCAGTTGGAAAGGGCTCAGTTCATGCCACCTTGGTGCATCCATTAAATGCTCTAAACCAAAATTGGATTCTTGTCCCCTCTTTAGGAATTTCTAGGTTTGGCATGTTACTTTTGGTTCCAAGGACTTGGGAGGCTGATGGATCAGTGTTTGTCCCTCCTTGGTCCCCTCTTGAGGTGTTCAGATGGACAAATTTGCTTGCCCTTTGCAAAATTTGAGCAAATCGAGTAAAATCCCCAAATCTGCCTTGCCATGGCAGTTTGCAGCAAGGCATATTGGCATGGTCATATCTCATGGCTTAAGTGGAGTTTCATGGAGTTCTTGGCCATTTTGGAAAGCCCTCATATGATACAACATGTGTGTGATCATAGTTGGTCTTGATACTTTTTGGATCCAAGTGAAAAATCCCCCTACTTTTGGAAAAAAAAGCAAGACAGATTCTGACTTAGTGAAAATTTCACTAAGTGTTTGAAAAAGTGACATTTCATGTTTTCAGCCATTTTGATCATTCCATAACTCAAAATCCATGATGAATTGAAATGAGGTGTAGTTGAAGCTTTTGTAGAGGGCCATGAGAGCTACAAATCCATCTTTGGATGGGGAAAAATGGCCTTGTGGTTTAGGAGTTATGATCCTCTAAAGTTGGTACCCTAGCCACTTTGTTCCATAACTTAGAAAATTTCTAAGTTTTTTATGGTTACCCCTTTTACAAGTTATCCCACTTTTCTTGATTTTTCTTGATGAATGATGATTCCAATCACACATTAACATCATTTTAGGGTTAAAGAACCATAATTGTGAAAAATCTCAAAAAGTCAAAATTGACTTTTATGTACAGTTGACTTTTTGTCAAATGAATTCCAAACTGTACGATCCTCTATGAAATCAAGTCCTTGACCTAAATTAAACTTGATGGATTGATTTCATAGGTGTTATAGGGTGTATTGAATCATGTCTCAAGGTTTGGGAGCATGCCTGGGTCAAAAGTCAAAGATACAGTTGACTTTTCCCGCGAAACCCTAATTGTGGTTCTGATGAATTTGAAACTTGTTGATCAAGCTTCTTGGATCAATCCATTGTTGTAAATGGATCAATGTGGTTTATTAGAGACCCTCAAATCATGTCTTGAGGTCTTGGCTCATGTTTTGTCGCAAAACTCAACTTAGGGGTGAATTAGGTCAAGAAACCCTAATTCCTGATTTGTGGTAAATGAATCCCCTGAGGTAAAATTGAATTGATGATTGGTTCCATGAGGTCCCTTGGAGTATCTTGGGTTATGCTTTGAAGCATTGGCTCATTCCTAGAGTAAAATGTCCATCTGGAGGCCCTGGTCGACCAAAACACTAATTTGGTGACACTGGCGATCTTGAGGCTTAATCCACTTGGAATGTTGCAGCCTTGTGCTTAATCCTTGATGTGGGAGTCCTCTTGATCCATTGTGGATGTTTGAGAGGTTAGACAAGTTGAATATCATGTCAATTCTTGATTGATCCTTTGTCTAAGAGCTCTGAGAGGGCTTGAAACCCTAAATTTGATTACAGTGGATGCTCACCCATCTTTGGGGAGACTATTGAGGCATAATGGTCCATCCATATTGTGATGATGATTTACTCAATGACGGGGAATCTTAGTGGTCAAAATTTGGGGTATGACAGATGCCCCTATTTAATCTTCTTGGACCTGAAGGTGTGAATGGCGAAGGTATTCGGGCATTCGGGGTGCAAGAGGATTAAATATCGGAATACCCGAAATTTTATTGGTGGTTATGAATGGTACTTTGCTCATCCATCTTATTTTGCTAAGCAATGATGCTTAGAAAAGGTAAAAACTTCCCCTCGATCCTGGTTTCTAGCCACGGAACTGGTCTCAGTTTTCTTTTGAAATAAACTTCCCCTCGATCCTGGTTTCCTACCAAGGAACTGGTCTCAGTTTCTGAAATAAACTTCCCCTCGATCCTGGTTTCCTACCAAGGAACTGGTCTCAGTTTCTGAAATAAACTTCCCCTCGATCCTGGTTTCCTACCAAGGAACTGGTCTCAGTTTCTGAAATAAACTTCCCCTCGATCCTGGTTTCCTACCAAGGAACTAGTCTCAGTTTCTGAAATAAACTTCCCCTTGGTCCTGGTTTCCTACCAAGGAACTGGTCTACGTTTCTTTTGTCAATAAACTTTCTTGACAAGGGACGCTATTCGTAGCGGTTTTTTCCTCAAACTTCTCACCGAATTTTCCTGGGGAAATGCCATTTTATGGAAAAAGATTTGATGTCAGACTTGCTGGGGAACCCATTTGTCTGAGTTGTAGAGGTGTACAAACTTCTTTGTTGAAGATGCCATTTGTTGACTCTACCGGGGGGAAAACGAGTCTCTTGAGAGACTGCTTTCGCTTGGGGTATTACATCATACTTTTCTCGGGATCTTCTCGTAGAAATTCCATTTGATGTGATCCAATTTCGAGGTGCTGATGACCTTTTCGTCAGCGGATTTTTCGGAGAACAACTGCTGTATTGCCGAATTTCTGATTAAGAGGTTTTCTCTGGGGATTTTCCTTAATCCAGGAAAGCGAAGACATCATCTTCGATGGCGAAGTGTGACATTTGTCGAGGGTTCTCTAGTTTTTTAGAGGTTCAAGTTATCAAAGTGGTCGAAGACCGGCTTCAATCTAGAAATAAACTGGAGAGAGATTGCTTAGATGATTCACTTCTTGACGAGGAAAGAACTGACAACTCAATAGATAAGAGGACTTTTATCCCTAGGGGATAAGACCGACTAGAGTGATAGTGATGCAATATGAATATGAATGTAAATTAGTAATGCATGATGTATGTATGTATATGCTGACAAAACTGACGCGACATACAGACTAATGGATGAACACGACGGGATACTCGGCCACTGCGGGGGGACGAAGAGGTATCGCTGGTCCAAAAGTAGAAATTCTTCCTTGCTTAGGAGAGATAGTCCCTGTTGGGAACTATGTTGGTCGGGCTTAGGAGGTAAGAACTCTGCCGGGGGTGTCAGATGAAACATGGTCTCTGGCACAGCTAATCCTTCATTGAGGTGCACTGGTTTAGAAGGAGTACTTTGATTCTGTACTTTGAAGCTCGATTACTTCTGGAGAAGCGATCGATGTTCTTTTGACGTTCAACAGTTAAAAGAACTGCCATCTTTATTTTAAAAGCAGAAAAAGTTTTAACAAGTAAATTCATTTTTGTTTTATTTTAAGAATCGTTGATCATGTTAAAATGTCGTTCTCTAAAGCTAAAACAAATAAGAATTATAAACAAAGCACCAGGGCTCAAATTTTATTGATAGTATGGAAATCAGCCAAACGCGTGATTCCGTGGAGTATTTACAAAGTTAGAAAATGGTAATTTAAGGGAAAAGGGATACATTGAAACATAACGACCGTTATCCTTCTACCAACTTTGAATTCTGGACATCCTGAGCTTCCGTCGAAGATGACCTTGACTGGAGTTTTCCAGATGGATGGCATGACTGCTGCTGTGGGATTTGTCCCTGTTGAACATAGTTACTTGCCATTATCCCTAACTTTTGCCTAGATTGTACTTTGAGATTTTCGACCCACCGGGATGATTTTTGATTGTGTCTCTAATTTTTGCCTAGACTGCCCTTTCAAGTTTTTAATCCACCGAAACGTTTTTTTTTAGTCTAGGCGAAGTATTTCGTGACTACGTCAACATTCGTGGGGTAGGCAAATTCCTCTCCGTCCATGGCTGTGAGTCTCAAGGCACCACCTAAGAAGGCTTTCTTGACCATATAGGGGCCGTCATAATTCGGAGTCCATTTGCTCCGATTGTATCTTCTTGAGCACAAGGTCTCCTTTCCTGAAGACGTGAGGTCGGACCTTTTTGTCAAATGCCTTCTTCATTCTCTGTTGATACAACTGACCATGGCATAGTGCCGTTATTCGTTTTTCTTCGATCAAATTTAGTTCATCGTGTCGACTTTGACACCATTCAGCTTATGTTAGCTTAGCTTCCATCAATACCCAAATTGATGGGATCTCTACTTCTATGGGGAGCACTTCTTCCATGCCATATACTAGAGATAACCGTGTTGAAGTGCAGACAGATGTACGATAACCGAGAAGAGCAAAGGGTAGCATCTCGTGCCATTCTTTGTAGGTTACAACCATCTTCTAAACGATCTTCTTAATGTTCTTGTTAGCCGCTTCTACCGATCTGTTCATCTTGGGTCGGTAGGGAGATGAGTTATGGTGTTCGATCTTCAACTCAACGCACAACTCTTTCATCATCTTATTGTTCAAGTTAGATCCATTATCTGTAACGATCTGGCTCGGAACACCATAACGACAGATGATATTGTTTTTGATAAATCGGACCACCACTTGTCGGGTTACATTAGCGTACGACACTGCTTCGACCCACTTGGTGAAGTAATCAATGGCTACAAGGATGAACCAATGTCCGTTTGAAGCCTTAGGTTCGATCAAGCCAATTATGTCGATTCCCCATGTGATTCTCTTCACGAGGGATGTGACGAAACTCGATTCTGTTGAAGAATGGTAACAACCTTCTCGCATAGTCTTTGTAAGGGATCAACCCTGATTGGTATGTGTTCCAATCTCCTTTGATTTGATTGATAACCAGGGCTGAATCTCCATATACATCCAAGTTCTTGATCCTCAAATCGATCGCTTCTTCGAGACCCATGATACAAGCTTCGTATTCGGCCTCGTTGTTTGTACACTTGAATGTCATTAGGGAGGTGAAAGGAATGTGGGTACCCTGAGGTGTTATGATGATTGCCCCAATTTCGTTTCCGTAATGATTGACAGCTCCGTCAAAGATTAGTCCCCATTAGGAACCTGGTTCTGGCCCTTCACTGGGTAGTGGTTCATTGCAGTCTTTCATTTTTAAATACATGACATCTTCGTCTAGGAAGTCAAATTCGACTGATTCCTGATCGTCAATCGGTTGATGAGCCAAATGATCGGCTAAAATGCTTCCTTTGACGGCTTTCTGAGCATGGTACTCGGTGTCGTATTCGGATAACAACATCTGCCAACGGGCAATCCTTCCCGTGAGAGCAGGTTTTTCAAAGACATACTTGATTGGATCCATTTCGGAGATTAACCAAGTAGTGTGACGAATCATGTACTGGCGCGGACGTTTGGCTGCCTAAGCCAAAGCACAGCAAGTTTTCTCGAGCATAGTGTACCGAGTCTCGCAGTCGGTGAATTTCTTGCTCAAATAGTAGATAGCAGACTCTTTCCTTTTTGTTTCGTCTTGTTGGCCAAGTACACAACCCATGGAGTTTTCCAAGACTGTTAAGTAAATGATTAGGGGCCTTCCCTCCATTGGAGGTGACAGGATAGGTGGATTCAACAAATATTCCTTGATATTGTCGAAGGCGGTTTGGCAATCTTCTGTCCAAACACAGTCCTGATTCTTTTTGAGTAATTTGAAGATCGGTACGCATGTCGCGGTCATGAGGAATATGAATCTGGAAATGTAGTTCAAACGTCCCAGGAATCCCCCGACTTATTTTTCAGTTCGCGGAGAAGTCATTTCTTGAATGGCCTTGACCTTGTCAGGATCAACCTCAATTCCTTTCCGGCTGACGATGAATCCCAAGAGTTTCCCTGATTGGACACCGAAGGTGCATTTGTTGGGATTCAAGCGGAGCTTATATTTTCTCCGACGCTCGAATAATTTTGACAAGTGGGT
The DNA here is from genome assembly GCA_022829125.1 of Lathyrus tuberosus. Taxonomy (NCBI): domain Eukaryota; kingdom Viridiplantae; phylum Streptophyta; class Magnoliopsida; order Fabales; family Fabaceae; genus Lathyrus; species Lathyrus tuberosus. The sequence continues at coordinate 19,346,788 of JALAZF010000003.1, forward strand.
CACATGCTCCTCCTCTATTCTAGATTTGGCAATCATGTCATTGACATATACCTCAATTTCCTTGTGTATCATGTCATGAAACAGAGTAGTCATGGCCCTTTGATAGGTTGCCCCGACGTTCTTCAAACCGAACGGCATTACCTTGTAACAAAAAGTCCCCCATGGGGTGATGAAGGAAGTCTTCTCTGTGTCTTTCGGCGCCATTTTTATTTGATTATAGCCCGAGAATCCATCCATGAAGGAGAAGACTTTGAAATTTGTTGTACTGTCAACCAGCATTTCAATGTGCGGTAAAGGAAAGTCGTCCTTTGGACTAGCCTTTTTTAGATCTCTGTAATCCACACACATTCTGACCTTTCCTTCCTTTTTCGAAACTGGTACGATATTGGCTAACCATTGAGGATATTCTGATGTGGCGAGGAAACCCGGGTCAATTTGTTTTTGCACTTCTTCTTTGATTTTTATGGCCATGTCTGGATGAGTCTGTCTTAATCTCTGTTTTACTGGTGGACATTCTGATCTCTATGGTAAATAATGTTCCACGATGTTGGTATCCAACCCTGGCATGTCCTGATAGGACCAAGCGAATACATCGGGAAACTCTTTGAGAAGCTTTGTCAAATTCTCTTTGGCAGTTGGACTGAGCAATTCCCCAATCCTGATTTCTTTTCTCTCTTCCTCTGAGCCCAAGTTGATCATTTCCAACGGCTCTTTGTGAGGTTTAATGGACCTTTCCTCTTGTCTGAGTAATCGGGAGATCTCCTCTGGAATTTCTTTGTCATTTTCTTCTTCAGCCTCAAATACCGAGAATTCAAAGTTGGGAGAAGACATTGGATCGTATGTTTCAACGGGGTTTAAAACAAGCGATCTGCATGACGTGATGATTTGTGTTTAGAAGAGATAGAGAGAAATGCAAGAGTGTGTGCGGTGTATTTTCTTTTACTGCTTGTTTTTATTATTTGAACTGTTTTTTAGGATTACCATTTTCTGAAAAACGAAAAGAGAAAACAGCAATTAATGCGGAAATTACATAACAACGTTTATTTATTTATGATTTTCTCGATTCTTGAAACTACAGCCCTATAAAACAAAACTGTGTCACTCTGGGCGAAGCGAAGAGGGATATTTACAGAAAGTGAGCCCTATCAAAACATCCGTTTCACCTGGGCAGGGTGAAAGGTTAAAGATAAAGATGGCAATTACTTTGACTTATGAACAATCTTCGAAACATCGACTGCAACCCATTCCTTGATTTGTCTTTAGAAATAACGTTGATTTCTGGTGGAGCAGGATCATTGGAATCTGTCTCCCAGGTAGAGTTGTCGTAGGAGGATTCCTCAGTTGTATTTTGCATAGTATTTGTGCTCTCAGGTGGTTCTCCCCACCCAGTTGGCTGAATGTCTTCGAGCCTGATGCGAGAGCTTTCAGGAGTGGTGTATTTGACCATGAAGTCGTATTTACCACTCGGTTGTCCCAAGGTGTCCCACACTTCTTTGGGACTGGAGGAGTCATCTCTCTCGATGACGTTGACCTCGGGAAAGGCATAGTTGATGAACTCTAGTCCTACAAACTTTGCAAATTCATCGTCGTGCTGGATATATTCTGAATGACCTGAGTGTTGATCCCATGACATGGTGGGGACACAGGTATTCTTTTCGATGATGCTCAGCGGATTTTCTTGACCCAAGTCTCCTGGGTACGGCTGCCACATAGGCAGGCCATCCATCCGGCCATAATAGTCGTGGTCAAAGTTGTCCTTCATCAGAGTGTCTTCCTCTAATGAGTTTGGTGGAGCACGACATTGTAACGCCCCGGTTTTTGTTAGATTTATTTAATCGAGTCGATTTAATTATTTTTGTTTTATATTATTTTATTCTTGGTTTTTATTTGGTAAATGTTTTATGTTTATTGTTATTATGTTTTATCGCGTTCGAGAGCGTTTGCGAGAAAATTGAGTGTAGGGGTATTTTAGTCTTTTTGGCTTGGTTAGATTTTTTTTTCATTTAAAATAGAAACATAGAGAGAAAAAGAGAGAAAATAGGAAGGGAGGAAAGAAAAGAAGGAAAAGAGAAAGAAAAGAAGAAAAAGAGGAAAAACTTGAAAGTTTAGAAACCGATTCAACCGACACTTCGAAGCACAATTAATCGGGTAAGGGTGCGAAACTCGGTTATTCTATGCTTGTGTATGATTATGTATGTATGTATTTGTTTGAAGTTTGGTTGAATTGAATAGAGAACTACAACAATTAATGTGTTGAGATTGTGAGAATTGGATACAACTTTTGCGCTGGGAATCATGATTTAAGGTTCCTAATTATTGAAACCTGATAGATATTAGTTGTTGTGCATTCAATTGGTAGTATGTTGATGTTTAGATGAGATTTGGAGAGAAATTGAGTGAAATTCGTAGCAGAAATTATGCAAAAAAAATTATGGGTTTTCGCTGCCCATACGCGTAACGGGCAAGGCAATACGCGTATGGCAAGGGCGAAATGAGGGCATTACGCATATGGAAACCCATTTTACACAACCCTCTGCTGAAATATGTAATGGTACACGTAAGGGGCAAGGCACTAAGCATAACGAGGGAGGTAATACGCGTACTGGGTTTTTAGTGGAATTTTTGGAGAGAAATCAATCTTTGCTCTTACGCGTAGCACTTTGGGCAATACGCGTATGGATGGGTGAGTGAGATGGGCAATACGTGTATGACCAGCGAGGGTGCATAATTTTGCCGTTTCGCGATTTCTTTCCCGATTTCGCGTCCGATGCGGTTCCTTTTGATCCGTAACTCGGATCGAGACGTTCTTGGTACCGATGGAAAGCTAATGAGATGTTCTTTCTTATAAGAATGGTTTTGATATTAGTGGCTGATTTAATTATGTCGGGAATTCAGAAACATGTCGTTATGTCGATTTTTATCGTCGTAATTGTGTGCGATTGATGTGTTATCATGCGATATTTTTTTGGATATATAACGTATGGCTTGTGTGCTATTATATGATGTGAATGCATGTGATGAAATGTTATGATAGTGGTTTGTGGCCTTAGGCAAGTAAATGCATTGTGTTGTGGCCTTAGGGCAAGTAAATGCATTGTGTTGAAATGGTTCACATGGTTGTATATGTGTATGCATTTGATTGTCATGAGTCATTGTATGCCAAGCATCATGATATGCATCTTTTGATGCCGTGTGCCCTTGTGGGGTGTGAGCGACGAAACAATTCCAGAGGGAATCTGTTGTAACGGTCGTGAGCCTTATACAAAGAAGACCTAAAGCGACGTTATAGATGATCGTGAGCCTTATACAAAGAGGACCTAAAGCGATCGGATCGTGAGCCTTATACAAAGAGGACCTAAAGCGATCCATAAACGTCGTGAGCCTTATACCAAGAGGACCTAAAGCGATGGGGAACGTCATTTTCCCGACGGGGAGTTACACTAAGTAACAAGCGATGATTCCAATAATTCCTGAGTGAATTAATGATGAGAATGATGGATGGAATGGTACCGCATTGCATTGGATAGAGTTGTCGTGTCGGTCTCTGTGCATTTGCATAAATCATTAATGGATTGATTATGTGTGGGAATTGTGAATGGGATTGATGAGTTGATATATATATATATTAGTGATAAATGTATTGAACATGATTGATATGCCTTAGCGATGGATGCATGAATTATGAATTGTGTTGGTTTGTATTTGAATTATAGTATATGTTGTGGTGAGAATGTTGTTGTGTGCGTATTTCCTGTTTATACATAATTGTATGCAACTATATTATAATTGTGTTTCTCACCCTTCTGCTGTTTTGAATTCTCTATGAGGCATTGCAGATTAGATGCTAGAGGTATTTTTTGTGAAGCTTATGTCTTCATTCTTTTGTCGGTCGGCTCTGATATGTAGCACCGGGTAGTCGGGGAGATCGTTGTGTGACATTATGTATATATATCTTTTCGGATTGTACATGTATGATTCTGTATAACACAGACAAACTTTTATGTTTATATATATGAGATTTCAGTCGCAGATTTTCCGCTTTTATTCTGTAGCTGAATTGTGGGTCTTAGGAACTGAGTTCCTCTGTTTGTGTTACTGCCTGAATGTTGCATATCTATATGAGCAGGTTGTTGCATTTCGTTCCAATTGATGTGACGCTCCAATCTATGCCATGAATATTTTAATTACACTCTGATCATTTGTTATCGCTTTAATTACTCGGGTTATAGATTGGGGGTGTTACATTAAGTGGTATCAGAGCTAGTCCGTGTCGGTCATTGTGACCAAGTTGTTTGTTGTGCGTCAAGTGTGGGAAGCTACAGGTGAAGTTGTCACTTGGGCTTTGTTTAGCAGTGAGTTTTTGAGGAAGTATTTCCCTGAGGATGTTAAAGGAAAGAAAGAGATAGAGTTCCTGGAGTTGAAATAGGGTAACATGTCTGTTATTGATTACACTGCTAAGTTTGTGGAGCTTGTTCGGTTTTATCCACATTATGCTGAAGCAACTGCGGAGTTCTCCAAATGTGTGAAGTTTGAGAACGAGTTGCGTCCTGAGATCAAACAGACAATTGGTTATCAAAGAATTAGGAGGTTTTCGGATTTGGTGGATTGTTGTAGAATTTATGAGGAGGATAGTTAAGCTCGTTCTACTCATTATAAGAGTGTGAACGAAAGGAAAGGAAAGCAATCATTTCGTGGTGGTCCTTATGTGGCACCAGCTGAAAAGGGAAAGCAAAGGGCTAATATTGATAAAAGGCCAAGTGGGGGAGGTATGTATAATCCTCTAAGATGTTTTAGGTGTGGTGACTTAGGACATCGTCAGTTTGAATGTAGAAAGGATATGAGGAAATGTTCCAATTGCGGAGGTATAGGACATGTAACAGCTGAGTGCAAGAGGAATGTGGTGAAGTGTTTCAACTGTGTTGAATCTGGTCATATTAGTACGAGGTGTCCGAAACCAACGCAAGCTCAAGCTGGAGGGAAAGTATTTGCATTGGCAGGAACTCAGCCTACTAGTGCAGATCGTCTGATTAGAGGTACTTGTTTTATTAATAGTATGCCTTTAGTTTCTATTATTGATACCGGAGCGACTCATTCGTTTATTTCGTCTGAGTGTGCGCAGCGTTTGAATCTTTTGTTGTCGTCGATGGGTGGAGAGATGGTTATCGATACTCCCGCATGGGGTCGATAACTACTTCTCTGGTTTGTTTAAGTTGTCCTTTGACCATTTATGGTAAGTATTTTGCTATGGATTTGGTGTGTCTGCCGTTAGAGGGTTTAGACGTGGTTCTGGGAATGAATTGGTTGCAGCTCAATCGAGTTCATATCGATTGTTATCATAAGTTGGTACGATTTCCTTCTCTTGAAGAAGACGAGGAATCGAGTTTCTTATCTACCAAAGAGTTGAAGAAACTTTTGGCGGATGAAGCTCAGTTGTTCGGGTTGTTTGCATCATTGACCGTGGATAGTCAAGTTGCAATTGATGTGTTTCCAGTCGTGTGTGATTTTTCGGAGGTGTTTCCGGAGGATATTTCTGATGTGCCTCCAGAAAGAGAGGTGGAGTTTTCTATAGATCTAGTTCCTGGTACTAGACCTGTATCTATGGCACCTTATCATATGTCGACATCTGAGTTGGTTGAGTTGGAGAAGCAGTTGAATGAATTGTTAGAAAAGAGGTTTGTGAGGCCGAGTGTATCGCCTTGGGGTGCTCCAGTTTTATTAGTGAAGAAGAAAGATGGAAGTATGTGATTGTGTATTGATTATCGCCAGCTGAATAAGGTGACGATTAAGAATAAGTATCCTCTTCCGAGAATTGATGATTTGATGGACCAGTTGGTAGGTGCATGTGTGTTTAGTAAAATTGATTTAAGGTCAGGTTACCATCAGATTAGAGGGAAGGAGGAAGATATACAGAAGACGGCTTTTAGGACACGCTACGGACATTATGAATATTCCGTGATGTCGTTCGGGGTTTCTAACGCGCCGGGAGTGTTTATGGAGTATATGAACCGTATTTTCCATGAGCATTTGGATTGATTTATTGTGGTGTTTATTGATGACATCTTGATTTATTCTAAGTCTCAGGAGGAACATGCGGAACATTTGCATATTGTATTGTAAATTTTGAAGGAAAAGAGACTTTATGCCAAGTTGTCCAAGTGTGAGTTCTGGTTGTCATAAGTGAGTTTTCTTGGGCATGTGATTTCAGGTAATGGTATTGCTGTGGACCCATCCAAAGTAGATACAGTTCTACAATGGGAGGCTCCTAGATCTGTTACTGAAATTAGAATCTTTTTGGGTTTAGCTGAATATTATCGAAGATTCATTGAAGGCTTTTCCAAGTTAGCACTTCCATTGACCCAGCTGACTTGTAAAGGTAAAGCGTTCATTTGGGATATTCAGTGTGAGGAAAGTTTTAGTGAGCTGAAGAGAAGATTGACTACAACTACGATTTTGATCTTACCGAATCCTAGTGAACCGTTTATGGTGTATTACGATGCGTCTTTGATTGGTTTAGGTGGAGTGTTGCTGCAAGAAGGTAAGGTTGTGGCTTATGCTTCGAGGCAATTGAGGGTTCATGAGAAGAATTATCCTACGCATGATTTGGAATTAGCTGCGGTGGTTTTTGTATTGAAAATTTGGAGGCATTATCTCTACGGTGCAAGATTCGAAGTCTTTAGTGATCATAAGAGTCTTAAATACTTATTTGATCAGAAAGAGCTGAATATGGGGTAACGAAGATGGTTGGAATTTTTGAAGGATTGTGATTTTAGCTTGAATTACCATCCTGGTAAAGCTAATGTGGTAGCCGATGCGTTAAGCCGGAAATCTTTGCATATGTCTGCTTTGATGGTTAAAGAGTGGGAACTTTTGGGAGGATTTAGAGATTTGAGTTTGGTGTGTGATTTGACATCTGATAGCGTGAGGCTTGGTATGTTAAAGGTCACTAATGATTTTTTGTTGACCCTTAGCGAGAAACAGAGGTTGGATGTGAAATTTGTTGATTTGATAACGGTTAGAGATAAAGGTGTGAATGGTGACTTTAAGGTGGATGATAAGGGTGTTTTGAGATTCCGTGGTAGAATTTGTATTCCTGATGATTCGGAATTGAAAAGGATGATTTTAGAGGAAGGACACCGGAGTTGTTTGAGTATACATCCGGGAGCTAATAAAATGTATCAAGATTTGAAGAAGATCTTTTGGTGGTCAAGATTGAAGAGGGATGTGGCTCAGTTTGTTTATGCGTGTTTGACGTGTCAGGAGTCAAAGGTAGAACATCAGAAGCCTAGTGGATTATTGCAACCGTTGGTTATTCCCGAGTGGAAATGGGACAGCATTTCTATGGATTTTGTGACGGGGTTGCCGAATACTCAGAGGGGACATAATGCCATTTGGGTGGTTGTGGATAGGCTGACTAAATCGGCGTATTTCATTCCGATTGACATTAATTTTTCTTTGGAGAGGTTGGCTGAGATTTATATCCGTGTGATTGTGAAGCTACATAGTGTTTCATTGTGTATTGTTTCAGATCGAGACCCGAGGTTTACTTCCAGATTTTGGGAAAGTTTGCAAAAGGCGTTAGGTTCCAAGTTGAGATTGAGTTCTGCTTATCATCCTCAGACGGATGGTCAGACCGAGAGAACTATTCAGTCATTGGAAGATTTGTTGAGAGCTTGTGTTCTTGAGTAAGGTGGTGCTTGGGATAGTTATCTTTCGTTGGTTGAATTCACATATAACAACTGTTTCCATTCGAGTATTGGAATGGCACCTTTTGAAGCGTTGTATGGAAGAAGATGTCGAACACCTTTGTGTTGGCATGAATCTGGTGAGAGTTCGGTGGTTGGACCGGAGTTAGTGCAACAAACTATGGAAAAGGTGAAACTTATTCATGAGAAGATGAAGGCTTCTCAGAGTAGGCAGAAGAGTTATCATGATCGAAGGAGGAAGGATCTTGAGTTTCAAGAAGGTGATCATGTATTTTTGAGAGTTACGCCAGTAACGGGTGTTGGACATGCATTGAAGTTGAAGAAGCTTACTTCTCGGTTTATTGGTCCTTATCAGATATCCGTGAGAGTGGGTGTTGTGGCTTATCGGGTGGCATTGCCGCCGAATCTTTTGAATTTGCATGATGTGTTCCATGTTTCACAGCTTCGGAAGTATGTTCCAGATCCGTCGCATGTGATTCCGATGGATGAGGTTGAGGTAAGGGAGAACCTTACGGTTGAGGCATTACCAATGAGAGTTTTGGATCGCGAGTTGAAGCGGTTAAGAGGCAAGGATATTGCGCTTGTGAAAGTAGCGTGGGGAGGCGCTGCTGAGGGCAATTTAACTTGGGAGTTGGAGAGTCGGATGCGGGAATCGTATCCGGAGTTGTTCGTCTCAGGTAATATTTTCGAGGACGAAAATTTCTAAGTGGGGGAGAGTTGTAACGCCCCGGTTTTTGTTAGATTTATTTAATCGAGTCGATTTAATTATTTTTGTTTTATATTATTTTATTCTTGGTTTTTATTTGGTAAATGTGTTATGTTTATTGTTATTATGTTTTATCGCGTTCGAGAGCGTTTGCGAGAAAATTGAGTGTAGGGGTATTTTGGTCTTTTTGGCTTGGTTAGATTTTGTTTTTCATTTAAAATAGAAACATAGAGAGAAAAATAAAGAAAATAGGAAGGGAGGAAAGAAAAGAAGGAAAAAATAAAGAAAAGAAGAAAAAGAGGAAAAACTTGAAAGTTTAGAAACCGATTCAACCGACACTTCGAAGCACGATTAATCGGGTAAGGGTGCGAAACTCGGTTATTATATGCTTGTGTATGATTATGTATGTATGTATTTGTTTGAACTTTGGTTGAATTGAATAGAGAACTACAACAATTAATGTGTTGAGATTGTGAGAATTGGGTACAACTTTTGTGTCGAAAATCATGATTTAAGGTTCCTAATTGTTGAAACCTGATAGATATAGGTTGTTGTGCATTCAATTGGTAGTATGTTGATGTTTAGATGAGATTTGGAGATAAATTGAGTGAAATCCGTAGTAGAAATTATGCAGGAAAAATTATGGGTTTTCGCTGCCCATACGCGTAACGGGCAAGGCAATACGCGTATTGGGTAGGGCAATACGCGTATGGCAAGGGCGAAATGAGGGCAATACGCGTATGGAAACCCGTTTTACACGGGCCTCTACTGAAATGCGTAATGGTACGTGTAAGGGGCAAGGCACTACGCGTAACGAGGGAGGTAATACGCGTACTGGGTTTTTAGTGGAATTTTTGGAGAGAAATCAGTCTCTGCTCATACGCGTAGCACTTTGGGCAATACGCGTATGGATGGGTGAGTGAGATGGGCAATACGCGTATGGCCCAGGGCAGTACGCGTATAACCAGCGAGGGTGCAGAATTTTGCCGTTTCGTGATTTCTTTCCCGATTTCGTATCTGATGCGGTTCCTTTTGATCCGTAACTCAGATCGAGACGTTCTTGGTACCGATGGAAAGCTAATGAGATGTTCTTTCTTATAAGAATGGTTTTGATATTTGTGGTCGATTTAATTATGTCGAGAATTCATAAACATGTCATTTTGTCGACTTTTATCGTCGTAATTGTGTGCGATTGATATGTTATCATGCGATATGTTTTTGGATATATAACGTATGGCTTATGTGTTGTTATATGATGTGAATGCATGTGATGAAATGTTGTGATGGTGTTTTGTGGCCTTAGGACAAGTAAATGCATTGTGTTGTGTTTGATTGTATATGCATGATTATGGATGTTGAAATAGTTCACATGGTTGTATATGTCTATGCATTTGTTTGTCATGAGTCATTGTATGCCATGCATCATGATATGCATCTTGTGATGTCGTGTGCCCTTGTGGGGTGTGAGCGATGAAACGATTCCAGAGGGAATCTGCTATAACGGTCGTGAGCCTTATACAAAGAGGACCTAAAGCGACGTTATAGATGATAGCGTGGTTTTCGCAAGTAAATTAAAGCAAAGTACGAAGATATAAAACTCAAATGAAAACAACAGGCTTGAATGTAATTCACACAGTCAGGTAACATTCCAATGCATGTAACAGAACTACTTATGGGCAATGTTTTCTACTTTATGAAAAGAACTAATTTAACAGGAATTGTCACTTTCGCGTATTCAGAACCGAGTTTAACCTTTAAACAAACCTTCTTATTGTCACTTATAAAAAGGCGCGCATTGCGTTAAAGTTGAAAAACCTATTTTTAAGAAATATAGTTTCTTAACTAAGTTGAAAAGTATTTTGATCTGAAACTTTTAAACAAAAGAGGTTCATACGAACCGGATTTTAAACCTACAAACGCGTCCGAAAATAGTTCTAAAATCGTTTTTTCTAAAGTATTAAAAATTCCTACTTAACTTTGCAAAGCGCTGTCGCTTCCTTTGTACAGTTAAGACTAACCAAGTTTATCTAAAGGTTGGGCGGCTTTCGATCTTACCCAACAGAAATTAAGTGCGGAAAACTCGTGTTAAAAACCAAAATAGCCCCTAAGTGTTTCTATCGATGCATTATGTGAAATGATACTTGAACCGTGATCTTTAAATTCTAACCTTTAAGATTTAGCCAGACATGGAAATGTAAATAGACATATTTAATTTTTTCATGTCAAAGTAAAGTCTTTTTGAAATAAAAGGTTTTGAAAGTAAATAATGTGTAGCGAGTGATTTTTGGATGTGGTTGCGAAGCACGATCGCTCTAGTACTACAGTTCGATTCATTTTTTATCCTATTGAAGCTGATGAAGGAAGGGAAATAGATGTCTCCAACTAACCCTACTTGCATACTGAGGTTAAACAGTCAAAACTGTTGGTTTACAGATGCTACAAAGATTCGGGGTCTCTCCTAGGTTATTTTGTTAAAAAGGGGGGTTTTAGGCTTATCGGTTGAGATGTTAGGACGGATATATGAAAGTATGGGATTTTGGGTTTTTGTTTAGTGTGCTCGGTAAGATTTTTTCTTTCAATATTATGCCTACGTATTCCCGTTTACCGAACAGGGAAATCAGAGCGTTTGTAGTTCCTCCTATTCTATGGAAGGAAATGGTGTTTTGGTGTCTTGTTCAAAGCCCAAGATGTGAAGCTGAAGGTGGTTTGTATCTTGTTCAAAGCCCAAGATGTGAAGCTAAAAGGGTTTGACTTTAGAGAGAATTTGTCATCTCTAAAGAGGGGTTTGTATGTCACAACTGTTTATAAAGGAGAATTACTTTAACCGGGATGTGTGAATCCGGCAATGCCATAATTTCCTTTATAGGAGATTTTTAATCTGAAGGAGAAGACTTTAACTCAATGTAGAGCAATTCTATCTTTCCTTAGGAATTTCTCATGCTAAAAGAGGGACAGTGGCATGGATATAGATGATCCAGAAGCTTGCCGCTTACAGCGATTAGATGAAGGGAAAGGAGTTATTGATGTTTGTGTACTGTGAACGAGGCACAGATTTGATGCTAAAAGGTTGATTGGATCAACCAGTGGTTTTCTTATACAAAGCCTAAGAGGAGGCTATGGGCCCAACAAGAGGGTGTTTTTATGTGTCTCGTACAAAGCCCGAGATAGAGGCTAAAAGGTAAGTGACTCAACAAGAGAGTCTGTTGTGTCTTGTACAAAGCCCAAGAGAGAGGCTAAAAGCTGTTTGACTCAACAAGAGAGTCTTTTTATATCTCGTATAAAGCCCGAGATGGAGACGAAAGTTTGTTTGGCTCAATAAGAACCTTTTTGTATCTCGTATAAAGCCCGAGATGGAGGCTAAACGTTGTTTGACTCCACTGGGGAGAATCATTGTACAAAGCCCAAGAGGAGGCTATTGTAACTGTTTCAGTTGAGTGACAGGTCCAATATACTGATTTTAAAAGAGAAAATCAGTTCTTATATGAGCAATGCTGTACTCAAGCATTTGATTCGAGGATCAGGGTTATTCCCTTTTCTTTGAGGAAACAGGGAATCCGAAGGGTATTGAGACTGTCCGAGTCGGCTGGTTTCCTTCCTATTTAACGAAGGGGTCACTTGAGAATGTCTTTGAGACTCAAGGATATTAGACTGTCCAAGTCAAGAGTTTCATCTTTTGTACTATGCTTTGAGAAACAGTAGTAGACTCTTTAAAATGACTGTTCTATGAAGATGACTAAGTTCTGTTCCTATACCTCTAGGAGGTCGTCGGGACAATTTGTACGAAGCCCAAGAGGAGGCTAGAAACTTTTAAGAAGCCGAGTGGTCCTTGTATGAAGCCCAAGAGGAGGCTATCATTCCCGGAGGAAGAGATCATTATACGAAGCCTAAGAGGAGGTTGTGAATACTTCTAAGAAGCCGACGGGTCCTTGTACAATGCCTAAGAGGAGGCCGAGTTGCTTTTAGGAAGCCTGTGGGTCCTTGTACGATGCCCAAGAGGAGGCCGATGCTTTTAAGAAGCCGATGGGTCCCCAAACCCCGAGAAATTCAAGACAGTCTATTCAAGAAGAATAGATCAAGCTAGGAAAGTTTGAGAATTTGGAAGAAACTCAAAGATGTCATTCACGGAGAATACATTCATCTCTGGGAGTAGAGTTCCTTGATAATTCCTAAAGAGGACAGCCGAAAAGAAGACTGTATCTGGTGATCCTATTGGGGATCTAGCTGTCTATTTCTACGAATAAACGAAACGGCTTTTCCTAGTTCTAGACGTAGTTGCCGGGGAAACTCTAAATATCTATACTATTATTACACAGTTGATATGAGTTTATGAAAGAATACTTACAGCGAAACAGCCCCACAATATAGTTATGTGTACATGAAAGCGGTAAATGAAAGCGTATAAACACTTACTCGGTTGTAGAGCATCCATGCTGTTTGGTTAGTTGTTCAACAAAGAAAGATTGAAAACAATATTATATTTCAAAATCAAAGGAGAAAGTGCTTTGAAAAAGAAAGATTTGGGGCTTACAGCTCAAGGAGAGGCCCAGGGTTTTATCAGTGAGCGCACTGTTTGAATTTGTACAGAGGGACTTATACAAGTGACTGAGGCCCAAGAAAGGTTTTTTGTACAAAGGGATGGGTCTTACACTCTCTCAAGAGGCCCAAAAAGTTTAAAGAAAAGAAATGGGTCTTACTACTCGAGGGTAGGCCCAGATGATTTTTCGTTTAAAATGGCGATCGCGCCGAGATTTTCTTTTAACGCGAAGGGACTTATACAATAAGTGAGGCCCAAAGTTGTTTTTGGTTAAAAGAGGATTGGGTCTTACACTCTATTAGAGGCCCAAAAGTTTTGAATGGGTCTTATAGCTCAAGGAGAGGCCCAGATGATTTATTTTTAAACTGGCGACGATCGTACCGAATTTAAAAATGTACAGAGGGACTTATACAATAAGTGAGGCCCAAAATTTTTCTGTACAAGTGGGTTAGGTCTTACACTCTAATAGAGGCCCAAAAAGTGTTTGAAAATGATTTGTGAGGGTTGAATTAATCAAAAACCCTAATTTATTTCCAAAATGTATTTTAATTGAATAAAAATTCAATTAAAATGATCAAAAATTGTTTAACATTTGGGAAACAAATTATGATCTTGGATTAATGTTTCAAAAATCAAGTATTGACCTACAAAATAATTAGAAGTCATTAATCTTTACAAAATCAAGAGGGAAAAAATATTTTAAATGTCAAAAACAATTAAAATATTAATTCTTTGCAAAAATATCAATTATATGAAATAAATAATATTTTTGGGATTTTTTGGGAAAATAAAATATTTTAACATTTTTGTGAATTATTAAAAAAAGAATCAACTCAAAATCATTAAAACTCAGAGAGAAATTAATTTTTGAATCAATTAAATAAAAATCACAAAATTCAAATATTCAAATGTTGGAAAATGGCGCCAAGAACAAAGGCAAGAACACGCGCGTGTTCTGAGTTTCCCAGATTTGCATTTTCTATCCAATCTTACTGAATACTTGATCATATCATGCAATCCACATACCAATCAACTCGTTTCAACCTCACGATCATGTTTATGACAATTAATTTCATTTAAATTAAGCATAAAACAAGAAATCATGAACAATCTTCAAGAACCCTAGATTCTGCATGAAGGCTGGGATTTTTGATACATGATTTAAACAAAGCAATTACTTGAGGGGAAACATTCCATGCATGATTATGAACATTTGGCAAAAGTATTGTGCGAGGAAATATGCATAGATTGAGAGATGACCAAGTTTAGGCTTACCTCTAGGTCGTGAAAGCAAGAGCAAATTGATTTCTGAGTAGGAGGTGTTACAGATGAATTGTGATGATCTGAACAGCTTCCCTGCACCCTATGGAGTGTGTTTGAATGCTTGGACTTGATGGAAATTGGCTGGATCACTTCATGGCATCTCAACTGCAACTTGGTTAAAACCTTGAGTAATTGACTGGTGATTCTGAGAAATCAGTGTTCCAGTTGTTTTTTAAGTGTTTGATCAGCTCATATGTGATGTATATGAGGTGTGTGTGTGATTGGTTTGATTGGAAAAGCTCCTAAACTCAAAACCCAATAGTGACTTGCCTTAGAAGGCAAAATTGGAGTGAAAGAAGAGATTTTGAGGAAAGCATCTGTTTGATGGCTTTGGTGTACTCAATATGATCACAATTGAGCTCTATTTATAGTAGAGCAAGTTTGTTTTGCAAGGAATAGTGAATGGCAACTGCTGAGTAGGTTTGGCCAATGCTGGCAAATGAAAATCCAAGTCTCCTCTAGCCATTAACTAGAGGTTAGGGCACAGGCTGCTGTTCCCCTTGGTCTTGGATAAGTCTTGACTGAATTCAGTTTCTAAGAGCTCAGTTCATGCCACCTTGATGCTTCCATTGAATGCTCTAATCCAAAATTGGAGTCTTGTCCCTATTTTGGCAATTCTAGGTTCAACATACTATTTCTTGTTCCAAAGACTTTGGAGGCTTGGCTCAGTGATTGTCCCCTTTAGATTCAATCCTCAGAGGTGTCCAAGTGGATAGGAGTGTTTGGATTTGGCTGATTTTGGCAAATCGACCAAAAGTGCAAAAATCTGCCTTGCCTTGGCAGATTTCAGCAAGGCAACTTGCCAATGTCATATCTCATGGCTCAAATTGAATTTGGTAATGTTCTTGGCCATTTTGGAAAGCCCTTACATGATACAACAACTGTTTGAACATGTTTGGTTTTGATCTCTTTTGAATCCAAGTGAAAAATCCCCCTACATTTGGAAAAAAGTAAAGGCAGATTCTGACTTAGTGAAATTTTCACCAAGTGTTGGAACAAAATGACTTTTCTTGATTTTGATCACTCCATAACTCAAAATCCATGAGGAATTTGGACATAGGTCAGTATGAAGCTTTTGTAGAGGGAAATGTGATCTACAAATCAACCTTTGAATGGGGAACAATGGCCTTGTGGTTTAGGAGTTATGGGCCTCCAAAGTTGGCACATTAGTGTCACTTTTTCCATAACTTAGAAATTTTTCTAAGTTTTTATGGTTACCCCTTTTACAAGTTATCCCACTTTCTTTGATTTTTCTTGATGACACATTAACATCATTTTAGGGTTAAAAATCCATTTTGGTGAAAAATCTCAAAAAGTCAAAGTTGACTTTTGTGCACAGTTGACTTTTTATCAGATGAATTCCAAACTGTGCAATTCTTCAGGAAATCATGTCCTTGACCTAAATCAAACTTGATGGACATGTTCCATGGGTGTCATAGGGTATATTGAATCATGTCTTAGGGTTTGGGAGCATGTCCTGGTCAAAAGTCAAAGTTACAGTTGACTTTCCTCGCGAAACCATAATTGTGGTGCAGATGAAATTGAGACTTGTTGCTCAAGCTTCTTGGATTAATCCATTGTTGCAAATGGATCAATATAGCATATTAGAGACCCTCAAATCATGTCTTGAGGTCTTAGTTCATGATTTGTCCCAAAAGTCAACTTAGGGGTGAATTAGGTCAAGAAACCCTAATTCCTGATTTTTGATGTATGCATCCCCTGAGGTCAAATTGACTTGATGATTGGGTCCATGAGGTTCCATGGAGTATATTAGGATATGTTTTGGATCATTGGCTTGTGCCCAGATGAAAAAGTTCCATCTAGAGGCCCTGGTCGACCAAAACCCTAATTTGGTGACACTGTCGATCTTGAGACTTGATCCACCTAGAAGGGAGCAGCCTTGTGCTTAATCCTTGAAGTGGGAGTCCTCTTGATCCATTGTGGATGTTGAAGAGGTTAGACAAGTTGAAGATCATTTCATTCCTTGATTGATCCTTTGTCTAAGGCTCTGAGAGGGCTTAAAACCCTAATTTTGATTGTAGTGAATGCTCAACAACCCTTGAGGCATTTCATGAGGCACAAAGGTACATCCATATTGTGATGATGATTTACACAATGATGGCAAATCTTAGTGGTAAAAATTTGGGGTATGACATAATGCGATAAAGTAAAGCGAGTGCGAGAAATAAATAAGGTGAAGCGAGTGCGAGAAATAAATAAAGTAAAGTGGATGCGAGAAATAAATAAAGTAAAGCGGATGCAAGAAATAAATAAAGTAAAGCGAGTGCGAGAAATAAATAAAGTAAAGCAGATGCGAGAAATAAATAAAGTAAAAGCTTAATTCATAAATGGAAACCTGCTCCAATCGGAGGCTTGAATTTTGAAAGCAACTGGAAAATAACTGGAAAATAAAATGGCGGCAGGATTAACTTCCACCAAGTGCTCCAAACTCGATTACAGACTCGATCACACAAATGTGATAACTTCCCGATGTGAGAAGATTATCACTTACAAAAACTCGATTATTTATGCCTAAGGTGTTTGCAACTAAGTTTGGATGCTCAGAAATGACTCAAAACACATCTATTTATAGGGGAACAAAAGCCCAAGCAAAGACAAGACTGCCCCCTCAACTTCTTTTGGGAGGGAAAGGTTTTAACAAAGGTGGCGCCCGCCACCCTTGCCATGGTGCCCGCCATGAGTGTTAGTGGTGATCATGGGTGGTTTTCTCTAACCGTTTTTTACTGGAACCACTTTTGTGAAGGTGGCGCCCGCCATGTGTGTTAGGTCCACTTTCCACGATGTAGCTCTCTGCGTTAGCTTTCCAACCCTTCGAACGGGGCGTCATTCTGATTTACAGATCAAAAGTTATGGCCAAAATCGTGGGACAACGTCTTGTGTGCAAATTGCTCCATTTCTCCCGTTTTTCATCCGAATTGCTTCGTTTCTTCGCATGTGACTCTTAAATGGCTAAATACCTGAAAACAAACAAAAAACCAACATAATAGTGCAAATCCAAATCAAAACAACTAGAAAACATGCATTGATCAAGTCAAATAAACGGTGTATTTTCACGTCATCAAACTCTCCCACACTTGAACCTTTGCTTGTCCTCAAGCAAGACTCCCGTAAACAGAGAGAACACTGATTCTTATAGTGACTAAGCTTATGGACTTTACTTAGGACAAGGTCACACTGATAGGTACTAACTCAAAAACTAAGGATATCGTAACAACACACTTCGCATTTTTGCGATCATTGGTCTCTTTCCTATACTTACCGATCCGCATCATATTATTATGC
Source organism: Lathyrus tuberosus (assembly GCA_022829125.1). Classification (NCBI taxonomy): domain Eukaryota; kingdom Viridiplantae; phylum Streptophyta; class Magnoliopsida; order Fabales; family Fabaceae; genus Lathyrus; species Lathyrus tuberosus. Next base: position 19,364,357 of record JALAZF010000003.1, read on the forward strand.
TCAAGTAAAACTTACTCATCTCACATTTCATCTTTTTCATTCAGGCGCAATCACATTAAGCCCGTTATCCGTACATACTCATAGTAAAGTGACCGGTTAGTGAATCTGATCTCAAGCATGGGGCTCTGGTACACAAACTGGTGTAACCCCTTTTATTGATCCAATTATAGTTGTGGGGGATCGAATCGTAACCCGCCCTACCAAGTCCAGCACCAGATACCTCTGGACCAACCAGCAATGGGTAATTATTCTCTTTTTATTCTTTTTGCTTTTTGCAAAAATTTTCTACAACTTTTTGGGATACATGACCCAGTGGGGGTCACCTAACTCGAGTTGCAATTTTTTTATGGTTTACAACAGCACATTAGACAGAATTCACTTATATTCATCGGTCCCCTACATGGAGCATGCTTAGGCCGGAGCCGACTGTTGGGATAAACTACTTAAGACTACTTCAGAAATGAGAGCTACTTCAGAAATGAGAATTCAAAGCTTTCGAATAGTAATTACGCAAATTGATTATTATATTCAAGAGACCTAAGGTGTTAGAATGATACCGATCTTTTAGGAACTTTCCCAAGTCTTTGTAACTTATCCTCTGTTTGGTCCAAAAAAATTTCAAAATTTCAAAATTTATTCACTTTTTCCAAAATTTATTCAATTTTTCTGGTATGCCTCAAGAAAGTGGGAAAGTGGGATAAACGATAGGAAATACACATGAGTGACTCGACAATGCATGCAAAGACTCGATAACATAGAAAAATAAAGAAAGTGATAAATCTAACTAGAAAGCGAGTAAAATCCCTCTCACACTTAAACCAAACATTGTCCTCAATGTTTTGAAATAAGGTGGAAAAGGAAATATAGAACCTGTATGAATGCCATTTCGTGCTACCACGGCCAAATTCGCTCTGAATCTTCCCATTTTGTCCCTGTCTTCGCTGGCCTCTTCTACTCCGGCGTCTTGTACTACGAGTTATCTGGATTTGCTGAAACTTCACTTTACTGAAGCCGCTTATCATACTGCCTGTTTCCGAAGGAAGTACCTGCAAAAATTATTGGAAAAATACGGTGCGGTGTGTCCAGGTGGAAGCTGACCATGCAAAGAGCAAGGAGGTTGTAAGTGACGAACTAGAGAGACATGCTCTCTCATATCATACTCATCATCGATGTCACCACCAGAAGCAACATTCACAGGAATGTCTGTGGGCACCAATTCATTTCCGGGATTGTCATCTAGAGATCTTTCGCCTAAATGTAGTTGAGACGTGACAAGCGATACAATTATTTATTTTCTGCAAACACAAACAATAAAAAGAAAACATTAAATTAAAATTTCGTGGGTCGCCACCCACACAAGTCTTTTTTTAACGTCGACAGCTCGATGGTTAGGAGTGTTAATCTTCGGTTTCCCAGGCCATTTATCAAGCCATCTCACATATCCCTCACCTTTTCTTTTCTTCCTTCTGTGGGGTGGTTCATTCTTTTGAACTGGTGGTGGTGGTTCTAGATCTATCCTAAGTATTAGCTTTTCGAGTTTGGGCTTAGTTATTTCATCCATCACCTCAACGTTGAACCTTACCCTCTTAGCAGTAATGATATCCCAAGTTTCATGGTCCTCGAATTTTCTCTCTTTATGCGTGACCTCAAACAAAGATGCATCGGTGTGGATATTTTCCAATACCTCCACATGCGTTTTGGATTGGAATTCTACCTTAGCTTCCATAAACCTTTGCGAGAAAGGAATTGGTGGGTTATATGGAGGAGGAACGACATTAGGTGCTTCCTTCGCTACCTCTTCGACAACCTCCCTTTCGGATGGTGTCGGTGACTTTTTCTCAAACTCTACTTCTTCCTCACCAGCTCTCTCCTCAACCTCAATATCACTCTCCTCGACCTCATTATCACTCTCCCAAGGATTTTCTATTTGTTCTTCACTATTGGTTGCTACAACATCCACATGTTCCTCATGGTAGGGTCCTATAGGCGTCTGTGCAAGCAGGGAGATTTGAGTCTCCAATGCCTCAGTGTGAGTCACGAGGGACTCGACCATAGTGTTTATCTGCCTAAGGGTTTCATAAGTATCAAGATGTTGTCTTCTAAGCTCTTCATTATGGAGAGTTTGGGTCTCCACAAAGTGCTCCATCATAGATTCTAACCTAGAATTAGTTGTGGTTTTAATGAAATCCTCCATTAATGTTTCAAGGTTGGATTTGACGGATTCTTGCGGTTTCTCAAAATAATGGGATGGGTAGTTACAGAGGAAATTTGGGTGAGAATGAGTTAGTGATGCATTGAAATTCTCCATTTGTATTTCAAGGTTGGAATTGACGGATTCTTGCGATTCCTCGAAATACTGGGAGTGGTGATTGTAGAAAAAATTTGGGTGATACATAGTAATGAGTGCCTTAGACTATACGGTGTAACAACAGGGTACGAAATTTGACGTAATTGGTCCCCGGCAACGGCGCCAAAAACTTGATAGCATGGTTTTCGCAAGTATACGAAACGCGTCAGAGTAATACAAAAGATTATCGATCCACAGAGACCAAACGTCAATCTATCGATTCCTATAGTTACTGTGTTTATCTAAGGCAAGTTAATTCAGGGATTTATGAGTGCACAGTAAATGTTAAGTAAAGCAAAGTACGAAGATATAAAACTCAAATGAAAACAACAGGCTTGAATGTAATTCACACAGTCAGGTAACATTCCAATGCATGTAACAGAACTACTTATGGGCAATGTTTTCTACTTTATGAAAAGAACTAATTTAATGGGAACTGTCGCTTTCGCATATTCAGAACCGAGTTTAACCTTTAAACAAACCCTCTTATTGTCACTTATAAAAAGGAGTGCATTGCGTTAAAGTTGAAAAACCTATTTTTAAGAAATATAGTTTCTTGACTAAGTTGAAAAGTATTTTGATCTGAAACTTTTAAACAAAAGAGGCTCATACGAACCGGATTTTAAACCTACAAACGCGTCCGAAAATAGTTCTAAAATCGTTTTTCTAAAGTATTAAAAATTCCTACTTAACTGTGCAAAGCGCTGTCGCTTCCTTTGTACAGTTAAGACTAACCAAGTTTATCTAAAGGTTGGGCGACTTTCGATCTTACCCAACTGTAAGACCCTAATTTTTACCCCTAAGATTTCACTCTTTTCATTTGCATCTCATTGCCCCAAACAAGATCACGATCTTCGTTTCTCCTGAGCACCTGTGTGATTCTCTTATTCTTACTTGTTTTTGTTTACTAACCTCTAACCAAAATACCAAAAATATATTGCTGCAGTTTCTCTCTCTGTGTGTTGTGCAGGTTTGTCAAAGACAATGAGCTGATTTCAGGTCACATGTGGTTATTCATTCAAATCCAGTTCATGTGGGTGTTTGTCCTAACCTTGGTCAAACCATCAAGAGATTGCTTCAAGTGCAAGTCATTTGTGCCAATTATTCATTTCTCAAGCAGTGATTATTCAAAGTCAAAATGTCTTGTGATTGTGATTCTTCAGTTTATCAAGCAGTGGTTCATGTGAGTTTTGGGTTCAGAAAGTCAGATTCAAATGGTTGAGTTGTGGCTTATTCAGTGGTAGCTGTGTGCACTTATTCAGTGGCTTGTGAAGAAAAAAAGAGTTTGGTTATCCATATAAACCATTTCCACTATCTTTTTATTTAAAACCAAATACCCACATTTTTTCAATACCCATTTAGAAACCCACTTCCATTTTCCAATATTTCCATATCCATAACCATTTTCAATTTTTATCCATTATTTTCATAACCCATTTTACACTATCTATATCATTATCCAATTTCTAAACCTTTTATTTAATCCATTTTTTATATCCAATTATCCATATCCACCTTTCATTAGCCCATTTTTCAATTATATTTTTAACCAAAATATCCATTTTTTATAATCATGTTTTTTTGTATCCCAAAGCCCATTCATAAAAAAAATTGCCACTCTTGAATTTTAAAGGCCACATGATTTTACACGGCCCATTTTTCTTGCCTTCACAAACTTGAGCCCATGTACCATTCACTACTATTTACAAAAAACACTTACAAAAGAAAAATGCAAAAAAAAATAATAAAGAATAAATTTGCAAAAAAAAAGTAATGACAAGCTCATGGCATTATGAAGTAACACGGTCCAAGCTGCCAAATTCCAAGCTATCAGCACATGCCACACGCCACTTCCATCAACACTACAAGCATTCCAAGCCGTGCTACACTCATAAACCACCACGCAAAACGCAACTTATGAGCTGATACCAAGCCAATGCTACAACGCAAGCCATCCCAGCCACTCGTCCAAAACGCTACAACAACCGCAACAAAACGACGCCAAACCATAAGCCTCACAAGCCATGCTACTACTTCCAAAATCCAGCCGTAAACTCCAATCAAAACGCACCACCAACAACACAAAACGGCAAACTATTTTTCAGAGCTTCCAATTCATTCATTCACCTCTATTCCATCTATAAATAGAACCTCTCTTTCATTCTAAAATTATGCTTTGAAGAGCCAAAATCACTCTGAAAAAATTCAAACCAAAGCTTCAATTCTCCAAATTCCTTCCATAAACCTTCAATTCAATTCTTCTTTCACCTTCAATTCCAAAATTCAAAACACTTCACCAATTCACAATTCAACTTCCATTTCCAAATTTCAAATAACACAAAACATCAATCAATATTGATTGAATTCCGTAACAACATCGCTCAACACTTCACATCACCGTCAACCACTACTTCACCTTCAACACATCAACACTATCAACCAAATTCATCCAAATCCGCAACAATAAAGCAAGAGAAGGAAAAGAGAAGAAGATCTGAAGCTAAACTCACCATTTTTGGAGGTAGTGAATATTTTTCGACGAAGATTTGATCTCCGTTTGCGTTGCATTTCGTTTACTACGGTTGAAATCGATCATATATCTGAACTCCTCTCACTTTCCCGGTCGCAACGGTACCACATCGGAGCTCCGTCGTTCCGATTTGACGGAGCTCAAAAATTGCTAGCTCCAGGGATGAATAGTGTTCTGCGTATGAAGGAGAAAGAAGAAGTGGCAACTTGTTTCATTTTTTTTCTCTTTACTACATTTTGTTCATTTCCTTTTTTTGAAAAAAAATTTTTGGTTGGTATAGATTTGGGCCTAGCCCGTTGGAATCTGCATGCCACCACCTCCATTCTTTTATGCACCCTCCCTTTCATTTCCTTTGAATAAAAAATATAGTTTCTCTTTTTTTATATACTTTTTTATGTTTCTTAATTCATTTTTTTCTTTACAATTTTTTTTAGTAACTTTTGAAGCTAGATTTTAATTTTGATTTTGGTTCAAGATATCTTTGAAAAAAGTCATAATAAAAAAAATCATGTGAATTACTTAGTTCTTGATTTTAACTTTTTTTCTCTTTGTTGCTGGTTGTGTAGATCATAAATGTTAGATCCACTTCTCTTCATCTATTTCTTTTTCTTTTTGATCGATGAAAGTCTAATTGATCTTGGAATTCATTTGTTGAATTTCGATCAAGACGAGATCGTTACCATTTTTCTTTTCGTGCAGTATCGCTTTCGGATGACGATTTACATATCGTTCATCTAGCATACATTAGCACATAGAGCTATTGTCCAGCCTCATTTGTAGGGTAATTACTTCGTAAATTACTCGGCGATTGCTTAACATAGCGCAATATTTGTCCCGCCTCGGAAAACTATCAAGAATAGTTGATTATTTGTCTTTTGGTTCAAAACTTATGAAACTTGTTGTTAGGAAGCTTTGGTTTTATCAATCCTCTAATGAGTTCTCATTAATCTTGACCTAAGTGCAATTATTCAATTATAATTGATCACTAACTCTAACAACTAATCATTAACTTACTAACATTACTATTGTACTAATCATTTACAATTCCTTCTCGCTCCTTATCTCTTTTACCTTTATGCTTCATTTTTATCATTTCATTTCATGTTTATGCTTCCGCAATTTTTTTCCTTTGTCCGTTGGACACATGTTTATGCTTATGCCTTTTTTCTCTTTGTCCACTTGGACCTAAAACATTAATAAAGGCAAAAACCTCTAAAAAACTTGTGCTTCTAATCTTGGACTATAGTTACTATACTTTGCAATGGACATGGAGTTTTGCACCTAGACTTGGACTTCAATGCTATTCTTGAATCCTTGAACTTAGACCTTGGACATCCAATGCAATTCTAGGAACCTTGGACTTAGAATTAGGACCTTCCTCCCTTTGCTTTGGAATTATGGTTTGAAGACTTGGAAGCTTACTTGTGTGGTTAGATGTTTCTTATCCTTAGCTTTTACCTTATGCTTTAGGATAGTCACTTCTTCTCCTCCCCATTCTTCAATTTTCAAAACTCTCTCCCTTTTTCAAAACTTTCTTAATTTCAAACTATCACTTCTTTCATAATCAAACCTTGACTTTGTCAAGTGATTTTACTATTTTCCTTTCATTTCTTAACAAATGCTAAACTACATAACCATATTGTCACTTTTTTTTAAAAGACTTAAAAAATATCAAACTCATCACTCTCTTTTTGTGCCCTCGTGCACTTTTCCTTTAACTTTTTCATAAGTTTAGACATGATTCATTTCTTTAAGTGTAATTATTCGCTTAGAAATGACGACTTGTCTTTACATTTAAAAACAACCAAAACAAACAAATTCCATTCTTTGTACCACGAACTACGGGGTTTTGATCCTACATTACACATCGTGGGTACGTAGGCATGAGGCGACAAGTCTCTCCAAACACAAAAATCTTAAAAAACAACTTCTCTTCTCATCTCCTCAATCACTTTTCAAGCAAACCATTTTCAGACCAAAAGCGGTAGATATTTCAAAGGGCTCCTATAGAGTACTATAGACGTTTTAGGTGCTAACACCTTCCCATTGCGTAACCAACCCCCCTTGTCTGGACTCTTTTCACTTGTTCTTGTTGTAGAGCTTGTGTAGGTTTTGTTCGCTCTTTTTCCTTTCCTTTTTGGATAAAATAAAAGTGCGGTGGCGACTCTTGCTTTTCGAGTTAAGTTAATCAATAGCTTACACTCACGATTTTGCCGCTACAGAAAAAGTGGCGACTCTGCTGGGGATCTCTGGTTCCTTGAGGGGTTTAGCCTACTTTGACTTATCTACTACTTTTTATCCGATTTGCTTGTTACTTGATTGTTCTGGTTTGGAGTTCCTCTGTGTGTGAGATAGGTCTTATACCCGGACCAGAGTGTAGTTTAAGATAGGAGGATGGTATAGTCAAGCGAACTTTGAGGGAGTCGAATCCTGAAAAAGAAGAACTTGAGAATCCATCCACTCGGTGGTTGCTTCTTTGGAATTACTGATGCCGATCGAGCGATCGTGAAGGCATTACTTTTTCCATAGAAGCCTATAACACTGAGAACCGTAGTAACCCTTAACCCATCCTAGCCATTTTAGGATCGTGGCGTGGAAGCTATGAAGATGCAAATCTGACTTAGTTGTCACACGATGCCACACTCAGGTTAGATTCTCCTGAGGATAACTACCAACCTCCGAGCAAATCAGTGTGCTGGTGTGTATGATAGTGAATTGTGGACCCTGGGCACTCTGTGAGAACCGCTGTTTTCTGCAAGTACAATAAAGACAAACCTTAGCACATACCTTTTGTGGATTGGTTCTTAACCTTGGCTTCATGCTCGTGACTCGAACCTTTGAACCTGTGTGCTTTGAGTGATCTTGTTTGTGGTTGCTGCATCCATGCACTCTTACATCCATGAGCATACATATGCATTTCTTCCAGGTTGTCTCAGAAACTCATTTCAGCTGTCTCCTTCTTCAGTTACTTATTCACCGTCAAGCTGTTTCCTCAACACAACTACGGAACTAGAGCTGCTGTCAGATTGAGAATGGAAAACCAAGAACAACACAACACTGAAGTCATAATGGAAATTGATGAGTTGAAGGCCGGTATGACCAAGCTCATAGAAATGCTGCAAGTTCTGATTGCTAGAGGTGAACCACCTCAGAGGACTGTGATTGTTGAAACTTTAACTGCTGCTGTTGACCCTCCACTGACTCAGCAACCCACTTCTACTTGGCTAGAATTTGGGTTACCTCTGAATTACTCACCACCCTTTGCAACTACTCATGTGTTTGTCTCGCCAGTATCTTCAGCTCCATTATTCACTGAACCTCGGCCTGTTGTGCATTCTGTTGCTCAAGTTGTTCCTGAGAATCCTTTCATGTACCATGCTGCTGGTCCACAATCTGAAAGTCAGGGAGAACCTGGATACATTGAAGAAGTCAAAGAGCAATGGCAAACTCTTGAAAAAAGGATAAGAGCTGTGGAAGGAAGTGATGTCTTTAATGCCGCCGCAATGGACATGTGCTTGGTTTCCGACTTGGTTATTCCTCCAAAGTTTAAGACTCCTAATTTTGAAAAATACCAGGGGCACACCTATCCCAGAACCCACTTGGTGATGTACTGCCGCAAGATGGCTGCTCATGCAAAAGATGACAAACTGCTCATTCACTGTTTCCAAGACAGCTTGAGTGGGGCTTCAATGAAATGGTATATGGGACTTGATAAGAACCGTATCCAAAGCTGGATGGACTTGTCTGATGCCTTCTTAAAGCAGTATAAGTACAATTTGGACATGGCACCTGATCACCGCCAATTGCAAAATATGGCTCAAAAAGAAAAAGAATTATTCAAAGAGTACGCTCAACGCTGGAGAGAGCTAGCTGCTCAAGTGGAGCCACCCTTAGCTGAAAAAGAATTGACTAGTTTATTCATGGACACTCTTCAGCCACTCTATTGGGAAAAGATGATAGGCAGTGTATCATCTGGTTTTGCTTACCTAGTCACTATTGGAGAAAGACTAGAAGAAGGTATCAAGAAAGGAAGGATTGCTAATGCTGAAGCCTTCAGTGGTGCTAAGAAGTATGCTGGGAATTTTCAAAAGAAAAAGGATGGTGATACCCACGCTGTTTCAGTTGAAGGGAAACCTCTTCGCAGACAACAACAATATGTAGCTGCAGTTGCTTCAGTTGTTAATGCTCAACCAACTCAAGCTCCTCGCCAGACTGTTAGACAGAATCAGAATCGCAATAGGGTTAACTTTGATCCTATCCCGATGTCCTACACTAAGTTGTATCCATGTCTTGTAAAGAAAGGATTGATTACAACAAGGACTCTACCTCCTCCTCCAAATCCTCTCCCAGCCGGCTATAGGGCTGTTCTTCACTGTGAGTTCCATCAAGGTAGGGCAGGCCATAACTTGGAAGGTTGCTTTGCATTGAAAGCTAGAGTACAAGAATTGGTGAACTTAAAAATTCTGGACTTTGTTGATAATAATCCCAATGTTGTCAACAATCCTTTGCCAGAGCATGCCAAGTGAAGTTTGAGTTAGTTCAGACATATCATCTCCTAAAAGCCAGTGTTTCAGACAGGACAGCTCATCCTTGTTGCTGATTAGTCACTAGGCCTTGTTTCTTTCTGTTTGCAATTTTCTTTGATTGTATTGTTTATTTGCTTTCGAACTTTATTTGTACTTTCATGGTAATTTCAATGAAATGAGCAATGTAATGTTTGATTCAAATTCATTTATATCCACTGTGTGCATCTTTATGCTTTCTTTTTCACAAAAAAATATATATCTCCTGTTCACTTTCTTTATTAAGCTTTTGTTTATGCAAAGATTGGAGGGTGGATGATGAAAGCGAAATACCCGAAATTGTTGAACTGTATGCTTTCAATTAAAACTTGGCTGATGATGTACAGGCATTGTTTCAACTCCCAAACACTAGAGAAATAAGGAAGTTAATCCTTTGTCAAGCCCTTTGAGCCTAGAAGTTGGAGTTTCTTTCTGTACGAAAAAACCACAATCTTAACCTGAGGATGGGTAGTTCTCAGTTAATTTGACTGTGCATGCAAAACACTTTCCAATAAAGGTTGCAATCACAAACTTTCCTTCACACACACCAAAGAAGTGTCGAAGATGTCTTTCAAATCAAAAGCCAATGATGGTTCACCGTAATCATTAAGCCAGGCAGTCACTGTCTTTCAAAAAAAAGGATGAAAAAAATCAAAAGAAAAGCCTGCTAAGTTAAAACCTCTGAAGGAGACTTAGGCAAAAATTGGGGTATCCCGCTGACTGTAAGCTCAAATGACACAGTTCAGGCAAAAGTTAGGGATAATAAAAGATCAATCAAGAGGTGACCAAAATCCTCAAAGACAAAACGAGTTGACTGAGGTCCTCATCAAAAACAACAAAATGTTGTAAGAAAGAGTGATTTCCATCTCAAAAATACTTTGGTCCTTGAACCATTATCATAACAATGTTGCAATTCCAAAATCACTTGGAACCTGAATGCATAGTTTGAATTAACTGAGCATAGGACTGGAGTTCATCATGAAGAATGGGTTGGGTACAAATGAACTTTGAGCATATACCCTTTGTTTCAAAAACCATGAACCAAACCACGTTACAACCTCCAAAAGACCTAATTGAAGCCAAGTTTCTTTTGAAAGCATACTACAACAAGGTTGCGTAAACTGACTCCTATGTTTTTTGCCAATCATTTGCTTTGATGTCATACCTTTGCTTTCTCTTCATTTTCAAGTGTCTAAACCGTTGTGTTTTGACAAGTGTTTCATTTGCTTTACATTAATAATATCATTCCAAAAATGATTTTTGATTTCAAATTTGCATGAGCTTTGCATTAAAAGTACCATGTTTGTTTGAATAATCTTATTTGCAGACAAACTTTCCTCATCAAGAAATTTTCAAACAGTTGAGAAACTTGGTCAGTGATCCTATCAGGGGCACATTACTTCCTGATCCTGTTGTGAATAAGTTCAAGATTTGTTTCTCAATGCAAATTATTCTCAGAATTGGTTAACTAGAAGATCTCCTTCAAAATCCATTCTAAGTTTAGCCTTCTCAACATTTGTTCCAAGAGCTGAGGCCATGATCAGTTCATCCCCAACAATAGCAACTGAAGCCATGATCAGTTTATCCTCAACAGCCATCTCAAGAATTGAAGCCATGATCAGTTCATTTTTCCCTTGCAGCAATCAAACTGAAGCTATGATCAGTTTATCCTCATCAGTCAATCAATCTGGGGCAGTCTTCTTTAAGAATCCTCAAGATGTCTTTCCTCAAAATACCATCAGCCTGATATAATTCATAAGAGTGGCAGAGATGTGTTCAACATCTTCTCTCCAAGCAGAATGGGCAGTGTTCCCTGTGTTGAGGAATCAGAGTTCCATTCTTCCCTCACAAAAGAGTCTATCTCAGTTGTCTCTACCATTTGCATTGCATACATAAATCATTCGTATATCATTGCATGGAAATATTTTCATAGCTCGAAGTGTGCTTCGCACTCATATGCATTTTTCCGAGGTCCTGTTGCTGTCAACATCTTACCTTGTGATCAAAGTCCAACTTACTTGGCGCCTACCAAAACTTTTACCTGCCTTAGCATTCAGTGCTATTCCTGAATGTTGTCGTTTACCTGTCTTTTCACCCAGTGTTATTCCTGGATGTCTTGTTTGTCTTCCAGTGCTATTCCTGGATGTCTTGCTTATTTTCTTTCTTTCCAGTGCTATTCCTAGATATTGTCGTTTCCTTGTGCCTCTATTTTTGTTGTTAGATGTTTGTTTTCTTCCAGTGTTATTCCTGGATCTTTGTCTCCTTTCATTCCAGTGCTATTCCTGGATCTTTGCTTGTCTCTTTTGATCTCCAGTGCCATTCCTGGATGTTTGTCTCTTTTGATCTCCAGTGCCATTCCTGGATACCTTGTTCCTCTTGTTTCTCCCAGTGCTATTCCTGGAAGTTTTGCCTCTCTTCTGCAATCCCCATTATATATTTTCTTGGATATCTTTCAGTGCCATTCCTGAAAGTTTTATCTGTTCATTCAGTGTCATTCCCGAATGAGTTTTGTCCTTTGCATTCAGTGTCATTCCTGGATGTCTTTCTCACTGTCATTCAGTGTCATTCCTGAACGAGTTTTGTCCTTTGCATTCAGTGTCATTCCTAGATGTCTTTCTCACTATCATTCAATGCCATTCTTGAATGTAGTGATTTACCTTTACCTTTCAGTTCCATTCCTGAAAGCTTTTTTCACTATTATTCAGTGCCATTCCTGAATGTAATGGTTTACTTTTACCTTTCAGTGTCATTCCTAAAGGTCCCTGCTCACTTTATTCAATGCCAGTCTTGGATATTGTGAACTATTTTGTATCCAATGCCATTCTTGGATACTTCTGATGTATTTTCCAGAACTTTTCTCACTTCATTCAATGCCATTCTTGGATACCTTATCCCCAATAGAGTGTTTTTCACCTCCATCCAATGCTATTCTTGGATGACGTTGTTGTTTTTACCAGAAACTTTCTTGTTGATGTCCAATGCCATTCTTGGACATCTTTTCACTTATCTTTTGTCTCGTTTGTAGTTTCCATCCAATGCCATTCTTGGATGTCACTACTCGTCTTCCAAGGTCTTGTCCCTTTGTTTCCAACTATTGGTGGATATTTCTTGTCACCTTGACAGATCTCCAGAGATAGCTTGTGTTCCCCGGCGTGTCCTTTCGCATCATCTCTTTCAATTTACCGTAACTCCTTTGTTTCAAGTTTCCCCGCAGTCTGTTTCATCCTTTGCATCCATATCATCTTGTGACATCTTATGGTTAAAAATTTGGTTTTCTGTATTTAAGTATCTTCAATCTTGTCGAGATGAATTTTTCAACCTTTATATCTCCTGATATAAGAAACTTAAATAGGGGCAGCTGTAAGACCCTAATTTTTACCCCTAAGATTTCACTCTTTTCATTTGCATCTCATTGCCCCAAACAAGATCACGATCTTCGTTTCTCCTGAGCACCTGTGTGATTCTCTTATTCTTACTTGTTTTTGGTTACTAACCTCTAACCAAAATACCAAAAATATATTGCTGCAGTTTCTCTCTCTGTGTGTTGTGCAGGTCTGTCAAAGACAATGAGCTGATTTCAGGTCACATGTGGTTATTCATTCAAATCCAGTTCATATGGGTGTTTGGCCTAACCTTGGTCAAACCATCAAGAGATTGCTTCAAGTACAAGTCATTTGTGCCAATTGTTCATTTCTCAAGCAGTGATTATTCAAAGTCAAAATGTCTTGTGATTGTGATTCTTCAGTTTATCAAGCAGTGGTTCATGTGAGTTTTGGGTTCAGAAAGTCAGATTCAAATGGTTGAGTTGTGGCTTATTCAGTGGTAGCTGTGTGCACTTATTCAGTGGCTTGTGAAAAAAAAAGTTTGGTTATCCATATAAACCATTTCCACTATCTTTTTTTTTTAAAACCAAATACCTACATTTTTTCAATACCCATTTAGAAACCCACTTCCATTTTCCAATATTTTCATATCCATAACCATTTCCAATTTTTATCCATTATTTTCATAAGCCATTTTACACTATCCATATCATTATCCAATTTCTAAACCTTTTATCTAATCCATTTTTTATATCCAATTATCCATATCCACCTTTCATTAGCCCATTTTTCAATTATATTTTTAACCAAAATATCCATTTTTTATAATCATGTTTTTTTGTATCCCAAAGCCCATTCATAAAAAAAATTTCCACTCTTGAATTTTAAAGGCCACATGATTTTACACGGCCCATTTTTCTTGCCTTCACAAACTTGAGCCCATGTACCATTCACTACTATTCACAAAAAACACTTACAAAAGAAAATTGCACAAAAAATAATAAAGAATAAATTTGCAAAAAAAAAGTAATGACAAGCTCATGGCATTATGAAGTCACACGGTCCAAGCTGCCAAATTCCTAGCTATCAGCACATGCCACACGCCACTTCCATCAACACTACAAGCATTCCAAGCCGTGCTACACTCATGAACCACCACGCAAAACGCAACTTATGAGCTGATACCAAGCCAATGCTACAATGCAAGCCATCCCAGCCACTCGTCCAAAACGTTACAACAACCGCAACAAAACGATGCCAAACCATAAGCCTCATAAGCCATGTTACTACTTCAAAAAGTCAGCCGTAAACTCCAATCAAAACGCACCACCAACAACACAAAACGGCAAACAATTTTTCAGAGCTTCCAATTCATTCATTCCCCTCTATTCCATCTATAAATAGAACCTCTCTTTCATTCTAAAATTAAGCTTTGAAGAGCCAAAATCACTCTGAAAAAATTCAAACCAAAGCTTTAATTCTCCAAATTCCTTCCATAAACCTTCAATTCAATTCTTCTTTCACCTTCAATTCCAAAATTCTAAACACTTCACCAATTCACAATTCAACCTCCATTTCCAAATTTCAAATAACTCAAAACATCAATCAATATTGATTGAATTTCGTAACAACATCGCTCAACACTTCGCATCACCGTCAACCACTACTTCACCTTCAACACATCAATACTATCAACCAAATTCATCCAAATCCGCAACAATAAAGCAAGAGAAGGAAAAGAGAAGAAGATCTGAAGCTAAACTCACCATTTTTGGAGGTAGTGAATATTTTCCGACGAAGCTTTGATCTCCGTTTGCGTTGCATTTCGTTTACTACGATTGAAATCGATCATATATCTGAACTCCTCTCACTTTCCCGGTCGCAATGGTACCACATCGGAGCTCCGTCGTTCCAATTTGACGGAGCTCAAAAATTGCTAGCTCCATGGATGAATAGTGTTCTGCGTATGAAGGAGAAAGAAGAAGTGGCAATTTGTTTCATTTTTTTTTCTCTTTACTACATTTTGTTCATTTCCTTTTTTTAAAAAAAAAAATTGGTTTGTATAGATTTGGGCCTAGCCCGTTGGAATCTGCATGCCACCACCTCCATTCTTTTATGCACCCTCCCTTTCATTTCCTTTGAATAAAAAATATAGTTTCTCTTTTTTTATATACTTTTTTATGTTTCTTAATTCTTTTTTTTTTTACTATTTTTTTTAGTAACTTTTGAAGCTAGATTTTAATTTTGATTTTGGTTCAAGATATCTTTGAAAAAAGTCATAATAAAAAAAATCATGTGAATTACTTAGTTCTTGATTTTAACTTTTTTTTTCTCTTTGTTGTTGGTTGTGTGGATCATAAATGTTAGATCCACTTCTCTTCATCTATTTCTTTTTCTTTTTGATCGATGAAAGTCTAATTGATCTTGGAATTCATTTGTTGAATTTCGATCAAGACGAGATCGTTACCATTTTTCTTTTCGTGCAGTATCGCTTTCGGATGACGATTTACATATCGTTCCTCTAGCATACATTAGCACATAGAGCTATTGACCGGCCTCATTTGTAGGGTAATAACTTCTTAAATTACTCGGCGATTGCTTAACATAGCGCAATATTTGTCCCGCCCCGGAAAACTATCAAGAATAGTTGATTATTTGCCTTTTGGTTCAAAACTTATGAAACTTGTTGTAAGGAGGCTTTGGTCTTATCAATCCTCTAATGAGTTCTCATTAATCTTGACCTAAGTGCAATTATTCAATTATAATTGATCACTAACTCTAACAACTAATCATTAACTTACTAACATTACTATTGTACTAATCATTTATAATTCCTTCTCGCTCCTTATCTCTTTTACCTTTATGCTTCATTTTTATCATTTCATTTCATGTTTATGCTTCCGTAATTTTTATCCTTTGTCCGTTAGACACATGTTTATGCTTATGCCTTTTTTCTCTTTGTCCACTTGGACCTAAAACATTAAAGGCCAAAACCTCTAAAAAACTTGTGCTTCTAATCTTGGACTATGGTTACTATCCTTTGCAATCGACATGGAGTTTTTACCTAGACTTGGACTTCAATGCTATTCTTGAATCCTTGAACTTAGACCTTGGACATCCAATGCAATTCTTGGAACCTTGGACTTAGAATTAGGACCTTCCTCCCTTTGCTTTGGAATTATGGTTCGAAGACTTGGAAGCTTACTTTTGTGCTTAGATGTTTCTTATCCTTAGCTTTTACCTTATGCTTTAGGATAGTCACTTCTTCTCCTCCCCATTCTTCAATTTTCAAAACTCTCTCCCTTTTTCAAAACTTTCTTAATTTCAAACTATCACTTCTTTCATAATCAAACCTTGACTTTGTCAAGTGATTTTACTCTTTTCCTTTCATTTCTTAACAAATGCTAAACTACATAAGCATATTGTCACTTTTTTTCGAAAAACTTAAAAAATATCAAACTCATCACTCTCTTTTTGTGCCCTCGTGCACTTTTCCTTTAACTTTTTCATAAGTTTAGACATGATTCATTTCTTTAAATGGAATTATTCGCTTAGAAATGACGACTTGTCTTTACATTTAAAAACAACCAAAACAAACAAATTTCATTCTTTGTACCATGAACTACGGGGTTTTGATCCTACATTGCACATCGTGGGTACGTAGGCATGAGGCGACAAGTCTCTCCAAACACAAAAATCTTAAAAAACAACTTCTCTTCTCATCTCCTCACTCACTTTTCAAGCAAACCATTTTCAGACCAAAAGCGGTAGATATTTCAAAGGGCTCCTATAGAGTACTATAGACGTTTTGGGTGCTAACACCTTCCCATTGCGTAACCAACCCCCCTTGCCCGGACTCTCTTCACTTGTTCTTGTTGTAGAGCTTGTGTAGGTTTTGTTCGCTCTTTTTCCTTTCCTTTTTGAATAAAATAAAAGTGCGGTGGCGACTCTTTCTTTTCGAGTTAAGTTAATCAATAGCTTACACTCACGATTTTGCCGCTACACCAACAGAAATTAAGTGCAAAAAACTCGGGTTAAAAAACAAAATAGCCCCTAAGTGTTTCTATCGATGCATTATGTGAAATGATACTTGAATCGTGATCTTTACATTTTAACCTTTAAGATTTAGCCAGACATGGAAATGTAAATAGACATATTTATTTTTATCATGTCAAAGTAAAGTCTTTTTGAAATAAAAGGTTTTGAAAGTAAATAATGCGATAAAGTAAAGCGAGTGCGAGAAATAAATAAAGTGAAACGAGTGCGAGAAATAAATAAAGTGAAACGAGTGCGAGAAATAAATAAAGTAAAGCGGATGCGAAAAATAAATAAAGTAAAGCGGATGCGAGAAATAAATAAAGTAAAGCGAGTGCGAGAAATAAATAAAGTAAAGTGGATGCGAGAAATAAATAAAGTAAAAGCTTAATTCATAAATGGAAACCTGCTCCAATCGGAGGCTTGAATTCTGAAAACAACTGGAAAATAACTGGAAAATAAAATGGCGGCAGGATTAACTTCCACCAAGTGCTCCAAACTCGATTACAGACTCGATCACACAAATGTGATAACTTCCCAATGTGAGAAGATTATCACTTACAAAAACTCGATTATTTATGCCTAAGGTGTTTGCAACTAAGTTTGGATGCTCAGAAATGACTCAAAACACTTCTATTTATAGGGGAACAAAAGCCCAAGCAAAGACAAGACTGCCCCCCCCCCCCCCCCAACTTCTTTTGGGAGGGAAATCTTTTAACAAAGGTGGCGCCCGCCACCCTTGCCATGGCGCCCGCCATGAGTGTTAGTGGTGATCATGGGTGGTTTTCTCTAACCGTTTTTTACCGGAACCACTTTTGTGAAGGTGGCAGCCGCCATGTGTGTTAGGTCCATTTTCCACAATGTAGCTCTCTGCGTTAGCTTTCCAGCGCTTCGAACGGGGCGTCATTCTGATTTACAGATCAAAAGTTATGGCCAAAATCGTGGGACAACGTCTTGTGTGCAAATTGCTCCATTTCTCCCGTTTTTCATCTGAATTGCTTCGTTTCTTCGTATGTGACTCTTAAATGGCTAAATACCTGAAAACAAACAAAATACCAACATAATAGTGCAAATCCAAATCAAAACAACTAGAAAACATGCATTGATCAAGTCAAATAAACGGTGTATTTTCACTTCATCAAACTCTCCCACACTTGAACCTTTGCTTGTCCTCAAGCAAGACTCTCGTAAATAGAGAGAACACTGATTCTTATAGTGACTAAGCTTATGGACTTTACTTAGGACAAGGTCACACTGATAGGTACTAACTCAAAAACTAAGGATGTCGTAACAACACACTTCGCATTTTTGCGATCATAGGTCTCTTTCCTATACTTACCGATCTGCATCATATTATTATGCTCAAGTAAAACTTACTCATCTCACATTTCATCTTTTTCATTCAGGCGCAATCACATTAAGCCCGTTATCTGTACATACTCATAGTAAAGTGACTGGTTAGTGAATCTGATCTCAAGCATGGGGCTCTGGTACACAAACTGGTGTAACCCCTTTTATTGATCCAATTGTAGTTGTGGGGGATCGGATCGTAGCCCGCCCTACCAAGTCCAGCACCAGATACCTCTGGACCAACCAGCAATGGTAATTATTCTCTTTTTATTCTTATTACTTTTTGCAAAAAATTTCTACAACTTTTTGGGCTACATGACCCTGTGGGGGTCACCAAACTCGAGTTGCGATTTTTTTATGGTTTACAACAGCACATTAGACAGAATTCACTTATATTCATCGGTCCCCTACGTAGAGCATGCTTAGGCCGGAGCCGACTGCTGGGACAAACTACTTAAGACTACTTCAGAAATGAGAGCTACTTCAGAAATGAGAATTCAACGCTTTCGAATAGTAATTACGCAAATTGATTATTATATTCAAGAGACCTAAGGTGTTAGAATGATATCGATTTTTAGGAACTTTCCCAAGTCTCTGTAACCTATCCTTGTTTGGTCCAAAAAAATTTCAAAATTTCAAAATTTATTCACTTTTTCCAAAGTTTATTCAATTTTTCTGGTATGCCTCAAGAAAGTGGGAAAGCGGGATAAACGATAGGAAATACACATGCGTGACTCGACAATGCATGCAAAGACTCGATAACATAGAAAAATAAAGAAAGTGATAAATCTAACTAGAAAGCGAGTAAAATCCCTCCCACACTTAAACTAAACATTGTCCTCAATGTTTTGAAATAAGGTGGAAAAGGAAATATAGAAGCTGTATGAATGCCATTTCGTGCTACCACGGCCAAATTCGCTCTGAATCTTCCCATTTTGTTCCTGTCTTCGCTGGCCGCTTCTACTCCGGCGTCTTATACTACGAGTTATCTGGATTTGCTGAAACTTCACTTTACTGAAGTCGCTTATCATACTGCCTGTTTTTGAAGGAAGTACCCGCAAAAATTATTGGAAAAATACGGTGCGGTGTGTCCAAGTGGAACCTGACCATGCAAAGAACAAGGAGGATGTAAGTGACGAACTAGAGAGACATGCTCTCTCATATCATACTCATCATCGGTGTCACCCCCAGAAGCGACATTCGCAGGAATGTCCGTGGGCACCAATTCATTTCCGAGATTGTCATCTAGAGATCTTTCGCCTAAATGTAGCTGAGACGTGACAAGCGATACAATTCTTTATTTTCTGCAAACACAAACAATAAAAACAAAACATTAAATTAAAAGTTCGTGGGTCGCCTCCCACGCAGGTCTTTGTTTAACGTCGACAGCTCGATGGTTAGGAGTGTTAATCTTTAGTTTCCAAGGCCATTTATCAAGCCATCTCACATATCCCTCACCTTTTCTTTTCTTCCTTCTTCGGGGTGGTTCATTCTTTTGAACTGGTGGTGGTGGTTCTGGATCTATCCTAAGTATTAGCTTTTCGAGTTTGGACTTAGTTATTTCATCCATCACCTCAACGTTGAACCTTACCCTCTTAGCAGTAATGATATCCCAAGTTTCATGGTCCTCGAATTTTCTGTTTTTATGCGTGACCTCAAACAAAGATGCATCGGTGTGGATATTTTCTAATACCTCCACATGTGTTTTGGATTGGAATTCTACCTTAGCTTCCACAAACCTTTGCGAGAAAGGAATTGGTTGGTTATATGGAGGAGGAACGACATTAGGTGCTTCCTTCGCTACCTCTTCGACAACCTCCCTTTCGGATGGTGTCGGTGACTTTTTCTCAAACTCTACTTCTTCCTCACCAGCTCTCTCCTCAACCTCAATATCACTCTCCTCGACCTCATTATCACTTTCCCAAGGATTTTCTATTTGGTCTTCACTATTGGTTGCTACAACATCCACATGTTCCTCAGGGTAGGGTCCTATAGGCGTCTGTGCAAGCAGGGAGATTTGAGTCTCCAATGCCTCAGTGTGAGTCGCGAGGGACTCGACCATAATGTTTATCTGCCTAAGGGTTTCATAATTATAGAGATGTTGTCTTCTAAGCTCTTCATTATGGAGAGTTTGGGTCTCCACAAAGTGCTCCATCATAGATTCTAACCTAGAATTAGTTGTTATTTTAATGAAATCCTTCATTAATGTTTCAAGGTTGGATTTGACGGATTCTTGCGGTTTCTCAAAATAATGGGATTGGTAGTTGCAGAGGAAATTTGGGTGAGAATGAGTTAGTGATGCATTGAAATTCTCCATTTGTATTTCAAGGTTGGAATTGACGGATTCTTGCGATTCCTCGAAATACTGGGAGTGGTGATTGTAGAAAAAATTTGGGTGATACATAGTAATGAGTGCCTTAGTCTATACGGTGTAACAACAGGGTACGAAATTTGACGTAATTGGTCCCCGGCAACGGCGCCAAAAACTTGATAGTGTGGTTTTCGCAAGTATACGAAACGCGTCAGAGTAATACAAAAGATTATCGATCCACAGAGACCAAACGTCAATCTATCGATTCCAATAGTTACGGTGTTTATCTAAGGCAAGTTAATTCAGGGATTTATGAGTGCACAGTAAAAGTAAAGTAAAGCAAAGTACGAAGATATAAAACTCAAATGAAAACAATAGGCTTGAATGTAATTCACACAGTCAGGTAACATTCCAATGCATGTAACAGAACTACTTATGGGCAATGTTTTCTACTTTATGAAAAGAACTAATTTAACGGGAACTGTCGCTTTCGCGTATTCAGAACCGAGTTTAACCTTTAAACAAACCCTCTTATTGTCACTTATAAAAAGGCGCGCATTGCGTTAAAGTTGAAAAACCTATTTTTAAGAAATATAGTCTCTTGACTAAGTTAAAAAGTATTTTGATCTGAAACTTTTAAACAAAAGAGGTTCATACGAACCGGATTTTAAACCTACAAACGAGTTCGAAAATAGTTCAAGAATCGTTTTTCTAAAGTATTAAAAATTCCTACTTAACTGTGCAAAGCACTGTCGCTTCCTTTGTACAGTTAAGACAAACCAAGTTTATCTAAAGGTTGGGTGGCTTTCGATCTTACCCAACAGAAATTAAGTGCGGAAAACTCGTGTTAAAAACCAAAATAGCCCCTAAGTGTTTCTATCGATGCATTATGTGAAATGATACTTGAACCGTGATCTTTACATTCTAACCTTTAAGATTTAGCCAGACATGGAAATGTAAATAGACATATTTAATTTTATCATGTCAAAGAAAAGTCTTTTTGAAATAAAAGGTTTTGAAAGTAAATAATGCGATAAAGTAAAGCGAGTGCGAGAAATAAATAAAGTGAAGCAAGTGCGAGAAATAAATAAAGTAAAGCGGATGCGAGAAATAAATAAAGTAAAGCGGATGCGAGAAATAAATAAAGTAAAGCGAGTGCGAGAAATAAATAAAGTAAAGCGGATGCGAGAAATAAATAAAGTAAAAGCTTAATTCATAAATGGAAACCTGCTCCAATCGGAGGCTTGAATTCTGAAAACAACTGGAAAATATCTGGAAAATAAAATGGCGGCAGGATTAACTTCCACCAAGTGCTCCAAACTCGATTACAGACTCGGTCACACAAATGTGATAACTTCCCGATGTGAGAAGATTATCACTTACAAAAACTTGATTATTTATGCCTAAGGTGTTTGCAACTAAGTTTGGATGCTCAGAAATGACTCAAAACACTTCTATTTATAGGGGAACAAAAGCCCAAGCAAAGACAAGACTGCCCCCCCCCCCCAACTTCTTTTGGGAGGGAAAGCTTTTAACAAAGGTGGCGCCCGCCACCCTTGCCATGGCGCCCGCCATGAGTGTTAGTGGTGATCATGGGTGGTTTTCTCTAACCGTTTTTTACCAGAACCACTTTTGTGAAGGTGGCGCCCGCCATGTGTGTTAGGTCCATTTTCCACGATGTAGCTCTCTGCGTTAGCTTTCCAACGCTTCGAACGGGGCGTCATTCTGATTTACAGATCAAAAGTTATGGCCAAAATCGTTGGACAACGTCTTGTGTGTAAATTGCTCCATTTCTCTCATTTTTCATCTGAATTGCTTCGTTTCTTCGCATGTGACTCTTAAATGGCTAAATACCTGAAAACAAACAAAATACCAACATAATAGTGCAAATCCAAATCAAAACAACTAGAAAACATGCATTGATAAAGTCAAATAAACGGTGTATTTTCACGTCATCAATAGTCGATCGTGAGCCTTATACAAAGAGTGTAACGCCCCAGTTTTTGCCAATTTTATTTTATTGAGTCTTTTTGGATTATTTTATTATTATTTTATTGTAATTTCAACTTTTGTGTGAAAATGTGTTATTTTTAGTCGTGAATATATTTTATCGCGTTTTGGGATCGTTTGCGAGAAATTTGAGTGTGGGGGTATTTTGGTCATTTTATAATATTTTTCATTAAGTTAGTAAGATAGAATTGGAAAGAGAGAAAATAGAGAGAAAGAAAGAAGAAAGAAGGGAAAAGAGAAGAAAAGAGGAGAAGAGAGAAAATTGGAAAAACTGTGAAAATCATCAAGATCAATTCCTAGAATTGAATTAAATCGGGTAAGGGTGCGAAACTCGATTATATTATACTTGTGTATGGTTATGTATGTGTGTGTGTGTATGTGTTTTGGTGGTGTTTTATAGCTTTTGATTTTAGGTCGGATTGTGGGAATCGATGGTTTAACGGTTGGAAATCGATGTAAAGGTGGTAGTTTGGTTGTTGACATGATTAGAATAGGTTCTGATTGAAATATGTTGATTTGGAAATGGTTTGGGTTGGAAAATATCATTTTTGGGTTTTCAACAGCGCTGAAGGATTCTGAGATTTCGCAGGTTCGCCTAGCGAACCATTCAGCGAAGGGTAGCGAAGGTTCGCTACGGGTATTCGCCTAGCGAAGGCATGAGCGAAGGTTCGCTAGAGTGTTCGCCTAGCGAACTTTGGGTGTTTTTGGCTCTGTTTGGTTCTGACTTGGTTTGCCAAGTGTTCGCCTAGCGAACTTTGTGTCTGTTTTTAGCTAACAGGTGGTTCGCTGGAACATTCGCCTAGCGAAGGAGCTAGCGAATGCTCGCGAGGGATGTTCGCCTAGCGAAGGAGCTAGCGAATGCTCGCGAGGGAGGTTCGCCCAGCGAACAGTGTTGTTCGTGTAATTTTGTTTTCTGCATAACTTTTGATCTGTGATTCGGTTTGAGGCGTGGTTTGATGCGTTGGAAAGCCATTGAGCTGTACTTTCTTATTTTGATGGTTTAGAATTGTTAGCCGATTTTATTTTGTCGGTAAATGTGAATAGTGTCAATGGTCGACTTTTGTCGTTTTAATGGTGCGTATTTGACTTGTGTTATGCTTTATGGTGTTGCTTCGAATGTGGTATGAATTATGTGCTGTTGTGATGATGATTTGTGGCCGTAAGGCAAGAAAATGCTAAGTGTGGTATTTGATGATATATGCATAATTGTGAATGTGTGCATGGATGCAATGTAAGTGTCATGAGTCATTGTATGCCAAGCATCATAATGTGCATTGTGGAAACGTCCTGAGAGACGGTTTGATTCCTGAGGGAATATGCTATACCATCGTGTGCCTCGAAAATATGAGGCGATGCCTGAGGACTTAAAGCGATGGGTATAGACGATTGTGGGCTCCTTTGGAGACTTAAAGCAATCCTTAACGTCGTGTGCCTCGAAAATATGAGGCGATGCCTGAGGACTTAAAGCGACGGGTGAACATCGTAGGCCCGACGGGGAGTTACTTGAGATTTTCAGTAACGAGCGATGGTTCCAATAGTTCCTGAGTGGACTAATGACGTGACATGACGTGACAATGGAAGTCGGTACCGCATGGCATGTGCATAGAGTCGTTGTGTCGGTCTATGTGCATTGCATAAATCATGAATTAATTGTGTGTGAATTTGTGAATGTGATTAATGAAAGGGGATATGTGTGATTGTATTGTGAATGATTGATGTGCAGTGGTAATTGATACGTGTGAATTGTACTGTGTGTTGTTATAATTTATCTGTGTGCTTTGGTGGTGAGAATATGTTATTTGTGCATTCCTGTGTTAATATATAATCTTATGCAATTATATTATGGTTGTTTTTCTCACCCTTCTGTTGTTTTATAACCCTCTATGAGGCATTGCAGATTAGTGTTGCTGGAGGTATTCTTTTGTGAAGCATTGCGTCTTCATTGTTTTGGTCGGTCGGCTCTGATATGTGACTCCGGGTAGCATAGGGTGGCCGTTTGTGATTGTTTTGTATATCTGATGATTATATTTTGGTTGTACAGTTATAACTTGATGTATGACAGCCAAGTTTATATGTATATGTGTTATTCAGATTTTAGATCTTTCCGCTTTAATTCTAATTTCTGAAAAGTGGGTGTAAGGAACGAAGTTTCCTCTTTATGATTGTTACCCCACGTTGCATATCTAGATGAGCAGGTGTTGCATGTTATGTGTATGTTTGGTTACTTTGATGTGATTCTCCCTTTCTATGCCATGATGTTTCAAATATACTCTGATCAATTTTTGAATTTTCTTTTTACCGCTTTAATTGCGTGCTAATTGGGGGTATAGATTGGGGGCGTCACATTAAGTGGTATCAGAGCTAGTCCGTGTCAGTTGTGTAGTTTGTGTCTGGCGTATTGGGCGAGTTGTGTTGAGCGAGTTGTTGTTTAACCATAGTTTCTGTTTTGGACGAACAGAATATGGCTGGTCGTAATGATGCTGCTTTGGCTGCTGCGATGGAAGCAATGGCACGAGCTGTGCAGGGGGCGCCGAATACTGCCGGAAATGATGAGTTTAGAAAGAATAAGCCGCCGGTCTTTAAAGGGAAACATGATCCGGATGGTGCGCAGTTGTGGTTGAAAGAGATTGAGAGGATTTTTAGGGTAATGGATTGTGATGACGATGATGATAAGGTGAGGCTGGGCACTCATATGCTACACGAAGAGGCTGATGACTGGTGGGTCAGTACTCGTCAGGTGTTGGAAGCTGATGAGGAGGAAGAAGAGATCACTTGGGAGGTGTTTAGCCGAGAGTTTCTAAGGAAGTAATTTCCCGAGGATGTCCGAGGAAAGAAGGAGATTGAGTTTCTAGAGCTAAAACAAGGTAATATGTCGGTTATTGACTATACTGCTAAGTTTGTGGAACTTGTGCAGTTTTATCCTCATTATGCGGAAACGACTGCTGAATTTTCAAAGTGTGTGAAGTATGAAAGTGGTTTGCGTCCTGAGATAAAGCAGGCTATTGGATATCAGAGGATTCGAAGGTTTGCTGATTTGGTGGAATGTTGTAGGATTTATGATGAAGATAGTAAGGCTCGTTCTGCTCACTATAAAAGTGTAAGTGACAGGAAAGGCAAACAACAGTTCAGTGGTGGTCCGTATGTGCCACTGGCTGATAAAGGTAAACAAAGGGGAACTTTTGATCGAAGGTCAGGTGGAGGAGGTATGTCTAATCCTATTGGGTGTTTTGGATGTGGTGAATTGGGTCATCGCCAGCATGAATGTAGGAAGAAGTTGAATAAGTGTTCTACTTGTGGTGGTATCGGACATGTTTTAGCTGATTGTAAAAGGAAGAATGTGGTGAAGTGTTACAATTGTGGAGAACCTGGTCACATTAGTTCGAAGTGTCCGAATCAGAAGAAAACTCAGGCTAGTGGCAAAGTGTTTTCGTTGGCAGGAACTCAGACTTCAAGCGCTGATCGTCTGATAAGAGGTACTTGCTTTATTAATAATATGCCTTTAATTGCTATTATTGATACTGGACCGACTCATTCGTTTATTTCGTCTGAGTGCGCGGAACGTTTGAATCTTGGGTTGTCTTCGATGGATGGTGAGATGGTTATTGATACTCCAGCGATGGGGTCGGTAACTACTTCTTTAGTGTGTTTGAGTTGTCCTTGGACCATTTATGGTAAATACTTTGCGATGGATTTGGTGTGTTTGCCATTGGAAGGTTTAGATGTGGTGTTGGGAATGAATTGGTTGCAATTCAATCGGGTGCACATTGATTGTTATCATAAGCTTGTTGTAATACCCCAAAATTTGCTCTCCCCTTTTGGCATCATAGCATGGCATTATCATTTATCATATCATATCCACCTCATTAACATTGCATTGCATTTAACATAGAAAAATGAAGCATGGCATCCTTCTTACCATCAGGGCATGTGATCAGGTGGAAGGTGGGCAATCAAGAGATCATTCAAAGCACAAAAGGTCAATCAAGTGCCCTCAAGGCAAGCCAAGAGGTCTTTCATGTCTCATCCCATCTCAATTGATTTTCCACAACCTCAAGGATAAGAGATACAATGGGAGATTGAAGCACTACATCTTTCACTATGCAAGAGGTTCAAAAATTGAAGGAAAACCCTCAAAAGAGATAGCTCATTGATTCAAAATCATTCTCAAGTGGCATTTCTCATCATCCTTTAAGAGGATACACAACATGCTCTGAGGAATTTGAAATTGAAGACTGCACTTTTTCCTCCTAACCAGAAGGGGCTGAAATTAGGGTTTCCAATTAAATCAGGGTATCTCTGATTTTTTGGACAAAACTTGTTGTCATGGTATTCCATATGTCCTTAAGTGTATGTATGTGGAAAATTGCATCTCAATTGGCTTAAGAAGTGGTTCAATTGGAAAAAAGATAAAAAATCAGGAAATTTGGGGCCAAGTCAAATAATCAGAAGAAAAAGTCAACTCTTGACTTTTGAGCCCAAAATCATGAAATTCATGTTACATATGTCCAATGTACAAAATTTGGTCAAGAAACTCCAAAGGAATCATGAAAAAATCAAGATGTGGAAAGTTGCCATTTTTGGATGAAGTAGGGTTACTAAAAATAGCAAGTTTTGGCCATTTTGCATCAGAATTGGAACCAAGGCCATTCAAAATTGAAGCACCAAATGAAAATTCCACTCTGCCTCAATGAAAGGCCTTGCTTTGAGCTTCAAATCCATGTGTAGAACATCTCCATTGGATAAATATTGAGTGAGATATGATTGATCAAAGTTGAGACAAACTTGGGCAAAACTAGGTCATGACCAAGAATTTTCAGGTCATGCGCGCAGTCATTTTAACAAGCATGTGGTGGGACAAATGTCCACTCATTTTTCTCATGGTTAAAGACCTCAAATGAAAAACTTTTCAACATCAAAGTTGTTCCTTGTAGTGTCATCTTCAATACTCATGTTGGACAAAATTCCATTTGATCAAGTTATAGAGGCGATATATGGGGCCAAAGTCATGGTGATTATGCTGAAAATCTCATGCCAACATGCCTTGCCAGCCAACCTCACTCACACGCCCATGATGCAGTCTCACATCCTTGTGTTCTAAGTCATTTGTCGTCACTTTAAAGGCATTATTTCACTTGGATTCAAACATCAAACATGTTCTATGATGCATCCTCAATCCATTGACACCAAGATGATCCATTTTCATGCATTGGTCATAAAGAAATCCATGTTCAAACATCACCATTTGCATTGATGCATTGACTGTCTTGTATAGTAATTCACACATTGTTTTTGGTTCAGTCATTCAACAAACTTTCATGATCACTTCAGTCCATTTCCTCATTAAACCAAACAATTAATGCACGTGCCTCCACCATGCTGCTTCTTACATGAGAAGGGAAATGTATGAAACTTGCACCACAAGATTCCTGCTGCTACATCAGAACAACATAACATCACTTTCCTTCTCCTACACACCACCATAACTCCATGAACCTCACCCTCACTCTAACAGAACTTCCCCAACTCGTGCCATTAACCACCTAACTCAGTTAGTTAACTCAAACTCAGTTAACTAACTCAGTTTAACTAGAGTTCTAACTGTTAACTGAACTGGTTGGGAGTTAACCTTGGATATATAAGCTGAAACTCTCACAATTTCAGGGGAGGATTCTCATTTTTCACTCTCACTCAAAATTGCTCTCACTTTTCTCTCAGAGTTCTCTCCATTCTCTCTCTGATTTCACACGAGTTCTTCACACGTTCTCACCTTGATCTTCATCAATTGTTCATCATCAAGCACTTCTGATCAAGAATAAGCTGAAGTAAGAGCAAGCTATCGAGAGCAGCAACTTCTCCAATTGGAATCTCAGTTCATTGTCTTCAAAATCCAAAGGTTCAGAGCATTTATTTTGCTCTTAGGAAGCTCAAGATCAATCTCTCATCTCTGGTTTTCTGTTGATTCAAGAGTTCTCCAATTTCAGGTTTCAAAATTTCTCAAACTTTAATTGCACGATTTTATCCTGAATCTAGCTTGTTTTTGTGGTGTTTAGAGCTTACTAGAAGCTACGAACTCTGGCTAGTTGATAGAGCTTCTTAGAAGCTTAGATCCAAAACCTAGGGCTAATTTCATTGCTTCGATTCTCTCTGATTGTGTGTTGTGTGTGAAAACTAATCCTAGATTCATGCTCTACGTGACTTCCTGAACATTTTGGTGTGCATTGCATAAATTTTTGGAACGTTTGACTGATTGCAGTGCCGGAGATGGCCGGAGAAGGTGACCGGAGGTCCCTCTCCGGCCGGTGAGGTTTTATTAGGGTTTTGAATGCCAGATTTGTTCATGTCCGTCTGATTTGTTTTGATCCAAGGGTGGTGGTGTTGCCAGCGAATAAATGAGGATGGTGTGTGTCACGTGTTCCATTTTAATCCCTCTGATGCTTGCGTGCGTGTTCCTACATGGTTATTATGGTGTGCTAGCATTGTGATATACATGATTTGATTACCTTGACCACGCATTGACCTTGACTTGATCCATTGGCTGAGAATGAGTCAATTCCTGTTGACTGAAGTGCATGATTGTTATGGTGTTTTGCGCAGACTTGGACTTAACCAGATTGATAATTACACCCCCATGTATTGAAGCCCAATGATTTTGAACTGTCTAATTGCTATGTTCATACCCCCCTGCATTTTGCATTTATTTTTCATTTTTATTTCTTTTTACACGTTTGATTTCTAATTTTTAAAAATACCAAAACATATTGGAAAATTCTACAAAAATTCATGTGTATTCTTAAAACATTTAGGAAATTTTTCATGATTTTATTTTCTGATTTTATGACCATTTTGCCCCTGTTCCATTATTTCTTTTGAATTTCCATTTGTATGCATACTTAATGTGACATATGATTTTGTGCATTTTTGTTCTTGATCATAAAAAATGATTTTGATGCCTTTCTTTTTACATTGTGGTCACAATATATTGAGGTATGTTTGAGATTTATGAGATGATTTTTAAGTCTTTTTTGAATGACTTTTGATGTGTTGCTTTGAGCATGAATGCATGAAACTTCCATGAGACTTTGACCTAATTGTTGAGTGACTTTGGTTCTGATTCATTGCTTGTGGACTTGATATGTTAATGGCATGTGTTTAAGGTGTTTGATTGGTGAAAGTCATAATTTTTGAAGCATGTTTGCTATTTGTTTGAAGCATGAAGTTTAACTTGTTCATTTTGTGAATGCATGCCTCATGTTTGGTTTGTTTGATCATGAAGGCACTTGTACCATGAGTTGTGGTTTTGTTTGAGGATGTATAGCATGTTAATTGACTTCTGATTGTGACATTTGGGTTTCATCTTTGCATGTTTGATGTTTATCTTGCACCTTAAGTCACTTGTTTCACAAGTATGAACCACATTCACATCACTTCACCTTTTCTTCTTTGCTTCTTGTTGGATTGAGATTTTGTTTGCATGATTTGGTATGCTCATTTAGGATAACATTAGGTTGTGTAAATATGAGTTACATTCTGACTTGGAAGCATGTATAGCATTCAATCTCATTTTACTTTGTTTGTCAACTTGTTTGAATTTGATTTGTTCATTATATTTTCTTACTTTACTTGTAAGTGATTGTGCTAACCATGTAGGGGCTTCGGTAAGTTTCAATTGAGTGTGGATAAGGAATCCACATTCAACTTCTATCCTTTCTCTTTTACAATTCCATTTTGTGTTTTGCTAAGCACTTATGTGCTTTCTTTTAACAACTCATTACTTTCCCTTTTTGAATTACAATTCATCTTCTACTTTGGAAGTGAATTGTTTAATTCTTTCTT
Source organism: Lathyrus tuberosus (assembly GCA_022829125.1). Classification (NCBI taxonomy): domain Eukaryota; kingdom Viridiplantae; phylum Streptophyta; class Magnoliopsida; order Fabales; family Fabaceae; genus Lathyrus; species Lathyrus tuberosus. The sequence goes on from JALAZF010000003.1 coordinate 19,394,658, forward strand.
TCTTTAGACTTTAGGTTGAAACCTCACAAACCTTTAGGATCACTCTCTTTAATCTTCAATTAGGATTGAGTCTTAGTCCATATAGGTTTTACCTTTTCTCCTCCCTTGAGTCTCTTTTCTCATCTCAAAGAAAATTCAAAATATCTAATAAAGGTAGGCATTTATTGCATTTAGGCCTTTCATATAAAGAAAAGATTATAAGGGGTCTTCTCTTGTAATCTTAGAATGTGTAGCATATAGCCCATCTTGGGTCAATATGTTAAACATTTGAACTTGTATGAGGGACTTAAATGCAATACTTGTTGGAGGTGCAAATAATAAAAAACACTTCTTCATTTCTTAATTTACAAAAACACTTAATAAATACAAGTATGCTAGTGTGTTTGAACCTTGACAATTGGAACTAAGTGTGGGGGTCTTCTTCACCCTTAGTGTGCTTTCTTGCTCATTCCATCTTGGAATGTGAGAATGTACACATTCCAATGACTAAGATCCAGATACACTGACGTATGCAAACAAATCCAAAACACTTCCTTCTAAAAGACAAAAACAAACAATAACGTCTTTCCTTCGGGAATTCTTTTCTCACCTCATTCACTCTCAACGCACGAACGCGCTTCTACTCGTTCTCTTGCAAGATGGTAACGCACTCGGACCAGCGAGCCTGCAACACCTGAGCTAGGACGTAAGCCGTTCTCTAAAAAACACAGACAATCCATCCCTAGTGAGGGGAACTACGTCGCTCTGATTCTCATGCTCCCGATGAGATACGTAGGCAGTGGGGTAGGGCCCATGCGAGCACTTCTTTTATTTTCCCTACATTTGTTTCCCGTTCCTTTTCTTTTCTTTCTCCTTTCTTTCTTTCAGTTCCTTTTCCAGTATCCTTTCTTTACACCCTTTGATCGAAACAGCAAGCGTGGATCCCATCGGGTACGATGGACGTGAGGGGGTGCTAATACCTTCCTCTCGCGTAACCGACTCCCGAACCCATTTCTCTTGGTCGTAAGACCATGCTTTTCCTTTCTCTCAGGTTTACGCGGTGTTTCCTTTCCCTCTCTTGGGATAAATACACATTGCTGGCGACTCTGTTTCGGTGCCACTTTCGCGTTTGTACTAGGATGAAAATCCCGGGAGCGACAGCTGGCGACTCTGCTGGGGAGTATTGGTGTTGACCTATTGCTGGTCCATCCCTAAGCGAGTCAATCCTAGCGCTTGTCTGCTTTTCTTTCATTGGGTGTTTACTGTTGTGCTATATTTACCATTTTATTGTATGGTTATTTACTGCTTTACTGTACATTACTGTATTTACTGCTTTTTAGCATTACATATCATATTATTACTGTTGTGTTGGACTGTGCTATTTTCTGTTTGGCGGGATGGGATTTCTGAGAGATAAGCCCATTACACAGGCTTGAGTATACACTTAGAATTAGAGTGGAGAGTAGTGGGACCTACGTGCCGTTTGGAGTGCGTTGGGTGTTCACGAAATTCACAGCTAGACGAGGCTATCTTGGGACACATCATGGCATACGCATCTTGCGTATTCCAGGATGTAGATCTAGAGAGCTGTCGACTCTAGTGACCGATCATGAGGACCTTAGTGGAAATATCCCTCTTTAGTGGTGACCATGGCAGACCACATTCTGTGGCAAACCCATTCGCACCCGAGGGCCCACTTTGGAACTTGCATAGGATGACCGTTATTTTCTAAGGGGAGTCAGTGGACGACCTCTTTGATTGGCATAGCATTGTATCCTACGGGCTGAATGTGCTATTGCTTCTCAAACCTCCGAAGCTGACAAGCCTTATTTTCTAAGAACCACATGTGAGCATGGGCGGGATGTTTACAGGTTTGCAGGAAACCCAGCCTCCTACCTACCTTACTCGTGATTCTATGATGGTTTCAGACATTGTATCCTATGACAGTGATTTAAGTGTTCATCTCAGATATTGCCAGACTCAGTACAGAGACACAGTGCACACAGTTCAATACAGACACCGACACTTGATTACCTGATCACATGCCCTTTTGCATTGCATTATCATATCATAACAGTTATGTTTGTCATTTTCAGGTGCATAATACATTTTTGATTCCAATCCATGGGTTCAACAGAGATCGTCGCCGAGAGAAAGAACAATGTGTCTTACAAGTTTCCAGATCCTGTCTTGGATTCATTGCTCAAAGTTATAGATATGGCTGGTCCGGGTATTCTTGATAGGTTTCAGAAGAGCTACGGGAATTTGGTTGGGATGGTCCGTACAATCACCAAGTATGAGCATGATGCTTTGCACACTCTGCTGCAGTTCTACGAGCCTTCGTTGAGGTGTTTTCTTTTTTCAGATTACATTTTGATGCCAACACTGGAAGAATTCTCATTTATTTTGGGAATTCCGATCACGTCGGCAATACCATTCTTCTCTGGTAGTTCTCCCAGCGTAAAAGAAATTGCTGCTGCTTTACAAATGGATCAGGCATTGATAAAGAGTGGTGTGAGCAGTAAAAATGGAGTCAGCGGATTTCATTTAGAATTTCTGTCTGGACAGGCCCAAGAGGCCGCTAGTGCTAAAAATTGGACGGTTTACAATTCCATTCTGGCTCTCTGCATATACGGCCTAGTTCTCTTTCCCAATCAGCAAGACTTTGTGGATATGCAAGCAACGAGAGTTTTTGTCCTTAAAAATCCAGTCCCTACTTTGTTAGGAGATTTTTATCATTCCGTGCACTATAAGAATGAGAAAAGGAGGGGAGGATCTGTTAGTTGTTGTACTCCACTACTGAGTCATTGGTTTTTCAAACATCTGCCTCAGACAGGTGCCTTTGTGGAAACCAAAGATGTGGTGAAATGGTCTAAACGATTGATGAGTTTAACTGCTGATAACATTGTATGGTTTGACCACCGGTTATTGAGAATAGAGCTTGTCACAAGATGCGGAAATTTTCCAAATGTGCCTTTGATTGGCAGAAAAGGAGGGATCAATTATAATCCAGTTTTGGCCATCCGACAGTTTGGGTATGCTTCCAGGGATCCTCCTACAGAGCAAGATGTGGAAGAATCTTTATTCTTTACAGGAACTAAAGATGCGAAGGTGGTAGAAGTAGTGAATGCTTGGAAAGATAAGCACAAAATTGGAAAAGCAGTTTTTGGAAAAGGAGATTGTAGATCTTATCCTGAATATGACAGGTGGATTGAGACAAAAGTAAAGGAATTGCTTTTACCCTTTTCAAGGGGACCTCTTTTATGTTCAGTACAGCCAGAACAACCCACTATGGTGGCTATTGAAGAATGTGAGAAGTGGAAGAAAATGGTCAGAGAGTTGCAGATAGAGAATTCTGGAATGAGCAGATGTCTTCAGAAAGCTCTAGCTGACAACAAAGAGTTGGAAAAGAGAGCCTTGAAAGCGGAAAAAACCTTGGCTGACAAAGAGGAAGATTTTGATGACCGAGCTCGGTACTTTCGGAAACTTACTTTGGGAGCAGATGACGCTAGTCAGGCTCACAAGATTACAAAACAGGCTTTAGCCCGAAGCAAGGATTCATTAGCTCAACTTCGTCAAGCTTGGGATGAAGTCAGAATTGAAAATGCCGAGTTAAAGGATCAGTCGAAGACTAAAGACGAGGAGCTTAAAAAGGCACATGAGCAGAGGAGAAAGTATCGGGAAAGTCTCAATAAAAGTCAAGAACAGTTAGAAGAAGCTAGAAGCCAGTTGAAGAATACCAAGAAAGAGCTTGAAGAAGTCATGATAGAAAGGGAGATACTCAAGACGCAAGCCGGCATAAAGAGACACAAAGGAGTGTGTGATGACGAGGCTCTGATGCTGCACATGGGTTCTTTAACTGAAGCTCTTGAGAAAAGGGATGTCTTGATCAAAGAGATGATTGAAAAGCCGAATCACCAGCGTACCCGTATACTTTTTGAGGAAATCAAGTATTCAAGTGATAAGCTGAAGGGTGTGGAATTGTCAGACTGATGTTCTTTTCCTTATATTTTGATATTAATGGTTACCATCAGGCTTGTTGATGGATCCATTTTTCCTTGTATTGCATTTGCGGATGAGCCTTTCTTAAATGTACTTGAATATTTTGTTGAATGAGTATGAGCAGTTTTATTCAGAATTATTCTTTATCAGATAGCTGCGCACAAGCACATGACCACGACACGTCCCTTTATATCACAATTTCTGGTCTTCAGATTTCTGTGGTTGGATTGGAATCAGGGTATAAAGCACCTAGGAAATGACAAACATAGCATTGCATGGCATTGCATATCATTTTGCATTTTGTTACTTGCTTTTCAGGTACTCGTTGCGGGGTCTCTAACCTTTATTTGGTTTCAGGCAGTATAGCGGAGAGTCATATTCACCGATATTCGACGCGAAGGAATCAAGTAAGAATCATGGATCAAGTGCAAAGTGATTTGGCGGAAATGAGGGCGCGTATGGACCAGTTCATGACCCTCATGACTGGCATGGCGCAAAATCAGGAGAGACTGAGGCTTCTGGTAGAGCGTCCCGACAATGGGCCCGAAGGTGATCATCATGACAATTCACAGGGACACGGCATCCCTCCTCCCGGTGGCAACCCCCCTCCTGGTGGTAACAATCGGGGTAATGGAAATGGTAGGCATGCTGGTGTTACTCTTGAAGATACTCTGGAAGACCAATTTACTCTACTAGACGCTGATGTGGGTAATCAAGGTGATCGAAGGTATGAGGAGTTAGCAGAAAAGATCAGGGCCATAGAATGCAAGAACTCTATGGGTATTGATGTTACCAGCCTGGGGCTGGTCTCAGGAGTCAGAATTCCCCCTAAATTCAAACCCCCTACTTTTGATAAGTACCACGGCAATGCGTGTCCCCAAACGCATCTTCAAGCTTACTTTGGGAAGATTTCAGCCCATACGGATGACGAGAAGCTATGGATGCACTATTTTCAGGACAGTCTGGCTGGGGCGTCCTTGACCTGGTATATGAAGTTGAATAGAGCTGCTGTGAAGAATTGGAAAGATCTGGCAGAAGCGTTCCTGAAGCAATACCAGTATAATATCGACATGGCGCCCAACCGCACTCAATTGCAGGGATTGTCCCAGAATGCCAAGGAGAGTTTCAAAGAATATGCACAGAGGTGGAGGGAAATGGCTGCCCAGGTTCAACCTCCCTTGTCAGACAGAGAAATGGCGGATATGTTTATGGGCACCTTGCAAGGGGCTTATCTTGATAGATTAGCTGCTTGTCCGTCGACTGGATTTGCTGATATTGTGATTGCGGGAGAAAGAATAGAAAGTCTATTAAAGCTTGGAAAGATCCAGGATGTGAGTGGGGCTGGCTCTTCGGGGACGAAGAAACCGTTTGCTAGTAACCAGAAAAGAAGAGAAGGTGATACGAATGCTGTGTTTAGAGGACGAGGCAGAGGGCGTTCTCGAGCTTATTATCAGGTAGATGCTGTAACAATCCCCACACCGTCTGTTCAGAAACAACAACCCCAACAACAAGTTCAACAGCAACAACCTTTTTTCCAGCAAAGGTCTAGACAGAGGGATCGTAAGATGGATCCTCTCCCTATGACTTATGCCGCGCTGTTGCCCCGGCTACTCGAGTTAAAGTTGGTAGAACTCCGTACTATGAAAGCTCCGGTTGCTGGAAACCTGCCACCTAACTTCGATGCTAATGCTCGTTGTGAGTTCCACTCAGGTGCTCAGGGGCACTCCATTGAAAAATGCTGGGCTTTCCATCATAAAGTACAAGATTTGATTGATGCTAAAGCCATCAATTTCTCTCCCGCTCCGAATATTACTCAGCATCCCATGCCTGATCATAGTGCAGCAAATGTGTACGCTGTTGAAGATGGGAGGAGATTGAATTTGGTGTTAGACGTTCATCAAGTGAAAACTTCTTTGTTGGTTGTAAAAGATCGTTTATTGAGGGGACTGGTGTTCCCGGGCTGTAATCAAGAGTGCTCTGAGTGTATGAATCAGGAGAACGGCTGTGATAAGTTGAAGATGGGTTTACAGAATCTGATCGATGAAGGATGTCTACAGTTCGATAGAGTCGTGAAAGACACTGATGAGATATCAACCGTGACCATCTATTACACTCCCGCTGAGATTCAAATGCCGGTCAATGCAGTTCCCGTGGCGAGTGTTGCGCCAGAAAGGCCCAGTCCTGTCACTATCACGGTGCCAGGACCAATTCCGTTCACGTCTACGAAAGCTATCCCATGGCACTATGGGGCAGATATTTATTACGAAGGTAAAAAGCAGGAAGTTGAGTCATCAGTCAGCCCAAATGTTGATAACGTAGGGGGTGTAGGGGGTTTTACAAGGAGTGGAAGGTTGTTCGCTCCCCAAACCTTGAGAAGTGATAAGGAGGTAGAAGATGCAGCAAAGGCTAAAGGTAAACAGGTGGTTGAAAGTGCGCCTACACCTGAAGCCGAGACAAAGATTATTTTTGATAAGGAAATGGAAGAATTTATGAAGATAATCAAGAAAAGCGATTATAAGATTGTGGACCAACTGAATCAGACCCCTTCAAAGATTTCAATCTTGTCACTATTGATGTGCTCTGATGCGCACCGACAGGCGTTGTTGAAAGTGTTGAAGAGTGCGTACGTGCCACAAGAAATTACTGTTAATCAGCTCGAGGGCGTAATCTCCAATGTTAATGTTAGCCATGGCTTGGGCTTTACAAGTAGAGATTTGACTGTTGAAGGAAGAAACCATAATAAGGCTTTGCATATCACGATGGAGTGTAAGGGCGCAGTGTTATCTCATGTACTGGTAGACACTGGTTCATCACTCAATGTCTTGCCCAAGAAGGCATTAATGAAGCTGGAAGTTGATGGTTTGATCTTAAGGCCTAGTGAATTGGTGGTCAGAGCATTCGATGGGACCAGACGATCTGTGTTTGGTGAGGTGGAATTGCCCGTACAAATTGGACCACAGGTATTCAAATCCACGTTCCATGTAATGGACATACAACCTGCATATAGCTGCCTATTGGGACGCCCTTGGATTCACGGAGCTGGAGCTGTTACTTCCACTCTACATCAAAAGCTGAAGTATGAGTTTGAAGGGCAGGTTGTGACAGTGTGTGGGGAAGAAGACATCTTTGTGAGTCACTTGTCCACATTCAAGTACATTGAAATGGATGGGGAAATTCATGAGATGCTGTGCCAATCATTTGAAGCAGTCAATATTGACGATGCACCTGAGTCTTCTTCTGTACCAGTTGGGGCTGGTACCTCCATTTCATCTTACAAACAAGCTGTCGAAGTCGTCAGGGCAGGCAACGCCCAAGGTTGGGGCAGGTTGATAGAGACCCCAATGAAGGAAGACAAATTTGGTATTGGTTATCATCCCTCTACAACTTCAGATGCGGGGAGCAGGGGACCCATTACTTTCAATAGTGGGGGAATTATCTACATGGACCAGTCTTGTGCAGCCACAGAGGATAGTGTTGACAGTAATTGTGACCTGGACAACTGGGTACGCCCTCGTGTTCCGGGACAACAAGTGCAAAACTGGTCCGTTGAAGAAGTCATCCGGGTTACTCTTCAGACAGAGTAATTTTTCTTTGTTTTTTCTAACCATAATGCATGACAAAATCTTGCGCTCTGCCCAAGGCGTATAGGTTCATTTGTAGGGCCACCATGGTTGCATTTGCAATGTTTAATCATTAATAAAGGACGTTTTGCAATCAAATTTTGTTCTCTGTCTTTCAGTTTTTATTTTTGCACAAAATATAAAATGGCAATGTTTCATTTTCTTTTGTTTTGCTTAAAAATAAATTCTAAAATAAGGCATGAACCCGTTCATGCAGACTTGATCCTCCGGATACCACTGATAACGATTTTGATATGGCCATGTATGACTTTGACAATCCGATTTATCAAGCCGAAGAAGGGGATGAGAAAGATTGTGAACTCCCTGAAGAACTGGCCAGATTGTTGAAACAGGAGGAAAGGGTCATCCAGCCTCATCAGGAGACTGTAGACATCATCAATATTGGTACCAAGGACGCCAAAAAAGAGATCAGGATTGGTGCCAGCTTGCAAGCAGATGTGAAGCAAACTTTGACGGAAATGTTGCGCGAGTATGTTGACGTCTTCGCCTGGTCGTATCAAGACATGCCGGGGTTGGATACAGATATTGTCGTGCACAGGCTACCATTGAGAGAAGAATGTCCGCCAGTCAAGCAGAAACTTCGTCGGACTCACCCCGACATGGCTTTAAAGATTAAGGAGGAAGTCCAGAAGCAGTGGGACGCTGGTTTTCTTGCTGTGACAAAGTATCCTCCATGGGTAGCCAACATCGTGCCAGTACCGAAGAAAGATGGAAAAGTGAGAATGTGTGTGGATTATCGAGATCTTAATAAAGCTAGCCCGAAAGATGATTTTCCACTACCCCATATTGATGTGCTGGTCGATAATACAGCTCAGTTTTCAGTGTTCTCATTTATGGACGGTTTCTCCGGGTACAACCAGATCAAGATGGCACCTGAAGACATGGAGAAGACCACGTTCATTACTCCGTGGGGTACATATTGTTATAAAGTAATGCCTTTTGGGTTGAAAAACGCAGGGGCAACGTACCAGCGGGCGATGGTGACATTGTTTCATGACTTGATTCATAAGGAGATCGAATGTTATGTAGATGATATGATTGCCAAGTCGAGAACAGAAGAGGAACATCTGGTTAACCTGAAAAAGCTGTTTGAAAGGTTGAGAAAGTTCCGTCTGAGATTAAACCCAAACAAGTGCACGTTTGGGGTGCGTTCTGGAAAGTTGCTGGGTTTCATTGTGAGCGAAAGAGGAATCGAGGTTGATCCTGCCAAGGTGAAAGCAATACAAGAAATGCCTGAACCGAGAACAGAAAAAGAGGTTCGTGGTTTCTTGGGTAGATTGAACTACATTGCGAGGTTCATATCTCACCTAACAGCCACGTGTGAACCAATATTTAAATTGTTGAGGAAAGATCAAACGGTCAGGTGGAATGACGATTGCCAATTGGCATTCGATAAGATAAAAGAATACTTGCAGGAACCTCCGATTTTAATGCCTCCAGTTGAAGGGAGACCGCTGATAATGTATCTGACAGTGCTTGAAGGTGCCATGGGTTGTGTTCTCGGTCAACATGACGAGACAGGTAGGAAGGAGCATGCTATTTACTACCTGAGCAAAAAGTTCAATGATTGTGAGTCCCGATACTCAATGCTTGAAAAGACATGCTGTGCGCTTGCATGGGCCGCTAAGCGATTGAGGCAATATATGGTTAGGCACACGACCTTGTTGATTTCAAAAATGGATCCTATCAAGTACATTTTCGAGAAACCAGCATTGACAGGCAGAGTTGCACGGTGGCAAATGGTCTTGACAGAGTATGACATTCAGTATACTTCACAAAAGGCCATCAAAGGAAGTATCTTGTCCGACTATCTTGCGCAACAGCCGATTGATGATTACCAACCCATGAAGTTTGACTTCCCTGATGAAGACATCATGTTTCTCAAAGCTAAAGACTGCGAGGAACCACTTCCGGAGGAGGGGCCGGACCCTGAATCCAAATGGAGTTTGATGTTTGATGGGGCTGTCAATATGAATGGGTGCGGAGTTGGAGCGGTTCTTATCACGCCGGAAGGTGTTCATATGCCTTTCACTGCACGAATAACTTTCGGATGCACCAACAATGAAGCAGAGTACGAAGCTTGTATAATGGGGATCGAGGAGGCGATTAATCTACGGATTAAAACCCTCGATATATTCGGTGATTCAGCTTTGGTAATCAATCAAGTGAAAGGGAGTTGGTACACGCACCAAGCAAATCTAGTGCCGTATAGAGATTATACGAGGAGATTGCTGACATTTTTCACAACGGTGAAACTGTACCACATTCCTCGAGATGAGAATAGGTTCGCTGATGCCTTGGCCACTTTGTCTTCCATGATCAAAGTGCAAGGATGGAACCATGTACCTAAGATTGAGGTATCCCGCCTTGACAGACCAGCATTTGTGTTTGCGGTCGATGCAGCGTCTGATGACAAGCCATGGTTTTATGACATTAAGTGTTTCTTAAAAAGTCAAGAGTACCCGTCCGGGGCATCGTCCAAAGACAGGAAGACGTTGAGAAGGTTAGCTGGTAGTTTCTTCTTGAATAAAGATGGCGTGCTGTATAAAAGAAATTTTGACACGGTCCTGCTTAGATGTGTGGATAGACATGAAGCAGACTTGTTGATGATTGAAGTACACGAAGGCTCTTTCGGTACCCATGCCGGAGGGCATGCAATGGCTAAAAAGTTGTTAAGATCGGGATATTATTGGTTGACTATGGAGTCAGATTGTTGCAAATATGCCCGCAAATGCCATAAATGCCAGATCTATGCAGACAAGGTGCATGTGCCTCCAAATCCGTTGAGTATCATGTCGTCGCCTTGGCCGTTTGCCATGTGGGGCATTGATATGATCGGAAAGATTGAGCCTACAGCTTCCAATGGTCATCGTTTCATCTTGGTGGCAATTGATTACTTCACCAAATGGGTTGAAGCCGCATCCTATGCCAATGTTACAAAACAAGTGGTCGCTCGTTTCTTAAAACGGGATATCATTTGCCGATATGGAGTTCCCGAAAGAATCATTACTGATAATGGTTCTAATTTGAATAATAAGATGATGGCTGAGTTATGCCGGGACTTCAAAATCGAACATCACAATTCTTCTCCGTACCGCCCAAAGATGAATGGCGCGGTCGAAGCGGCCAACAAAAATATCAAGAAGATTGTACAGAAGATGGTTGTCACGTACAAAGATTGGCATGAGATGTTACCATTTGCTTTGCATGGGTATCGAACGTCGGTACGCACGTCCACTGGGGCAACCCCATTCTCACTCGTATATGGTATGGAGGCAGTGCTACCGGTTGAAGTAGAGATTCCGTCCCTCAGAGTCATGATGGATGTTAAGCTAGATGAAGCTGAATGGGTACGAGCCAGATTTGATCAGCTGAGCCTTATTGAGGAAAAGCGATTGGCGGCTGTATGTCATGGGCAACTATATCAGCGCAGAATGAAACAGGCATTTGACCAAAAGGTGCGTCCTCGGGTTTACAAAGTCGGAGATGTGGTACTCAAAAGGATCCTTCCTCCCAATACAGACCACAGGGGCAAATGGACTCCTAATTATGAAGGTCCATTCGTGGTTAAAAAGGTCTTTTCGGGCGGAGCTTTATTGCTTACAACCATGGATGGCGAAGACTTTTCATCCCCTGTCAACTCGGACGTAGTCAAAAAATACTTCGCATAAATAGACCCGCTGGATAATAAAAATAAAAAAATCCAGGCAAAAAAGGGCATCCCGGCGAACCAAAAACAGAATGAGGTTCGGGCAAAAATTAGGGATATAATTGAAAAATTGTACACCCGGTAAGTTGAAAACCCGAAAGGGCAACTTAGGCAAAAAAGGGTATCCTGGTGGATCGAAAACCTGAAAGGGCGGTCCACACAAAAGAGGGATTTAAGCGAATGACTACAGTCTGAGTTATCTGTACCCATTACCGTTTGAACAACTGACGTTCTGAAAGATAGGAATCGGTCTGATCATTCCTCAGAAGGCAAGGTCGGGGAGTTTTGAAGACATACTGGTCATAACAGAATGGAAACTCAGTGGAATTCCGTTTTCACATTGCCATTAGGATAGTTTCTTTTCTCAATTTTCAGCGATCACCTCTTTCCAGGGATTGCTTCCAGATGTAGTTGCCTATTCTGGGCTCTCAGTCAATAAATTGAATTTCAGTAAAAAGCTTTCTATTTTTGTTTTATTGCTTTGTTTGCAAAAACGTCCTAATTTTTGATAAAACATTGCATTTGAAAACATGGCAGCCTTGCAGTAACATGCGCAGAAAAAACATTTGAAATTACTTCGAATGTTGAATACTCCCGGATGGTGGATTCTAGCCACGCAATATTCGGAGCATGTGGGCATATTCTTTTGTTGCAGGTAGCAGGTGCAGATGATTTTAAGCACAAGACCAGCAATAAATCACCCCACACAAAAGACTGGGGCAATTATGGGTAGGGAGATCAGCGTTCATCGTTCGGTCGACGATTGTTCATAACGGGTCGATATCAGTGAATTAAGTTCAACTGGGTACCGTTGCATCTTATTAAGTCGATTCTCTTATTCAGTCCTTCCAACAGCTACAAGCTTTTCTATGTCGATAACAGTCACAGGTTCCCCAAAAGAGTGGTCTCGTCGACACCGAAACTGATGGTCATTATCCCCAGCGAAGTCACAAGAGTTTGAAGAGGCTAAATCTTCTGTAAAATCCTCTTATGACATCCTCTTCGGGGACAAAGGGTTTGGTTCCCCAGCATGAAGTGTTGATCATCCCCAGTAGAGTTTGAGGACAGTTGGTCTTCTGTAAAATCCTCTCAAAAGGCATTCCCCAACACGAGACGCTTTAAAGCAGTTTTCTCCAGCAGAGTTTTGTTATAAACTCGTCATCCCCAACGGAATTGTCTAAAGGAAAGCTCGCCTAACATGGGGCATTGTAGTACTTATCCTAAGCTCGACAGTCATATTCTTCAGCAGACTACTGTGGATTTGCTTTGGGTTTCCCCAACAGATCTCTAATGACTCTTCCTAGCAAGTTGCAGGGGAATGTTCTAACCAGGATTTGCATATCCCTGGCAGAGTAGCCCTGGTCCCCAGCAAGTTTGTGTCTCTGGTAATGATCCCCCACAGAGGTCAGCATCGAATCTTGTCAGCAATACTCCCCAGCTGAGTTGTCGTTCTCCCCGCAGAGGTTTATCAGATCGACAGAATCTATTCCTCAACAAGGATGGTACAGCCTTTCCCCAGCCGGGTCAGAAGGTTGATAATCCCTATAAAGGATCTTGGGTTGAATAAATCCCCAAGCAGAGTTTTAATGGCTCATTTCCCCAGCAGGACGTCATTAAGAATTCTCATCCCCAGCGGAATCGCTGTGACCAGAATTCATTCCCCCAAACAGATGGAATAATTCCTGGCAGAGTCGTCATTCCCTCATATCTTAAAGTCCAATTTATTTTTGGCAAGCTTGACAATTCGAAGCAGACGGATTATTCATCCATTCGCCAGCAGAGATATTATCCTTTTAGGAGTCTCCGAGATTAAATCATTGATCGTGGTCGTGGTTCCTCAGCAGAGTCGGCAGAGATGTCTGGCGCAGAGGCAGAGAGTAATTCGATTTTAAAATTCCAAAAGTCCAACAGTGGATTGGCAAAAGTCCGTCTTCGGGTGGCAAAAGTCCAACAGTGGATTGGCGAAAGTCCGTCTTCGGGTGGCACAAGTCCAACAGTGGATTGGCAAAAGTCCGTCTTCGGGTGGCAAAAGTCCAACAGTGGATTGGCAAAAGTCCGTCTTCGGGTGGCAAAGTCCAATAGTGGATTGGCAAAAGTCCGTCTTCGGGTGGCAAAAGTCCAACAGTGGATTGGCAAAAGTCCGTCTTCGGGTGGCAAAAGTCCAACAGTGGATTGGCAAAAGTCCGTCTTCGGATGGCAAAAGTCCAACAGTGGATTGGCAAAAGTCCATCTTCGGGTGGCACGAAGCTGCAAAGTCCACCAGTAGTGTGGCAAGCCAGTAGTCGTCTGGCGTCGTTCAAAAAGACATTATTAAAGTCCACCAGTAGTGTGGCAGGCCAGTAGTCGTCTGGAATTGCATAAAAGACAGTATTAAAGTCCACCAGCAGCGTGGCAAGCCAGTAGTCGTCTGGCGTCGTTCAAAAAGACATTATTAAAGTCCACCAGTAGTGTGGCAGGCCAGTAGTCGTCTGGAGTTGCATAAAAGACATTATTAAAGTCCACCAGTAGTGTGGCAAGCCAGTAGTCGTCTGGCGTCGTTCAAAAAGACATTTCCAAAGTCCACCAGTAGCGTGGCAGGCCAGTAGTCGTCTGGAATTGCATAAAAGACAGTATTAAAGTCCACCAGCAGCGTGGCAAGCCAGTAGTCGTCTGGCATCGTTCAAAAGACAGATTTCTCCGACGGTGTTTCATTGAAGATTCAATCCAGCAATGTCGGGGGGTTTCTTCCTCATCATCCAGAGCAAATTTTTGGTTATATTTGGTATTCAATCACTATATACCTTGAAAGTCCGAAAGCAATTGCTTTCAGGCATTCAGGTCTACAGCGCTTGAATAGGGGCAGCTGTAATACCCCAAAATTTGCTCTCCCCTTTTGGCATCATAGCATGGCATTATCATTTATCATATCATATCCACCTCATTAACATTGCATTGCATTTAACATAGAAAAATGAAGCATGGCATCCTTCTTACCATCAGGGCATGTGATCAGGTGGAAGGTGGGCAATCAAGAGATCATTCAAAGCACAAAAGGTCAATCAAGTGCCCTCAAGGCAAGCCAAGAGGTCTTTCATGTCTCATCCCATCTCAATTGATTTTCCACAACCTCAAGGATAAGAGATACAATGGGAGATTGAAGCACTACATCTTTCACTATGCAAGAGGTTCAAAAATTGAAGGAAAACCCTCAAAAGAGATAGCTCATTGATTCAAAATCATTCTCAAGTGGCATTTCTCATCATCCTTTAAGAGGATACACAACATGCTCTGAGGAATTTGAAATTGAAGACTGCACTTTTTCCTCCTAACCAGAAGGGGCTGAAATTAGGGTTTCCAATTAAATCAGGGTATCTCTAATTTTTTGGACAAAACTTGTTGTCATGGTATTCCATATGTCCTTAAGTGTATGTATGTGGAAAATTGCATCTCAATTGGCTTAAGAAGTGGTTCAATTGGAAAAAAGATAAAAAATCAGGAAATTTGGGGCCAAGTCAAATAATCAGAAGAAAAAGTCAACTCTTGACTTTTGAGCCCAAAATCATGAAATTCATGTTACATATGTCCAATGTACAAAATTTGGTCAAGAAACTCCAAAGGAATCATGAAAAAATCAAGATGTGGAAAGTTGCCATTTTTGGATGAAGTAGGGTTACTAAAAATAGCAAGTTTTGGCCATTTTGCATCAGAATTGGAACCAAGGCCATTCAAAATTGAAGCACCAAATGAAAATTCCACTCTGCCTCAATGAAAGGCCTTGCTTTGAGCTTCAAATCCATGTGTAGAACATCTCCATTGGATAAATATTGAGTGAGATATGATTGATCAAAGTTGAGACAAACTTGGGCAAAACTAGGTCATGACCAAGAATTTTCAGGTCATGCGCGCAGTCATTTTAACAAGCATGTGGTGGGACAAATGTCCACTCATTTTTCTCATGGTTAAAGACCTCAAATGAAAAACTTTTCAACATCAAAGTTGTTCCTTGTAGTGTCATCTTCAATACTCATGTTGGACAAAATTCCATTTGATCAAGTTATAGAGGCGATATATGGGGCCAAAGTCATGGTGATTATGCTGAAAATCTCATGCCAACATGCCTTGCCAGCCAACCTCACTCACACGCCCATGATGCAGTCTCACATCCTTGTGTTCTAAGTCATTTGTCGTCACTTTAAAGGCATTATTTCACTTGGATTCAAACATCAAACATGTTCTATGATGCATCCTCAATCCATTGACACCAAGATGATCCATTTTCATGCATTGGTCATAAAGAAATCCATGTTCAAACATCACCATTTGCATTGATGCATTGACTGTCTTGTATAGTAATTCACACATTGTTTTTGGTTCAGTCATTCAACAAACTTTCATGATCACTTCAGTCCATTTCCTCATTAAACCAAACAATTAATGCACGTGCCTCCACCATGCTGCTTCTTACATGAGAAGGGAAATGTATGAAACTTGCACCACAAGATTCCTGCTGCTACATCAGAACAACATAACATCACTTTCCTTCTCCTACACACCACCATAACTCCATGAACCTCACCCTCACTCTAACAGAACTTCCCCAACTCGTGCCATTAACCACCTAACTCAGTTAGTTAACTCAAACTCAGTTAACTAACTCAGTTTAACTAGAGTTCTAACTGTTAACTGAACTGGTTGGGAGTTAACCTTGGATATATAAGCTGAAACTCTCACAATTTCAGGGGAGGATTCTCATTTTTCACTCTCACTCAAAATTGCTCTCACTTTTCTCTCAGAGTTCTCTCCATTCTCTCTCTGATTTCACACGAGTTCTTCACACGTTCTCACCTTGATCTTCATCAATTGTTCATCATCAAGCACTTCTGATCAAGAATAAGCTGAAGTAAGAGCAAGCTATCGAGAGCAGCAACTTCTCCAATTGGAATCTCAGTTCATTGTCTTCAAAATCCAAAGGTTCAGAGCATTTATTTTGCTCTTAGGAAGCTCAAGATCAATCTCTCATCTCTGGTTTTCTGTTGATTCAAGAGTTCTCCAATTTCAGGTTTCAAAATTTCTCAAACTTTAATTGCACGATTTTATCCTGAATCTAGCTTGTTTTTGTGGTGTTTAGAGCTTACTAGAAGCTACGAACTCTGGCTAGTTGATAGAGCTTCTTAGAAGCTTAGATCCAAAACCTAGGGCTAATTTCATTGCTTCGATTCTCTCTGATTGTGTGTTGTGTGTGAAAACTAATCCTAGATTCATGCTCTACGTGACTTCCTGAACATTTTGGTGTGCATTGCATAAATTTTTGGAACGTTTGACTGATTGCAGTGCCGGAGATGGCCGGAGAAGGTGACCGGAGGTCCCTCTCCGGCCGGTGAGGTTTTATTAGGGTTTTGAATGCCAGATTTGTTCATGTCCGTCTGATTTGTTTTGATCCAAGGGTGGTGGTGTTGCCAGCGAATAAATGAGGATGGTGTGTGTCACGTGTTCCATTTTAATCCCTCTGATGCTTGCGTGCGTGTTCCTACATGGTTATTATGGTGTGCTAGCATTGTGATATACATGATTTGATTACCTTGACCACGCATTGACCTTGACTTGATCCATTGGCTGAGAATGAGTCAATTCCTGTTGACTGAAGTGCATGATTGTTATGGTGTTTTGCGCAGACTTGGACTTAACCAGATTGATAATTACACCCCCATGTATTGAAGCCCAATGATTTTGAACTGTCTAATTGCTATGTTCATACCCCCCTGCATTTTGCATTTATTTTTCATTTTTATTTCTTTTTACACGTTTGATTTCTAATTTTTAAAAATACCAAAACATATTGGAAAATTCTACAAAAATTCATGTGTATTCTTAAAACATTTAGGAAATTTTTCATGATTTTATTTTCTGATTTTATGACCATTTTGCCCCTGTTCCATTATTTCTTTTGAATTTCCATTTGTATGCATACTTAATGTGACATATGATTTTGTGCATTTTTGTTCTTGATCATAAAAAATGATTTTGATGCCTTTCTTTTTACATTGTGGTCACAATATATTGAGGTATGTTTGAGATTTATGAGATGATTTTTAAGTCTTTTTTGAATGACTTTTGATGTGTTGCTTTGAGCATGAATGCATGAAACTTCCATGAGACTTTGACCTAATTGTTGAGTGACTTTGGTTCTGATTCATTGCTTGTGGACTTGATATGTTAATGGCATGTGTTTAAGGTGTTTGATTGGTGAAAGTCATAATTTTTGAAGCATGTTTGCTATTTGTTTGAAGCATGAAGTTTAACTTGTTCATTTTGTGAATGCATGCCTCATGTTTGGTTTGTTTGATCATGAAGGCACTTGTACCATGAGTTGTGGTTTTGTTTGAGGATGTATAGCATGTTAATTGACTTCTGATTGTGACATTTGGGTTTCATCTTTGCATGTTTGATGTTTATCTTGCACCTTAAGTCACTTGTTTCACAAGTATGAACCACATTCACATCACTTCACCTTTTCTTCTTTGCTTCTTGTTGGATTGAGATTTTGTTTGCATGATTTGGTATGCTCATTTAGGATAACATTAGGTTGTGTAAATATGAGTTACATTCTGACTTGGAAGCATGTATAGCATTCAATCTCATTTTACTTTGTTTGTCAACTTGTTTGAATTTGATTTGTTCATTATATTTTCTTACTTTACTTGTAAGTGATTGTGCTAACCATGTAGGGGCTTCGGTAAGTTTCAATTGAGTGTGGATAAGGAATCCACATTCAACTTCTATCCTTTCTCTTTTACAATTCCATTTTGTGTTTTGCTAAGCACTTATGTGCTTTCTTTTAACAACTCATTACTTTCCCTTTTTGAATTACAATTCATCTTCTACTTTGGAAGTGAATTGTTTAATTCTTTCTTTCTTTAGACTTTAGGTTGAAACCTCACAAACCTTTAGGATCACTCTCTTTAATCTTCAATTAGGATTGAGTCTTAGTCCATATAGGTTTTACCTTTTCTCCTCCCTTGAGTCTCTTTTCTCATCTCAAAGAAAATTCAAAATATCTAATAAAGGTAGGCATTTATTGCATTTAGGCCTTTCATATAAAGAAAAGATTATAAGGGGTCTTCTCTTGTAATCTTAGAATGTGTAGCATATAGCCCATCTTGGGTCAATATGTTAAACATTTGATCTTGTATGAGGGACTTAAATGCAATACTTGTTGGAGGTGCAAATAATAAAAAACACTTCTTCATTTCTTAATTTACAAAAACACTTAATAAATACAAGTATGCTAGTGTGTTTGAACCTTGACAATTGGAACTAAGTGTGGGGGTCTTCTTCACCCTTAGTGTGCTTTCTTGCTCATTCCATCTTGGAATGTGAGAATGTACACATTCCAATGACTAAGATCCAGATACACTGACGTATGCAAACAAATCCAAAACACTTCCTTCTAAAAGACAAAAACAAACAATAACGTCTTTCCTTCGGGAATTCTTTTCTCACCTCATTCACTCTCAACGCACGAACGCGCTTCTACTCGTTCTCTTGCAAGATGGTAACGCACTCGGACCAGCGAGCCTGCAACACCTGAGCTAGGACGTAAGCCGTTCTCTAAAAAACACAGACAATCCATCCCTAGTGAGGGGAACTACGTCGCTCTGATTCTCATGCTCCCGATGAGATACGTAGGCAGTGGGGTAGGGCCCATGCGAGCACTTCTTTTATTTTCCCTACATTTGTTTCCCGTTCCTTTTCTTTTCTTTCTCCTTTCTTTCTTTCAGTTCCTTTTCCAGTATCCTTTCTTTACACCCTTTGATCGAAACAGCAAGCGTGGATCCCATCGGGTACGATGGACGTGAGGGGGTGCTAATACCTTCCTCTCGCGTAACCGACTCCCGAACCCATTTCTCTTGGTCGTAAGACCATGCTTTTCCTTTCTCTCAGGTTTACGCGGTGTTTCCTTTCCCTCTCTTGGGATAAATACACATTGCTGGCGACTCTGTTTCGGTGCCACTTTCGCGTTTGTACTAGGATGAAAATCCCGGGAGCGACACTTGTAAGGTTTCCTTCTCTTGAGGAAGATGAAGACTCGAGTTTCTTGTCTACTAAAGAGTTGAAGAGACTTTTAGCGGATGAAGCTCAGTTGTTTGGTTTGTTTGCTTCATTGACTGTGGATAGTCAAGTTTTTCTTGATGTGTTTCCTGTTGTGTGCGAATTTCCTGAGGTGTTTCCTGATGATATTTCAGATGTGCCACCGGTGAGAGAGGTTGAATTTTCTATTGATCTAGTTCCTGGTACTAGACCTGTTTCTATGGCACCTTATAGAATGTCGGCATCTGAATTGGTGGAGTTGAAAAAGCAGTTAAATGAGTTGTTGGAAAAGAGGTTCGTGAGGCCAAGTGTTTCTCCTTGGGGTGCTCCAGTTTTGTTGGTGAAAAAGAAAGATGGGAGTATGCGATTATGTATTGATTATCGCCAGTTGAATAAGGTGACAATTAAGAACAAATATCCGCTTCCAAGGATTGATGGTCTGATGGATCAGTTGGTTGGTGCTTGTGTGTTTAGTAAGATCGATTTGAGATCGGGGTATCATCAGATAAGGGTGAAGGAAGAGGATATTCAGAAGACGACCTTTAGAACACGTTACGGTCATTATGAATATTCGGTGATGCCGTTCGGGGTTTCTAATGCGCCTGGTGTGTTTATGGAATACATGAATCAGATTTTCCACGAGCATTTGGATCGTTTTGTGGTGGCGTTTATTGATGATATTTTAATCTATTCTAAGTCTCGGGAAGAACATGCAGAACATTTGCGTATTGTTTTGCAGGTTTTGAAGGAAAGGAAGCTTTTTGCCAAATTGTCCAAGTGTGAATTCTGGTTGTCTGAGGTGAGTTTTCTTGGGCACGTAATTTCAGGTAATGGTATTGCTGTGGATCCATCTAAAGTAGAAGCAGTTCTACAATGGGAGGCTCCTAGATCCGTTACCGAGATTCGAAGCTTTTTGGGTTTGGCTAGTTATTACCGGAGGTTCATTGAGGGTTTTTCTAAGCTTGCTCTTCCTTTGACGCAGTTGACTTGTAAGGGCAAAACATTCATTTGGGATATTCAACGTGAAGAAAGTTTTTGTGAGCTGAAGAGGAGATTGACGACAGCTCCTATTCTGATTTTACCTAATCCTAATGAACCATTTGTTGTGTATTGCGATGCTTCTTTAATTGGTTTGGGTGGTGTTCTGATGCAGGAAGGTGAAGTGGTAGCTTATGCTTCAAGGCAGCTAAGAGTTCATGAGAAAAACTATCCTACTCATGATCTTGAATTAGCGGCTGTGGTTTTTGTGTTGAAGATTTGGAGGCACTATCTCTATGGTGCAAGGTTCGAGGTCTTTAGTGATCATAAAAGCTTGAAATATTTATTTGATCAGAAAGAGTTGAACATGAGGCAGCGGAGATGGTTGGAATTCTTGAAATACTACGACTTTGGCTTGAATTACCATCCTGGTAAAGCTAATGTGGTAGCCGATGCATTGAGCCGGAAATCGTTGCATATGTCCGCTTTGATGGTGAAAGAGTTGGAACTTTTGGAATCATTTAGAGATTTGAGTTTGGTATGTGAAGTGACATCGGTTAGTGTGAGGCTTGGGATGTTGAAAGTTACGAATGAATTTTTGTTGTCGGTTAGTGAGAAACAAAAGCTGGATTTGAAATTCGTTGATTTGATGAAGAATGAGAATGTGGATTTCAAGGTTGATAATTTTGGTGTTTTGAGATTCCGTGGTCGTATTTGTATACCTGATGATGAGGAGTTGAAAAGAATGATTTTGGAGGAAGGACACCGGAGTAATTTAAGTATACATCCGGGTGCGAATAAGATGTACCAAGATTTGAAGAAGATTTTCTGGTGGTCTGGTTTGAAAAGAGATGTGGCTCAGTTTGTGTATGCTTGTTTGACTTGTCAGAAATCGAAAGTGGAACATTTGAGACCTAGTGGTTTGTTGCAACCGTTGGATATTCCTGAGTGGAAATGGGATAGCATTTCGATGGATTTTGTGACGGGATTACCGAACACTCAGCATGGGCATAATGCTATTTGGGTGATTGTGGACAGGCTGACTAAATCGGCGCATTTTATTCCGATTGACATCAGTTTTTCTTTGGAACGGTTAGCTGAGATCTATATCAGTGTGGTGGTGAAATTGCATGGGGTTCCTTTGAGTATTGTTTCTGATCGAGATCCTAGGTTTACATCGAGATTTTGGGAAAGTTTACAGAAGGCTTTGGGTTCTAGATTGAGGTTGAGTTCGGCTTATCATCTGCAGACAGATGGTCAGACCGAAAGAACTATTCAGTCGTTGGAGGATTTGTTGAGAGCGTGTGTTTTGGAACAAGGTGGTGCGTGGGACGGTTATCTTGCTTTGATTGAGTTCACGTATAATAACAGTTTCCATTCTAGTATCGGAATGGCACCTTTTGAGGCCTTATATGGACGAAGATGTCGAACGCCGTTGTGTTGGCACGAAACTGGTGAGAGTTCTGTGGTTGGACCGGAATTAGTGCAACAGACGACGGAAAAGGTAAAGTTTATTCGTGAGAAAATGAAGGCTTCTCAGGATAGACAAAGGAGTTATCATGATCGGAGACGGAAGGATCTTTAGTTTCAAGAGGGTGATCACGTATTTCTGAGGGTTACGCCGGTAACGGGTGTTGGTCGTGCTTTGAAATCTAAGAAGCTTACTTCTCGATTTATTGGTCCTTACCAGATATCTGCGAGAGTTGGTGCTGTAGCATATCGTGTGGCGTTACCGCCGAATCTGTCGAATTTGCATGATGTTTTTCATGTTTCACAGCTTCGGAAGTATGTTCCGGACCCTTCACATGTGATTCCGATGGACGAGGTTGAGGTAAGGGATAACCTTACGGTCGAGGCATTACCGGTTGGTAATTTGGATCGCGAGGTGAAGCGGTTGAGGGGTAAAGAGATTGCACTTGTGAAAGTGGCGTGGGGAGGCGTTGCTGAGGGTAATTTGACGTGGGAATTGGAAAGTAGGATGCGGGAGTCGTATCCAGAGATGTTTGTATCAGGTAAGATTTTCGAGGACGAAAATTTCTAAGTGGGGGAGAATTGTAACGCCCCAGTTTTTGCCAATTTTATTTTATTGAGTCTTTTTGGATTATTTTATTATTATTTTATTGTAATTTCAACTTTTGTGTGAAAATGTGTTATTTTTAGTCGTGAATATATTTTATCGCGTTTTGGGATCGTTTGCGAGAAATTTGAGTGTGGGGGTATTTTGGTCATTTTATAATATTTTTCATTAAGTTAGTAAGATAGAATTGGAAAGAGAGAAAATAGAGAGAAAGAAAGAAGAAAGAAGGGAAAAGAGAAGAAAAGAGGAGAAGAGAGAAAATTGGAAAAACTGTGAAAATCATCAAGATCAATTCCTAGAATCGAATTAAATCGGGTAAGGGTGCGAAACTCGATTATATTATACTTGTGTATGGTTATGTATGTGTGTGTGTATGTGTTTTGGTGGTGTTTTATAGCTTTTGATTTTAGGTCGGATTGTGGGAATCGATGGTTTAACGGTTGGAAATCGATGTAAAGGTGGTAGTTTGGTTGTTGACATGATTAGAATAGGTTCTGATTGAAATATGTTGATTTGGAAATGGTTTGGGTTGGAAAATATCATTTTTGGGTTTTCAACAGCGCTGAAGGATTCTGAGATTTCGCAGGTTCGCCTAGCGAACCATTCAGCGAAGGGTAGCGAAGGTTCGCTACGGGTATTCGCCTAGCGAAGGCATGAGCGAAGGTTCGCTAGAGTGTTCGCCTAGCGAACTTTGGGTGTTTTTGGTTCTGACTTGGTTCGCCAAGTGTTCGCCTAGCGAACTTTGTGTCTGTTTTTAGCTAACAGGTGGTTCGCTGGAACATTCTCCTAGCGAAGGAGCTAGCGAATGCTCGCGAGGGATGTTCGCCTAGCGAAGGAGCTAGTGAATGCTCGCGAGGGAGGTTCGCCCAGCGAACAGTGCTGTTCGTGTAATTTTGATTTCTGCATAACTTTTGATCTGTGATTCGGTTTGAGGCGTGGTTTGATGCGTTGGAAAGCCATTGAGCTGTACTTTCTTATTTTGATGGTTTAGAATTGTTAGCCGATTTTATTTTGTCGGTAAATGTGAATAGTGTCAATGGTCGACTTTTGTCGTTTTAATGGTGCGTATTTGACTTGTGTTATGCTTTATGGTGTTGCTTCGAATGTGGTATGACTTATGTGCTGTTGTGATGATGATTTGTAGCCGTAAGGCAAGAAAATGCTAAGTGTGGTATTTGATGATATATGCATAATTGTGAATGTGTGCATGGATGCAATGTGAGTGTCATGAGTCATTGTATGCCAAGCATCATAATGTGCATTGTGGAAACGTCCTGAGAGACGGTTTGATTCCTGATGGAATATGCTATACCATCGTGTGCCTCGAAAATATGAGGCGATGCCTGAGGACTTAAAGCGATGGGTATAGACGATTGTGGGCTCCTTTGGAGACTTAAAGCAATCCTTAACGTCGTATGCCTCGAAAATATGAGGAGATGCCTGAGGACTTAAAGCGACGGGTGAACATCGTAGGCCTGACGGGGAGTTACTTGAGATTCTCAATAACGAGCGATGGTTCCAATAGTTCCTGAGTGGACTAATGACGTGACATGACGTGACAATGGAAGTCGGTACCGCATGGCATGTGCATAGAGCCGTTGTGTCGGTCTATGTGCATTGCATAAATCATGAATTAATTGTGTGTGAATTTGTGAATGTGATTAATGAAAGGGGATATGTGTGATTGTATTGTGAATGATTGATGTGCAGTGGTAATTGATACGTGTGAATTGTACTGTGTGTTGTTATAATTTATCTGTGTGCTTTGGTGGTGAGAATATGTTATTTGTGCATTCCTGTGTTAATATATAATCTTATGCAATTATATTATGGTTGTTTTTCTCACCCTTCTGTTGTTTTATAACGCTCTATGAGGCGTTGCAGATTAGTGTTGCTGGAGGTATTCTTTTGTGAAGCGTTGCGTCTTCATTATTTTGGTCGGTCGGCTCTGATATGTGACTCCGGGTAGCATAGGGTGGCCGTTTGTGATTGTTTTGTATATCTGATGATTATATTTTGGTTGTACAGTTATAACTTGATGTATGACAGCCAAGTTTATATGTATATGTGTTATTCAGATTTTAGATCTTTCCGCTTTAATTCTAATTTCTGAAAAGTGGGTGTAAGGAACAAAGTTTCCTCTTTATGATTGTTACCCCACGTTGCATATCTAGATGAGCAGGTGTTGCATGTTATGTGTATGTTTGGTTACTTTGATGTGATTCTCCCTTTCTATGCCATGATGTTTCAAATATACTCTGATCAATTTTCGAATTTTCTTTTTACCGCTTTAATTGCGTGCTAATTGGGGGTATAGATTGGGGGCGTCACAAAGAGCACCTAAAGCGATCGGATCGTGAGCCTTATACAAAGAGGACCTAAAGTGATCCATAAACGTCGTGAGCCTTATACCAAGAGGACCTAAAGCGACGGGTAACGCCGTTTGCCCTACGGGGAGTTACACTAAGTAACAAGCGATGATTCCAATAATTCCTTAGTGAATTAATGATGAGAATGATGGATGGAATGGTACCGCATTACATTGCATAGAGTCGTCGTGTCGGTCTCTGTGCATTTGCATAAATCATGAATGGATTGATTATGTGTGGGAATTGTGAATGGGATCGATGAGTTGATATATATATATTGGTGATAAATGTATTGAACATGATTGATATGCCTTAGCGATGGATGCATGAATTATGAATTGTGTTGGTTTGTATTTGAATTATAGTATATGTTGTGGTGAGAATGTTGTTATGTGCGTATTTCCTGTTATTACATAATTGTATGCAACTATATTATAATTGTGTTTCTCACCCTTCTGCTATTTTGAATGCTCTATGAGGCATTGCAGATTAGATGCTGGAGGTCTTTTTGTGAAGCTTATGTCTTCATTCTTTTGTCGGTCGGCTCTGATATGTAGCACCGGGTAGTCGGGGAGATCGTTGTGTGACATTATGTATATATATCTTTTTGGATTGTACATGTATGATTCTGTATAAGACAGACAAACTTTTATGTTTATATATATGAGATTTCAGTAACAGATTTTCTGCTTTTATTCTGTAGCTGAATTGTGGGTGTTAGGAACTGAGTTCCTCTGTTTGTGTTGCTGCCTGGATGTTGCATATCTATATGAGCAGGTTGTTGTATTTCATTCTAATTGATGTGACGCTCCAGTCTATGCCATGAATGTTTTAATTACACTATGATCATTTGTTATCGCTTTAATTACTCGGGTTATAGATTGGGGGTGTTACATTACCTTTCGGATCACAATTTCCGTATATTATTTCGATTTCTGACCTCGGTATTAATCTCGGACTCTGTGCGGGATAGCAAAATGGCGTAGGCACCTCTTCCTGAGACATATAACCGTCCTCGTTAAGATAGGACTTCCATTCCTCCTGTGTGTCGGAGGAATATCCCTCGTTGATAGTATGTACTTCTTGAGACACTGGGTGAAGGAAACCTCCACTATGGAAGAATTTATGAATAGGATGAAGACTTTCATCGTTAGCAGCAGTCTGGGTACAGGTTACAGAAAAACCAAGACCTTTCTTTGTTTTATTATCAGTAGGAATGACAAGCTGTCCCCATCCTTTTGCGTTGTTACTCTCGATTACTTTGAGAGCATCTTTGTATGAGGAAATCGATGTTCCTTTTTCGGACTGATTGTCATTGTGCACCGAAAGTGCTTGGAACTGAGTTCCAACGACCTCCTCTGGTTCTACAGAAGTGGATAATGAAAGGTTACTCATGATCAGGGCTTGTTCTCCGCAGACCGTGACGAGTTGGTCATTCTTGACGAACTTCAGCTTCTGGTGAAGTGTCGAAGTTACTGCCCCAGCCTGGTGTATCCAAGGTCGTCCTAATAAGCAACTTTATATTGCTCCGATGTCCATGACCTGGAAAGTGACTAGGAAAGTGTGAGGACCGATAGTTATGGGAAGGTCGACTTCGCCAATAAATGCTTTCCGAGACCCGTCAAATGCTTTGACGATGACCTCACTGCGCCTCATCGGGGGTCCTTTGAATGATAGTTACATCAGAGTGGACTTCGGCATGACGTTGAGAGCCGATCCAGTGTCTACCAGTACACTGGCTAAAGCATCGTCCTGGAAATTGATGTGATATTGAGCGCCATGTTGTGACTTTGCCCTTCTTCCGGCAGTTCTTCATCACTAAACCCCAAGTTGTTGCAGGAAGTGATGTTAGAGACGATGCTATCGAACTGTCGTATTGACATATCCTGTTCCACAAAGGCTTGTTCTAATACTTTCTGAAGAGCCTCTCTGTGGGCTTCAGAACTAAGTAAAAGAGATAACACAGAGATCTTTGAAGGAGTTTGTAACAGCTGATCAACAATGTTGTATTCACTCATTTGGATGAGCTTCAGCATCTCATCATCGTTCTTTGAAAGGTCGGGATCACTAGATTGACCAACTGGTAGATTAGGAACTTCTGTTAGAGGTTCCTTTTCTCTGCTGGGTTCTCCAACTCCTTTGTTGAATATTCTACCGCTCCGTGTTACTCGACTGATGTCTGCAATATTCACGACGGAGGGTAATGGAATTTCCTTTCCATTCTCAACTGTTGTTGCACCGTATTTGTAAGGGATCACCTTATCAGATTCATACGGTAATGGTCCCAGCAGGTAGATAACTATAGGAGCCTTCTGATTTTTCTGATTGTCGTAAGTAACTTCAATCAGTTCCTAGTTAAGAACCTTCGATTCGTCAAGTAGAGGGATGATGGTACAAACATCCTTGGTCCACTCAGGATCAGAGATTACAACCACATCTTTGATTTGATCAGCGAAGTAGTCTGGCATCCAGTTGATAGACCCTGAAACTAAATATTGTTGAATCTCTTTGTGGTCCAGCTGACCTTGAAGGGCTGCTCGCACGAGGTAGCATCCTTGGTTATTTTCCGAGTAGACTCTACAACGCTCATAGTTATGTGGTGGCACCTGCCCACGTCCGCTTTGAATGCAGTGTAACTTCACTAGATCTGTTTTCGTTGATCGAACATCCTGACTTTGATGCCGAGTAGGATTCCCATTAATCATGCTGACTTGCTGCGTGTCTTCATCCATATAGATCTGAAGCCACCAGTGGTTTAGCAAGTGTTGCAAAGTTCTTTGAACGAGAGCACATCCTTGGTTACTCTCACGGCATACTTTACAATTCAGATAATCATGTGAAGTGAGAAAACCGAGTTGGACTTGCTTGGCATGTAACTCACCCAAGCTGGTATTCATCAAACGAATATCAAAGATTTGAACCATGTTAATCTGATAAAGATTTTTATCATGGTAGTCCTTGATCCACCCAAGATCCACCTGACGCTGGAGGGCCTCTTGTACAAAAGAGCATCCCTGTTTGTTTACCGAGCAAGTCAGACAGGAATCGTAATCATGCCGTGGCAGATTATGATATTGGCTTTGCCTTGAGTGCATTTCCACCAGGTTGACATTCATCGCACGGATGTCATGGTTCTGAATGACGTTGGAATTTGTATAAGTCATGTTAACTCCACGAACTCGGTGTTCTTGGATCCATCCGAGATCCAACTGTTCCTGTAGAGCTGATTGCACCATAAAACATCCTTGATTGTTTTTAGAGCAGATATCACACTGGTGATAATTATGAGGTGGTACATGGTCGTACCCACTCTGTCTACAATGCATCTTGACCAAGTTGGCCCTTAATAAGAGTACCTCATGAATTTGATAGCTGTTATTGGACGCTCCCTCTATCAAATTTACCGCAGCTTTTTCGTGTTAATGCCGCGGGTTTGTGAGAACATTCGGATTCGTATCTTTGAAAGATAAGACCCCGCTCCTAACAAACTTTTGCACATCGGATTTGAAACTGAGGCAGTTTTCTATATTATGCCCTGGTCCTCCTTGATGATAAGGGCAAGTCTGATCTGCTTTGAACTGAAAAGGAAGATTCTCCGGTACTGTAAGAGGAGACCTGGTTTGGACATGTCCCTTGACCAGTAATAATGGAAACAATTCTGCGTACAACATTGGTATAGGGTCAAACCCTGGTGGTCGCGTTGTGCGGTTGTCGTTGTTGTACTGAGGACGAGCCTACTGAAGAGGAGGTTGTGTCCTTTGCTGATATTGTTGTTGATTCGGTTGGCACTTCGCAACCTGAGGTTGATACGTTAGAACAGGCGCATGATTGATAGCAGGGGTTACCGCTGCTACTGGTTGGTATCGTCGCCTTTGCTTTCTGAGAGAGATATTCCCAATATCCTGCTCTTTTTTTTTGGGAGAGCACTACCATATCATTTTGTACTGCTTGATGATCCAGCGTCTTTAACTAAATGTCCTTCTTGGTCGGCTTCCTCAAGACGAACTCCCATGCCCACCATCTCGGTGAAGTCACTGGGCGACCTGGCAATCATTCTGTCGTAGTAAAATGAGCTTAAGGTTTTCAAGAAGATCTTTGTCATCTCTTTTTCTTCAAGAGGGGGATAAATCTGAGCGACAATTTCACGCCATCTCTGAGCGTACTCTTTAAAGGTTTCCTTGTCCTTCTGTGACATTGATCTAAGCTGATCTCTTTCTGGTGCCATGTCCAAGTTGTACTTATATTGTTGAACGAAGGCAGTGCCAAGATCTCTGAAAGTGGCGATCTTAGTGCGGTTTAAACCCATGTACCATTTTAATGCGGCACCGGTTAAACTATCTTGAAAGTAGTGGATCAGTAGCTCCAGGTTCTTTGTCTGAGCTGACATTCGCCGAGCGTACATCACCAAATGGCTCTGAGGGCAAGAGTTGCCCTTGTACTTTTCGAAGTCGGGCACCTAGAACTTGTGAAGAACTTTCACATTGGGGACCAAACAAAGGTCTGCGGCGTCTTTTCCAAATAAGTCCTGACCGCGAATGGCTTGCAGTTCCTTCTGCATTTCCAGGAATTGTTCCTGGAACTCATTCATTCTGTCGAACATACTTTCATTTCCACCAGAGGGTATCTGTGGAATTTGTCCTTCCGGGACAGTGTGTACCACGGGTGGTGGTATAGTCATTATGGTCGAGACTCTTGGTGCCTCCCGAAGTTTGTAACCTTCAGGAGTTGCTGTCATGCCCCTTGCATCTTCGTTTTCCTGAAGTTTGTAACCTTCAAGCCCAGCGGCTCCTGCTGAAGTTTCTGGATCTTCAGTGATTGGCGGAATATATCCTTCTGGGATATAGTT
This sequence comes from Lathyrus tuberosus, assembly GCA_022829125.1. Classification (NCBI taxonomy): domain Eukaryota; kingdom Viridiplantae; phylum Streptophyta; class Magnoliopsida; order Fabales; family Fabaceae; genus Lathyrus; species Lathyrus tuberosus. Next base: position 19,424,326 of record JALAZF010000003.1, read on the forward strand.
AATAGGCATGCCCCAGGGACGATCTTTCGGCATTTTGTACCTAGGATCATACTTCTCCACTATGGGCGTCGATGTAATCTCTGAGATCACATTCCTTTGTTATTGCATTTGATCTTCTGCTAGAGCTTGCATGTCGTTATGAAGCTTTCTCAGATCCTCTTTCAGAGTGTCGATCTCTTCTCTCAACTCTCTATTCTCTTCCTCGAGATCATCCATCTTTTTCTGATGATTGGCCCGAGTATTGTACGAATGAGACAGTTTAACTCTAGAATCGAGACGCAAATGTGAGATTCGTAGGTAAGAAGAATGCGTTATGCGAGAATGATGAATGATATGCAATGATTATATTAATTGTACATTTTTTGTTTATTCAAAGTAAACTTTGACAATTGGATTGCAAATATCAAACAATGAGGAAACCCCATTTTATTGAATTCAAAGGATTGCGGAAATGGAAATACAGTAATTTACATAGTGTTGCGAAAGGAAATATAAGCTAATGGATTTTTAGTTCTCTCTGAGGAGAGCTTAGGTGCTGGTTCTGGTACTTTCCTTTTCTTTGACCGGGGCTCTTCGGCCGTTGTCGGGTTGTCATTCCTTTGCCAAGCAAAAGGAGCGAGCAAATTCCTTTAGTCATCCTGATTCTCCACAGCATGTTGCTCTAAAATCTCAATCAGAGCATCTTTTTCTTTTAACAGTTGCTGTAATTTCTTGCACTCTATATTGAGAATACGGCACTTGTTCCTCCAAGACCTCTTCTCCTGCTGAACTTTGCTGAGAGTAACCTGAAGCTTTTCCGTCTCAGACATAAAATAAAGGGCAGAGTCCCTTAATGGAAGAACTTCCTGACGAGGGTAAGGTGTCCTCAGCTTGAGAGCTCTAGTTTGTACCCAGTGGAGATAAGGCTCCACCGAGACATAGTCTGGTTTTCCTAGAGACTCTCTTCCTTTCCTATGAACGTGTTTCCAGGCATGCACTATTTCCATCTTTAGTGCCCTATCATTTTCTCCTTCCTTGAAGAAAAGACCTTCCAGATGAGCATTACGCGGGATATGTCTCATCGGGTATCCAAATTGACGACGAACTAAAACTGGATGATAATTGATTCCTCCCTTAGTTCCTATAAGGGGTACATTTGGGAAGTTTCCACAACGGTCAATGATTCTGATCCCGTCATAGATTCGATTATACCAATTGATGTCGGAGTTGGTAAGAGACATGATTCTCTGCGACCAACGTAAAGTATTCTTTTGATCCTAAAATGCAGCAGACTTTGGAAAATGGGAAGTGAACCATTTGTAAAGCAAAGGTACACAGCACGTGATCATTCCTCCACTATATAAATTCCTTAAGTGTACCGAATGATACGCATCCGTGAGTAAGGTCGGTACGGGATTTCCAATCAGACAAATCTTAATGGCATTGATATCTGTAAATTTATGGATGTTGGGAAATAAAAATAACCCGTAGGTGAGCAAAACAAAGATGCTCTCGAAAGCGGCCACGTTCCCTCTACTAGCAAAGTATAGAGCTTTCTTTGTCAAGAACTGGGCTGGCAAACCCTGAATTTCACCCTTAGTGGTTATGTGAGTCCCGATCTCTGACTCATCCAAATAAATTACTCTTGCAATGGTCTGATCCTTTGGAATTTCTTCCAGTCCTGAAAAGGGAGCCTGATCAGTAATATGTAGATCAGTCAGGTAAGAGTACTCCTCCAGTGTTGGTGCTAGTTGATAATCTGGGAATGTGAATCAGTGATAGACCGGATCGTAAAACTGGATTAGCGTGGACAGGATTCCTTCAATTACATGGACCTTTTACAGGGACAGCAGCCCTCCGTACTTGGCTCTGAAAGCCTCGTGGTTGGTGATCATCCTCGCCAGACTTCTCAAATCCTATAGTTTTGGAACCTTGAAGGTGTACTTATGAGTTTTCCTTCTACCGAAATCCATAACGCAATCTCTTTTCTCTGACATTTGCAATCATCGTCTTAGTTTAATTTGAAAAAGAGAGACTAGAAGAGAAGATTTTTCTTTGTTTTAATGTTTTTTAAATGAATGTATGAATGCAGCACACAAAAACATAGAAAAAACATGGGGTCAAAGGGTCGGTGTCACGAAGTCAAGGCTCTACCCCCCCCCCCCCCCCAAAGGTTTATACTGGTGATTTTTTGTACCTTTCTGCAAAATCATTTACCCCTCTTGGGATAACAACAGCAAGCGGATCGCCAGCGAGCTGATGTATCTTAGAGTGATCTCAGATGAGGGTAGTATCGCGTGACAACTATTTCCGATAGCTTCTGCACTACAAAATGGTTTCAGCCTATTAAAAACCTCAGCTTCTCAGATAACCCAGTCGGCCACACTACTTTCAACAACCGAAGTCGTATAGGCAATGTATCTGCAAAGGGAGTCTCCCCTGAGTTTGATGGTCGACCGGGGACTCTTAACTGGGATTCACTCCCAGCAAGATTACCTGTATTGCCATCACCTATCTTAGGTGTATACTTAATCTTTCCACATGCGACATCACACGTATTCCCATTAGCAGAAAAATAAACACAGATATCAATTAGGAAAAGCAGTATATATATTTGTCTTAATCATCCTAGACCTCTAGTCTTATGATCCTATACAGACAATGACTCCCCAACAGAGTCTCCATTTCTGCGACATCTTGTTGAATTTAAGGGTTTCCACCGAAGATTGTAAGAAAGAGAAGAAGGCCCCATGGTGGGCGCCATTTTTCTGTAGTGCGATTTTTGTGGTCCTGAGTCACGATCGTTTGGGTACTACAGTTCGATTCATTTTTTATCCTATTGAGCTGATTAAGGAAGGGAAATAGATGTCTCCAATTAACCCTGCTTGCATACTGAGTTTAAGCAGCGGTGTGTTTGGTTACAGATGTGATTAAGATGTGGGTCCTTCTTCGATTTATTTTGTTAAAATCATAATGTCTGGATCATTTGCGAGGTTTTTGGTAAGATGTTAGGACTTGGTGCTTTTGGGTCGATATATGGGGGTACTGGATTTGGGTCTTTGATTAGTATGCTCGTTAAGATTTTTTGTAATCGTATGCCTACGTATTCCCGTTTAACGAAACAGGGAAATCAGAGCGATCGTAGTTCCTCCTATTCTATGGGAGGAAAAAAAGTTGTTTTGGTGTCTTGTTCAAAGCCTAAGACGTGAAGCTAAAGGTGGTTTGTATCTTGTTCAAAGCCCAAGATGTGAAGCTAAAGGGTTAGAGAGAGTTTGTCATCTCTAAAGAGGAGTTGTTGATGTTTGTATGCTGTGAGCAAGGCACAAATTTGATGCTAAAAGGTTGATTGGCTCAACCGGGGTTTTCCTTATACAAAGCCTAAGCGGAGGCTAGAAGTTTGACTTTTTCGGGGAAAATGTTCTTTCTGTCTTGTACAAAGCCCAAGATTGAGGCTAAAAGGAAGTTGACTCAACAAGAGTTTCTTTTATACTCAACAAGAGAGTGATTTTATATGTCTTGTACAAAGCCCAAGACGAAGGCTAAAAGGTGGTTGACTCAACGAGAGAGTCTTTTATACTCAACAAGAGAGTGATTGACTCAACAAGAGATTCTGAAAAAGGTGATTGGCTCAACAAGAGAGTCTTTTATACTCAACAAGAGAGTGTTTTGATGTCTCGTACGAAGCCTGAGATTGAGGCTTAAAATGGTTTGACTCAACAAGAGAGTCTTTTATACTCGACAAGAGAGTGTTTATGTGCCTTGTACGCAGCCCAAGACGGAGGCTAAAAGGAGATTGACTCAACAAGAGAGCCTTTTTATACTCAACAAGAGAGTGTTTTTGCGTGTCTTGTACAAATCCCAAGACGGAGGCTAAAAGGTGTTTGACTCAACAAGAGAGTCTGAAAAGGTTAGCTCCACTGGGGAGAATCATTTGTACAAAGCCCAAGAGGAGGCTGTCTTATCGCTGTGGATTCTGGAGATCCTGAAGCGGTTCCAAGTGTGGGGAACTCTCATGGGAGAGACCAGGGTTTCTTCCTATGTTGGGAAAGAGCTTGAGAATGTCTTCGAGACTCAAGGGTCTTAGACTGTCCAAGTCTAGAGTTTTATCTTTTGTACAATGCCCAAGAGGAGGCACGGGCATTAAGGGATGAGTATTAACCCTAAAATGGCCGGAGTTTTGACACTGGGAAGACTACTCTAGCAAAGGATGACTAAGTTCTGTCTTATACCTTTAAGAGGTCATCAAGGTCCTTGTATTAAGCCCAAGAGAAGGCATGAGAACTTATAAGAAGCCGACGGGTCCTTGTACAACGCCCAAGAGGAGGCGGGAATGCTTTTAGGAAGCCTGTGGTCCCCCCCCCCCCAAACCCCGAGAAGTTCAAGACATGCTATTCACCAAGAATATATCAAGCCAGGAAAGTCTGAGAATTTGGAAGAAACTCAAGAGATGCCATTCACGGAGAAAAGATCATCTCTGGGGAGTTAGAGTTTCTTTGAAAATGTCTAAGGGTGACAGTCTAAGAAAGGGTTCACCGAGAATGCTGCCTTTCACGTCTCCATATTGTTTAACCCCAAGAGGAGGGAAGACTGTATCTGGAAATCCTATAGGGATCTAGTTTTGTTTGTATTTAAGAGTGACCAACAGGGCTTTACCTAGTGCTAGATGTAGTTGCCGGGGAAAACTCTAAATAACTATACTAGTATTACACAGTGGATATTGGATAAGTATATAAAAGTTTGTGAAAGAAGACTTACAGTGAAACAGCCCCACAATACAGTTATATACATATGAAAGCAGTAAATGAAAGCGGATAAACACTTACACGTTGTAGAGCTTCCATGTTGTTTTGTTAGTTGTTCAACAAATAAAGTTTTGATAACAACATATTCAAAATCAAAGGAGAAATTATTTTGAAGAGATTGTTAGGGCTTACAACTCAAGGAAAAGCCCAAGTTTTAACGATGATCGCACCGTTATTTTTGAAAATACAGTGGGACTTACACAATGACTGAGGCCTAAGAAGTTTTGGTTTTCGAAAAGGGTTGGGTCTTTGTTGGAATACAAGTAGAGTTCGGGTTTAGTGTTATCGTTCCACAGAGATTGTTCGTGATATTACTGTCGTTCGACAGTCGTAAGGTTTCAAACGTTAAAGTAACAAGGGGTTTTAGGTTGTTTTCGCAACGGTTGCATTCAAAGTTAATTAAAAGCAGTAAAGGATTGTTTTAACGGTTTATAAAAACATGTCAAGGTTAGGGTTCGACAACCCACTTTGCACGTATATAATCGATAAAGCTAATGAACTCGGTTAAATGATAAATACAATCACATATCCTCCCAATATGTTTATCTCTAACACATATTGTGAGTTTTGCCATTTTGATCCTTTGTTGATTTCTCACACAAACTATCAAAATGACAACATTAAAGTTCAATATTTGGTGAACATCACACACATTGCTATCTCTAGCCAATGTACATTGATGGATGACAAACCTAGGTAAAGAGTTCGAGCATATTTCTCAATCATGAACCAACACAAGGAATAAACATAAAATCAAGGTTTATCATCATACATTCATCATTCAAGAGTTCACAAGATAGGATCAATCCATATACATACAAAGTAAAGGTTTACTTACATCTAACCTTGACACAAAAGAGAAATTAGCTACACATATTCATGGTAGCTTGATCAATAAGAATCGGTAGAAGAGAAACGAGCATCAACGACGATTTTATCGACAAAATGATGCTTTTTATCTTCCACAAATGAGATGCTACAGTGTAATATATTTTGATCTCAGAATGTAATAATCAATCCCCAAAAAAACTGATTAAACCACTTTATAAGGGGGCTGAGTGTCGCGAAGCGCGCTGAGCGCGCAGGAGCGCGCTGAGCGAGCGCAACTTAAAAGTTAAACCGCCAAACCGCGCTGAGCGCGCAAGCTACTGTAAGTCATTCCATCCTCGCGCTGGGAGCGCACTGAGCGCGCTCAAAGCATGCTCAAAAAATCCAAATTTCTTCAAACTATTTTTGTGGGATCCTCGAGGCTCCATTCCACACCCTTCCATGTAAAAATCTGCAATAAAAACACAAAAGATAGATAGATACGATAAATAATGAAATTAACTAGAAAACGGTTATAAACGGAAACAATGGGAAAAGGCAAGGATTTACGAATAAAGCTCACAAAAAGGTGCTAAAAACTAATCTAAATATTAACACTTTTTAGCACCTAACAACTCTCCCCAACTTGTCTCTTTGTTTGCCCTCAAACGAAAATAATTTAGAATAGAAGCAAGCGGAAAACAGGGAACAAACACCAACAAAACATAATGGTTCAAACTAAATAAACACGCACGCAAGTACCGCTCGTCCTTACAAAGAATGAAAATATGTAAATGAACTAAATTCTAAACATAATTAACAAGCACAATTCATAAGCAACAAATGCTCAAATTAGAATCACCTACTTTATTCGAATGAGCCTAGCTCAATATATCCAAGGGATAAAACACACTCATAGCAAAAGTGTCAGCATCCAGAAAATTCATGCATTCATCAAATCAATTCAACAAGAAAACCAAGGAAGCAAAGATCACTTAAGGGCTTCTAAAGGTTGTAACTAGGCAAGGTTAAACAAGAAAGGGATATTTGTAAAAAGGCCAATGAATCAAAGTGGTTAACAAAAATTATCAACAAATGAAGAACATGCCAATAACCCACTTAGACAAACCTCATAACAATTCAAATCAAACCTTTCTTTTCTTTTCTATTCTTTTCTTATGGTGCACTCTTTCATTTTCTTTTTCAAACAACTCCCTTTGGAGTGCAAAGCATAGCACATAATAGTGCTTCAAATTTCTTTCTTTCTTTACAAGAGGCACCAATTCACCACTCCATTTTCTTTTCAACAAACTAGCACAACTCTCCCCAACTTTAAACCATACTATAATTAATGGGCAATGTTCTTCAAAAGTATGTTCAAACAAAGGGTTAAGTGTAAAAACAAAAGAACTAGAATGAATCACAATGATTTTCATTTAGCATCAACAACCCACTATAAAGCGCATTCTTTTGATCATATGATGGGTAGATACAAGATTCATTCCAATTCAAGGCTCAACATGGCTAGCAAGTGCTCACACCTCTCATAAGGTAAAATTGAAGGTTATATGGATTGGTGGTTTTTCTCATAATCAAAAATTGCCTAGATCATTTCAATGTTTCCACGGTTTGCACATGAATAAAAGATTAAACATGAATCATACGAGCTAAACAAAAATTACTAAATCACTCAATATTTATGAACAATGGAGGGACTCACATTTGTGGTTGTGTCCTAATTGATTCCAAAATGAACAAAAATGCAAAATGAAGAAAAGCTTGAAAATCATGTGAAGCACAAAGTTCAAAAACATACTAACATTCTACCAAGCACAAAACAGAGTACCTTTGTGTGCACCAACTTAGACTTATATCATCACCATCAATGAAAGGTGAAGTGCACACTTAATGTTCAAAGAAAAGCTTGAAAATCATGTGAAGCACAAAGTTCAAAAACATACTAACATTCTACCAAGCACAAAACAGAGTACCTTTGTGTGCACCAACTTAGACTTATATCATCACCATCAATGAAAGGTGAAGTGCACACTTAATGTTCAAAGAAACACACTTGCTTCAACCATCCATTACCTTTTTAAAAAAATATAAAGTTGGCAAACAACAAAAATTTCTATCCAAACTAACCATATAAACATAAAACAACATCCACCCGGATGTTAAATTCATTAAATTAACCAAAAAAAATTTAATACCAAATTCAAACTCACATCCGCCCGGATGGAGACAACAAAATTCCTAGTAGTCAATACAAAATCCAACCATAATAGTTATACCAAGTAAAATAATAAAAACAAAACAAAATAACATAAAAGACTAGTCAAACCCCAACGTCAGTCAGAACTAGAGCTATCCACATCATCATCACCGCCATCGTCATCACGGTCACCTGCCCCCTCCGGAAAACCAGGCCTGCCCTCAGGCCAACGAGCATAAGCAATGAGTTCCTCGCGAGTCCTCGGCCGGTGGTCCACATGTGGCTCCCGAATCTGCAGTTGCAATTGCATCATAGAGTCATGCATAAATAATAAAGCTCGCTGATGAGCCTCGTGCATGGCCCAATTGGCCTCAGCACTCGGATCAAAAGCGTGCCCGCGCCCACGGCCACGAGCAGGAGCAGCAGCAGCTACAGGGACAGCCTGCTCAAAATCAATCGCCCCTATACAATGTCGAGTGACATAGTTATCATCAACAATCTGGAGCTTCACATTCGGGTGGGAAGGCAATGCAACTTGCGCCTCATGGCATAAATCCATAATCAAACCTGGATAAATGAGAGCGCAAGCCACACGGTCTCCAAGTGGTGTACCACTGGTGGCAGTTCTCTTCAATTCATTTGAAATAATCCGCCCAAAGTCCACGGTATGTCCCGCTGTGCACAAATGGAAAATTAGAGCCGCAGTCTCCATGGGAATAGATGAGGTGTGCCTTCTCGGTCGAAGGTTGTATAGAACAACCGACATGACAAACTGAGTGACAGAATCCAACACCCTTCTAGCAAACTTTATCGGCACACCAGCAGCACTTAAAATGTAAGTGCCCCCCTCTCTGCACAAAGACTCCCGAAGTTGGTCGGCATTCCAGTTCCGCCGAGCCAACGTCCGTGAAAAATCACATAAATCATCTTCCCCCAGCTGAGGTGGTCCCCCAAGATAGGTATTGATGGATTCCCTCGAGAAATTTATTACCTTTCCCCGAACCCATGTTTGAAAAGTGAACGTCACACCATCAGCTGGCAATGCATTAGCATAGAACTCCCTAACAATATCAATGTTGTACTCAGGGAAGGGGGAACCAAGCTTATCCCATGGCCCACCCTGCACAAAATGACTCATGTTCCTATGTGGACCATCAGGATCAATCATGATTAACCTGTCCGGCCATATTGATCTTTTTTCAAGCTCCACATATCTTTGTTGTTGCTCGAGGCCCACAAAACGCGTTGAATCAAATTGGCCAGCGGGAGCTCTTCGGTTAGGATTCGAAGTCGAACCAACACGTTGCTTCTTCCTTCCTGACATCTGAAAAACACAAGAAAAACAACGTACAAACAAAATAGTACCACAAGTTAGTGACAACAGCAAGCTAAAATTCCTAAATTATGTAAACAGTAATAAGAACAATGACAATATAGCAGAACAGAGTTGGGAAAAGGGGGAATTTTTCTGCAAATCTCAGAGCGCGCAGGAGCGCGCTGAGCGGGCTCGGCGAAATGCAGAAAAACTCCCCTCTGCACAGATGGCTCAAACAGAAAGACACAACCCCTAATTTCACTACACAGCCTGTTACAGAGAACTAAACATCAAAAATCAAAGCAAATTAACCTTTTTACAAACCCTAAGTCTAAAATTTCATACCCTAATTTCCACAATTCTAACTACTAACAACATGCAAGCATACTCAGTAAACTCTTACATAAAAATTCGTCATTACAGAGGTAAGGGAAAGAAGAAGAACATGAGCATCCCACAATTACTAACAATGTCCCAAAAATGGGTTTCTAATTGAAAAATGAAAATGTTGCTAAAACAAAAACTTACAATGCTTGATGATGATGATGGTTAGCAGAAAATGAAAAGGAGATGATGTAGAGGAGAGAAAATCCAAGGAAATTTGGAAAATTTTGAAGGAGAGAAAATGGAGGAAAAATGAGGGAAATGAGAAAAAGAGGCAAGGTTGTAAAACCCTAGCCACTTTAACATTAACCTGGGCCGGGTACATCATGGTGGGCCCAGAAATTCAAATATTTTTTTTTCAAAAATCGCAACCCGCGCTGAGCGGGCAAATAGCGCGCTGAGCGCGCTAGCCTCTGGAAGTATAGGTTCATTTTTTTCAAGAGCGCGCTACCTGCGCGCAGAGCAAACTCAAAAATTCTTCTAGCCGCAAAAAGACATCATCCACACGTTCAAAACATCACCCTAAACATCATACAACATCAATTTTTCACAAACCATGTCTAAACAGCAAATTCACTAGTAAAGACGATAAAAGCTTACAGTGTTGGGGTGCCTCCCAATGAGCGCTTGTTTAACGTCGGCTAAGCTCGACGGTCCAAGATGCTCAATTAAGAACATCAAGGAGAACAGTACTGGAAGCTCGATCGAAATTCCCTAGAAGGTAAATTTTTAGACGCTGACCGTTAACGGTCCAAGAGTCCTTCATTTCTAAGTCTTCGATAACAACCGCTCCAAAATCCTTCACTTCCTTCACACGAAAAGGTCCGGACCATTTGGACTTTAATTTTCCCGAAAAGAGTCTTAACCGAGAGTTAAACAGCAATACCAATTGTCCGGCCTTGAAGTCCTTTTTCTGGAGCTTCTTGTCATGGTACTTTTTCACTTTTTCTTTATACAACTAGCTTGAGTGGTATGCGGCATTACGCATTTCTTCCAACTCAAGAAGTTGCACTTTTCTTTTGGTCCCGGCCAAGTCCTTGTCAAAATTCAGCATTTTTAAGGCCCACAAGGCCTTGTGCTCCAATTCAACCGGTAAATGGTAAGTTTTACCATAAACCAATTGAAACGGAGTTAGACCAATTGGAGCTTTGTAAGCAGTGCGATATGCCCACAAAGCCTCATCCAATTTTTGTGACCAATCCTTTTTTGAACTAGACACGGTTTTTTCAAGGATTCTTTTTATCTCTCGGTTGGATACCTCAGCCTGACCATTCGACTGTGGGTGGTAAGGGGTCGCCACCTTATGTGATACACCATAGTGTTTTAAGACATTTTTGAGAGGTGTATTACAAAAGTGCGACCCACCATCGCTAATGAGCACCCGAGGAGTGCCAAAATGGGAAAAGATATATTTCTTTAAAAAATTTATCACCGTTTTGCCATCAGCCCTCGGTGAGGCAATCGCCTCAACCTACTTCGAAACGTAGTCAACGGCTACCAACATATATTCATTTCCAAAAGATGGTGGAAATGGACCAACAAAATCGATGCCCCAACAATCAAAAATTTCTACCTCTTGTATGTTTTGGAGAGGCATTTCATCTCATTGTCCAATTCCACCAGTTCTTTGGCACATGTCACAACTTTTGGCATGGAGATGTGCGTCTTTAAAAAGAGAAGGCCAATAAAAGCCAGATTGAAGGACTTTAGTGGCCGTTCTCACACCATTAAAATGGCCTCCATACGGCGAGTTGTGGCAATGCCAAAGAATGCTTTGAGCCTCATCACTTGTGACACACCTTCTCGAAAGGTTGTCACTTCCTAACTTAAATAAATGTGGGTCGTCCCATACGTAATAACTAGCATCCTAAAGGAACTTCCTTTTTTGGTTCCAAGTTAGGTCTTCGGGCACCCAACCAGTAGCCTTATGGTTAGCAAAATCTGCAAACCAAGGCCTAACTTGGACTTTAAAAAGTTTTTCATCAGGAAATTCCTCTTGGATTTCCTTTTCATCAATGGTGACCTCAACATTCACAAGGCGAGACAAGTGATCCGCCACCAAATTTTCCGAACCCTTTTTATCTTTTATTTCTAAATCGAACTCTTGTAATAAAAGGATCCATCGGATGAGCCTTTGCTTCGAATCCGGTTTGGTTAGCAAATACTTGATCGCCGAATGGTCAGTGTAAACAACAACTTTAGACCCGATGAGGTAGGATCTAAATTTCTCAAGCGCATGCACAATAGCAAGTAGTTCTTTTTCGGTTGTGGCATAATTAACTTGTACCTCATTTAAAACCTTACTTGCATAGTGTATGGCATGGAAATTTTTCTCCTTCCTCTGGCCAAGTACCGGTCCAACAGCATAATCGCTCGCATCGCACATAAGTTCAAAATTTTTGGTCCAATTTGGAGCGATTATTATTGGAGCGGTAACTAACTTTTCTTTTAAAATTTCGAAAGCGCGAAGACATTCATCGTCAAAAAGAAATACCTGGTCCTTGCTTAGCAAGTTGCTCAATGGTCTAGCCACCTTTGCAAAGTCTTTGATAAAACGCCGATAAAATCCAGCATGCCCAAGGAAGCTTCGGATCCCTTTCACGTTGGTCGGAGGAGGCAACTACTCTATCACTTCAACTTTCGCTCTATCAACCTCAAGGCCTTTGGACGAAACTTTGTGGCCGAGCAAAATTCCCTCCGTTACCATAAAGTGACACTTCTCCCAATTCAACACTAGGTTTGTCTTCACATAACTCTCTAGCACAGTTTCCAAATTTGTCAAGCATAAATTAAACGAACCTCCAAAAACGGAAAAGTCGTCCATGAACACTTCCATTGTCTTTTCTATTAAGTCGGAGAAGATGGCTTGAACGCACCGTTGGAAAGTTGTCGGCGCATTACATAAACCAAAAGGCATCTTACGATACGCAAAAATACCAAAGGGACACGTAAAGGTCGTCTTCTCATGATCGAACGGGTCAACCGCAATTTGGTTATACCCCGAATATCCGTCCAAAAAATAATAGAACTGCTGCCCGGATAACCTCTCTAACATTTGGTCCATAAACAGTAATGGAAAATGATCTTTTCTTGTCGCGGTGTTGAGCCGTCTATAATCAATGCACATCCTCCACCCCGTCACTGTTTTTGTTGGAACCAACTCATTGTTCTCGTTACGAATCACGGTCATTCCTCCCTTTTTTGTCACAACATGGACAGGACTAACCCAAGGGCTATCGGAAATCTGGTAAATCATACCGGCTTCCAATAGCTTAACCACTTCTTTTCTCACCACCTCTTTCATTGTTGGGTTCAAGCTGCGTTGCGGTTGGGCTACCGCCTTGAAATCTTCTTCCATCAAGATACGATGCATGCAATAAGCCGGGCTAATTCCTTTTAAATCGGAAAGGACCCAACCTATCGCATCTTGGTTTTTCTTCAAAACATGAATTAGACGGCCTTCCTCTTTTTTTGACAATACGTTACTAATGATAACCAGCTTGTTACCACCGTCATCAAGATAAACGTATTTTAAATTGGAAGGTAAGACCTTCAATTCAAGTGGTGAATTCTCAACTTTCACATCATGCTTTAACTCTTCCGGTTCTACCTCCCATGGTTGCAACTCTTTGAGGGAATCAAGCTCTTTTAAGCACTCTTCAAGAGCTCTTTCTTCTTCTTCGGAAAATACTTCAAAAGAATCATTAAGAGCCATTTCCAAAGGAGAGATTTCATGTACATGCTTAGAAACCTCCACAGTTGCATCTTCAATTGCATCGATCCGAAAGCTATCATGTTTATCTTTTGAATGTTTCATAGCTTCGAAAAGATCAAAACAAACCTCTTCATTTTGAACCCTCACCTTCATCAAACCGTCATCCACATCGATCACCATTCGGGCGGTTTTCATGAAAGGTCGGCCAAGAATTAAAGGTGCATCTTAATCTTCCTCCATATCGATAACAACAAAATCAACCGGGAAGAAAAATTTGTCAACTTTTACCAAGACATCTTGAGCTAACCCATGAGGGTGAGTTGTAGACTTGTCGGCCAATTGCAAAGTCATACGAATGGCTTTCATCTCAATGTTCCCAAGCTTCTTTATAATGGACAAAGGGATAAGATTAATGCTTGAGCCCAAATCAATTAAGCCCTTTCCAACATAGACGTCACCAATGGTAACCGGCAAAGTCACACGCCCCGGATCAACTTCTTTTTTAGGAAGAATTCTTTGGATGATTGCACTACAACTCGCGTCAAGAACAATAGTTTCCGGTTCCGAATACCTCTGCTTCTTTGTGAGAATATCTTTCATGAACTTTGCATACTTTGGCATTTGTTCCAAAGCTTTGGCAAATGGAATGTTAACTTGTAATTGCTTGAAGATGTCCATGAACCGCGTATAGTGCCTCTCATTTTCCTTCTTTGAAGGAGCATGAGGATATGGTAAGTTTTGGATCGGAATAGCGCTCACTAATTCCTTTCCCTTCTTTACTCTCCTAAGTCTCTCTTTTTTCTTCAACTCCTCACCACTATTATTTTCAACTTCAACCATGTCATTACTTTTATTTTCAACTACACCTTCACTTTCACGTTTATTTTCAACTACTTCCTCATCACTACAATCCTCCACAAGACCATCAAGTTTTTCTTCCTCCATTTTTTTCTCCTTTTCTTTCTCCAACTCCTTCCTACTTCTAGTAACAATCTCCTTGCAATGCTCCTTAGGATTCACTTGAGTATTCGCGGAAAAGGAAGGACCCGATTGTTGTTCGGAAATTTGCTTGGCAAGTTGCCCCACTTGGTTTTCAAGATTCTTAATCGCCGCATCACTACTCTTTTGATTGGCCATAGACATTTGCATGAATTGAGTCAAAGTGTCTTCCAATTTAGAGCTAGCAACCGGAGGTGGTGGAGGTTGATACGGATTTTGCCGGTTTGAAGGACCAGCACCATAACCTTGATTATTTTGATAATTTGCTCGCGGTTGAAATCCTTGATTTCCTTGATAATTTTGTTGAGAATTGTGTTGTTGGTAAGGTTGTTGTTGTCTACCTTGATAATCCCTTTGATTTGCCATATAGTTCACCTCTTAAAAACCTGGAGGAGGACAAAATCCGGTGTCATGCTCCCCCTTACAAAGTTCGCAACAAGCTACTTGCTTACTTCTGCTCGGCTCCTTCATTTCTTTGATTTGTTGAGTCAAAAGCTCCACTTGTTGAGAGATAAGCTTGTTTTGCGCGAGGATCGCATCGTTAGTTCCCAATTCAAGGACACCGGGCTTCTTTTGAGAGTTGCCTCGGCTTTGACTCTGAAGATCATTTAGAGCCATTCTATTGATAATATCAGTTGCTTCCTCGGCATTCTTTGCCATCAAACTTCCTCCCGCGGTGGCATCCAACAAAGTCTTACAATTCGGTTGGAGACCATTCTTGAAGATATGAATTTGTGTTAACTCATCAAACTCGTGACCTTTACATTTGCGAAGCATGGACTTGAATATTTCCTATGCTTCATTGAGGGATTCATTAGTGCCTTGAGAGAACACTGAAATTGCTGTTTTTGACTCCATGAAACGGTTATGAGAGAAGAACCGTTCAATAAATTTTTCCTCCAAGACATTCCAATCGGTCATCACGGCGGGAGTTTGATCGAGGTACCAATCCTTTGCCTTGCCAAGCAAAGCATGCGGAAATAATCTTTTAAAGAGGGGTAACTCTTGTGCTTGATCTACACCAGCCGCTAATGCAATCTCATAGAATTTTGTGAGAAACGCAAAAGGATCTTCATGGTCCATTCCGGTGAATGGACTTCCATACAATAAATTCAAAGTTCCAGTTTTCATTTCAGCTTGCCTTCCTTGATTGTTGTTGTCAAACTGAGCGGTATGTCATGGACTGTTCACACAAGGTGTGGATGCGGGAGGTGCAGGTGGTTGCGCCATGATTGGTGTGAATGGTGGTGGTGGTGTTGTAGTAGAACTTCCTTCTTGCCCTTGTCTTTGTCTCGCAAGTTGCCTCCTCCGTCTAGTTCTGCTATTGAGCCTACGAGCGGTTCTTTCAATCTCAGGATCGAAAAGGAGTTGGTCCGCCGGTAGTTTCCCTCGCATAAACCAAATCTGCACACTAAACAAAACACATCAACAAGCAAAAGAAAAATTGTAACAAGTCGAAAACTTCACAACTATTGCAATGCTTGCAATATCAATTTACAATCCCCGGCAACGGCGCCAATTTGTTGGAATACAAGTAGAGTTCGGGTTTAGTGTTATCGTTCCACAGAGATTGTTCGTGATATTACCGCTGTTCGACAGTCGTAAGGTTTCAAACGTTAAAGTAACAAGGGGTTTTAGGTTGTTTTCGCAACGGTTGCATTCAAAGTTAATTAAAAGCTATAAAGGATTGTTTTAACGGTTTATAAAAACATGTCAAGGTTAGGGTTCGACAAACCACTTTACACGTATATAATCGATAAAGTTAATGAACTCGGTTAAATGATAAATACAATCACATATCCTCCCAATATGTTTATCTCTAACACATATTGTGAGTTTTGCCATTTTGATCCTTTGTTGATTTCTCACACAAACTATCAAAATGACAACATTAAAGTTTAATATTTGGTGAACATCACACACATTGCTATCTCTAGCCAATGTACATTGATGGATGACAAACCTAGGTAAAGAGTTGGAGCATATTTCTCAATCATGAACCAACACAAAGAATAAACATAAAATCAAGGTTTATCATCATACATTCATCATTCAAGAGTTCACAAGATAGGATCAATCCATATACATACAAAGTAAAGGTTTACTTACATCTAACCTTGACACAAAAGAGAAATTAGCTACACATATTCATGGTAGCTTGATCAATAAGAATCGGTAGAAGAGAAACGAGCATCAACGACGATTTTATCAACAAAATGATGCTTTTTATCTTCCACAAATGAGATGCTACAGTGTAATATATTTTGATCTCAGAATGTAATAATCAATCCCCAAAAAAACTGATCAAACCACTTTATAAGGGGGCTGAGTGTCGCAAAGCGCGCTGAGCGCGCTGAGCGAGCGCAACTTAAAAGTTAAACAGCGATGGGCGCGCTTATGAGTCCGCTGAGCGCGCAAGCTACTATAAGTCGTTCCATCCTCGCGCTGGGAGCGCGCTGAGCGCGCTCAAAGCATGCTCGAAAAATCCAAATTTCTTCAAACTGTTTTTGTGGGATCCTCGAGGCTCCATTCCACACCCTTCCATGTAAAAATCTGCAATAAAAACACAAAAGATAGATAGATACGATAAATAATGAAATTAACTAGAAAACGGTTATAAACGGAAACAATGGGAAAAGGCAAGGATTTATGAATAAAGCTCACAAAAAGGTGCTAAAAACTAATCTAAATATTAACACTTTTTAGCACCTAACAGTCTTACACTCTACTTGAGGCCCACTAAGTTATTTTTGTACAAGTGGTGGGGCTTACAGCTCAAGGAGAGACCCATTAAGTTGTTTGAAAAATGGCGATTGCGCCAAGATTTTTGAAAATGTGTTGGGACTTATACAATGACTGAGGCCCAAACTATTGGCTGAGGCCCAAAAATGTTTGGTTTTCAAAGGATTGGGTCTTACACTCCATCAGAGGCCCACTAAGTTTAAAAAAAAGGTTTGTGAGGGTGAAAATCAAAGAAACCCTAATTTTGTTTTTCTTTAAAAGTAAATATTTAAAGAAAATCAATAAAATGATAAAAATACCAAATAGATTTGAATAAACCACTTGTGATTTTTGTTTAAGGTTTGAAAAATGAGGTTTTAATCACAAGATGATTTAGAACTCATTTGGTTTTGATTTTCAAAATAAATATTCACTTTTAAATGTTTAAAAACAATTAAAAATGAATTTATTCACAAAAATATCAACTATATTAAATAAATAATATAAATTTTATTTTTTTGTGGAATAAAATATTTCAATATTTTTGTGATTTTTTGCAAAAAGAACCAATCAAAAATAAATAAAATTGAGGAAGTTATTAATTTTTCAAATCATTAAGAAATAATATAAAAAATAGTAAAAAGTGGAAAAAAATAGCAAAAAGAGGGTCTGGGGCGAGGGGGATTCGAACCCCAGACCTCTTGTGTACAGCATGTGCGCCTTACCACTAGGGTGGTGATACATCCGTGTATTGAAACACAACCACAAATATACAAGGCTTGCCTTGTTTTTGGCCTGGCCCAAGGCAAGGCAATGCAAGATTTTGGCTAGAAACGTGAGGCCATAACTTTCTCATTTCTCCATGGATGGAGGCAAAATTTATATGTATCTGGCCTAGAATTTCCTAAGGAATCCAATGGTGGTGGTGGTTTTTCCAGAAAATAAATCCTCCTCAAAACCCGATAATGGTTTTGAAATAGGCCATGGTTTGCATTTTCTCTGCTACCTCTTCGTACAGGTATGAATTACATGATAAATTGGTGCAAACACAACACATATAACATGTATAAGAGATGCATGATCAGTGAACTTCAAAGCAAGGCATATTTCAGAGAGTTCAAGTTGTGATGCTTACCTCTTTTTGGAGCTTTTGGGCTACCTACTAAGTGCTTTGTTCCAGAAATATTTTGATGCTTTGGACACCCTCAAATGATCCCTTAGAAGCTTTTAGAGTGGTTGGAACCAGCTGGAAACCTCAGGAATTGAAATTGGCCCTTTCTTGCAAAAGGGGCAAAAATGGCCAAAATGGCAACTCTCTCAAATGATGTTCCAGATGTGTGGAAACATTTGGGACAGTTAAAGGATGATATTTGGAGTGTGTTTGAGGTTTTATCTAGTTTGGAAAGTGACTGAATCAAGACATGGCTTGAAAAATGCACAAAAGTCCAATTTTGAGGTTTTGAAAGGGGACTTTGAGATTTTGGTGTTACATGTCACTTGTGAGAGTTTGGACTGCTTAGATATGACATATTGGATGTGTTTGGATCATGAGCTGTGGTGAAATTGCTCTCTAACTCAAAAACTCAGAGTTACCTTGCTAAAGAAGGCATTTTTGCCTAGAGAAAGAGATTTTGAGGAAAGCAAGTGTTGTGGTGCTTTGGTGTACTCAAACTGAGCACTAATGAGCTTTATTTATAGTAGAGCAAGTGTGTTTTGGCTGCAATATTGAATGGCAACTGCTGTAGAGGTTTGGCCATTGTTGATCAATGGGAATCCAAGTCTCCTCTAGCCATTGACTAGAGGTTAGAGCACAGGCTGCTGGTTCCCTAGTTCTTGGATAAGTCTTGACTGAATTCAGTTGGAAAGGGCTCAGTCCATGCCACCTTGGTGTATCCATTAAATGCTCCAAACCAAAATTGGAGTCTTGTCCCCTCTTAGGCATTTCTAGGTTTGGCATGCTACTTTTGGTTCCAGGGACTTGGGAGGCTGATGGATTAGTGTTTGTCCCTCCTTGGTCCCCCTTGAGGTGTTTAGATGGATAGATTTGCTTTCCCTTTGCAAAATTTGAGCAAATCGAACAAAATCCCCAAATCTGCCTTTCCATGACAGTTTGCAGCAAGGCATATTGGCATGGTCATATCTCATGGCTTAAGTGGAGTTCATGGAGTTCTTGGCCATTTTGGAAAGCCCTCATATGATACAACATGTGTGTGATCATAGTTGGTCTTGATACTTTTTGGATCCAAGTGAAAAATCCCCCTACTTTTGGAAAAAAGCAAGACAGATTCTGACTTAGTGAAAATTTCACTAAGTGTTGGAAAAAGTGACATTTCATGTTTTCAGCCATTTTGATCATTCCATAACTCAAAATCCATGATGAATTGGAATGAGGTGTAGTTAAAACTTTTGTAGAGGGCCGTGAGAGCTACAAATCCAGCTTTGGATGGGGAAAAATGGCCTTGTGGTTTAGGAGTTATGATCCTCCAAAGTTGGTACCCTAGCCACTTTGTTCCATAACTTAGAAAATTTCTAAGTTTTTTATGGTTACCCCTTTTACAAGTTATCCCACTTTTCTTGATTTTTCTTGATGAATGATGATTTTAATCACACATTAACATCACTTTAGGGTTAAAGAGCCATAATTGTGAAACATCTTAAAAAGTCAAAGTTGACTTTTGTGCACAGTTGACTTTTTGTCAGATGAATTCCAAACTGTGTGATCCTCTATGAAATCAAGTCCTTGACCTAAATCAAACTTGATGGATTGATTTTATAGGTGTTATAGGGTGTATTGAATCATGTATCAAGGTTTGGGAGCATGCCTGGGTCAAAAGTCAAAGATACAGTTGACTTTTCCCGCGAAACCCTAATTGTGGTTCTGATGAATTTGAAACTTGTTGATCAAGCTTCTTGGATCAATCCATTGTTGTAAATGGATCAATGTGGTTTATTAGAGACCCCCAAATCATGTCTTGAGGTCTTGGCTCATGTTTTGTCCCAAAAGTTAACTTAGGGGTGAATTAGGTCAAGAAACCCTAATTCCTGATATGTGGTAAATGCATCCCCTGAGGTAAAATTAACTTGATGATTAGTTCCATGAGGTCCCTTGGAGTATCTTGGGTTATGCTTTGAAGCATTGGCTCATGCCCAGAGGAAAATTTCCATCTGGAGGCCCTGGTCGACCAAAACCCTAATTTGGTGACACTGGCGATCTTGAGGCTTAATCCACTTGGAATGTTGCAGCCTTGTGCTTAATCCTTGATGTCGGAGTCCTCTTGATCCATTGTGGATGTTTGGGAGGTTATACAAGTTGAAGATCATGTCAATTCTTGATTGATCCTTTGTCTAAGAGCTCTGAGAGGGCTTGAAACCCTAAATTTGATTGTAGTGGATGCTCACCCATATTTGGGGAGACTATTGAGGCATGATGGTCCATCCATATTGTGATGATGATTTACAGAATGATGGGGAATCTTAGTGGTCAAAATTTGGGGTATGACATTGCTATCAAAACTTTCTTTAATTTCTTTGAACAACTAACAAAACAGCATGGAAGCTCTACAACGAGTAAGTGTTTATCCGCTTTATTTTATCTGCTTTCATATAAATAAACTGTATTGTGGGGCTGCTTCAGTGTAAGTCTTCTTTCACACCTTTTAAATACTCGTCATATATCAACTGTATATGTACTAGTATAGTTATTTAGAGTTTTCCCTGGCAACTACGTCTAGAACTAGGTAAAGCCCTGTTAGTCACTCTTTAAATACAAACAAAACTAGTTCCTCATAGGATTTCCAGATACAGTCTTCCCTTCTCTCGGGGTTAAACAATATGGAACCAAAGAGAAAGGCAGTATTCTCGGTGAACCTTTTCTCAGACTTTTACGCTTAGAAATTGTCAAAGAAATTCTACTCCCCAGAGTTGATCTATTCTCCATGAATAGCATCTCTTGAGTTTCTTCCAAACCCTCGAACTTTCCTGGAATGATCTCTTCTCTGTGAATTGCATTTCTTGAACTTCTCTTGGTTTGGGGACCCACAGGCTTCCTAAAAGCACCCAGCCTCCTCTTGGGCATTGTACAAGGACCCTTCGGCTTCTTAGAAGTTCTCATGCCTTCTCTTGGGCTTAGTACAAGGACCCTCAGGATCTCTTAAAGGTATAAGACAAAACTTAGTCATCCTTTGCTAGAGCAGTCTTTCCAATGTCAAACCTCAGGCCACTTGGGGTTGATTCTCATCCCTTAAAGCCCTTGCCCTCTTTTGGGCATTCTACAAAAGATAAAATGCTTCCACACTAGTAAACTTGGACAGTCTAAATCCCCTTGAGTCTCAAAGACGTTCTCAAGTTCCCTACAAACATAGGAAGAAACCCCGATCATTCTGGATCGATGTCCAGTAGAGTTAAACCTATGGGTTCTAAAACCCAGTCTCTCTCCAAAAAATCCCCAAGCCAGGGTTAGTTTATCATTAGTATAACACTATCCCAAATCAGAACCTCAAGGTATCTGACATCTCAACTCTTCTGTAATCCTCAGCAAAAGTTGATTCCCCACTTGGACCTGCCTAGGGATCTCAATAATCCCCAGGAGTAAGATAGCCTCCTCTTAGGCTTTGTATAATGATCGTTCCTCAACACAGTTAGCCTCCTTTTGGGCTTTGTACAATGATTCTCCCCCTAGCGGAGCTAACCTTTTCAGACTCTCTTGTTGAGTCCATCACTTTTCAGGACTCTCTTGTTGAGTCAATACCCTTTTAGCCTCAATCTCGAGCTTCGTACGAGACAGCAAACCACTCTCTTGTTGATTATAAAAGACTCTTTTGTTGGGTAAATCTCCTTTTTTCCTCAATCTCGAGCTTCATACGAGACAGAAAATCACTCTCTTGTTAAGTATAAAATACTTTCTTGTTGAGTCAATCAACTTTCAAACTCTCTTGTTGGGCCAATCACCTTTGCAAGACTCTCTTGTTGAGTAGCCTCCGTCTTGGGCTTGGTACAAGACATATAAAAGCACTTTCTCGTTAAGACAAGCTCATTTCAGCCTCCCTCTTGGGCTTTGTACAAGACACATATAAACCTCCCCAACGGAGTAAAAAATCCCTTTTAGCCTCAATCTTGGGCTTTGTACAAGACAGAAAGAACATTTTCTCCAGAAAAGTCAAACTGTTAGCCTCCTCTTAGGCTTTATATAATGATATCCCCAAAGAGTCAGACTCTTTTTACCTCAATCTTGGGCCTTGTACAAGACATATACACTCTCTCGTTGAGTCGGTCTCATATAGCCTCCTCTTGGGCTTCGTATAAAGAAATCCCTAGCTGAGTCAAGCAACCTTTTAGCATCAAACTTGCGCTTTGATCAAAGCACACAAACATCAACAGTTCTTCTTTAGAGATGACAAATTCTCTCTCAGCCAAAACCCTTTAGCTTCATATCTTGGGCTTTGAACAAGATACAAATCACTTTTAGCTTCATGTCTTGGGCTTCGAACAAGACACCAAAACATCTTTTTCCTCCCTTAGAATAGGAGGAACTACGGTTGCTCTGATTTCCCTGTTTCGTTTAAACGGGAATACGTAGGCATAAGATTGTGAAATCTTAGTGAGCATACCAATCAAAAACCCTAGGTCTTGTACCTTCATATCAATCAAAACTTTAGGTTTCCTACCTTAAGCCATTATCATTATCATTTTCCACAGAAAACAAAACTCACTCTCCCTGTCACACTTTCCCAAGAAACTTTCCCAACCCATTAACAGATAAACACTATCAATTACAAAGCGGGACCTGAAAGCCAACATCCTGTGGATAACCACATATAGGATGGGTAATTAACAACTACCCATTGTATAACCTGACCCCGGGCCCCCAATCTCTTTTAAGCGTGTGTTCTGTTAAACATTTGCGTGCAAGGTTAGTTTTAGATACCTTCCATTTCCCTTCCAGCTTCGCGGGATAAATAAGAAATCATAAAGTAGCACTCTTTCTCCTTGAGGAGGAAAACCCAAACTTCAGCGATAAGGTGGTCGCGTCACCGACAAAAATCGCTCGCTAATCCTCACAAGAAGGAAGTGCCACTACCGTTTCCTTCTTCGAACATCATGAGATTGTTTTTTCACTGAACATAAAGATGTATCCAGTTGTAGATTTTCTATCATCTCTTTCTCCGCACCAATTGGGAACGATTAAATCGAGCAAATTTCATTTTTTGCTTGTTTCCATTGTGGGAAAAAGAATTCAGCAACCAATAAATCATTTAACGTATCTTAGAATCCTCTTTATTGCTGTCAAGTAAGACACATTCGGTCTCTCCATGAATCTACTCATAATACTCACACTAAACGCCAAATCTGGTCGCGTATTGCACAAGTAACACAAGGATCCAATTAACCTCCTATACTGAGTTGGATTGACATCTTGATTATCCTCATTCTTCTAGAACTGCATCCTCAATTCAACCGGAATAACAGCCTTATTACAATGTACCATTGAAAACTTTTTCAAAATCTCAAACGCATACCTTATTTGGTGCATGAGTAGTCCCTTCTTGGACTTGTAGAACTCGATACCAAGGAAGTATGTCAGGAGGTCAAGGTCGGTCATCTCAAACTCCTTCATAAGCTCACTCTGGAACTTAAAAATGCACTATTCATCGTTACCCATAATCAATAAATCGTTTACATATAGATAAATAATTATCACCCCTTCATTTGTATCTTTCTTCATATACACATTATGTTCGGATACACATTCTTGAAGCCAGCTGTTGAACCCTAATTTTTACCCCTAAGATTTCGCTCATTTCATTTGCATCTTATACCACAAACAAGATCACAATGTTTGTTTCTCCTGAGTATCTGTATATTTCTCACTTACTTTATATCTGTTTATATTTACTAACTTCTGACTAAAATACCAAAAACATGCTGCTATTTGCTTGTTTCTCTCTCTGTGTGTTTAAGGTTTTGCAGGTTTGTCAAAGACAATGAAGTGATTTCAAGTCACGTGTGGTTGTTCATTCATGACCCAATTCAAATGGAAGTTTGACCTAATATTGGTTTATTTACCAAAAAAAAGTTTGCTTCATCTGCCTGTCATTTGTGCCTGTGGTTTATTTCTCAAGCAGTGAATGTTCAAAAGTCAGGATGTCTTGTGTTGAGATTTTTCAGTTTATCAAGCATTGGTTTGGGTTCAGAAAGTCAGGTTCATCATTATCAGAGTTCAATGTTCAACTGTGTTCATCTGTGGATTTATTTTCTCAGATAACTGATTCAGACAAGTTCAAACAGATTCAAATGGCTGTTGTTCAGTTGTGGTTTGTTCAATGGTAGTTGTGTACACTTTATCAGAGGCTTGTGGAAAAAAAAATTGGTTATCCATTATAAACCAATTATCCACTTTAAATCCATTTTCCTTCCCAAACTATTCATATCCATTTAGAAACCCACTTTCATTATCCATTATTTATCCATTTTCAAACCAATTTCATTTTAAGCTATTATCCATATCCATTAATATTTCTAACATCAAAACCCATTTTTTATTCTATTAAACCATTTCTATCCATTCATTCAACATCATTATTCAATATCCATAATCCAAGTATCCATTTTTTAAATCCACATTTCTAAACCAATCACCATTTAAAAAAAAAAAAAAAACAAATCCTATATCCATTTTTATATCCAAATATCACATCCTTGTTTAAATCCATTTTTTATATAAAAACAAAAAACAAACAATTTTTCCGCTAGTTTTTTTCCAATTCATATTTGTTTCTAACCAAGTGTCCACTACAAAGTCCATTACCAAATGAAAGGCCCATCTACACACACGAACCAATCATAACTTGCAACGAAAAATTGAAAAAAATTGAGTACATGAAGAAAAATCAGCTACTACCAAGTTGAATTTTCCAGCTTCTAAACTTCACTACAAGCCAGCCACTTCTACTCTCCATTTTACCAAAACAAGCCACCACGTGAAGCCATGAGCTGCTATCAACATGAAGCCGAGTCCCACGCGAGCCAGTACAAACGGCACCAAACCATCACAAGCAAAACACAGTCGTTGTGAAACGACCCCCAAATGTACTTCAAAACCATTCACATCGCACAGGATGAAACGCAAGATATCACGCTGCTAACAACATCAAAACGGCAGCTGCAACATCAAAAAACGTGAACATGAGTTGAACCAAAACGCAGGATACGGATTAAAACGGCAATCAAAAATTTCAATTCAAATTCTCACCTCAATTCAGTTCTATAAATAGAGCTCAAACCTCCTTCATTTTGCAAGCTTTTCAAGCCAAAAACATGCTGTGAAAATTTCCTCCTAAACACCATTTTTCCATTGTTGTAATTTCAAGCTTCAAGATTCAAAAAAAATTCCAATCAATTCAATCTTCCATCCGTAAATCTTCAACAACAACCACATACTTAAAACAACAACACACAAAGAGGAAGAAAGGAAGAATTGAAACCTCACTCTTTTTTTTTTAAGATTTCCTTTAAGTTTTTTTTCTTTTAATTCTTTTATATAATTTCTTCTTAATTTTTTTTTAGATTTTGATTCACTATTGTTTTTAAATTTTGTTTTGAAAACTAGAAAATTATTTGAAATCACTTTTTTCTTGATTTTTATTTTGAATTTTCATTTTGGTGAATTGTTGGTTGTTGATGGATCATAACTTGTTAGATCCATCTTTCTCTTCATCTTATAATTTTCTCTTGATCGATGAAAGTCTTATGGATCTTGGAATTTCTTTGTTGAATTTTGATCAAGACTAGATCGTTACCATTTTTCTTTTCGTGCGGTATTGCTTTCGGATGACGATTTACATATCGTTCATCTAGCATGGGTTAGTACAAAGATCTATTGACCAGCCTCATTGTAGGGTAATTACTCCGTAAATTACTCGGCGATTTCTTAACATAACGCAATATTTTTTCCGTATCGAAAAACCATCAAGAATGATTGATTATTTGTCTTTTGGTTCAAAACTTATGAAACTTGTTGTTAGGAGGCTTTGGTCTTATCAGTCCTCTAATGAGTTTTCATTAACCTTGATCTAAGTACAATAATTCAATTATTATTGATCACGAACTCTAACAACTAATCACTAACTTACTAACAATACTATTGTACTAACTTTGTTTACAATTCCTTCTCGCTCCCTATCTCTCTTTTACTTTTATGCTTCATTATTATCATTTCATATCATGTTTATGCTTCAACAATTTTTCCTTTGTCCCTTGGACATATGTTTATGTTTCCGCAATTTTTTCTTTGTCCGTTGGACACATGTTTATGCTTCCACAATTTTTCCTTTGTCCGTTGGACACATGTTTATGCATATGCCTTTTTCTCTTTGTCCACTTGGACCAAAAAACATTAATAAAGGCCAAAACCTCTAAAAAAACGTGTGATTCTAATCTTGGACTATGGTTACTATCCTTTGAAATGGACATAGAGTTTTGCACCTAGACCTTGGACTTCACTGCTATCCTTGAATCCTTGAACTTAGAACTTGGATATCCAATGCAATTCTTGGAACCTTGGACTTAGAACTAGGACCTTTTCCCTTTGCTTTGGAATTATGGTTCGAAGACTATGGAGCTTACTTGTGTGGTTAGATCTTTCTTATCCTTAGCTTTTACTTTATGCTTTAGGATAGTCATTTCTTCTCCTCCCAATTCTTCAATTTTCAAAACTCTCTCCATTTTTCAAAACCTTCTTGATTTCAAACTATCACCTCTTTCATAATCAAACCTTGACTTTGTCAAGTGATTTTATTTTTTTTTCTTTTTTAACAAATGCTAAACTACATAAGCATATTGACACCTTTTTTTAAAAAGACTTTAAAAAACACCAAACTCATTCAAACCTCTTTTGTGCCCTTGTGCACTTTTCCTTCAACTTTTTCATAAGTTTAGACATGATTCATTTCTTTAATCGGAATTATTCGCTTGGAAATGATGACTTGTCTTTACATTTAAAATCAATCAAAACAAACAAATTTCATTCTTTGTACCACGAACTACGGGGTTTTGATCATACGTTGCACATCGTGGGTATGTAGGCATGAGGCGACAAGTCTCTCCAAACACAAAAATCTTAAAAACAATTTCTCTTCTCATCTCCTCAATCTCTTTTCAAGCAAACCTTTTCAGACCAAAAGCGGTAGATATTTCAAAGGGTTCCTATAAAGTACTATAGACGTTTTAGGTGCTAACACCTTCCCATTGTGTAACCAACCCCCCTTATCCAGTCTCTCTTCACTTGTTCTTGTTATAGAGCTTGTGTAGGTTTTGTTCGCTCTTTTTCCTTTCCTTTTGGAAAAAATAAAAGTGCGGCGGCGACTCTTGCTTCTCGAGTTAAGTTAATCAATAGCTTACACTCACGATTTTGCCGCTACACCAGTCTCCTTTAAGAAACCACATATCCTCTTGTTCTAAGCTCTTGGAGCTTGTTTCAAACCGTACAACGTTTTCTTCAACTTGTAGAACTTTGACTCTTGGCTTTTCACAACAAAACCAGAGGGTTATTCTACATATTACTTCCTCTTCAATCGGTCCATTCAAAAACACATATTTTACATCCATTTGATAGATTAACCATTCATTTTTATTTGCAATACTAACAACTAGCCTAATGGTTTCAACTCTGGCCACCGGTGCAAATACCTTTTCAAAGTTTATGCATTCTCTCTACAAGAATCCCTTTGCAACTAATAGAGCTTTATTCTTGATTATTTCACCCTTGGGATTTGCTTTTACTTTGTACACTCATCTTACACCAATTGGCTTATTTCCTTATGATATATCAATCAAATCTCAAGTCTGATTCTTCTCAATCGATTCCAGCTTCTCCTTCATGGCACAAATGCAATTTGGATCACTCAAGGTCTACTCCGTTTTAACGGGTTTGAATTCGACCATGAGTGAAAAATGGACGAAATCACCATCTTCATTGAGTTTTTTTATCACTGAACAGCTCACAATCTTGGAGTCTTAGATGAAAACATCTTTGCCTTGTTGATCTTCTGAAATTTTCTTCTATTCAGGCTTCAACGGGGGATGGTTCTGCACTTTCCAACACTGTATTAACTTGTAAGCGGTTGACAAGTGTAACCGGTTGACATATTAGTACAATCAGTTGGACTTTACTACACTTCTTTAATTTCATCGAAAACGATGTCTCGGTTGTTCACAGTTTTTCTGTTTGCTACTGTTTACTATGAATTTTGGTAAACAACCTCTGGTCTATCAATCTTAGACTAAAATTGATTAACTTGCAGGATCGACCACACAAATCCTAGGACATGTGCTAAATTTGAGAGACAACTGTAAATGACAATAAAAATTAAAGAGAATGTAAACTGAACTCCACGTTCGACAATGCTGAAATAAAATCTAACTGAACTCCACGTTCGACTACGTGCAATAAAGTAAAGCAAAGACTTGAAATTTAAAGGGATGCAAGTAAAGGGTGCAGAAATTAAAGGCATCGGAACGAAATAACAATGAGTAAAAGAACTTTGAAAGTAAAATGCAACGAACTCCACATTCTTGGAAAGTAAAGGCTAAGATAATAAAAGTGTTGTCGAAGGTAAAGTGCAGGAAGTAAAAGACTTTGAAAATAAATGCAATGGATTTAAAGGAGAACTCCACGTTCTTCAAAATAAAAGACTTTGAAAAGTAAAGGCTTGAAGATTAAATGTTTGAACGTAAAAAAGGCAGTCGAAGGTATACGCAGAAAGTTTAAATGACTTTGAAAGTAAACTTGGCATGGAAGATAAAGTTCAAGAAATTGTAAAGGCATGGAAAGTAAATGGCTGAATCTTAAACATGCTGAAGATAAATTATATTAATGAAGAAAATGGTGTTACATTACGTACATTCTCACGAACTCGTTTCTCTACACGCGGGTAGTTTGAGTTTCTTTGAGAAACTTGTACAAAATATGAACACCCCATTTACATAGAACTAACTCCTATTTATAGTGCTAGGAAATAACTACTAAGTGGTGGTTACTGCTTCGAACGTGTGGATTTTGGCGCCTTCTCCTTGGTCTCAACTGTTCCCACGTTCACAACTGCTCTTATTTAAATTTCAAATATTGGAAATTCCCTCTAACCTTAATATAACCACTGCAGCGCTTGTTACCACGTTCTCATGGTCGAAACTCTTCCAGCACTTAGCCATTTTTTGAGGTTCCTACACCTCTATTCGACTCAGGCTTCTCCAAAAACTGGGTCGAAGCCTCCTTTATATTAAAAATAATTTTTTAACATAAAATAGCTTTGATTCTATCTAGCGTCGAAATTGAGAGTTAACAAATTGCCCCCAAGGAATGTCCTTTCGCCAGAATTTGGTAGGAAGGCCATTTCTTGATATAATAACCATTTCGACGCCTATTTGCATGGCCTTAACTGAACATCCCACTAATCACTACATAACTGAACTGTTCAGTTTCTTTAACCCACGCCTCTGACGTCATACCATCATGACAAATCCTTAAAACGTCCTTTCAGCTGTATTCATCATAACACCTTTCTTGAAAAAAGATGTTAACAGTCTGCACATAACTGCTACTTTTCATCACGCACTCAAGAGAAAGACACGTGTCCCACTAACCCCTCAGCTTCAACGGTGGATCCAAGTCCCTTGAGATTTTCAAATGTCTATATATACCCATTTCCGCCACTTTGTGAACTTTCCACACTTTCCATATTCTCAAGCAAACTCTTCTTCTCTTCAGTTTCCTCACACAAACCCAGCAAAGACACCATCTTTTCATCTTCTTTAACAATGGCATCTTCCCAAGTTAATCCTCAAGCAAAGAAGACACAAAGGGGCAAGGCCACTCCCTTTAAACAAACCATCCCTCCGTTCGCCAACATCTCAGGCCCCCAACTGGTAGATAACCGTCATTGCATGCCGGAACCCACTTCTGAGGAATCAAGAGCCATCTATAAATCTCAGGTAATGATTCCCATAGTTATGTCTGATAAAACTTATGCATTATCTGGTCCTTTGGCTGACGTGGACGTTTCTAACGAGAGGCTGAGTGAGTTTCTCCCCTCGTACCGGAGAACCAGACCATTAGGGCAAAAGAGCTTCCCCAAAATTAATTCCGCTGCTGGAGCTTCCCCTGAAGAGATTCCCTTACCCACAATCAACGTTGGCTATCTCACTGATGGCACAAGATTGGTGAGAGCTGTCAACCCTTTAAAGGAATTCGACCAATGGATGGCAAAGATGGAGAAAGTGAAAGCTGATCATTGGAAGGAGATAGGGATCTATGACCTTCTGATGCTGTCGAAGACCAGCATACCCTATTGTCTGAATATGTTGGCACCATCTCTATACTTTTGGGACAACACCCATTATACATTCCATCTGCCATGTGGAATGGTTACTCCAACTCTTTTCGACGTAGCTGCCATCACAGGGCTTCGTCCAGATGGCCTTGTCTATAATCCTGATGTTGATGCTGAGGACACCATCAACATTTCAGGCTCCAAACTGACCTATACCCTCTTTATCAAACACCACTTCAAACAAGAAGATGATGAGGTGTCTGATAAAGAACACATTGCTTTCCTCACAGTCTGGCTGTCGAGGTATGTTTTTTGTACAAAGTCTTTGCAGGTAGCTAAGAAGTACCTGCCCCTGGCGAATCAACTCCATCACAACAGAGGAACCTGCCTGAGTGAACTCATTCTGGAGAACCTTTACGAATCTATCAGTGAAGGGGCCTCTCGACTTAAGAATATGGAAGCTCAAGGTCCTATGCACTTGAGTGGTCCTCTTTGGCTACTTCAATTGTGGCTCAATGCTACATTTGAGGCTAGCCTCCCCAGAAAAGGCACAGTCGGTGAAGCCTCTGTTGAGATCAAGGGAAGGAGTGTCGAAAGGACACGTTTGGCCAAACTCACCCCTAATGATGATGGTGAAAACCTTCAAAGGGCTTTCACCAGTTATATTATGATGTTCGCCAAACGCTATGAGTTCACTCCTAGCATGGCACCCTTTGCTCGACGAAGCTATGGCCCTGGGTGGTTTCAAAGGCCATTTCCAAATCCTCTTCAACCTCTTGATCCAGAATCTGTGGCCATTTGGGAAGCCTTTTTTATTCCTAGATTCATTATCCACAGGCTGAACTTGGGGAGAGGTTTATCAGCATTGATTGCCTGCCAACCAAACTTGGTCTCTCGACAATTTGGGCTGGCCCAGAGCTTCCCTCAGTGCTTATATGAGAAAAAGGGCCAAGTAATTCTTCACACCGCCTGCTTCGACGAGGAAAACGTCTCTCAAACACTCGACAGCCGGAATGACAAAAGAAGAATCCTCTCCCCCGTGTTTTTTGAACCTTCCTTTTTATGCACTTCATCCTTCCACCAATGGTGGTCGAAGCATTATAGTGAGCATTTTCTTGATGTGGCTACATTTTCTTCGTTACTTGACCAAGCTTTTCTCCATGTGCAGGACAAGACAAAAAAAAGTAAGTTCACTCACATCGAAGAAATACAGGCTTTTCAAAAATACTTTGAAACTATCTATCAACCAGATGATCTTAGTCGAACCATTCATGAGGCTGCTGTTACTCTAAAAAGAAAATTTCTAGAAAAGCTGGATCAACTAAAAATTCCTCCCAACGTCCCTCGTGAGAAACGTTATGAGTTAGCTTTTAAACTTTTTCCTCCAAAGTTCCCTCGACTGCCTAATGCTGATTTTGGAGTGGCGCTTGCCCCTCCATTTCCAGATTGGTTTGTCTGTGGGGAGCATTTAAAACTTCTTCGACAGCAGTCTCAGCCGAAGGCTCAACGAGTGGTTTCGACTAAGCATACGTTAGACAGTTTTAAAGAGCACCTTCATATAGGAATTCAGGACGTTCGTGTCGAATCTGAAATATATGAAGGTTTGAAACCCTTAATCCATGGCTTTATAACTAACCATGTAATCATTAACTTGTAACAATTGTGTGCTATCTTTCAGCTGTGCCTAGGAAAGCTGCTTCGACTAGGGCTGCCACCTTGCAAAGTGGCAAAGAACAAGAAAGTACACAGGTATATTTCACTTCCCCTGTTTCTGCTTGTACTCTGTGAATTTCTTTCTTATTTTTGCACTGCCTCTTCAGACTGGTCGAAAACCTCCAACACCTTCCAAGAAAGGTAAGAAGGACGCCCCAGCTGTGGTTATAGCTTTAGAGGCCTCAGACGAATCTCCTGAGGAGGTTCTCACAAGGAAAAGGAAAAAACCCACAAAGGCCTCTGGACCTACTGGCCCACCTCCTTCGAAGGTGGCCAAAATACTCGAAAAGGCATCCACCACAAGTGGTGTCGAGAAGGAATCCTCCAAGGTAGCCTTGAGAACCCCTCTTGGTGACCATGGGGGTGATAAATCAAGTCCTGCTGTTGAACAAACTCAGATATGTGCACCATTGCCTTTTCTCTATTATGCTTGACATCTTTCGCCTATTATTTTATTCTCATTCTCTCCACTTGTGTTCTTTAGTCACCCATAATCAACAATCCAGATTCCCGACCAACTCCAAGCCACTTCGCTGCCTCCGTAATTGACGATTATGTTCCTTACCCAACTTCAGAAAGCCTCACCACCACGCTCCTCAACAGCCAAGGTGAGCCAACTTATCACCCATCTTCTGATATTGGCTCTGGTTTGAGTGAGATTAATCAACCTACTCCACATGTTACAGCACTTACTGCACCAGCTCCAACCCCTACTCAAAACGCACAGGCTGATGGAGCCAACTCTGATGAAGATGACGCCTCAAGCCCACCACCTTTCAATCTGGGTACCTCCATGGATAAAGGTCAGATGGTTGAAGAAGAAAGGCGTGAACCTGAAGTTCAGACACATAACGCCAATCCTGATCAAGCTGCGCCTGAGGAGACAAACGAACTACCTCCTACACCATCTGATGACCAGGAGAATATGCAACCAGCTGCTGAAGAATCTGATGAAGAAATGGGAGAAGGACAAAATGAAGAAGGAGAGGAATCAGCAGAGGAGGAAGAAGAACAAGCTGAGCCTCGCCCCCACCATACTCCTTCGCCTATGGTCACTCCAACACCTGGGGACTCGCTAACAGCACTCAAGTGGTCGAACCCACGTGAGTTTACCAAATTGATTCTTGAGCAAAGGTATGGTTCTTCTTCTGTCTCTTCGACCCCAGCATCAGATGACTTCGCCCAATCAATTCTCCAAGCCATCAAGAAAAAATTCTTCAGGGGGGATATTTACAAAGTGCTGGCCTCAGATCCAACTGCAACTGCTTACTTGAAGGACACCCTTGCAAAGGTTGAGTTCACCACTCTCAATCCAGATGTTTCTGGGTTCCTGATAGAGCTAACTGTTGTGGTAAATCAAATAGCTGCAGAAATAAAACTGCTTCCCTCGATCAAGGATACCATAGAGAGAACATCTGGTTGTGAGAGTGCAGCCTGGTGTGGTGCAAAAGAGGCGTACAAAGAGATCCAACGTTTGGAGGCTGATCAAAGGAAAAAGAAAGATGAGATAGCCTCCAACCAGAAGGACATTGAAACCTGGAAGCAACAAATCACGGAGCTACAAGCCAAAATTGAAAATGCTGAAAAACGCAACCGTGATTTGCACCATTTCGACGACACTGAGATAGCTGAAGAAACAAAGACTGCTATTGATCGTATTGAGGCGGCCCAAATATATGAGAAAGAGCTCGCAAAAGCAAAACTTGACGAATCTTTGTGCTACGCGCGCCTCAAACATCACATAGAATCTTTTTCTCAGTTGGCGTCGAGGCTTCCCTTCTAATACTTTCGACACCTTCGTTTGTTTAATCATCACTTGTTTCTTTGCCTTTTCAGGCTTTTTATGTAATGACAATTTTTATGCCTTTTGGCATTGATTTAATTAATCATTATTATTTTGCCTTTAACTGCGTTCGACCCATACTGCATGATGATGTACTTTATTGTTGTCTTTTATCAGTCAAATTTACAATTAAGGCATTCTATCTTTTTCTTGGAAAGTCACCTTTCCAGCTTTAAATTCCAAGGCATAAGCCTCTAGCTTTGAAAGCAACGTTTATAGGATAGCCCTCAGGCCTACCTCCAAGAATAACTCACGTGTTTCCACCGTTTGGCTGGCCAATCCAATCAGTCACTAGCCTCTATAAATTTCTTCCACCTGACCACGTTTTGTGTAGAAGCAAACATGAATAATTTGGAGAAATCCTCAACCAAGAAGACGGTTGGAAAGGCCAAGGCACTTGAGGAAACAAAAGAGATGAAAGTGCCCCAGCAACCTAAAGCCTCCATTGGAGCAACCTCTCTAGCCAAGAAGAGAGAAACTAAAATAAAGATCTCTAAGAAAGGGCGCTCCAGCACCCAAGACTCTGATGATGAGCCAGATGCAGATTATATGGACTTCCTCAAGTCCATAGATTGGAGAGATTATGAATAACCTTTCCTTGATTAAAAATTGTTGTACTAGTTTCTCTTTGCTTTGTATGCCATATTAGCCTGACTTGACCTATTTTGGCTTTCTTTTATTAAATAAAGCTTATGTTTTAATGTGAATCTCTTGCAGCATAGGCTTATATTTTTTCAAATACTTGCCATTTACTTTCAAGACTCTTTTATCTTTGTCTAACTCTTCCACCTCATAAGCTCCATTAGAGAACACTTGTATGACTTGGAATGGACCTTCCCACTTAGGGGACCACTTGCCCAATGTTTTATCCTTTCGATCCATGGGCAAAATCACCTTCCAAACCAATTCCCCACATGTAAAAGATTTAGACTTAACCTTTTTGTTGTAGGATTCTTCGACCTTCTTCTTTTGTCTTCTTAACAGCTCCAAGGCTCTGAGCCTTTCTTCATCCAAGTCCACTAATTCATTCATCATCATTTCCCAATAATTCTCAGAGGGGATCTCATGATGTCTTTGAACTCTTACAGACTGTAGATAAATCTCAACAGGCAATACTGCATCATGACCAAAAGTGAGTCGAAATAGGGTAGTGTTGGTAGCCTCTTTAGGGGATGTTCGACACACCCAAAGAACTTGGTCTAACGTCCTGTGCCAATTTCTGGGCCTTTTTCCCACATGCTTCTTAATCAGTCCAATTACTACCTTATTGGCAGCTTCGACTTGCCCAATGGCCTGAGCATAATAAGGTGTAGAAGTTAATAACTTAAAACCTATTTCTTTGGCAAACTCCTGCATCTTTCGACCAGTGAACACTGATCCCTGGTCTGTAGTAATTGTTTCAGGAATACCAAATCTATAAATAATGTGATTTTGAATGAATTCAATAACATCTTCTTGACCTATATTCACCAGTGGTATTGCCTCAATCCACTTAGTGAAATAATCAATTCCCACCAAAATATATCTTTGGTTCTTTGAAGATGCTGGTCGAATCTCTCCCACTATATCCAAAGCCCATCCTCTAAAAGGCCATGGTTTCACTATGGAATGTAATTCACTCGCAGGGATGTGCTGTATGCCAGCATGTATTTGACATTCTTGGCACCCTTTAGCAAATTCTATGCAATCCTTCAGCATAGTGGGTCAATACATGCCTTGTCAAAACAACAGCCATTTCATCTTCTGGCCGACTTGGTGTGCTCCACATGCCCCACTATGTACTGTCGAAAGGGCCAAATATGCCTCTGCTTCACTAAGGCATTTCAATAAGACTCCCTCAGGGGTCTTTTTAAACAATTCATTACCCACCAGTACATAGCTTAAAGCTTGATATCTGATTTTTTGCTTTGTCGAAGTCGTTGGGTTTTGCAAATACTCAACTATGGGCTTCCTCCAATCTTCATTTGTTAAATTATCCATGGCAAAAATTTCAAAATTTTTGCCATCTATGCACCCAAGCTTAGTTGTTTCTAAGTCTGATGGGCATAATCCAACAGCCACCACCTTACCTCTTGCTTCAATTACTTCTTGAAGGTTTCCTTTTGACACCTTGTATCCAGAGGCAATTTGAGCCAAGTCGTTAGCAACTTGGTTCTTTATTCTAGGTATGTGTTGAATGGCCACCACCTCAAATTTCTTTAATAACCTATTGGCTATCACAAAGTACATAATGAGATTTTCTTTAACACATTTATATTCCTTTGTGATTTGTTTTATAACCAATTCTGAATCTCCCATTATTTCGACTCTAGTTGCCCCCAATTCTAACAAAATTTCAAGGCCAGCAATTAATGCTTCATATTCAGCCTCATTGTTCGAGCAAGGTCCTTCGACCTTGTACTTAAATTTTGTTGGAATTTTTTCTGGAGAAATAATGTGTATTCCCACTCCTGTTCCATTTTTATGACTTGATCCATCAAAGTATAACTTCCATGATTTTAATTCAACATAATTCAAATCATTTTCATTTATGGAGTGATCAACTATAAAGTCTGCAACTATTTGCCCTTTCACAGCTTTTAAAGGTTGATATGTTAGGGAAAATTCTGTTAATGCCAACGCCCATTTGCCAATTCGACTATGCAAAATGGGTTTAGATAACATATGTTTTACAAATCAAAGTGAGAAGAAACATACACATCAACGGGCTTTATATATTGCTTCAATTTAGTACAAGAGAAATACAAGCATAAATATAACTTTTCAATCATGCTATACCTAGTTTCTGCATCATTTAAAACTCGACTAAGATAATAAATGGCTCTTTCGACTCCATTTTCATCCTCCTGGGCTAACATACTCCCTAGAGTTTTTTCTGATGCAGCTATATACAATCTCATACTCTTGTTTCTACAAGGTGGTGAAAGAATTGGAGGGTGGCTTAGGTACTCCTTGATCTTGTCGAAGGCTTCCTGCTGTAATTGCCCCCACTCAAAACCATCTTTGTTAAAACGAAGCAATGGCGAAAAAGCTTGTGTTTTGCCACTCAGGTTGGATATAAACCTTCTTAAGAAGTTGATTTTGCCCAACAACGACTGCAACTCCTTTTTAGTTGATGGCATTTTCGCCTCCATTATGGCTTTGGTTTTATTCTGATTTATTTCAATCCCTTTCTTGTGGACCACAAAGCCTAAGAAATCCCCTGCCTGTACACAAAAAGCACATTTGAGAGGATTCATTTTAAGACCATATTTCCTCATCCTTTCAAAGGATTGTCGCAGATGGTCAATGTGACTTTTCCCAGAAATAGATTTTATAACGATATCATCAATATAAATTTGCATGAATGTGTCTATAAAATCGTGGAAAATTGAATTCATTGCCCTTTGATAAGTGGCACCAGCATTCTTGAGACCAAAAGACATCACTACCCATTCATAGGTGCCTAAGGCTCCAGGGCATCTGAAAACAGTTTTATGAACATCTTCCTCAGCAATGAATATTTGGTTGTAGCCAGAATATCCATCCAGCATACTAAGATATTCATGTCCTGCTGCAGAATCTATTAACATTTCTGCCACTGGCATTGAATATTCATCTTTGGGAGTTGCAGAGTTTAAATCTCTAAAATCAATACAAACTCTCAAAGACCCATTCTTTTTTATAACAGGTACTATATTATCCAACCACTCGACATACCTTGCAGTGCGAATGAATTTGCAACGAAGAAGTCTTTCGATTTCCTCTTTGATCTTTGACAATATCTCTGGTGCAAACCGTCTTGGATTTTGCTTGACTGGTTTTTTCCCAGGCGTCATAGGCAACCTGTGTTCGACCAACGCCCTGCTCAAACCAGGAATCTCATCATAATCCCAGGCGAAGCAGTCTTTGAACTCTTTCAACAGCTGAACTACTTCAACCTTCAACTGGGGATCAAGATTGGCACTGATGTAGGTGGGCCTTTTGGCTGCCCCCTCACTGAGGTCCACTTCTTCTAAGGGATCTTGTGCTAGCATTTTTATATTATCTGCCAGCGGATCCTTCTCAAATCCCAAAGGCTCATCTTCATAGATGGCGTCGAGCCTCTGGCTTTGCTCTCCAGTTACAACCTTATCTGGAGGTTTTGGGTCGAAGTCCTTACCAGGACCTTCTTGATATACTTCAGAAATGGCTTCACCAGCCATATAATCATTGGCGGCTTCCAAAGCCGCTTGTAGTTTTGTTTCGGCCACATAGGCCGAAATTCTTTTCAAAGCATCGAACTCAGTCATGATCACTGAATTCATCTCCCCACCCTGTGGGCTCTATTGGAGGTGTGCCTAAGCATGGCAATCTTCCTCCTGGTACCTCCCTGTCCCATCTGAAACCTTCAACAGGGTGTAGGTACAACGAATAAAACGTTTCTACGTCAGGTGTAAACTCAAAATCAGCTGGAGGACATGGAGCGATGTTCGCCAGATGCTTCTCAATTTGCCTACTATCCACGTGATTAACAGGCACCTTAAAGTACCCTTGATCAGCTTCAATATTTTCAACTATCCCATCTGGTCTCCAAATGGTGATTCTTTGATGCATAGATGAGGGTACAGCTCCTATCCCATGAATCCACTCCCTACCCAAGAGTAGGTTGTAGTTAGCTTTTGTTTCGACGACCATAAACACTGTTGGTTTGGTAATAGTTCCCACAGTGAGATCCACCTGAATCACTCCCAGAGTGGAACCAACTTTCCCTTCATAGTTCGACAGAACCATGTTGTGGGGTTTAGTATCAGTCTCAAATTTTCCAATCTTGCTTAGCAGAAATCTTGGCATCAAATTAACCGTTGCACCACAGTCTACCAAGATTTTGTTGACAGGGACGTTTTCTACTTTACCAGTAATGTAAAGAGGCTTCAAATGACCCTTCATTGCCTATGTGGGACGTTCAAAGAAAGCATTCTGTTCTTCGACGCACCCATTGTTCATGATGTAATAGCACACAGGCTTGTGTGCCAACATTTCCAATTCAGCAGTTTGATCTAAGTCTTCGACCTCTGAGACTTGACCAAATTCTCGTGGCATTACTGACACCACATTTACCAGAATATCTAGGGAAGCCGCTGACTCATTGTCGAAGTTGTCAGTCGTATTCTCATCCTCTTCGACCTTCTTTTCTGGCTGGACAGTGAACAAATTTCGTCGTATGGGCATCTTCTCCATTGCCCCAGCCACATTGGTGCTTGACTCTCCTTGCACCTGAACCTCCCTGACAGCCTTTCGCCTGCGCTGCTCTCTTTGCCATTGTGATCTAGACATGGGGTTTTTACCCTTGTAGTTCTAAGAAATGTATGCTGATTTGTTGGTGGTGTGGTTCTCTTTTCTGTACTCAAATGACGAACCTCTTTCCACATCAAACTTCTCCCACTTTTCTTCTGTCCTCTCCCTTCGATAGGCTTGATCCAACTACCTGTTGGCACATTCGCAGCTGGTTTGAACGTACCTGGCCTAATTCCTAGTGCTTGGTTTTTTAGCCCTGTCGAAAGTCGCTTATGGTCAAAACCCCTGTGCCCTTTGTTCACCTTCTGCCCCCAGCTTTCACCAACCTTCTTGACACCTTCTAGCTTGTGTGCAGCTTTTTCATCAAAAATGGCGCTGCATCTGGGACATAGCATTACTCCAGACCCTTTCTTCTGGCAGCGATGCAAGAAGTCCACTATTGTCTCTTCTGGCTTAGGATAGGCCATTTTGTTGCGTTTCTCTTGCTCATCTGCCTCACTCACTTGTTCAGCTTTTCGATCCGTAATTTCTACCATGTTGACATCTATTCTGTCCTTTAAGTGCATCTTGGAGAAACGGGCTTCCAAACTTTCAGTGGTCTTTGCCAAGCAACCACCACCTGCTGCTGCTTTCGCAGCTCTTTGGGAAGCTTTTTGCCAAGCAGCTTTTTCAGCTTCAACCAGCTCCTCAGCATTGACTCTCTCGACATCAGGGGATGTCTTGAAAAAAAATTCAGCAGCCATACATATCCAGTTTTCCACCAAACAGCCATCCATGTCTAGCATCTCTCCTACCAAGAGCATGTCATCTTCCAATTCCTTAACAACTTGTACTTTGGGGGCATTTCTGCCCATAGCCTCATTGGTGTCGACACTATCTGAGCTATAATCAGATTCTTCAGCCAACTCGACCATGTTAATGCCTTCATTGGCATTTATCTTCCACCCACTCGCGGTCATATCCAAAACCTTAGCAGCATTATCCATTTCAACAAACTTATCAGCAGTTTCTTTGGTCACCAACATTAGACTGGTACCATCAACATTTAGGCCACTTGCAGCCTTACTAAAACCTTCAATTATCACAGAACTGGTGGCGAAGTCTTCAGTAACCTCCACCATGTTGACTGACTCCTCGAATCCCTCTGTGGCTTCCACCATCTGAACCTCGTGAGGCTCTGTGTAGTTAGCCTCTGCAATTTGCAATGGGTTAGAGTCAATCTTCATCTGGGCTTTGCTTTTGTCACCAAACTTCAGCCTTCCTTCTTGGATAGCATTTTGCACCAAATCCCTGAAAATAAAACATCGAGAAGTTTTATGACCCAAAAAATTATGGTACTTACAAAAACCTCTTTTCTTTCTTTGTTTTAAAGGTGGCGTTTTAGCACCAGCAGGCACTATCATTTGCCCATCCTTAACTAACAAATCAAAAATTTCGTCACATTTAGTGACGTCGAAAGTATATATTTTCTTAGGAAATTTGTCGTTAGTTTCGACAGGATTTTTTCCTTCTGAAGGAGCTAATAATTTGCAGGCATAAGGTGGACCTTGCTTTAACTCAGCAACATCAACCTCATTTCCGTCGAAATAAGATGGTTCACCATACAGATTCTCCACATCTTCATTGCATTCGACAAAGGCTACTTTTTTACCCCTGCTGAATTTAGCCTTTTCTTCTTTTAGCCTTTCTAGCTGTCGAACCCTATCAGCCCACTGGGCCATATCTCTAAGATATTGGGTATCTAATTTCTTCCCAATGGAATAGTCAAGACCCCC
Organism: Lathyrus tuberosus; assembly: GCA_022829125.1. Taxonomy (NCBI): domain Eukaryota; kingdom Viridiplantae; phylum Streptophyta; class Magnoliopsida; order Fabales; family Fabaceae; genus Lathyrus; species Lathyrus tuberosus. The sequence goes on from JALAZF010000003.1 coordinate 19,465,172, forward strand.
AGCAGCCATTTCGACCAACTCATGTTCTGGCACTTGTGTAAAGCACCTGGCTTTAAGAAGTCGAAACCTATTCAGGTAATCATCAATTGGCTCAGTGACTTTGCGTTTGATGCTAGCCAATTCTTTCAGACTAATCTTAGTTTGCCCCATGTAGAACTGTTCATGAAACAAACGTTCTAGTTGGGTCCAATTATATATGGAATTTGGAGGCAAAGTAGTAAACCATGTGAAGGCATTCTTGGTAAGGGAACTTGGGAAATATTTGATCCTAAGGCTTTCGCCAGCTGCAATCTCGCCTGCTTCGATCAAATACCTAGCCACATGTTCGACAGTAGACTCAGTAGTATCTCCTGAAAACTTGTTGAACTTTGGAACCTTCATCCTAGGGGGTAGTTCTGCTTGGAGAATGTAATCCACTATAGGCGAAGTATAATTTGGCCTGGCGAAGCCAAAATTCATACCATTTCTAGTCATTATCCTTTCAACCATGGTTGCAAGATTATTTTCTTCTGCTTGATTTTGGTGTCAAACCTGTCTAAGTAGTTGATCTGCGTTTTGGTTCCTGTTCACCATCACTACTGGTTCTTCCTCCATCTGGTATGGCATCCGGTTTCTTGGTGGTTCGACTCTAAAATGATCAATCATTTCTTGATCTTCCAAGTTCGCATCAGGCATCTGACGTGGATGACGTCTTGGGATATCTTCGACAACAGTTGCTCTTCGATCTACCGCTGGTACTCCCATGAAATCAGCCATGCGTGCCACTTGTGCAGCCAATTGTTGGTTAGTTTGGGTCGTATTTTGAATCAAAGGTTGAAAAACTTCTCCCATTGTCTGAGACAACGTATGTACCATTTGCATGTTACTTTCATCCATCTAGTGTCTCAAACAATTTATGGATGTATTTGTAAGGCTAGGCGTTTGAGCAGAGTAACCAACACCTATATTCTGGTTGTTTCGTCCTCCTGATCCTGACCCTTGTAGTGGAGAAGACACAACAGTTTCTGAAAATACAGGTGGAGCATTCTGCAGATTTTGCATCATTGATGTAGGCATACCATAGGGTTGACTCCTTGACCCTGGATGTGGAAAACCTGGAGGAAGAACAAGCCTGTACATTGAATTTCCTCCTGGGGGTGTTGGTGAATTAGAACTTTGTGGTCCTATGTATTCCAACACAGGTTGAGTATATGATTTTGTATATGTTGATCCTGGCTCAGACACTACTAATGGAAGTGACGCCTGTCCTCTTGTCGAAGACACCGGCGATGGTGTGCTTTGAGACCCCATACTGCTACTTGACTGAGTGTTTGAAATACTCCCTTGAGGATCAACTTGTTGGTTGGCATTGGTTGCCATTTTCTTAGCGTATCTTCTCTTTGGTATCCCTTCGTTTGTTGTGGCTAACTTCCCACTTCTCAATAACATACAACGAAAGTACTTCTGCACCAAGAGAGATGAGGTTGACAAAAAGGTGTAACTTAGTACTGGGTCCCACCGGGCGTGCCAATTTGTTTACTGTGAATTTTGGTAAGCAACCTCTGGTCTATCAATCTTAGACTAAAATTGATTAACTTGCAGGATCGACCACACAAATCCTAGGACATGTGCTAAATTTGAGAGACAAGTGTAAATGACAATAAAAATTAAAGAGAATGTAAACTGAACTCCACGTTCGACAATGCTGAAATAAAATCTAACTGAACTCCACGTTCGACTACGTGCAATAAAGTAAAGCAAAGACTTGAAATTTAAAGGGATGCAAGTAAAGGGTGCAGAAATTAAAGGCGTCGGAACGAAATAACAATGAGTAAAAGAACTTTGAAAGTAAAATGCAACGAACTCCACATTCTTGGAAAGTAAAGGCTGAGATAATAAAAGTGTTGTCGAAGGTAAAGTGCAGGAAGTAAAAGACTTTGAAAATAAATGCAATGGATTTAAAGGAGAACTCCACGTTCTTCAAAATAAAAGACTTTGAAAAGTAAAGGCTTGAAGATTAAATGTTTGAACGTAAAAAAGGCAGTCGAAGGTATACGCAGAAAGTTTAAATGACTTTGAAAGTAAACTTGGCATGGAAGATAAAGTTCAAGAAACTGTAAAGGCATGGAAAGTAAATGGCTGAATCTTAAACATGTTGAAGATAAATTATATTAATGAAGAAAATGGTGTTACATTACGTACATTCTCACGAACTCGTTTCTCTACACACGGGTACTTTGAGTTTCTTTGAGTAACCTGTACAAAAATATGAACACCCCATTTACATAGAACTAACTCCTATTTATAGTGCTAGGAAATAACTACTAAGTGGTGGTTACTGCTTCGAACGTGTGGATTTTGGCGCCTTCTCCTTGGTCTCAACTGTTCCCACGTTCACAACTGCTCTTATTTAAATTTCAAATATTGGAAATTCCCTCCAACCTTAATATAACCACTGCAGCGCTTGTTACCACGTTCTCATGGTCGAAACTCTTCCAGCACTTAGCCATTTTTTGAGGTTCCTACACCTCTATTCGACTCAGGCTTCTCTAAAAACTGGGTCGAAGCCTCCTTTATATTAAAAATAATTTTTTAACATAAAATAGCTTTGATTCTTTCTAGCGTCGAAATTGAGAGTTAACAGCTACATCATATAAATTGTAACCACCGATAGAGCGATACCCTACGAGTATCATCAATTCCCCCTTATCATCTAGCTTCTTTCTAAGTTGTCTGTACACATCTCGATATGTTGCCAAACCAAAAACTCTCAAGTGATTCAGATTCAGTTTAAATCTATACCATTCTTCCTTCGGTGTTATCTTCTCAAGCTTATTTGTTGGACACTTATTCAACAAATAGGCGGATGTGAGCACCACTTCTCTCCATAATTCTTTTGACAAGTTCTTCCCTTTCAACATGTTTCTCACCATGTTCATAATTGATCGATTATTCCTTTTGGCAACACTATTTTGTTGCACTGTGTAGGGCAGTACTATGCCCTCTTGATCAGAAAACCTTACAACTTCATTTGAGACATATTCACCTCCATCATCCGTTTTGAGAACTTTGAATTTGTGTCCGCTTTGCCTTTCAACCATCGACTTGAACTTCTTAAACACTTCGAATACCTCATCCTTTATCTTTATTAGGTATGTCCATAGTTTTCTAATATGATTATCAATAAATGCGAAAAAAAATATCTATTGCCACCAATCGAATCAACTTGCATTGGTCCACACACATTTGAATACACCAGCTCAAAGTGACAATTGGTTCTACAACATGTATCCTTGCTGAATTTTCTCTTATATTGCTTCTTTTGCACACATTATTCACAAATTTCAGCTGGAATGTGATCAATGGCAGCCCCATCACCATTTTGTTCTTTTGCAAGGCATTGAGATCTCGGAAATTAAGATGTCCAAGCCAATAGTGTCATATCCATTATTCTCAACCGTTGTAGCAACACACCTATGCTTCATGACCCTCAACTCAACTTTTAAAGTTCTATTGGGAACCATATGAGCTTTTAGGACCAAAATCCTGTTTGCATCCATAACGCGTAGCACCTTGTTCTCCATATGAATCTTGTAACCCTTCTCAATAAATTGGCCAACACTTAGAAGATTACACTTGATTCCAGGAATATACAACACATCCTTTATCAAATAATGTCCACCATCCCTTCTCTCGACTGATATATCACTGATCGCGTCCACAGCTAGAGTAGTATCATCGGGTAACTTAACCTTGTTCTTCATGGCACGATTGATTATAGAAAACCAAACTTTCCTCCCTGTCATATGCGTTGAACACCTGGAGTCCAAATACCATTGATCGATGTACTCCAATACTTCTTTCAAAATCACTACTGCATTTTCTTCAGTATGCAACCGATTGACATAATTGTGCAACCGGTTACACTTTGGTTCTACAACATTTTTTAAACTGTTATTGTTGTTGCCTTGCAACCTTTTGTTGTTGCATTCCTCTCTGTGATCATGACCAAAAGTGTTCTCTCATCATCAAATTCTTGCCTCACAACTCTAGCTTCATACTATTGAGGTTTTTTCTTGTTGGAATTGCATTCTCTTGCAAAATGGCCAAGCTTTGACAATTATAGAATTTCACGCTACTCTTGTCAACCATTCTTCTTCCACCTCAACCCCTTTAATTTCCACCTCTAGAATAGTCTGACCCAACAACCTTATTACTATTGTTTTCACCTTTTTGAATGTTGAATTCTCAGAACTTTGGGACTCTCTTCCACCTAAATTATGAAAGTTACATCTATAACTTTGCTCATGGGAAACTTTCCTTTCGCCTTCTTGTCTCTCTCATTGAAACGGGCTTGTAAAGCGATCTTCGCATTTGCCTAATCAACATTTCTTTTCCTCCATTCTTTGCTCATATACTTCAAGAGAGCTTTGCAACTCCTCTTTGTTCATCCTCACAAGAACATTTTATTCCTCATTCGCAACAACTATGTTATCAAATATTGACGTCAAAGAGCGCAAGAGTTTTGAGACAATATACTACTTCATAATCGTTTCTCCACATGTTTTTACTTGGTTCATCAACCGAGTAATTTTCGTCAATCGTTGATGGTCTTCTTCTCCTCCATTTGAATCAACTCAAACTGATGTTTTTGAGTTTGTAATCTCACAACCTTCGCCTTGTCAACCCCTCTGTATGCCTTCTCCAAAATTACCCATGTTTGCTTGGATGATTCGCAATCACCAACTTTCTCGAAATTATCTATATCAACTCTTTGATGGGTTAGAAACAACGCTTTAAAATATTTCTTCGTTTCATCCTTATGTGATGCTCATTATGCATCTGTTGCACCTTCAATAAGAGGATTCACATCGTTCTTGATCACAACAAGAACATCTTTATAACCAAACAACATCTTCATTTACTGCACTATTTGTCGTAATTTTTCGCATCAAGGATAAGTAGGTTTGCATAAATTCTTTCACTGGAGATAAAAGTCATGATTGCACACTAGGTGTTTGATGGATCGAACACGGATCTTGATACCAAATATTAGAACTTGAAACCACAAAGTTAGTGAATAATTGAGTAATTGAGTATGGAGAGGGAAACACCAATTGACTTCATTTGTGACCATTACTTATAGCATGTTTGGTTTGTCTTTTGAAAAGTGGTATTGAGTTACCCATTTGGAATAAAACGGTGTCCCAAAATATATGATCCATTTTAATTTTCAATGCAACTTTTCCTATTTTACCCTCTAATTAATATTACTTTCATCACTCCCAATACATAATAAGGGTACTTTAGTAAAAAGATCATTCTCTCCTTCATTTATTCCTTTTTTCTTAATCTGTGTGAAAAGTCAACTGGTTCACTCATTGTGGGACAGAGGGAGTAGTACGTAATTATTATTGCCAAAAACTTGTATTGTAGACATATCTTCTACTGTAACATAGGAAGTTGTGATATTAGAACTCCCAAAACAATGAGTGCAATTTGCAACATACTCAATGTAGTTTTGCCCCCATTGTCACCGATTATACTCCCAATCATTATGCTACCTTATCTTTTCTTCAAATTGCTTCTTTATGTAAAGAAGTTGGTGTACAAAGAAAACATGGCAGGAAAAGTAGTGCTAATCACAGGGGCAGCCTCAGGAATCGGGGAGGTTCACATGCTATACCTATTCTAGTTAATTTCATTATGAATGTTAATATTTTTATTGTTGCTAATAAAACCTTGTTACTTCATTAAAAAGCAATTGGCTTATGAATATGCTAGACGAGGAGCAAGGTTGTTGACATTAGAAAGGAGAATCTTGTAGTAGTGGCTGAGATGGCAAGATCTCTTGGCTCTCCGGATGTTATCACTATTGGTGCAAATGTTTCTGACGTTCAAGACAGTAATCGATTTGTTGATGAAACAGTAGACAACTTTGTACAACATACGCTAATTTTTACTTTACAATAATTTATGAAAGATTTTAATCTGATTTTACTTACCTCCTTGACGAATTGTGACAAAAAAAAATGGAATTTATGTGTTTCATGCAGTGGATCATCTAGTAAATAATGCTGGAGTTGGAATTCTAGGGTTGGTAGAAGATTGTTCTGATATTACTAAATACACTTCGATTATAGTAAGCTATTGTTAATGTTTCAAAGTGTTTTGAAAAACTAATTAGGTCATTTTTTGGAATTCATGAACAACAAAGAATCAATTATAGTAAGCTTTTATTTGACAGGATGTAAATTTCTGGGGAGCAGTTCATGGGACTTTACATGCAATTCCACATCTTAAAAAAAGTAAAGGAAGGATTATAGTGATTGCTTCAACTTGTGGATGGTTCCCGCTTCCAAGATCCAGTTTCCATAATGTAAACTTAAACATCGTTTTTATTTTACTTTTCAATTACTTAACCAGTCAAATAATTTATGTACATGTTGTGATTTGTTGGATGGTATCAGGCTAGTAAGGCAGCATTAATAAGTTTCTTTGAGACACTAAGAATTGAACTTGGTTGGTCTATTGGAATAACAATTGTCACACCAGGATTTATCAAAACAGAACTAGCATTGAGGGCTTATGAAAATAGGGTTAGTCAGTTATAATGTTGCACCTCCTTTAATTTAAACTTCAACCGTATGTTCTAATTCATTTTAATTATTGCAGCCTAGTCTGAGAATAATTCCAATGGGATCGGCATTTGATTGTGCCAGAGATAGTGAAAAGTGCATGCAGGGGAGATATGTATGTGACAAATCCTTCATGGGTCAAAGTGTTGTTTCCTTTTAAGGTGTTTTATCCTAAGCTTGTGGACTGGGTCCAACAACACATCTTTGGTCTTTTGCCAAACCCTTCTTGTACGAAAGGCAATATACATATGTGCAAGAATAATCAAGAGCTTAAGACAGATTAAAATGTTATTTAGTTGCATTTGCTTGCACACTCAATTTGAAACATGGCCTAGTTAAGGACTCTTTACATATGGTTTTTCTTGATTAACTCTACATATAAGTTTGCTTTGTGTGATCTCTTAAATTGTAGTAGAGATAAGTGTTTGAGAATGCAATATAGACATTTCTAAAATTGTTATCATCTAGGCAATGATAATAATTGACATTATATAAGATGAATTAGATTTCACCGCAATAATATACAAAATAGAAAGTGTGCTATTAGCTATAAGTTGAACTATAAATATTCCATGTCCCAAAAAAAACTATTTTCTTTCAATGTTTTGGACTTTAACACAACAGAGCAGAACCATTGTATGTGTACAGCTCTGATAGTGTTACGTTCTCTTTAGCATTCTCATCTACATGGTTGCCTGCACCAAGAATGATGTTCTACAATGCAATACGCAAAGCCTCGTCACTAAGCTAAGATTAGCTTTCGCTACTATGTAGTATATCTTTCTTGTGTCAGTAACCAGTAGCCAATTTATAGCTTTCAAAATCCATCAGGCAAGCAAAGAAGAATCAGTGATAAGCTTGTATAGTTACACCAGGGTTGATAGAATCAGAAATGATCCAAAGAAAATGGTTCGTGACCAAGAAATGAGAGATGTACGCTAGCTTTATTTTGCACAAGGGAAATATTTGGTTTTTCTTAGTGTTTATGAGTGTTGTAGTATTTTTGGGGATCAACGGGTTCAACTTAGTTTGGTGCCTATAAGATCAGTCACAGAAGCTGCCAAAACAATTGTGAATAGCGCATTGCCGCGGAGACTCTACCTGACAGAATCAGCATGGATTGGGACTACCTTCTACTGGAAGGTGATTTGCCCAAAAGTATTGGGGCTTTTAAACCGTTGGCTGCTACTCTCTGGGACTTCAGAGAGGGAAAGAATTGGCAAGAAGCTCGTTAATCTACCAGGCTTAGCGAAATATGTGCATCCTGAGTTAGTCAGAAATCCCAAAATCAAGCCTAACAAACGTCCAACTGTGTGTATTTGGAATATAGGTCATGTTTTGTAAATATTGAAATAATATCGGATGAAACAGTTGGCGCCAAAAAAACAGGAAGAAAAAACGTGTAATTTACGGCATTATTAGAGTTTGGTCTAACTAATCTTTACGAAACTGGCTTGTAATAAGCATATGTTCAGCTGTTCAGGCCAAATTGCGTCCGATGTGGCACTCTTAACACAACCTCTCATGCCCAGAACTTACTTTCTAACAATTGAGTAAAAATTGTGAGTCTCCCACCATTGTATCTGAGGTCAGTTTTCAATATGGTAAGATCTATATGAAATTTTACTCAATAATAAAGTAAAAAAAAAAGTGTCAAAATAAGTACTATTAACACTATTTTTTTATTTATGACCTGAAATCTCATTGATTGGATCTCCAATCAGATTTTTACAAAGTTGGAAAATATGTAACCAAACTCTGAAAAACTAATGGGCTAAAATGCAACACTAAAATCACTTGTAAAAATTTACATTTTAAATTAAATTACTAAATCATTTGTTACATGCATTCACTAAGTGCACCACCATCAACGGCAAAATGATACATGCATTCACTAAATGCACCACCCCAAAACGGCAAAACGATATACTGGGCAACCTGATATTAAAGGGAGGCTCATACCTTGTTTTGATGAAATTGGACACCACATTTGATAAAAGACTTCCTCTTATTCACATGGGTCGACTTTGAACCTTCACCTCAGGCCAAATGGTAGAACTATCTCATACAGCCACATTTCGAATATACAAGAGCTGCAATGGCATCTTGCCACTCAAATTGTGTTGCATGTAACAATTTTGAGCCCAACTCTGTTCTATCCTGATTAGGAAACGTTAGCCATTCAGAAAATTAAGGGGATAAAACAATTGGGTCTGAAGGAAAATGTTTTAGAGCTTGTGCAGGGGGAAGAGACTGGAGCCTTCTTAGAAGGGACCACGCATCAGATTTAGGACAGCCTTGACTCATTTCTAGAGCCAGTGGAAGAGAATGTTTTCTATTTAATTCCACAAGCATTACTCCCTACAGATTGAAGAAACAACTATTAAAATGCATACAAATTGCAGGAATCTGCCATATAGAAATAAAGATTTGTATTACCTCAAAGTTTGCTAAGAAAGCTTGAAATTTGCGCATAGTCTCCTTCATGTTCTGGACTATATTCGTGTCAGAAGAAGAAAGAGCTGCAGTGACCTCCACAGGAGAATAACCAATTCCTTTCTGTACAACCTAAAATATTTTTTCATTGATCAGTTTGGTATGGCGGGAAGATAAAGCTCCCATATTAAAAGCTTATGTTTTAGAACAAACTCACATCGTGATCAATGAGGATTTCAGAAATAAGACTGCCGTCATCTACATATGCCTGAAGCTCGTAGGTTGTCCTTTTCTTATACTGGAATCCTTTAACACCGGTCAGAAAGCACTACAAAAAAAATAATGCATTTATAATATTGAAAAATAGAGATTACAGAAAATAAGATGCATCAACTACGACATGTTACAAAATAAAATTTCATCCAGGAACCAATATCACCGTAGTATAGCAATTAATGTCTGGTACTCTCTACATTCACAATATGAAACTTTATATGTAGAGGAGAGAACACAACACGTCGATTCAGCTCAAAAAACTTTTGACAACATCACAGTAAAACGTGTTTGAACTTTTAACATCATTATAAAACATGTTGGTAGGTAGCCTATTCTAACAACTTGTATTGGCTAAAGAGTCCATAAAAGCAATCTGAATACTTATACTAACATATGCACGAGAGCTAAAAATCACTACCCAAAGAAAGAACATTGGACAGCTTAAACTCCTTACCTTAATTTTACCCTGAACCAGAGAATCTGTCTCCTTCATTGCAGCCCACTTGGCTGACAAACTAGCTAAGTATGTGAAGGGAACTTCAGGGTCTCCAGACAGTATGAGTGGATTGTCACTGACATCATCCATCAAGACATCTTCATAGTTAAAATCAGTGGATGAAGATCCATTCAGAGGAGTATTATCTGTGATTACAGGAACCCTCTCCCTGTCTGTATCCACAATTTCAGAAACAGGAGAGCGCTCGGTAGTCACAGAACTTGCTACATGAACAGTGTCTTCATGTACCACTGCAACATTCGAGTTCATGTGAGAAGATTGGTTTGCCGCAGAGTTTTCCCTGAAAATATGAGCAGTATCTATATGCATCTCTTCAGCTATTGAAGAAGTCTGGTTAGCCATTGAATTATGATGGGACACAGGATTGGTACCCTGCTGCATATCAATATTCATTGGCCGCACATTTGAAACATTGTGAGGTATTGAATTAGAAGTAGCATTGTGTGCATCCATAGGTGAAGCATGTTCAGTTGCTATTCTGGCACCCCGCCGGTCCGGCGTATCAATATTCATTCGCTCCACGTTTGGCTGCACATTTGAAACCATATGAGGTATTGAATTAGAAGTAGCATTTTGTGAATCCACAGGAGAAGCATGTGCAGTTGCTATTCTGGCACCCCTCTGGCCCGGCGTATCAATGTTCATTCGCTCCACATTTGAAACCATGTGAGGTATTGAATTGGAAGTAGCATTTCGTGCAACCATGGGTGTAGTATATCCAGTTGTAATGCTGGCACCCTGCTGGTGCTGCATGTCAACATTTGTTCGCTCCACGTTTGAAACCGTGTGGGGTATTGAATTGGAAGTAGAATTTTGTGCATTCGTGCGCGAAGAGTCTTCAGTTCTTAAGTTGTTACGAGTGCCAGGAATGCTATGGCCAGTACCTGGTGTAAAACACGTACATAAAAACAGATAAGATCAGAGTCAAGAATGCTAAAACTGAGGTTGGTTACATCATATGTAAATACACATTTGCTCACACAAGCATTTATGCATTCTAATCTATAACATAAGGACTGACCTTGGTTGTTTGCCTGGACAGTATCAGTACTGCGTAATGTTGAGCCACTGTGACTGGGATCATCAACTCTACTTGGAGGCCATGCGGCAAGAGTCGCTCGGACTGATAAAGGGGGAAGCACCCCATCTCTGGTTCTGCATTAGGATAACAAAGATTAACTAAGCAAAGTTTACAGAGTATAATAGTATAAACGAACAAGAAACATAGAAACAGCAAGAAGGTTTACGCAAATTTAGCTTCCATATTAAAATATAACTTTCATGGTTTGTACCAATATAAATACAATTGGAATAATTAATTTGTACCTTCTTCCCCTAGCTGGCTTATTTAGTTCATCAACCAGCCGCTTTCGAGCTGCATCCAGCTCCTCAACTAATCCCCCCAGTACTTGAATGGTCTCAGGAACCAGCATCAAAAGCCCATGGCGCACTTGTACGTTAGAGATTGCGACCTACAAGTACAATAGATCCCTCAAGTTCACCCTTACTCGTGGAGAATAGCAAACAAGTAATGTGTGCAAGGCATCGATAGCAGATGAAAGTGATAAATAAAGAGAAGGCCCCAGAAGATTAAAAATAGGAATGAACTGTTGCTTATTTGATTGAGCATTTTAGCTGATAGTTATACTATATACCCAGATGCATTAGTTATATCCACCAAAAGTATTACATCAAAATCAGCATTCTTACAAACAGTGTTGTTAAATATCCGGTATAGCACCGGTATACCGGTATTGCGTATCAGAATTTTGGCTATCCGATACAAAATCCGGTATAACATTTCAATTTCGTTATGCTCGTAATATCGGCGATTTTCCGGTATACCGGTATACCGGTTTTGAATGGAATATCGGAAGCCATATTTTTATTATTATTTTATAATAAATCATTTTTAAAAACATTAAAGAGGGTAAGGTGAAGAGGTGGAAAAGTAGAATCTAAAGAGGTGGAAACATTGAAAAATGAAAATGCGGGCTACTGAGCCGGTGCCTAGTATTATAAAACACTAGAAAGAGTCTTTGAGGATGAGAATGATGAGGATGCCCTTAATTGGGAAGCTGTTTATAGAGCTTCAGGAGTTGGAGAGCCTACAAGATATACTAGGCAAACAACTAAAAAGAGAAAAGAAACACTAGTTATTAGTTAGAACTATTTAACGGAAAAGGAGAATAGTTAAATCTTTTATCATTAGTTAGACTTAGAAGAACTACTAGTTATTAGTTTGAACTATTTAACTTTGAGTTTTAATTCCTTTTAAATTTCTGTTTGTAGCTTTTCTGTTTTAGTTATTGGATTTGAAAATTTCAATTTAAATTTTGGTGAGTTTTAATTTTTGTTTTAACCGTTTTGTGGCTTCTGATATTAGGCCGTTACGCGATCCGATATTTCTCATATCGGTTTTTTGGTGGTCCGATATTTTCTGATATTGATATTTAACAATACTGGTTACAAAATGATCTAACTATAACAAAATATGCAAGAAATAATCCAATAAGAAAAAGTTTAAATGTAGAGAATAACTTATTTTTTGAGGCCAAATCAAAGAATTATGTGTCTATGTACATGTATTCAGATGAAAAGAAATGAAGACTTGTGGTATCGAAGAAACCTTTAAACCAGAAGATGCACAAACTTCAAGGTCTTTAATAGGCCGGTACTCCATTCCAAAAACTCTCTGAATACCATCAGTCATTGACAATTTCAGGCACCTTTTAAGGCCTGGAGGAGCTTGTTGATATCTGCTTCGTAGAGGACAGGTGATATTGAGAATCTCATCAACCTGCCAATGCATTCGGGTATAAAGTCTTCAGGTTCCGCAAATGAAATTGATCGCAATTAACAACACGCAGAAAATACATCAGCAACCATCTAAGAAAAAAAAATACTTAACCCACTGTCCATCATATGTGAGCATAATTTGCATACCAACACCCTAAGAAACTATATTTTCTGATAAAAGAATGTTCAAATTCAAATTATTTTTTGGTATTCAAAATGCATACCACTTAACAAAATTGAATAATGCAATCATTTGGTTTAAGCTTTTTCTTTCAAAAAACAAGATATAGTATAAAGTAAACCTAAAAGTTAATCTCTGATACTTTTGGCCACTGCAACATTAGTCTTTAAGAATGCAAATATTTTGAATTTGGGATTCACACTCAAACTAACAGTAGTAACAGGTGGAGTACAATTCAGCAAAAATGTGTCAATGAATTGAGAAAACCTAAATAATTCCAATAACAAGATGAAGTTAAACAAAACAAAATCAAAACCTGCAATACGTAGGGACCTGGAAGAACATCGAGATGCATGGATTCCACATTAGGCGGAAGCGCGCCGCTACCACAGAAATTGAGATCAGAAAACAGAAACTGCTCGAAACAGAGTTTGGCTTTTCTAGCAACATCAAACCCTTGGAAGCCGTTCACCGAACCCCCTAGTTCGCGAAGACAATCAGCAAGCGAGTCTCTCTTCATGCAAAATCCGAGCCGGCGAAGAAAATCATTTACCGGACAGTCAGAAGCCTGAGGTTCGGGAACGGGTGGAGGAGGATTGGGCGGAACGGGGTCGTCAGGGACGTCGATGAAGTCGTCGTCGGAGATTACGACGGGCTCCGGTGAGAAATTGGGGAAATTTTGAGTTTGATGTGGGGATGGGCGGGGTTGTGGCTGAGGTTCAACTGCGTCGGCGGCGTCTTCATCGTCGTCTTCGTCGTCATCGAGTCTGAGACGGCGTATGTGCATTTTTTCCGCGAGGATAAAATGGGAGGTTTTTTCGAAAATGCGATTCTATTTGCCTTTGGGAATGAGCGGGAATTATAAAAGTACTAAAATTCTCTCCCGTGTCAAGTAAAAAGGGAGGTGCCAATAGAAACTGAATCACTCTTTTGGGCAAAAGGCTAAACGAGACTCTATTAGAAATTTTCTTGTGGATATAAAAGGGATTTGTCCTTTCCATTTTTAGGGGTTCTCCCACACCACGATAAAAAGACAAATGTTTTACGTATTTGAAGATTTACTTTCGAACGCATTTTTTCCACACACAACTGAGGTAAAATAGTGAGAAATTTTTGTTATGTTAAAATTTGATCCGAAGATGTATCTTCGTATGCGCAAAAAGGTTGATTCGGAGATGCATCTCTGTAATCTTTCTTAATTCATTAATCAGTGAAATTTTTGGAAATACATCTTCTAAAAATACTCTGTTAGATCAAATCAAAAGTGGGCAGAAATAATGACAGAATGGAAAATCAACATAAACATTGCATAAATAAACATTATATAAATTTAACATTACATATTATTAAAACGGGTAGCTTGGGACGTTGCAACATTCTTATAATATATTTGGCTGATCTTTGAATGGTCGCATCCACTTCAATCAGAAGTTTGTTGAGTAACAGTAAAAGGTATTACACATCTCCTTCAAATCATTATATGTCTTCAGTTCAAGCATGGTGAACTGTATGTTCTCTTCATTGTCTATAGAGGGTGAACGGTACTCGAGCTTGACAACTCTCTGATTTTCTAGATGTTGTAGGAGAGTATTCTGGTTGGTTTTCAAATTGACGAGAAGTATGTCCTCGCAAATTCGAAATTGATATGAGGGTTTTGCGCCATTAAAATACACAAATGCAAGATGAGTATATGTACTCATTCTAATTTGTGTAAAGAAAATGGAATGAGATAACCTATTTATAGAAGTTGTAGAGCAATAAGGACCTTACAAATATGATCGTATATGCATGAAATACTTCGGGGATACACATTCGGATTTTCCATTTTTAGGGGTTCTCCCACACCACGATAAAAAGACAAATGTTTTACGTATTTGAAGATTTACTTTCGAACGCATTTTTTCCACACACAACTGAGGTAAAATAGTGAGAAATTTTTGTTATGTTAAAATTTGATCCGAAGATGTATCTTCGTATGCGCAAAAAGGTTGATTCGGAGATGCATCTCTGTAATCTTTCTTAATTCATTAATCAGTGAAATTTTTGGAAATACATCTTCTAAAAATACTCTGTTAGATCAAATCAAAAGTGGGCAGAAATAATGACAGAATGGAAAATCAACATAAACATTGCATAAATAAACATTATATAAATTTAACATTACATATTATTAAAACGGGTAGCTTGGGACGTTGCAACATTCTTATAATATATTTGGCTGATCTTTGAATGGTCGCATCCACTTCAATCAGAAGTTTGTTGAGTAACAGTAAAAGGTATTACACATCTCCTTCAAATCATTATATGTCTTCAGTTCAAGCATGGTGAACTGTATGTTCTCTTCATTGTCTATAGAGGGTGAACGGTACTCGAGCTTGACAACTCTCTGATTTTCTAGATATTGTAGGAGAGTATTCTGGTTGGTTTTCAAATTGACGAGAAGTATGTCCTCGCAAATTCGAAATTGATATGAGGGTTTTGCGCCATTAAAATACACAAATGCAAGATGAGTATATGTACTCATTCTAATTTGTGTAAAGAAAATGGAATGAGATAACCTATTTATAGAAGTTGTAGAGCAATAAGGACCTTACAAATAAGGACCTTAAAAAATAAGGGTCTCTCCGGAGATACATCTCCGGATTATCCCCTGTTTTATTTTTTTTAATAATTAGAAGGTGTCCAAAAATTATACAGAACAAAATCATGCTAATTATGCAGAGCACAATTTCAAAAACTAAAAATGTCCAAAAACTACCACTCAATTTTATAACATTATGCAGTGTGTTGCGTACAAAAAAATGTGCTACATTGTTATAGTACAATTAAATTGCATCAAAACATATGTCACTATCTAAATCTATTGGTGACTCATTCTTTGACTTTTCCTTATTTGTTTCTCGTTCAATGTCGCTCAATTTAGTGAACTCTTCCATCATTTCAAGAAAGTGATTCAGCCATGTTTATGCATCTTGTGTGAAATGTGGTGTCCACTCCAGTGATGTCTTTGGTATAGGACATCCTGGTTTCAAATAAACATGAACAAATTGTTGTTTTTTTATAGCCAATTGATACACATGATGTGTTCGAATGGATTTTGAGGTGGCTTACTTCGAAGTGGAAAGAATATTTTTGAAAAACTATATCGTGTTAAATCAATGCACACCCTATCATAAGCATTTTCTATAAGATGTCTCATTTCTGGAAAGCTCATCCATTTGTCAAACAGAATCGGACCATTAAGACAAGGAACAAGAGCATTGAGAATTGTATCATAATTTGTTTTGCTCTCGTATAACTTTGTGTATGATTCCCTATGCATCGTCATATCTTGTATAAGATGATAAGGGACAAATTTTTCCGTCCTCACCTTTGATGTATTTAGTGTCAACCGTAGATTTTAGTTGACTTCTCATATTTTTGGTTATGTGATACTTACAAAGAAATGCAGACGATGTAGGAAACATCGTTGCAACCAAATTCATCAGTGTTGTATTGTAATCGGTGATTTTGACTTGTGGCATATTTTCTTGGTCCTTCAACATAGTCTTGCACATTTCCAAAGTCCATGTGAGGTTGTTTTTTTTTTATTCAAAAAATACAAAATTGACTGAATAAGTCATCTCCGTAGAAGTAACACCAATAATTTCCAAGAGTGGAAGTTTATACTTGTTTGTTTTATATGTTAAGTCAATTATGATCACGATGGGAAAGGTGTTGAACAACTTGACAGAATCGGGATAACTCCAAAATATATATCAAACAGTGCCTTTATCGTCACAAACTCTTAACCTCAAAACATAGTTGTCATCTTCCAAAAGCTTCAAGAGTTGTTGCATCTCAGATCTTGGTCCTCTTACTGCCTTTTTTGTCTCGAGCACGCATATTGTATTTTTTCTTGATATTTGAAACATTTAGAGGTCTTTTGGATTTCAAAGAAGCGAGTATGTTTTTTGGAGCCACCATGTTTAATGTCATGTCCGAAACAAGTTCTCTCTCATTTGGCACAAGGCGGCATACAATGGGATGGCCAACTAGCTTGTCATCCAAGGCATGATTATGCATACTGGAAATCACATTAAATTTACATGTCTCATCCTCCATACGGTATCCGCGTAATTTAAACGGATACTTACATTTTCTTGATCCAGTGTCATCTCGTTTCAACTTCCTAATATTTGGTTGGTACATGCCACTTCTTTCGCATACTATTGTTACAAATGTTTGTCTTCTATCTGAACCATTGTTGAACCTTCCAATTACAACGCCAAACCCCAATTTTGCGGCCTCCCTACAGACGCATTGCAGCATATGATCATGAACAAAAAACACTTCTTTATTTGTAAATTGTGCATGAATGCCTACCTCTACAACGGACGGTCGAGCACCCGATTTAACATCATTATTCGCTTAATTTGTTTGAACATCATCATTTACTTCATTTGGTTTAACATCATTTTTATTTTAACTGACTTAACATCCACACCCCATTAGCTTTGGAAAACATATTCGGGTGCACCATATCTATTACCAACAATAACAGAAAGCAGTGTTACATTTCAAACTATTAGGACAATTCGGAGATGCACATCCAGAACTCACCTAACTTCGTCGAGAAATGCATCCCTGGACTCAACGTTCACTTTTCAGCTGAAAAATAAGATTAGTGCAAGGAATGAGGGGTGAAATGAATGATATTTACTTGCAATTCCAGCTTCTTTTTCTCCCTTTGAAGTGATTAAATACAAGAATGATGTTTTGGTGTTGAAAAATTGATTAAGAACAAGATAAAAAATTTCAAGGGTTTTGCAATGGTTTCTTGTTTTAGCATGAAGAAGAAGCTTATGCAAGGTGATGTTTTATCAACTTTCCAACTGGACATTTTCAAAGATGCATCTCCGAAAATATCACTGAGTTGTTATTTAAATCATTTGTGTGAATAACAAAATCCCATAAATAATATCGGGGTTATTTCGGAGATGCATATTCGAATACACCTAAACAGTGTATAGAGATGCATCTCTAGATATTTTTTTTCAAAAATAGGGGTGAAACTCAGAAAAGAGAAGATAGACGTGATTTTGGGTGAGTCCAAATATGCATTTCCAGATGCTTGAAGGTATTTTTGGATTTTCAAGGGTGTGGAAGGCACCACCAAGGGTGGAAAGTGTGTTACCTGTTAGGTGCTAAAATGTGTTAATATTTAGTTTAGTTTTTGGCACCTTTTGAGATCTTTATTTGTTAATCGATGCTTTTTCCTGTTGTTTCCGGTAAATAACTGTAGTATAGTTTAATTGCATTATTAGACTTATTTATTTAAATTTTGTGTTTATAATTGTAGGTTTTAGCATTTCGATGGAAGCTTGGAGCATGGAAGGCTCTTAAGGAGCATTTTTGAAGAAATTAGATTTTTTAATCATGCTGCAAGCGCGCTCCTAGCGCGATCTGGGAGCATTTTCCAGAAAGTAGCCCGCTTAGCGCGGTCTGTAGCTCGCTAAGCGCGATCAATGGTGGTTTAACAATAAAGTGCAACGCGCTTAGTGCGGTGCTGCGCGCTTAGCACGCTCTGCGTAACTCATCCCCCTTATAAATAGATTAGATCAGATTTTTTGTGGAGGACTATTCATTTTCTTAGAGAAAAAACATTGTAAACACTGTAGTATCTTATTTTTGAAGAATCGGAGCATCATTTGTCGAGAGATTGTCGTTGATGCTTGTTTCTTTTCTCCATTCTCTTGTTTGTGAAGCTACCATGACAATGGGCAGCTAAGCACTTCTAGTGTCAAGATTAGTGGAGGTAATCCATCATCTTTGTATGTATTGATACTGTATTAAGTTTGTGAACTTTGTTAATGATAAATATAGAGAAGAAACTCTGTTTTTATGGTTCATCTTTTGTTTTGATTCATGATTGAGAGATATGTGTTAAAACTTGACCTAAGTTTCAATCCATCAAATATTCATGAGGCTAGAGATAGTTTTGAATATTGATGTTCATAAATATTGTTCTTAAATGTTATCATATTGATAGTTTGTGTGAGAGATCAATAAAGGATCAATATGATAAATCCCACAACAAGTGTTCGAGAGAAACTTGTTGAGAGGATATGTGAGTTTATTTATCGTTAGAAAGTTCACACGCTTTTTCGAAGATATACGTACGAAAACGGATTACCGGATACTAATCTTGACATGTTTTTATAAATCGTTAAAACAAATCCTTTTACCGTTCATTACTTAACTTTGAATGCAAATGTCCGACTGAAAACAACCAAAACCCTTTGTTCCGATTAAAGTTTAAAACCTTTTCAACTGTAGAAAGGCAGTGATATCTCTAACAATCTCTGTGGAACGATAACAAAACCCTAACTCTATTTGTATTCCAACAAATTGCCGCCGTTACCGGGGATTGTTGATTGATATTGCAAGCATTGCAATAGTATTTTTGTTTTAAGCTTGTTAACTTTTTCTTGAGCTTGTTGATTGGTTTTGTTTAGTGTGTAGACTTTGTTTTATGCGAGGGAAACTACCGATGGACCAACTTCTGTTCGATCCCGAGATTGAAAGAACCGCTCGTAGAATCAATAACAGAACGAGACAAAGGAGGTAACTAGCTAGACAATAGCAAGAACAAGAGGGAATTTCGACTTCTACACCACCACCATTTCCACAGTTACTTCCAGCTATGGAACATCCACCACCACCACCACTTGCTTCTAGACCATGTACCAACAGTCCAAGACATAATGCACAGTTTTCTCGCAATGCTCATAACGGTCGGCATTCAGAAATAAAGACTGGTATTCTCTTGCTTCTATATCAGAGTCCTTTTACTGGTATGGATCGTGAGGATCCTTATACACATCTGACAAAGTTCTATGATATTGCGGGAGCAACTGGTGCGCCCGAAGCTGAAGAGGAATCTCTGTTTAAGAGGTTATTCCCGCATTCCCTCATTGGGAAGGCCAAGGAATGGTATCTTGATCAGTCGACGGCAATAATGACTGATTGGAATTTACTTGAAGAAAAAATTTTGGAGCGATTTTTTCCACATAATCGTTTCATGGAGGCAAAGACCGCAATAGTAGTGTTCAGGCAAGGTGCAAACGAATCTCTCAATGAAGCGTGGGAGAGATTCAAATCTATGTTGAGGAAATGTAAAGGGCATGGTTTCGACGAGTTGACTCAAGTTCACATTTTTAGGAATGGTCTTCAATTAGTGCAGAAAACATTGTTGGATGCCACCGTAGGTGGATCTTTGATGAGCAAGAGTGTCGAAGAAGCCATTGCCATAATTGATAAGATGGCTTTGAATGACCATCAGGGAATCCATAACCGTGGCCCTTCTCAAAGGACTCCGAGAGTTTTGGAATTGGGAGCTAATGAGGCTATCCTAGCTCAAAACAAGCTTTTATCTCAACAAGTGGAACTTTTGACTCAACAAATGTCGAAGCTTCCACAACAATTGAAGGAAATACATGAGTAACCGAGCAAGAGTAAGCGAGTTGCATGTTGTGAACTTTGCAAAGGAGAGCACGACACCGGATTTTGTCCTCCACCGGGATTTGAAGAAGTGAACTACATGAACAATCAACGAGATTATCAAGGAAGACAACAACATCAACCTTATCAAAACAATCCTCAACAACATTACCAAAGCAATCAAGGATGTTAACCGAGGGGGAACTATTAAAATAATCAAGGTTATGGTGGCGGTTCTTCAAGCCGGAAAAATCCTTATCAACCTCCACCACCTCCGGTTCCTAGCTCTAAGTTGGAAGACACTTTGAATCAATTCATTCAAATGTCTATGGCCAACCAAAAGTGTAGTGATGCGGCGATAAAGAATATCGAAAATCAAGTTGGGAAACTTGCCAAACAAATTGCCGAGCAACAATCGGGTCCTTCATTCTCCGCAAATACTCACGTAAACCCGAAGGAGCATTGCAAAGCAATCGTTACTAGAAGTAGGAAGGAGTTAGCAAAAGAAAATGACAAAAGTGTGGAAGAAAAAAAAATTGATGGTATTGTTGAGGAGGATAGTGATGAGGAAGAAGTTGAAAAGAAAAATGATAATGTTGTTGAAGTTGAAAAGAAAAATGATAATGAGGTTGTGGTTGAAAAGAAAAATGATGATATTGTTGAAGTTGAAAATGAGAGTGTGGAGGAAGTGAAGAAAAAAGAGAAACATGTGAGAGTTAAGAGGGAGAAGGAGAATATGAATCTGATACCGACTCAAAATATGCCTTACCCTCATGTGCCGACAAGGAAAGACAATGCTAGGCAATACTCAAGATTCATGGATATCTTTAAGCAACTACAAATCAACATCCCTTTTCCGAAGCTCTAGAGCAAATGCCGAAGTACGCCAAATTTATGAAGGATATTCTTACAAAGAGGCGAAAATATTCGGAGCCGAAAACCGTTGTTCTTGCGGCAAATTGTAGTGCTATTATTCAAAGAACTCTTCCGAAAAAAGAAGCCGATCCGGGGCGAGTTACGTTACCCGTTACAATTGATAATGTCTTTGTTGGAAATGGCCTTATTGATTTGGGCTCAACAAGAAAAGACCATTTTCCACTTCCATTCATGGACCAAATGCTCGAGAGGTTATTCGGGCAACAATTCTATTGTTTTTTTTTATGGTTATTCGGGCTACAATCAAATTGCGGTTGACCCGGCGGACCACGAGAAGACGACTTTTACTTGTCCTTTTGGCATTTTTGCTTATCGAAATATGCCTTTTGGTTTATGTAATGTGCCGGCAACTTTCCAAAGGTGTGTTCAAGCTATCTTCTCCGACCTCATAGAAAAGACAATGGAGGTGTTTATGGATGATTTTTCCGTGTTTGGAGCATCTTTCGATTTATGCTTGAAGAATTTGGAAGCCGTCCTTGAGAGGTGTGTAAAGACAAACTTAGTGTTGAATTGGGAGAAGTATACCTTTATGGTGACAGAGGGAATTGTGCTTGGGCATAAAGTTTCTTCCAAAGGCCTTGAAGTCGATCAAGCGAAGATTGAAGTGATTGAAAAGTTGCCTCCTCCTACCAACGTCAAGGGAATCAGAAGCTTTTTGGGACATGCGGGATTTTATAGGCGATTCGTCAAAGATTTTGCAAAAGTAGCAAGGCCTCTGAGCAACTTGCTCAACAAAGATCAGGTATTTATCTTTGACGATGAATGTCTTATTGCTTTCCAAATTTTGAAAGAAAAACTAATTACCGCTCAAATAATCATCGCGCCAAATTGGACTTTAAATTTTGAATTAATGTATGACGCGAGTGATTACGCTGTTGGAGCGGTGTTAGGTCAAAGGAAGGACAAAAATTTTCATGCTATACATTATGCAAGCAAAGTATTAAATGAGGCGCAAGTAAATTACACCACAACCGAAAAAGAATTGCTTGCGATTGTATATGCACTTGAGAAGTTTCGCTCTTACCTAATAGGGTCAAAAGTGGTAATCTGCACTGATCATTCGGCAATCAAATATCTGCTCACTAAACCGGATTCAAAGCAAAGGCTCATCCGTTGGATCCTTTTACTTCAAGAATTTGATTTAGAAATAAGGGATAAAAAGGGTTCAGAGAATTTGGTCGCGGATCATTTGTCTCGCTTGATCAATGTGGAGGTAACCAAAACAGAAAAGGAAATCCGTCCAGAATCCTTTTCAACTCACGGTTAGACACCTAGGCTTGACCGTTCGTTTGTGGGTGGTAAGGGGTCGCCACTTTATGCATTACACCATAATGTTTCAAAACACTTTCAAGGGATGTATTGCAAAAGTGTGACCCGCCATCACTTATAAGAACCTGAGGAGTGCCAAAACGGGCAAAGATGTTTTTCTTTAAAAATTTTATTACCGTTTTGCCATCAACCTTAGGTGAAGCAATTGCTTCAACCCACTTTGAAACATAATCAACTGCCACTAAAATATACTCATTTCCAAAAGAGGGTGGGAATGGACCAACAAAATCTATGCCCCAACAATCAAAAATTTCAACCTCTTGGATATTTTGAAGGGGGATTTCATCTCTTTTTCCATTTCCACCAGTTCTTTGGCAAGTATCACAACTTTGCGCATGGAGATTTGCGTCTTTAAATAGAGTAGGCCAATAAAAGCTTGATTGCAAGACCTTCGTGGCCGTTTTCGAACCATTAAAATGGCCTCCATAAGGCGAGTTGTGACAGTGCCAAAGAATACTCTGAGCTTCATCACTCGTGACACACCTTCTCAAAAGGTTGTCACCTCCTAACTTCAAAAAGTAAGGGGAAAGGAAAGATGATTTTTCTAGGGATGCAATTAACACCTACCTTGGGAATCACTTAGAGTTGACTGAAGATGAGTTATGCGATTACGGAAAGATGTTGGCTCGAGGAAGCTGGAATGCCGAGCAATTAAGAGAGGTTTTATGTGTACAAGGCCAATCATATCAGTTGAGTGCAAGTGGTGTCCCTCTGAAGTTCATGCGAGGTGTGTTGACTACGCAGACTCAAATTGTAATGTCGGTTGTCTTGCACAACCTAAAGCCTCGTAGTCACACATCCTCCATTCCCATGCAGACAACATGCCTCTTAGCTTGTATTCTTGACGACGAGAAGACCGTGGATTTAGCACGGATCATTTCTAATGAGCTGAAGAGGATTGCTGTGAGCGCTACACCGTTAGGTGATAGGATGGCTTGTACTTTGACTTATCCTGGGCTGATTATGGCATTGTGCCATAAGGCGCGAGTCACCCTTCCAAACCATGGGAATGTGAAATTGGCTATTTTGGATGACAATTTTATCACCCGTTATTGTTTACAGGCACACAATGAAGTTGTCCTTGTTGCTGCTGCTGCCCCTGCAGGGCGTGTTCGTGATTCGAGTGCTGAGGCCAATTGGGCCATGCACGAGGCTCACCAGCGTGCCTTTTTGTTTATGCATGATTCTATGATGCAGCTGCAGCTTCAGATCCGAGAGCCTCATGTTGAACATCCTTTGAGGTCGAGAGAGAACCTCATGGCATATGCTAGGTGGCCTGAGGCCAGGCCAGGTTTTACGGAGGGGGCAGCTGTTCATGATGATGATGATGATGATGATGATGGTGATGATGGAGCGTCGAGTTCGAGTTCTTATTGATGGGTTTGATTGTTCCACCTTTGTATTTTGTTATGTTTAGTTTGTTGCTAGTATTATTGACTTTTGTTTAATATATTGTTGTAGTTCACATCCGGGCGGATGTTGATTTTTGGATAATTATTAAAATATTTTCTTATTATTAGTGAATTTTCCATCCGGGTGAATGACGTTTTTCGTTTAGAATTTTTGGTACAAAATTTTTTGTGTTTGTTCTCTATTTAAGGTAATTGATTGATGAAGCAAGTTCTAGTTTCTTTGAACAAAAGTGATGTGCACCAATCATTGATGGTGATGATATAATTCTGGATTGTTGCGCAAAAAGGTACTTTGTCTGTGCTTTGTAGAATGTTAGCATGTGTATGAACTTTTTGCTTTACATAAATTTCAAGTTTTGCTTCATTTAGCATGTATATTCATATGGGAATCAATTAGGACATTACCACATATGTGTGTTTCCTCCATTGTTCACAAATTATTGAGGGATTCAAGTAGTTGTTGCTTACTCAAATGGTTTATGTTTAATCTTGCTTGTAGTTTTGAAATTTTGGAAACTTTTGTTAGTTCTGGTAATTGGCTACAATTTTGGTAAAACAATGTTGTTGTCATGTGATGGTTAATCAAGATGTTGAAACAAGATGTTATTACTTACTGCATTCAACATGTCGGATAAAGATGTCCCATCCTGGATCATAGGACATCGCGTTTGTTATTGGATTAAAAGGAAGATTCTGTTAGTTGTTATTTGTTACTGAATATTCTGTGAATATTTAGTTATCCTATGTGGCTTCCAAAGTAATTGAGTTGAGATTTTGTGTTGGTTTTCGGATTTTCACTACTTTCTAAATATGGAGACATATTAGGAAACATTTGATTGAAGACCTATTATATAGCAGGAGGTACAGCTGATTTGTAGCAGCTGATATGCTGTGATTGGAAGCCCAAATCCAGTTGGGATGTAGGTTATAAATAGGAGTGTTTGTAACCTGATTCAATAATGATTCTAAGATGTAAAATTATTAGGGTTTCGTTCTTGTGAACCACTCTCTAGGAGAGTTGGTATGTGTGAACCACTCGGATTGTGAGATGGTCACTGTTCTCCTCGAAGCTTTTAAGCAAGAGTGAGTGTTGTTCTTGGAGGAAGCTGTTAAGAAACTCTAAGTATTGTTCTTAGTCATGTGTGTCATGTCTAGGTATTGTTATTAAGTGTGTCTTCTATTTTTCTGTGATTGAAGAGCTGTTGGAAATCAAGTTGTTGATGCAGTGGCTGAGGTGTTGAATGCTAGACATCATTGTGATGATTGGAAGTGAGATGGAGTCTCTTACCTAGGGAGGACTTAGGTAGAAGGGTCATTGGGTAGTTATTAAATTAGGAGATTGTCAACTTGGTTGTTGAGTCTGTAATTTGATACTGCTAAGAGTGGACTTCCTTCCTGGCTTGGTATGCCCCCAGATGTAGATTGTTAGATCGAACTGGGTGAACAAATTCTGTGTGTGGTTTATGCTTTTCTGTACTGGTTTTAATTGTTTATACCTTGCCATGCTGTTTTGTTCAGATCAGATGTCCAGACATTCTATAGGACATCTGTAGTCTGATATACCAGAATTTCAATTGGTATCAGAGCAGGCATCCTGTTTGTTTTTCTGGGTGAGATCCTAGGGAAGTACTTTCTGGTTATGGGCAAGGTAGGTAATACCTACTGAAAGGTTGTTTGAACTTGGAGAAGTTCATATTGTGGTTTGAATGGTCCCTAGAAGTGGAGGATGGACTGTTCATGACATAGTGTGTATTGGACTTGTCTGTAGCTTTGGTGGTGAGCTGCTGTGTGGTTTGATTTATTTTCAAACCTATGGATTGTGGTGTTTGTGCAAAGGTATTAAGTTTTGCCTGAAGGTTGTAGATGGGTTTTCCTTAATTGTGTTCCGCTGCATATGTATCTGTAAAAAAACTCCTTGTGGTTTTGTGTGTTAAGGCTGCAACATTATGTTCTCCTCTGAAGGTGTATCACATGGTGGGGTGATACTTGAGGATATCTTCAACTAGCTTGTTAGAGTTGTCAAAGATACTTGAGGTTCATCCCAAGTCCACTTATAAAGGAACCTTTATATGAGCTTGTTGAAAAGAGATCTGAAGAAAGTTAGAAGCAATGTATTCTGGCTTCCAACCCTACAAGGCCAATCTCTGGGCTTTGATGGATCTCTTGGTGTGTTTCTTGAGAAGGGAACTTATGTCCTACCAGATGTTGGAACATAAAACCAGTAGAGTGTGCAGAATCTTGTTGGATAAAGGTATGGCATAACAGATGCTTGGGGGCTAAACAAATGTGTAGTGATCACATCTGTTTGGAACCTACTCCTGGCTTGGAAGAGGAGGCATCTGGGTTGTGTGTCTAAGAAGGTTCTTTCAAGAAATATGTCTTAGATAAGTGTGCTGGTCAAGAGATGATCAACATAGTGTCACTCAAGTGTGTAGGAGTACAAAGGCTAGTTGTTTTTGTGGAGGTCAAGCTCAAATGTCAAGGACATTTTCTCTGAAATCTGAAAGTTCCTTCTGATCAAAGCAGCCAGATGTATGCAATCTTGTTTATGGCCATGGTGCAAATTGTGGTTAAAAGGAGTTCTATGTGTGGATGTGCAGCTATTGGAGGGGAGAATGAATAATCCCCTTAAGAGTTCTTAGCAGTTAATAAGGGGGAGTCCTTCATCTGATGTTGGAAGAACTAAAAGAAATATCAGACATAATGTCTTGACATCTTTGTATTGAAAATTTAGTTTTCTCAATATGTCTGGTGGTGTTTCTCAAAAACAGGATGGAGGTTGTCTACTCAAACTTGATATCACTATCAAGTCTATGGGAGCATGGAACTCTTGTTCTAGTGGAAGAGAAACTCAAAGGGCTGTGAATAGAGGAGGTGTATTAACCTAACTGGTTGACTGGTGTCTTCATTATTGGAATGTCATCCAAACCATCTAGGATGAGCATTTCAGATTTGTGTTTGGAGCAAGGAGGAGTTGGTTTTTTTTTACCAAAGGATTATGGTTCCCTGGTACTTGCATGAGAAGTTTCTTCTTAAGCTGGAGTTCAGTTATGTGGTGTCCTCACATAATGAAACATTTTTTTTGCAAGGATTTAAGAGCATCCTTGTAGGTTGAAGTGTTGGGAGAAGCATATTTTTTTGGATGACCAGTCAATGTTTTTTTTTGCTCCAGAAACCTGTTAGAGGGAATCTCCTCTTTAGGTGCAGAAGGATGGCATCCAACATCTCAAAGTCAGACAGGGGGTCTGTACATTAGAAGTTTGAGAAGAAGATTCTTGAGGTGTAGGGTATGCAGGTTCCTGCATGTGTGTATGATCTGGTTTTGAAGGTTGGTTAGCTACTGATGGTAGATCCTCTTGTGTCCCTTGCAAGAGATGTATGGATTACTATGGTTGTTGCTTCCAAAGCCATAGTAAATGTTTAAATCCATGTGATTTAGACTGATGTCGGAACTGATGCTGAAACATCATTTCAGTTCTTTGCTTCCTAAGCCAAGGAAGTTTGTTCAGCTCAGGGTAGAGTGAAAGGTCAAGACTCTGACCTAATCTGGAATGATTTTGTGGTGTGAATGGTTTGAAGAAGAATCAGCAGATGCCTAATGTGTCAGACCAAATGTCCGACCTTGTGTGAGAAGGTAGTCTTATCTGGCTAATGATAAATACTTTGACGGGAGCTAAGTATTTGTCTGATGTGAGTATGCAAGTCTGCAGTCTGAATTCTTTGCTTCAGAGAGGGGTGCTAGTTCATTTCTCTTTATGGTGTTCAGGTGTTTATGTTATCCTGAATAAGCTGCTCTGGTTGTGTTTTATTGGGAGCTTCTTAAAGGACTTCTATAAACAATGAGTCCTTTGAATGGTGATGGGAAACTGATGTCCCAAGTGATGATTGTAACATCATGATTGTTTGTGGTTATATTTGGAAGATGATTGAGATTGTGCACTTGGAGTTGGATGATCAAGCATTTTTGTCAGAAGAAGTGTTTCTAACTATGTGATTTAGAATGTGGAGATTCTGATCTTGTTTTAGTAGTATGTTCTGGCAAAGCATGACTACTAGTGTTGAAGACCTCACTAGTATCAACAACTACTAGTGGTTGTAATGGCAGGTGTTCTAACTTGGTGTTGGGACATTATCTGGGTTGGATTTTCTTGGTGAAGGATGATTGTGGTCTGGTTCAGGAGCTTGGTGCCTACATTATGCCTACGGAGTGTCTACATAGTCATACGGGAGAATGATGAAGTAGAAGGTCTGCCTTGGATGGAGAATGTAGAGAAGACTGAAGCAGATAAGGTATTGATTGCTTGAAAGTATGAAGGTGAAGATACTCATCAACTGATCAAGAGTATACCAAATTATCATATGGGAGAATGATAGGGAATGATTGCCTTTGGAGAGTTGGGTGAGAGAATATTGTTCTTGTGATCTTCTATGACGTGATGGGTTTTGTTCTGGTTATTTCTGGTCCCGTGGCTTAAAAGGGAGCTTGGAGATTCTATTTTTATTTGGAATGTGGTGTTTTTCTTATGCAGCTGGATTCTGTTCATGATGTCAAGACTGATGTCTTAACATCTGTTGACAGAACATTCTGTTCAGAATGTTATGGTTTTTGTCTCCTGAGATCACAAGCCTCTACCTGATTTATGTACTGTTGTGAGGGTCAAGCAGTAGGTGAATGTGTTCAGCAGGTGTGTTGAACAGAGGGTACGCTCTTGAAGACATGAAGATGAGTCTCATGTTCTCCATTCACTTAAGGTGTTTTTCTTGCAAAGGAGTACTGGTGGTCTTAGATAGAGAAAAGTTGATCAGATTGGGATCATGTGAGTATTGGTACAAGGGATGATTGTGTTCAACTTGTGAGTTGAACAAAGAGTGAGCTCTTGAAGACATGAAGATGCGTCTTATGTTTTCCATTCTTCAAGGTACGAAGAAGCACATGTTATTTTTGATAGGGGGAGATGTAGCGAGCGATTTTGGACGCGGTTCTTAAGCGCTGGTCGCTCTCACTGCGGTTGAGTTTTAACTACAGGTCGATTCATTTTTTATCCTATTGTGAGCTGAATAAGGAATGGAAATAGATGTCTCTAATTAACCCTGCTTTGCATACTGAGTTTAAACAGCGGTCTGTTAGGTTACGGATGCGATCAATGTGGGGGGGCCTTTGTACTAGTTATTTGTATTTTCGCCAATACGGTTTTCTTTCTGGGATTTCTTGTGTTATTTGGACAGACAGGTTTCTGGCGGGGAACTAGGATTAGGATGTTAGGACTGATGCGTATGGGATTTAGGTTTTTTGTTGATTGTGCTCGCTAAGATTTTTTCTTTCAATCTTATGCCTACGTATTCCCGTTTACCGAAACAGGGAAATCAGAGCGTTCGTAGTTCCTCCTATTCTAGGGGAGGAAATGGTTATTTTTGGTGTCTTGTTCAAAGCCCAAGACGTGAAGCGAAAAGGTGGTTTGTATCTTGTTCAAAGCCCAAGATGTGAAGCTGAAAGGTCTCAACTTTAGAGAGAATTTGTCATCTCTAAAGAGGGGGTTGTATGTCACAACTGTTTATAAAGGAGAATTACTTTAACCGGGATTTGTGAATCCGGCAATGCCATAATTTCCTTAAAAGGGGATTTCTAACCTGAAGGAGAAGACTTTAACTCAGTGTAGAGCAATGCTATCTTTCCTTAGGAATTTCTCATGCTAAAAGAGGGACAGTGGCATGGATGTAGATGATTTAGAGGCTTGCCGCTTACAGCGATTAGATGAAGGGGAATGAGTTGTTGAAGTTTGTGTACTGTGAACGAGGCACAGCTTTGATGCTAAAAGGTTAATTGGATCAACCAGTGGTTTTCTTATATAAAGCCTAAGAGGAGGCTAATATGTGTCTCGTACAAATCCCGAGAGAGAGGCTAAAAGGTTTTTGACTCGACGATAGAGTTTTTTGGTATCTCGTATAAAGCCCGAGATGGAGGCTATTTGACTCAACAAGAGAGTTTTTGTATCTCGTACGAAGCCCAAGATGGAGGCTAACATTTGTTTGGCTCAATAAGAACCTTTTCGTATCTCGTATAAAGCCCGAGATGGAGGCGAAAGGGGTGATTGACTCAACGAAGGAGTCTCTTATGTGTCTCGTACAAAGCCCGAGAGATAGGCTAAACGTTGTTTGACTCCACTGGGGAGAATCATTGTACAAAGCCCAAGAGGAGGCTATAGTGATGTTTCAGTTAAGTGACAGGTCCAGTATACTGATTTTGAGAGAGAAAATCAGTTCTTATATGATCAATACTGTACTCAGGGTTTTGATTTGAGGATCAGGGATATTTCCTTTTCTTTGAGGAAATGGGAAATCCAAAGGGTATTGAGACTGTCCGAGTCTGCGGGTTTCCTTCCTATTTAACGAAGGGGTCACTTGAGAATGTCTTTGAGACTCAAGGAAGTTAGACTGTCCAAGTCTAGAGTTTCATCTTTTGTACTATACCCTGAGAAATAGTAGTAGACTCTATGAAAGAACTGTTCTATGAAGATGACTAGGTTCTGTTCCTATACCTGTAGGAGGTCGTCGGGACAATTTGTACGAAGCCCAAGAGGAGGCTGAAAGCTTTTAAGAAGCCGACGGGTCCTTGTACTAAGCCCAAGAGGAGGCTGTCATTCTTGGAGGAAGAGATCATTATACGAAGCCTAAGAGGAGGCGATGAATACTTCTAAGAAGCCGTAGGGTCCTTGTACTAAGCCCAAGAGGAGGCGGGGTTACTTTTAGGAAGCCTGTGGGTCCTTGTACGATGCCCAAGAGGAGGCCGATGCTTTTAAGAAGCCGATGGGTCCCCAAACCCCGAGAAATTCAAGGCAAGTTATTCACAAGGAATAGATCAAGTCAGGAAAGTTCGAGAATTTGGAAGAAACTCAAGAGATGCCATTCACGGAGAAAAGATCATCTCTGGGGAATAGAGTTTCTTGACAAGTGCTTTTAAGAAGCCTGTGGGTCCCCAAACCCTGAGAAATTCAAGACATGCCATTCACCGAGAATAGATCAAGCCAGGAAAGTTTGAGAATTTGGAAGAAACTCAAGAGATGCCATTCACGGAGAAAAGATCATCTCTGGGGAATAGAGTTTCTTTGACAACTTCTACGAGTGACAGTCTATGAAAGGGTTCACAGAGAATGCTGCCTTTCATATCTCCATATTGTTTAACCCCAAGAGGAGGGAAGACTGTGTCTGGTAACCCTATAGAGATCTAGTTTAGACTATTTCTAAGAGTGATCAACGGGCTTTATGCTAGACGTAGTTGTCGAGGAAACTCTAAATATCTATACTATTATTACACAGTTGATATGAGTTTATGAAAGAAGATTTACAGTGAAACAGCCCCACAATACAGTTATATGTATATAAAAGGGGTAAATGAAAGCGTATAAACACTTACTCGGTTGTAGAGCTTCCATGCTGTTTGGATTGTTGTTCAACAAAGAAAGATTAAAAACAACATTATATTTCAAAATCAAAGGAGAAAGTGCTTTGAAAAAGAAAGATTTGGGGCTTACAGCTCAAGGAGAGGCCCAGGGTTTTATCAGTGAGCGCACTGTTTGAATTTGTACAGAGGGACTTATACAAGTGACTAAGGCCCAAAATGTTTTCTGTACAAAGGGATGGGTCTTACACTCTCTCAAGAGGCCCAAAAGGTTTAAAGAAAAAGAGTGAGGCTTATAACACGAGGGTAGGCCCAGTTGACTTTTCGTTAAAAATGGCGATCGCGCCGAGATTTTCTTTTAACGCAGAGGGACTTATACAATAAGTGAGGCCCAAAATGGTTTTGGTTAAAAAGGGGTTGGGTCTTACACTCTATTAGAGGCCCAAAAGTTTTGAATGGGTCTTATAGCTCAAGGAGAGGCCCAAGGTTTGATTTCAAAAGGCGACGATCGCGCCGTTTGTTTTTGACGGTATCGGGACTTATACAATAAGCTGAGGCCCAAAAATGGTTTGGTCAAAAAAGGATTGGGTCTTACTCTCTATTAGAGGCCCAAAAGTTTTGAAAATGATTTATGAGGGTTGAATTAATCCAAAAACCCTAATTTGTTTTCAAAAATGTATTTAATTGAATAAAAATTCAATTAAAATGATCAAAATTGTTTTACATATGGAAAACAAATTATGATCTTGGATTAATGCTTCAAAAATTAAGTATTGACCTACAAAATAATTAGAAGGCATTAAAAGTTGCAAAATCAATGTAGAAAAAATATTTTAAATGTCAAAAACAATTAAAATATTAATTCTTTACAAAAATATCAATTATATGCAATAAATAATATTTTTGGGATTTTTTGTTAAAATAAAATAATTTAACATTTTTGTGACTTATTAAAAAAAAATCAACTCAAAATCATTAAAAATCAGAGAGAAATTAATTTTTGAATCAATTAAATAAAACCACAAAATTCAAATATTCAAATTTGGAAAAATGGCGCCAAGAACACGCTGAAGAACACGCGCGTGTTCTGAGATTCTCAGATTTGCATTTTCTCTCTAATCTCACTGAATACTTAATCATATCATGTAATCCACATATCATTATGCTCGTCTCAACCTCACGATCATGTCTATGTCCATTAATTTCATTTAAATTAAACATATAACAAGAAATCCCGAAAAATCCTCAAGAACACTAATTTCTGCATGAAGGCTAGGATTTTTGATACATGATTCAAACAATGCAATTAATTGAGGGGAAAATTTCTATGCATGATTATGAACATATGGCCAAATTATTGTGCGAGGAAATATGCATAGATTGAGAGATGACCAAGTATATGCTTACCTCTAGGCCGTGACAGCAAGTGCAATGTGATTTTTGATTTGGAGGTGTTACAGATGAGTGGTGATGATCTGAACAGCTTCCCTACACCCTATGGAATGTGTTTGAATGCTTGGACTTGACTGAGAATGGCTGGATCACTTCATGGCATCTCAACTGCACTTTGGTTAAAACCTTGAGGAATTGACTGGTGATTCTAAGAAATCAGTGTTCCAGTTGTTGTTTAAGTGTTTGATCAGCTCATATGTGATGTATATGAAGTGTGTGTGTGATTGGTTTGAGTGGAATTGCCCTCTAGCTCAAAACCCGATAGCTACCTTGCTAAGAAAGGCATTTTTGCCAAGAGAAAGAGATTTTGAGAAAGGCAAGTGTTGTAGGCCTTTGGTGTACTTAAACTGAACACAATTAAGCTCTATTTATAGTAGAGCAAGTTTGTTTTGCAAGGAATAGTGAATGGCAACTGCTGAGTAGGTTTGTTCAATGTTGGCCAATGGAAGTTCAAGTCTCCTCTAGCCATTGACTAGAGGTTAAGGCACATGCTGCTGGTTCCCTTGGTCTTGGATAAGTCTTAACAGAATTTAAATGAAAATGGCTTAGTCCATGCCACCTTGATGCTTCCATTGAATGCTCCAATCCAAATTTGAAGTCTTGTCCCTATTTTGGCAATTCTAGGTTCAACATGCTATTTCTTGTTCCAAAGACTTTGGAGGCTTGGCTCAGTGATTGTCCCCTTTAGATTCAATCCTCAGATGTATCCAAGTGGATAGGAGTGTTTGGATTTGCACAATTTTGGCAAATCGAGCAAAAATGCAAATTCTGCCTTGCCTTGACAGATTTCAACAAGGCAACTTGACAATGTCATAACTCATAGCCCAAATGGAATTTGGCAATTTCTTGGCCATTTTGGAAAGCCCTTACATGATACAACAACTGTTTGAACATGTTTGGTTTTGATCTCTTTTGAATCCAAGTGAAAAACCCCCCTACATTTGGAAAAAAATGAAGACAGATTTGGACTTAGTGAAAATTTCACTAAGTGTTGGAAAAAGTGACATTTTCATTTTTCAGCCATTTTGATCACTCCATAACTCAAAATCCTTAATGAATTGGACTTAGGTCTAGTTGAAGTTTTTGTAGAGGGTAATGAGGGCTACAAATCCATCTTTGGATGGGAAAAAAATGGCTTTGTGGTTTAGGAGTTATGATCCTCCAAAGTTGGTACCCTAGCCACTTTATTTTTAACTTAGAAAATTTTCTAAGTTTTTATGGTTACCCCTTTTACAAGTTATCCAACTTTTCTTGATTTTTCTTGATGAATGATGATTCAAATCATACATTAACATAATTTTAGGGTTAAAAATCCATTTTGGTGAAAAATCTCAAAAAGTCAAAGTTGACTTTTGTGCACAGTTGACTTTTTATCAAATGAATTCCAAACTGTGCAATTCTTCAGGAAATCATGTCCCTGACCTAAATGAAACTTGATGGACATGTACCATGGGTGTCATGGGGTATATTGAGGCATGTCCTAGGGTTTGGGAGCATGTCCTGGTCAAAAGTCAAAGTTACAGTTGACTTTCCTCGCGAAACCCTAATTGTGGTGCAGATGAAATTGAGACTTGTTGCTCAAACTTATTGGATTAATCCATTGTCCCAAATAGATCAATATGGTATATTAGAGACCCTCAAACCCTCTCTTGAGGTCTTGGTTTATGATTTATCCCAAAAGTCAACTTAGGGGTGAATTAGGTCAAGAAACCCTAATTCCTGATTTTTGATGTATGCATCCCCTGAGGCAAAATTGACTTGATGAATGGGTCCATGAGGTTCCATGGAGTATATTAGGTTATGTTTTGGATCTTTGGCTTGTTTCTAGATGAAATTTTTCATCTGGAGGCCCTGGTCGACCAAAACCCTAATTTGGTGATACTGGCGATCTTGAGACTTAATCCACCTAAAAGGGAGCAGCCTTGTGCTTAATCCTTGAAGTGGGAGTCCTTTTGATCCATTGTGGATATTTGAGAGTGTAGAAAAGTTGAAGATCATGTCATTCCTTGATTGATCCTTTGTCTAAGGCTCTGAAAGGGCTCGAAACCCTAATTTTGATTGTAGTGGATGCTCACCCATCTTTGGGGAGACTGATGAAGCATGATGGTTCCTCCATACTGTGATGATGATTCTCATAATGATGGGAAATCTTAGTGGTCAAAATTTGGGGTATGAAAGATACCCCTATTTAATCTTCTTGGACCCGAAGGTGTGAATGACGAAGGTGTTCGGGCATTCGGGGTGCAAGAGGATTAAATATCGGAATACCCGAAATTTTGATGATGGTTATGAATGGTAGCGCACGCATTCATCTTCTTTTGCTAAGCAATGATGCTTAGAAAAGGTAAAACTTCCCCTCGATCCTGGTCTTCAGCCAAGGAACTGGTCTCAGTTGCGGAAACAAACTTCCCCTCGATCCTGGTTTCCTACCCAGGAACTGGTCTTAGTTTTTGATTTAAACTTCCCCTCGATCCTGGTTTCCTACCAAGGAACTGGTCTTAGTTTCTAATTTAAACTTCCCCTCGATCTTGGTTTCCTACCAAGGAACTGGTCTTAGTTTCTGATTTAAACTTCCCCTCGATCCTGGTTTCCTACCAAGGAACTGGTCTTAGTTTCTGATTTAAACTTCCCCTCGATCCTGGTTTCCTACCAAGGAACTGGTCTTAGTTTCTTTTGTCAATAAACTTAATTGACATGGGACGCTATGCGTAGCGGTTTTCCTCAAACTTCTCGCCGAATTTTCCTAGGGAGATGCCATTTGACGGAAAAAGACCTGATGTTAGACTTGCTGGGGAACCCAGTCGTCTGAGTTGTAGAGGTGTGCAAACTTCTCTGTTGGAGATGCCATTTGCTTCTACTGGGGGAAAGCAGGTCTCTCGGGAGACTGTTGTCGCTTGGGATCTTACATCATACTTTTCTCGAGATCTTCCCGGAGAAACGCCATATGATGGGGTCCGATTTTGAGGTGCCGATGACCTTTTCATCAGCGGTCTTTTTGGAGCTAAACTGGCATGCTGCCGAATCTCTGATTACGAGGCTCTCTCTGTGGATTTTCCTCAATCCGGGAAAGTAAGGATATCATCTTCAATGGCGAAGAGTGATGCTGACTAACGATTCCTCTGGTTTTTCAGAGGTTCAAGTTATCAAAGTGGTCAAGGGCCAACTTCCTTCCAGAAATCAACTGGAGGCGAGGTTGTTCAAACGCAGCGTTTCTTGACAAGGCAAGAACTGATAACTCGATTGAGAGGACTATTATCACTAGGGGATAAAACCGACCAGAGTGACAGTGATGCAATATGAAATGTGAATGCAAATCAAATGCATGATGCATGTATGTATGTATATGCTGACAAAACTGACGCGACATACAGACTGACGAGTGAATACGACTGGATACTCGGCCATCGCGGGGCGTGTAGAAACGTCGCTGGTTCAAGATAGCAATTCCACCTTGCTTAGGAGAGATAGTCCCTGTTGGGAGCTACCGTTGGTCGGGCTTAGGAGATAAGAACTCGACCGAGGCGTGTCAGACGAAACAAGGTCTCTAACACAGTTGATCCCTTCATTCAGGCGTACTGGCCTAGAAGGAGTACTTTGATTATGCACTTTGAAGTTTGCCTACTTCTGGAGAAGCGGTTGATGTTCCTTTGATGTTCAACAGTCAAAAGAAATTGCCGACTTTATTTTAAAAGCAGAAAAAGTTTTAACAAGTAAATTCATTTTTGTTTTATTTCAAGAATCGTTAATCATGTTAAAATGTCGTTCTGTAAAGCTAAAACAAATAAGAATTACAAACAAAAGCACAAGGGCTCAAATTTTATTAATAAGATGGAGATCAGCCAAACGCGTGATTCCAAAGAGTATTTACAAAGTTCGAAAATGGTAATTTACAGGGAAAAGGGCTACGTTGAAACATAACGACCACTATCCTTCTACCAACTTTGAATTCGGGACATCCTGAGCTTCTGTCGAAGATAACCTTGACTGGAGTTTTCCTCCGATGGATGATGTAACTGCTGCTGAGGGACTTGCCTCTGTTGAACATAGTTACTTGCCATTATCCCTAACTTTTGCCTGGATTGTACTGTGATGTTTCCAATCCACCGAGATGATTTTTTTCATGTCTCTGTCTCTAACTTTTGCCTGGACCGCCCTTTCGGGTTTTCAATCCACCGAGACGTTTTTTTATTTATTTTTAGTTTAGGCGAAGTATTTCTTGACTACATCAACATTTGTGGGGTAGGCAAATTCTTCTCCGTCCATGGTTGCAAGTCTCAAGGCGCCGCCTGAGAAAGCTTTCGTGACCACATAGGGGCCATCATAATTCAGAGTCCATTTACCTCGCGAATCAGTGAGAAATGATTGTATCTTTTTGAGCATGAGGTCTCCTTTTCTGAAGACACGAGGTCGGACCTTTTTGTCAAACACCCTCTTCATTCTCTGTTGATACAACTGACCATGGCATAGTGCCGTTATTCTCTTTTCTTCGATCAGATTCAGTTCGTCGTGTCGACTTTGACACCATTCAGCTTCGGTGAGCTTAGCTTCCATCAATACTCAGATTGATGGGATATCTACTTCGATGGGGAGCACTGCCTCCATGCCATACACTAGAGAGAAAGGGGCAGCCCCTGTGGAAGTGCGGACAGGTGTGCGATAACCGTGAAGAGCAAAGGGTAGCATCTCGTGCCAGTATTTGTAGGTTACAACCATTTTTTGAACGATCTTCTTGATGTTCTTATTATCCGCTTCTACCGCTCCGTTCATCTTGGGTCGGTAGGGAGACGAGTTATGGTGTTCGATCCTGAACTCTGCGCACAACTCTTTTATCATCTTATTGTTCAAGTTAGATCCATTATCAGTAATGATCTCGCTTGGAACACCATAACGGCAGATGATATTGTTTTTGATAAATCGGGCCACCACTTGTCGGGTTACATTAGCGTATGACGCTGTTTCGATCCACTTGGTGAAATAGTCAATGGCTACCAGGATGAACCGATGTCCGTTTGAAGCCTTAGGTTCAATCATCCCAATCATGTCAATTCCCCATATGGAAAAAGGCCATGGGGAAGAAAGAACTTTGAGATGTGATGGCGGTACATGAATTTTGTCAGAGTATATCTGACACTTGTAACACCTCCTCATGTACTTGTAGCAGTCGAATTCCATGGTCAACCAGTAGTACCCTGCTCTTAGAATTTTTCTCGCCATTGTGTGTCCGTTGGCATGAGTGCCAAAGGATCCTTCATGAATTTCTTTCATCAGTATTTCTGCTTCTGGTCTGTCTACGCATCAGAGCAAGACCATATCAAAATTTCTCTTGTAGAGAGTGTCACCGCTTAGGAAGAAGTTTCCAGCCAATCTTCTGAGGGTTTTTCTATCTTTCCTGGATGCCCCAGGTGGGTACTCTTGTTTCTAAAGGAAGCATTTGATATCGTGATACCAAGGTCTATCATCTATGACTGCTTCAATCGTGAAGATGTAAGCGGGCCGTTCAAGGCGCATTATGTCGATCTTAGGTAGGTCGTTCCATTGACCTACACTAATCATGGAAGAGAGAGTGGCTAATGCATCAGCCATGTGATTCTCCTCACGAGGGATGTGATGAAACTCAGCTCTGTTAAAGAAAGGTAGCAACCTTCTTGCATAGTCTTTGTAAGGAATCAATCCTGATTGGTATGTGTTCCAATCTCCTTTTATCTGGTTGATAACCAGAGCTGAGTCGCCGTATATGTCCAAGTTTTTGATCCTTAAATCAATTGCTTCTTCGAGACCCATAATACAAGCTTCGTATTCGGCCTCGTTGTTCGTACATTTGAACGTAAGTCTGGCAGTGAAAGGAATGTGGGTACCCTGAGGGGTAATAATGATTGCCCCAATTCTGTTTCTGTAATGATTAACTGCTCGGTTAAAGATTAGTCCCCATTGGGAACCTGGTTCTGGCCCTTCACTGGGTAACGGTTCATCGCAATCTTTCATTTTTATATACATGACATCTTCGTCTGGGAAGTCAAACCCGATTGATTCTTGATCGTCAATCGGTTGATGAGCCAAATGATCGGCTAAAATACTTCCCTTAACGGCTTTCTGAGCGTGGTACTCTATGTCATATTCCGATAACAGCATCTGCCAATGGGCAATTCTTCCCGTAAGAGCAGGTTTTTCGAAAACATACTTGATTGGATCCATTTCGGAGACCAACCAAGTAGTATGACGAATCATGTATTGGCGAAGACGTTTGGCTGCCCAAGCCAAAGCACAACAAGTTTTCTCGAGCATCGTGTACCGAGTTTCACAGTCGGTGAATTTCTTGCTCAGATAGTAGATGGCAGACTCTTTCCGTTTGGTTTCATCTTGTTGGCCAAGTACACATCCCATTGAGTCCTCTAGGACTTTGAGGTAAATGATCAGTGGTCTTCCTTCCACTGGAGGTGATAGAATCGGAGGATTCAACAGATATTCCTTAATACTGTCGAAGGCAGTTTGGCAATCTTCTGACCAAACGCAATCCTGGTTCTTTTTCAGTAATTTGAAAATCGGCGCACATGTGGCAGTCATAAGGAATATGAATCTGGAGATGTAGTTCAAACGTCCCAAGAATCCTCTGACTTGTTTTTCAGTTTTTGGAGAAGGCATTTCTTGAATGGCCTTGACCTTGTCAGGATCAACCTCAATTCCTTTCTAGCTGATGATGAACCCTAGTAGTTTCCCTGAACGGACACCAAAGGTGCACTTGTTGGGATTCAAGCGGAGCTTGAATTTTCTTAAACATTCGAACAATTTTGATAGATGTTCAACGTGCTCACTCTCTGTTTTTTATTTTGCAATCATATCATCGACATATACCTCGATTTCTTTGTGTATCATGTCATGAAACGGAGTAGTCATGGCCCTTTGATAGGTTGCCCCGGCGTTCTTCAAACCGAACGGCATTACCTTGTAACAAAAGGTGCCTCATGGGGTAATGAACGAAGTTTTCTCCATGTCTTTCGGCGCCATTTTAATCTGGTTATAGCCCGAGAATCCATCCATGAAGGAGAATACTTTGAACTTTGCTGTACTGTCTACCAGCATGTCAATGTCTGGTAAAGGAAAGTCGTCCTTTGGACTAGCCTTATTCAGATCCCTGTAATCAACACACATTCTGACCTCTCCGTCCTTTTTGGGAACGGGTACGATGTTGGGTAACCATTGAGGATATTCAGATGTAGCGAGGAAACCCGCGTCAATCTGTTTCTACACCTCCTCTTTGATTTTGATGGCCATGTCCGGGTGAGTGCGTCTCAACCTTTGCTTTACTGGCGGACATTCCGATCTTAACGGTAAGTGATGTTCCACGATGATGGTATCCAACCCTGGCATGTCCTGATAGGACCAAGCGAATACATCGGGGAATTCTTTGAGAAGCCTTATCAAACCCTCTCTGGCAGTTGGACTGAGCAGTGCCCTAATCCTGATTTCTTTTCTCTCTTTTTCTGAACCCAAGTTTACCGTTTCCAACGGCTCTTTGTGAGGTTCAATGGACCTTTTCTCTTGTCTGAGTAGTCGAGAGATCTCTTCTGGAATTTTGTCGCCATTTTCTTCTTCAGCCTCGAATACCGGGAACTCAAAGTTGGGAGAAGGCATCGGATCGTATGTTTCAACTGGGTTTAAAACAAGCAATCTGCATGACGTGATGATTTGTGTTTAGAAGAGATAGAGAAAATGCAAGTGTGTGCAGTGTTTTATTTCTTTTACTGCTTGTTTTTTTATTATTAATTGTTTTTTAGGATTACCATTTTCTGAAAAAGCAAAAAGAGAAAACAACAATTAATGCGGAAATTATAGAACGGCGTTATTTTATTAATGAACAAGTCGATCCTTGAAACTACAGCCCTATAAAACAAAACTCTGTCGCTTTGGGCAAAGTGAAGAGGGAAATTTACAGAAAGCGAGCCCTATCAAAACATCCGTTTCACCTGGGCAGGGTGAAAGGTTAAAGGACGGCAATTACTTTGACTGATGAACGACCTTCGGAACCTCGACGGCAACCCATTGGCGGCGAACTCCTCGGTGAATCACAAAGTCTGGCACCTTCCTTGATTTGTCTTCAGAAATGACACTGATTTCTGGTGGAGCGGGATCATTGGAATTTGTTTCCCAGGCAGAGTTGTCGTAGGAGAATTCCTCAGTTGCATTTTGCATAGCATTTGTGCTCTCAGTTGTATCTCCCCATCCAGTAGGCTGGATATCTTCGAGCCTGATAAGAGAGCTTTTGGGAGCGGTGTACTTGACCATATAGTTGTATTTTCCACTCGGTTGTCCCAGTGTGTCCCACACTTCTTTGGAACTGGAGGAGTCATCCCTCTCGATGACGTTGACCTCGGGAAAAGCATAGTTGATGAATTCAAGTCCTGCAAACGTTGCAAATTCATCATCATGCTGAGTAGTTTCTGAATGACCTGAGTGTTGATCCCATGACATGGTGGGGACACAGGTATTCTGTTTAATGATGGCTAGCAGATTTTCGTTGCTCGGCTGACTTTCTTGCCCCAAATCTCCTGGATAAGGTTGCCACATTAGCAGACCATCCATTGGGCCATAGTAGGTGTAGTCAAAGTTGTCTTTCATTAGAGTGTCCTCCTCTAATGAATTTGGCAGAGCACGACATCCTTCAGGATCACAATCTCTGTAGATCATTTCGACGTCTGACCTTGGTATAAATCTCAGACTCTGTGCGGGATAGCAAAATGGCGTAGGCACCTCTTCCTGAGACATATAACCGTCCTCGTTTAGATAGGACTTCCATTCTTCATCTGTGTCGGAGGGATCTTCCTCATTGATAACATGTACTGCTTGAGACACTGGGTGAAGGAAACCTTCACTGTGGAAGAAGTTTTGAAGGGGATGAAGACTTTCATTGGTGGCAGCTGTCTGGGTACAGGTTGCAGAAAAACCAAGACCCTTCTTTGTTTTATTGTCAATAGGAATGACAAGCTATCCCCATCCTGTTGTATCGGTACTCTCGACCTCTTTAATAGCATCATTGTATGCGGAAATCGAGGTTCCTCCTCTGAACTGATTGTTCTTGCTCACCGATAGTGCTTGGAACTGAGTTCCAATAACCTCCTCGGGTTCTATACCAGTAGATGATGACAAGTTACTTACAAGCAAGGCCTGTTCTCCACAAACTGTGACAAGTTAATCGTTCTTGACGAACTTTAGCTTTTGGTGGAGGGTCGAAGTGACCGCTCCAGCCTGATGTATCCAAGGTCTTCCTAATAAACAACTGTATGTTGCCCGGATGTCCATGACCTGGAAAGTGACTTGGAAAGTGTGAAGACCAATAGTTATGGGAAGGTCAACTTCGCCGACAACCGCTTTTCTGGATCCGTCGAACGCTTTGACGATGACCTCGCTGATTCTCATCGGAGGGCCTTTGAATGATAATTGCATCAAAGTGGACTTTGGCATAACATTCAGGGCTGACCCTGTGTCTACCAGTACGCTGGTTAAAGCATCGTCCTGGCAGTTAACTGTAATGTTGAGTGCCATGTTATGACGGCAACCCTCTTCGGGTAATTCCTCATCACAAAATCCCAAATTGTTGCAGGAAGTGATGTTAGAGACAATGCTATCAAACTGTCTGATTGTTACATCCTGTTCCACAAAGGCTTGCTCCAAGACTTTCTGCAGAGCCTCCTTGTGCGCTTCTGAACTGAGTAACAGTGATAATACCGAGATCTTTGAAGGAGTTTGTAACAGTTGATCAACAATGTTATATTCACTCCTTTGGATGAGCTTCAGCATCTCATCATTATTTTTCGAAAGGTCGGGATTACTGGATTGACCGACTGGTGTATCAGGAGTTTCCGTCTAAAGTTCCTTTTCCTTGTTAGGTTCTCCAACTCCTCGGTTGAAGATTCGACCGCTCCGTGTTACACGACTGATGTCTGCAATATTCACGACAGAGGGTAATGGAATTTCCTTTCCATTTTCAACTGTCGTTGCACCGTATTTATAAGGGATGGCCTTAGTTGATTCATACGGTAATGGTCCCGGCAGATAGATGACTACAGGAGTCCTCTAATTTTTCTGACCATCGTAAGTAATCTCGATCCGTTCCCGGTTGGGAACTTTAGATTCGTCAAGTAGAGGGATGATGG
The DNA here is from genome assembly GCA_022829125.1 of Lathyrus tuberosus. Lineage (NCBI taxonomy): Eukaryota > Viridiplantae > Streptophyta > Magnoliopsida > Fabales > Fabaceae > Lathyrus > Lathyrus tuberosus. Next base: position 19,508,153 of record JALAZF010000003.1, read on the forward strand.
CAAAAACATCCCTGGTCCTGTGATGACCAGAGATTGTGACAACATCCTCAATTTGATCGGCAAGGTAGTTCGGCGACCAATTGATGGGTCCAGAACCCGGATATGGACGAATTTCTCCACGATCCACCTGACCCTGAAGAGCTGCTCTCACAAGGTAACACCTTTGGTTACTTTCCGAAAAGACACTACAACGGTCGTAATGGTGTGGTGGCACCTGGCCACGCCCACTTTGAATATAATGTAACCTCACTAGGTTAGCTCCCACAGATCAGACGTCCTGACTCTGACGACGAGTAGGATTCCTGTTACTGATACTAATCTGCTGAGTATCTTCATCCATATAGATTGGTATCCACCAGTGATTTAACAAGTGCTGAAGTGCCTCCTAGACAAGGGTACAACCTCGATCGTTTTCGCAACCCGCTTTACAACTTTGATAATCGTGTGATATTAAGAATCCGAGTCGGACCTGCTCAGCATGTAACTCTACCAGGATGGCATTCATCACCCGAATATCGTAGATCTGAACCATGTTGATCTGATAAGAGTTCCTATCATGGTAGTCTTGGATCCATCCATGATCCATCTGACGCTGGAGGGCCTCTTGTATGAAAGAGCATCCCTGTTTGTTTACCGAGCAAGTCAGACAGGAACTGTAATCGTACCGCGGCAGATTATGATACTGGCTTTGCCTTGAGTGCATTGCCACCAAGTTGACATTCATTGCATAGATGTCGTGGTTCTGAATGACGTTAGAATTCGTGTAAACCATGTTAACTCCACGAACTCGGTGCTCTTGGATCCATCCAAGATCCATCTGTTCCTGTAGAGCTGCTTGCACTACAGAACATCCTTGATTGTTTTTAGAGCAGACATCACACTGATGATAATTATGAGGTGGCACATGGCCATATCCGCTCTGTCTACAATGCATCCTAACCAGATTGGTCTTTAACAAGAGTACATCGTGAATTTGATAGACATCGTTAGTCTCTTCTTCTATCAAATTGACTGCAGCCTTCTCATGTTGAGGCAGCGGGTTCGTAAGAACATTAGGATTTGTATCCTTGAAGGATAAGACCCCGCTCCTAACAAGTTTTTGCACGTCGAATTTGAAATTGAGACAAGTCTCTATGTTATGCCCTGGTCCTCCTTGATGATAAGGGCATGTCCGATCCACCTTAAACCAAAAAGGCAGATTTTCCGGCACTGTAAGAGGAGACTTAGTCTGAATGTGCCCCTTAGCCAGTAGTAATAGAAACAGCTCTGTGTACGATACAGGTATAGGATCAAATCCTGGTGGCCGTGTTGTACGGTTGTTGTTATATGGAGGACGAGCCTGCTGAAGAGGCTGTTGTGTCCTTTGCTGATCAGGCTGGCTCTGTACAACCTGAGGTTGATACGTAGGAATAGGCGCAGGGTTGATAACAGGAGTTACTGCCGCTACCGGTTGATAACGTCGTCTTTGCTTTCCGCAAGAGATATTCCCAATATCTTGCTCTTTTTTCTTAGGGAGAGCACTACCGTATTTTTTAGTACCGCTCGATGATCCAGTGTCTTTTACCAAACGTCCTTCTCGGACGACTTCCTCAAGACGTACGCCCATGCCCACCATCTCGATGAAATCACTGGGTGCACTGGCAACCATTCGGTCATAGTAAAATGAGCTTAAGGTCTTTAAGAAGATCTTTGTCATCTCTTTTTCCTTAAGAGGTGGACAAATTTGAGCGGCAATCTCACGCCACCTTTGAGCGTACTCCTTAAAGGTTACCTTGTCCTTTTGCGACATCGATCTGAGTTGATCTCTGTCGGGTGCCATGTCCAAATTGTATTTGTATTGTTGGACGAAGGCAGTGCCAAGATCTCTGAAAGTGCTGATCGTGGCACGGTTTAAACCCATGTACCATTTTAATGCGGCACCGGTTAAACTATCCTGAAAGTAATGAATCAGTAGGTCCTGATTTTCCGTCTGAGCTGACATCCGTCGGGCGTACATCACCAGATGGCTTTGAGGGCAAGAGTTACCCTTGTACTTTTCAAAGTCGGGCACTTGAAATTTGTGCGGAACTTTCACATTTGGGACCAAGCAGAGATCTGCGGCGTCCTTTCCAAATAGATCCTGACCGCGAATGGCTTGCAGCTCCTTCTGCATTTCCAGGAACTGTTCCTGGAATTCCTCAATTCTGTCAAACATAGTTTCCTTCTTACCAGAAGGTATCTGTGGAATCTGTCCTTCCGGGACAGTGTGCACCACAGAGGGTGGTACCGTGATTATGGTAGTGAGTCTTGGCGCCTCCCGAAGTTTGTAACCTTCAGGAGTCTTCAGTATGCCTCTGGCATCTTCGCTTTCCTGAAGTTTGTAACCTTCAGGCCCAGCGGCTTCTGTTGTGATTCCCTGATCTTTAGTGATCGGCGAAACATATCCTTCCGAGATATAGTTAACAGGCATGCCCCAAGGACGATCTTTCGGCATTTGATGCCTAGGATCATACTTCTCCACTATGGGCGTTGAGGTGATCTCTGAGATCACAGTTCTTTGTAGCTGAGCTTCTGCCATGGCTTGCATGTCGTTACGAAGCTTTCTCAAATCCTCTCTCAGAGCGTCGATCTCTTCTTTCAACTCTCTGTTTTCTTCCTCAAGATCATCCATCTTTTTCTGACGATTGACCCGAGTATTATACGAATGAGACAGTTTGACTCTAGAACCGAGACACAAACGTGAGATTCGTAGGTAAGAAGAATACGCGATGTGAGAATGATAAATGCAACGATTATATTAATTGTTTTTTGGTTTAATCAAAATAAACTTCGACAATTAGATTGCAAATATCAAACGATGGGGAAACCCCTTTTTATTGAATTCAAAGGATTACAGAAACGGAAATACAGTAGATTACAAGGTGCAGAAATAGAAACCTAAGCTAATGGGTCCCGAGTCCTCCCTGAAGAGAAATCGGGTGCTGATTCTGGTACTTTCCTTTTCTTTGACCGGGGCTCTTGGGCCGTTGTCGGGTTGTCATTCCTTTGCCAGGTGAAAGGAGTGAGCAAATTCCTTTGGTCATCTTGATTCTCTACAGCATATTGCTCCAAAATTTCAATCAGAGCATCTTTCTCTTTCAGTAATTGCTGTATTTTGATGCACTCGACGTCGAGGGTGCGATACTTGTTCTTCCAAGACCTCCTCTCCCGTTGAACTTTGTTGAGAGTAACCTGAAGCTGTTCAGTCTCAATCATGAAGTACATGACAGATTCCCTCGGCGGAAGAATTCCGTAACGAGGATAAGGCATTTTTAGCTTGAGAGCTCTAGTTTGTACCCAATGGAGATAAGGCTCCACCGAGACACAGTCTGGTTTTCCTAGAGACTCTCGTCCTTTCTTATAAACATGCTTCCAAGCGTGCACTATTTCCATCTTTAGTGCTCTGTCACTTTCTCCTTCCTTGAAGAAAAGACCTTCCAGATGAACACCCTGTGGGACGTGTCTCATCGGGTACCCAAATTGACGATGAACGAGAACTGGATGGTAATTGATTCCTCCCTTAGTTCCTATAAGGGGTACGTTGGGGAAGTTTCCACAACGGTCAATGATTCTGATTCCATCATAGATCCTACTACACCAATCTATATCAGAGTTGGTAAGATACATGATCTTCTGCGACCAACGTAAGGTACTCTTGCAATCCCAAAAAGCAGCAGACTTGGGCAAATGAGAGATGAACCATTTGTAAAGAAGAGGTACACAGCACGTGATCTCCCCTCCGCTGTACAAATTTCCCAAGTGTACAGAATGATACGCATCTGCGAGCAACGTCGACACAGGATTTCCAATGAGAAAAACCTTAATGGAGTTGATATCTACAAAGTTATTGAAGTTGGGAAACAAAAATAACCCGTAGGTGAGCAAGACAAAGATGCTTTCAAAAGCAGTCACATTTCCTATACTGGAAAAATACAGGGCCTTCTTTGTCAAGAACTGGGCTGGAAAACCTTGGCTGCCACCCATAGTGGTTATGTGAGTCCTGACCTCAGACTCATCCAAATGAATTGCTCTTGCAATGGTTTGATTCTTTGGAATTTCTTCCAGTCCAGAAAATGGAGCTCGATCAGTAATGTGTAGATCAGTCAGATGAGAATACTCCTCCAGCGTTGGTGCTAGCTGGTAATTCGGGAATGTGAAACAGTGATAAACCGGATCGTAAAACTGAATGAGCGCATCCATGATTCCCTCAATCACATGGACTCTTAATAGCGGTAGCAAACCTCCGTGCTTGGCTCTGAAAGCCTCTGGATTTGTGATCATCCTTGCTAACCTTCTTAAATCCTCTAGTTTTGGAACCTTGAAGGTGTACGTATGAGTTCTCCTTCTACCGAAATCCATTAGTGTAATCCTTTTCTCTGATATTTGCAATCACAGTCTTAGTTTAATTTGAAAAACAGAGAGACTAGAAGAGAAGAATTTTTTAAATATTTTAATGTTTTTAAATGAATGCATGAATGCAGCACACAAAAACATAGAAAAAACATGGGGTTAAAGGGTCGTTGCCATGAAGTCAAGGCTCTACCCATCCCCAAAGGTTTATACTAGGGTGATTTTTGTACCTGTACTCATTATCATCAGCTCCTCCCAGGAAAGCAAAACAACAAGCGGATCGCCAGCGAGTTGTAGAGCAATCTTAGAGTAAGTGCCATTCACCGAGAATAGATCACCAGCCTCAAACGAGGGTAGTATCGCGTAACAATTATTCCCGATAGTTTCCGCACTACGAAAGGGTTTGGCTCCTCAGCTTCTCAGACTTAACAATCAGCCCATTGTCTAGGTGAGAGAATGGGTTGCATTGGTCAGCCTCCACTGAGGTTGATGGTCGACCTCGTCGCCATCACTTATCTTAAGTGTATACTCAATCTTTCCACATGCGGCATCACACGCATTCCCATTAGCAGAAAAATAAACACATATAGCAATTAGGAAAAGCAGTATATATATTTGTCCTAAACATCCTAGACCTTTAAAGCTATGAATCCTAAGTTCCTGACAGAAAATGGTTCCCCGACGGAGGCCCCAATCTGTGGTTTTCACACAAGAGGTGAAAAGGTTTAGAAGTTCGGCCCCACGGTGGGCGCCATTTTCTGTAGCGAGCGATTTTGGATGCGGTTCTTAAGCGCTGATCGCTCTCACTGCGGTTGAGTTTTAACTACAGATCGATTAATTTTTTATCCTATTGTGAGCTGAATAAGGAAGGGAAATAGATGGCTCCAATTAACCCTGCTTTGCATACTGAGTTTAAACAGCGGTCTGTTAGGTTACGGATGCGATCAATGTGGGAGGGGGCCTTTGTACTGGTTATTTGTATTTTCACCAATACGATTTTCTTTCTGGGATTTCTTGTGTTATTTGGACAGACAGGTTTCTGGCGGGGAACAAGGATTAGGATGTTAGGACTGATGCGTATGGGATTTAGGTTTTTTGTTGATTGTGCTCGCTAATATTTTTTCTTTCAATCTTATGCCTACGTATTCCCATTTACCGAAACAGGGAAATCAGAGCGTTCGTAGTTCCTCCTATTCTAGGGGAGGAAATGGTTGTTTTTGGTGTCTTGTTCAAAGCCCAAGACGTGAAGCGAAAATGTGGTTTGTATCTTGTTCAAAGCCCAAGATGTGAAGCTGAAAGGTCTCAACTTTAGAGAGAATTTGTTATCTCTAAAGAGGGGGTTGTATGTCACAATTGTTTATAAAGGAGAATTACTTTAACCGGGATTTGTGAATCTGGCAATGCCATAATTTCCTTAAAAGGGGATTTCCAACCTGAAGGAGAAGACTTTAACTCAGTGTATAGCAATGCTATCTTTCCTTAGGAATTTCTCATGCTAAAAGAGGGACAGTGGCATGGATGTAGATGATTCAGAGGCTTGCCGCTTACAGCGATTAGATGAAGGGGAAGGAGTTGTTGATGTTTGTGTACTGTGAACGAGGCACAACTTTGATGCTAAAAGGTTAATTGGATCAACCAGTGGTTTTCTTATATAAAGCCTAAGAGGAGGCTAATATGTGTCTCGTACAAAGCCCGGGAGAGAGGCTAAAAGGTTTTTGACTCGACGATAGAGTCTTTTGGTATCTCGTATAAAGCCCGAGATGGAGGCTGTTTGACTCAACAAGAGAGTTTTTGTATCTCGTACGAAGCCCGAGATGGAGGCTAACATTTGTTTGGCTCAATAAGAACCTTTTCGTATCTCGTATAAAGCCCGAGATGGAGGCAAAAGGGGTGATTGACTCAACGAAGGAGTCTCTTATGTGTCTCGTATAAAGCCCGAGAGATAGGCTAAATGTTGTTTGACTCTGCTGGGGAGAATCATTGTACAAAGCCCAAGAGGAGGCTATGGTGATGTTTCAGTTAATTGATAGGTCCAGTATACTGATTTTGAGAGAGAAAATCAGTTCTTATATGATCAATATTGTACTCAGGGTTTTGATTTGAGGATCAGGGATATTTCCTTTTCTTTGAGGAAATGGGAAATCCAAAGGGTATTGAGACTGTCCGAGTCTGCGGGTTTCCTTCCTATTTAACGAAGGGGTCACTTGAGAATGTCTTTGAGACTCAAGGAAGTTAAACTGTCCAAGTCTAGAGTTTCATCTTTTGTACTATGCCCTGAGAAACAGTAGTAGACTCTATGAAAGGACTGTTCTATGAAGATGACTAGGTTCTGTTCCTATACCTGTAGGAGGTCGTTAGGACAATTTGTACGAAGCCCAAGAGGAGGCTGAAAGCTTTTAAGAAGCCGACGGGTCCTTGTACTAAGCCCAAGAGGAGGCTATCATTCCCGGAGGAAGAGATCATTATACGAAGCCTAAGAGGAGGCGATGAATACTTCTAAGAAGCTGTAGGGTCCTTGTACTAACCCAAGAGGAGGCGGGGTTGCTTTTAGGAAGCCTGTGGGTCCTTGTACGATGCCCGAGAGGAGGCAGATGCTTTTAAGAAGCCGATGGGTCCCCAAACCCCGAGAAATTCAAGGCAAGCTATTCACAAGGAATAGATCAAGTCAGGAAAGTTCGAGAATTTGGAAGAAACTCAAGAGATGCCATTCACGGAGAAAAGATCATCTCTGGGGAATAGAGTTTCTTGACAAGTGCTTTTAAGAAGCCTGTGGGTCCCCAAACCCTGATAAATTCAAGACATGCCATTCACCGAGAATAGATCAAGCCAGGAAAGTTCGAGAATTTGGAAGAAACTGAAGAGATGCCATTCACAGAGAAAAGATCATCTCTGGGGAATAGAGTTTCTTTGACAACTTCTACGAGTGACAGTCTATGAAAGGGTTCACAGTGAATGCTGCCTTTCATATCTCCATATTGTTTAACCCCAAGAGGAGGGAAAACTATGTCTGGTAACCCTATAGAGATCTAGTTTAGACTATTTCTAAGAGTGATCAACGGGCTTTATGCTAGACGTAGTTGCCGGGGAAACTCTAAATATCTATACTATTATTACACAGTTGATATGAGTTTATGAAAGAAGACTTACAGTGGAACAGCCCCACAATACAGTTATATGTATATAAAAGCGGTAAATGAAAGCGTATAAACACTTACTCGGTTGTAGAGCTTCCATGCTGTTTGGTTAGTTGTTCAACAAAGAAAGATTGAAAACAACAGTATATTTCAAAATCAAAGGAGAAAGTGCTTTGAAAAAGAAAGATTTGGGGCTTACAGCTCAAGGAGAGGCCCAGGGTTTTATCAGTGAGCACACTATTTGAATTTGTACAAAGGGACTTATACAAGTGACTAAGGCCCAAAATGTTTTCTGTACAAAGGGATGGGTCTTACACTCTCTCATGAGGTCCAAAAGGTTTAAAGAAAAAGAGTGAGGCTTATAACACGAGGTAGGCCCGGTTGACTTTTCGTTAAAAATGGCGATCGCGCCGAGATTTTCTTTTAACGCAGAGGAACTTATACAATAAGTGAGACCCAAAATGGTTTTGGTTAAAAGGGGGTTGGGTCTTACACTCTATTAGAGGTCCAAAAGTTTTGAATGGGTCTTATAGCTCAAGGAGAGGCCCAAGGTTTGATTTCAAAAGGCGATGATCGCGCCATTTGTTTTTGACGCTATCTGGACTTATACAATAAGCTGAGACCCAAAAATGGTTTGGTAAAAAAAGGATTGGGTCTTACACTCTGTTAGAGGCCCAAAAGTTTTGAAAATGATTTATGAGGGTTGAATTAATCCAAAAACCCTAATTTGTTTTCAAAAATGTATTTAATTGAATAAAAATTCAATTAAAATGATCAAAATTGTTTTACATATGGAAAACAAATTATGATCTTGGATTAATGCTTCAAAAATTAAGTATTGACCTATAAAATAATTAGAAGGCATTAAAAGTTGCAAAATCAATGTAGAAAAAATATTTTAAATGTCAAAAACAATTAAAATATTAATTCTTTATAAAAATATCAATTATATGCAATAAGTAATATTATTGGGATTTTTTGTTAAAATAAAATAATTTAACATTTTTGTGAATTATTAAAAAAAAATCAACTCAAAATCATTAAAACTCAAAGAGAAATTAATTTTTGAATCAATTAAATAAAACCACAAAATTCAAATATTCAAATTTGGAAAAATGGCGCCAAGAACAAGCTGAAGAACACGCGCGTGTTCTGAGATTCCCAGATTTGCATTTTCTCTCTAATCTCACTGAATACTTAATCATATCATGTAATCCACATATCATTATGCTCGTCTCAACCTCACGATCATGTCTATGTCCATTAATTTCATTTAAATTAAACATATAACAAGAAATCACGAAAAATCCTCAAGAACCCTAATTTCTGCATGAAGGCTAGGATTTTTGATACACGATTCAAACAATGCAATTAATTGAGGGGAAACATTCTATGCATGATTATGAACATATGGCCAAATTATTGTGCGAGGAAATATGCATAGATTGAGAGATGACCAAGTATATGCTTACCTCTAGGCCGTGACAGCAAGTGCAATGTGATTTTTGATTTGGAGGTGTTACAGATGAGTGGTGATGATCTGAACAGCTTCCCTACATCCTATGGAATGTGTTTGAATGCTTGGACTTGACTGAGAATGGCTGGATCACTTCATGGCATCTCAACTGCACTTTGGTTAAAACCTTGAGCAATTGACTGGTGATTCTGAGAAATCAGTGTTCTAGTTGTTGTTTAAGTGTTTGATCAGCTCATATGTGATGTATATGAGGTGTGTGTGTGATTGGTTTGAGTGGAATTGCCCTCTAGCTCAAAACCCGATAGCTACCTTGCTAAGAAAGGCATTTTTACCAAGAGAAAGAGATTTTGAGAAAGGCAAGTGTTGTAGGCCTTTGGTGTACTTAAACTGAACACAATTGAGCTCTATTTATAGTAGAGCAAGTTTGTTTTGCAAGGAATAGTGAATGTCAACTGCTGAGTAGGTTTGTTCAATGTTGGCCAATGGAAGTTCAAGTCTCCTCTAGCCATTGACTAGAGGTTAGGGCACAGGCTGCTGGTTCCCTTGGTCTTGGATAAGTCTTGACTGAATTCAAATGAAAATGGCTTAGTCCATGCCACCTTGATGCTTCCATTGAATGCTCCAATCTAAATTTGAAGTCTTGTCCCTATTTTGGCAATTCTAGGTTCAACATGCTATTTCTTGTTCCAAAGACTTTGGAGGCTTGGCTCAGTGATTGTCCCCTTTAGATTCAATCCTCAGATGTGTCCAAGTGGATAGGAGTGTTTGGATTTGCACAATTTTGGCAAATCGAGCAAAAATGCAAATTCTGCCTTGCCTTGACAGATTTCAACAAGGCAACTTGACAATGTCATAACTCATAGCCCAAATGGAATTTGGCAATGTTCTTGGCCATTTTGGAAAGCCCTTACATGATACAACAACTGTTTGAACATGTTTGGTTTTGATCTCTTTTGAATCCAAGTGAAAAATCCCCCTACATTTGGAAAAAAATGAAGACAGATTTGGACTTAGTGAAAATTTCACTAAGTGTTGGAAAAAGTGACATTTTCTTTTTTTAGCCATTTTGATCACTCCATAACTCAAAATCCTTAATGAATTGGACTTAGGTCTAGTTGAAGTTTTTGTAGAGGGTAATGAGGGTTACAAATCCATCTTTGGATGGGAAAAAATGGCTTTGTGGTTTAGGAGTCATGATCCTCCAAAGTTGGTACCCTAGCCACTTTATTTTTAACTTAGAAAATTTTCTAAGTTTTTATGGTTACCCCTTTTACAAGTTATCCAACTTTTCTTGATTTTTCTTGATGAATGATGATTCAAATCATACATTAACATCATTTTAGGGTTAAAAATCCATTTTGGTGAAAAATCTCAAAAAGTCAAAGTTGACTTTTGTGCACAGTTGACTTTTTATCTGATGAATTCCAAACTGTGCAATTCTTCAGGAAATCATGTCCTTGACCTAAATCAAACTTGATGGACATGTTCCATGGGTGTCATGGGGGTATATTGAGGCATGTCCTAGGGTTTGGGAGCATGTCCTGGTCAAAAGTCAAAGTTACAGTTGACTTTCCTCGCGAAACCCTAATTGTGGTGCAGATGAAATTGAGACTTGTTGCTCAAACTTCTTGGATTAATCCATTGTCCCAAATGGATCAATATGGTATATTAGAGACCCTCAAACCCTCTCTTGAGGTCTTGGTTCATGATTTGTCCCAAAAGTCAACTTAGGGGTGAATTAGGTCAAGAAACCCTAATTCCTGATTTTTGATGTATGCATCCCCTGAGGCAAAATTGACTTGATGAATGGGTCCATGAGGTTCCATGGAGTATATTAGGTTGTGTTTTGGATCTTTGGCTTGTGTCCAGATGAAATTTTTCATCTGGAGGCCCTGGTCGACCAAAACCCTAATTTGGTGATACTGGCGATCTTGAGACTTGATCCACCTAAAAGGGAGCAGCCTTGTGCTTAATCCTTGAAGTGGGAGTCCTTTTGATCCATTGTGGATATTTGAGAGTGTAGACAAGTTGAAGATCATGTCATTCCTTGATTGATCCTTTGTCTAAGGCTCTGAAAGGGCTCGAAACCCTAATTTTGATTGTAGTAGATGCTCACCCATCTTTGGGGAGACTGATGAAGCATGATGGTTCCTCCATACTGTGATGATGATTCTCACAATGATGGGAAATCTTAGTGGTCAAAATTTGGGGTATGACAGGAGAGTGTTACAATTTTGTGCAGCTGGACATGTGATGTTAAGGGGGAGATTGATAATTCTGCAGCTTTTGGTGTTGACACTTATTTTGGTAAGACTGACTGTGATTGATATATGTCTAAAAAGATGTTATGACTTCTGTTTTCTGCTGCTGCATTCTCCTTGTATATGATGTGTTTTGGCCAGAAGCAAATTAGGAATTTGCATACATGAGGATTAAGTGTGCTGGGATGTGTCTTGTGCAGTTGTGATCTTTATTGCATATGTTTAGTTTAAAGGAAACAGAATTGAAACAGAATTTTATTGCACTGCTGAAAGCATACAAGATTAGATTTTAGTACATCAAAAGCAACAAACAAAGGGTCTAAAGATTATCCCAACCCCCTGAATCAAGAAAACTTTTCCAATCTTCATCCCATTCATCATCAGAAGCTTGAAGTTGCACTGGAGGTTTTTTGATGGCTTTCATCCTTGTCTCTGATGTTTTTCTTGTTCTTGTTGCTCCTGAAGTTGCCCCAGCTGTAGACAGTGTTTTGTTCTTCAACTTCTGTGGATCTGGTTTCTTGACTTCCTGATGTGTCTCTTTCCTGCATCTTTGTTAGACTGACTTATGGTTCTATCTGTGATATGTTGTTAGAAGCAAGGAGGCTTAGTTTTATACTGCATAAAGAGTCCTTGTTTGTATCGCCTGACCATTCAAAGTGGTCTTTGGCTTGGGAACTTGGTTTTCTTGGGAACGTGTTTTCTTGGGACCTAGTCAAATTGGATGTCAGAACTTCGTGTTTGCTAAAAAGGGGGAGAGTTAGCCTAGGTGTTGTCTGGTGTGATTCTAGTTTGTGCAGCTGTTATGCTGTTTGAGTTTATTTTTGGTACAGCTGTGGGATGCTGCTGATGCTGGTTGTGTAATGAATGTTAGTAGCTGTTTGGGGTTTGGTGTTTATCCGCTGCAAGTCTTTCTGATGTCGGCTGTGATTGTTTTAGCCAAAATTAGCCAAAGGGGGAGATTGTTAGTTCTAATAATTGGCTACAATTTTGGCAAAACAATGTTGTTGTCATGTGATGGTTAATCAATATGTTGAAACAAGTTGTTATTACTTACTGCATTCAACATGTCGGATAAAGATGTCCCATCCTGGATCATATGACATCGCGTCTATTATTGGATTAAAAGGAAGATTCTGTTAGTTGTTATTTGTTACTGAATATTCTGTGAATATTTAGTTATCCTATGTGGCGTCCAAAGTAATTGAGTTGAGATTTTGTGTTGGTTTTCAGATTTTCACTACTTTCTAAATATGGAGACATATTAGGAAACATTTGATTGAAGACCTATTATATAGCAGGAGGTTCAGCTGATTTGTAGCAGCTGATATGCTGTGATTGGAAGCCCAAATCCAGTTGGGGTGTAGGTTATAAATAGGAGTGTTTATAACCTGATTCAATAACGATTCCAAGATGTAAAATTATTAGGGTTTCGTTCTTGTGAACCACTCTCTAGGAGAGTTGGTATGTGTGAACCACTCGGATTGTGAGATGGTCACTGTTCTCCTCGAAGCTTTTAAGCAAGAGTGAGTGTTGTTCTTGGAGGAAGCTGTTAAGCAACTCTAAGTATTGTTCTTAGTCATGTGTGTCATGTCTAGGTATTGTTATTAAGTGTGTCTTCTATTTTTTTGTGATTGAAGAGCTATTGGAAATCAAGCTGTTGATGCAGTGGCTGAGGTGTTGACTGCTAGACATCATTGTGATGATTGGAAGTGAGATGGAGTCTCTTACCTAGGGAGGACTTAGGTAGAAGGGTCATTGGGTAGTTATTAAATTAGGAGATTGTCAACTTGGTTGTTGAGTCTGTAATTTGATACTGCTAAGAGTGGACTTCCTTCCTGGCTAGGTATGTCCCTAGATGTAGATTGTTAGATCGAACTGGGTGAACAAATTCTGTGTGTGGTTTATGCTTTTCTGTACTGGTTTTAATTGTTTATACCTTGCCATGCTGTTTTGTTCATATCAGATGTCCAAACATTCTATAGGACATCTGTAGTCTGATATACCAGAATTTCAACTTTGAAATGATCAAGGCAATTTCTTGAGTACTATGAGTAGAACCACTTTTCCAAAAACCACTTCAAGTCACCTTGTGAGTGTGTGAGCATTAGAAACCTCTCTTGAGCCTAAGCGAAAAAAAGAAAAAAAAATTGTATCTTTGAAGCATGAACCCGGACTTTAACCGTTTTGAAGAGCATTTTGATTTAAGTTTATAGTATTGTTGAAGTTGGGGAGATTGGTTCATTGAGAAAAGAGAAGAAGGAATTGTGGACAATGCATTCTCAAGTGAAATAAAAAATAGAATGAAAAAAGAAAGAAAAGGAAAAATCAAAAAAGAAAGAAAAGGAAAAATTGTGGGAATCAACGAAAGAAATAGAATGCATTGTGAGAATAAGTTGGAAGTTTGAGCAAGAATGGTTGTTTAGAAAAGAAAATGCTCTTCATGAAATTTGCCCTTTCTTGTTTCAATGGCCGTGTATATATGCCCCTTGTTTCTTAACCCCGGCCAAGTTACAACCGATAAAAGTCCTTTTGTGATCTTTGTTTCCATTGTTTTCATTAGTTGTGAGATGATTGCATAAATTGTTTTGGATGGGGAACAATTGCTTAGGAGTGTGTTTTGTCCCTTGTAAATATTGAGCATGGCTCATCTAAATAAGTAGGTGATTCCCGTTTGAACATTTGTTTGCTTATGATGAATGCTTGTTATTTCTGTTTAGAAGTTAGTTCATACCCATGTTTTGATTCTGTGTTGGAGCTGAGCAGTACTTGCGAGCGCATAAATAGTTTGAACCATTGATTTTTGATTATGTTTGCTTATCTGATATTCCTCTTGTTTCTATTCCATCTTACCTTTGTTTGAGGACAAACAAAGAAGCAAGTTGGGGAGAGTTGTTAGGTGCTAAAATGTGTTAATATTTAGTTTAGTTTTTGACACCTTTTGAGATTTTTATTTGTTAATCGATGCTTTTTCACGTTGTTTACGGTAAATAATCGTAGTATAGTTTAATTGCATTATTAGACTTATTTATTTAACTTTTGTGTTTATAATTGTAGGTTTTAGCATTTCGATGGAAGCTTGGAGCATGGAAGGCTCTTAAGGAGCATTTTTGAAGAAATTGGATTTTTGAAACATGCTGCAAGCGCGCTTAGCGCGCTCCTAGCGCGGCCTGGGAGCATTTTCCATAAAGTAGCCTACTTAGCGCGGTCTGTAGCCCGCTAAGCGCAGTCAAGGGCGGTTTAACAATAAAGTGCAGTGCGGTGCTGCGTGCTTAGCGCGCTTTGCGTAACTCAACCTCTTATAAATAGATTAAATCAGATTTTTTGTGGAGGACTATTCATTTTCTTAGAGCAAAAACATTGTAAACACTGTAGTATCCTATTTTCGAAGAATCAAAGCATTATTTGTGGAGAGATCGTCGTTGATGCTTGTTTCTTTTCTCCATTCTCTTGTTTGTGAAGCTACCATGACAACGGGTAGCTAAGCACTTCTAGTGTCAAGATTAGTGGAGGTAATCCATCATTTTTGTATGTATTGATATTGTATTAAGTTTGTGAACTTTGTTAATGATAAATATAGAGAAGAAACTTTGTTTTTATGGTTCATCTTTTGTTTTGATTCATGATTGAGAGATATATGTTAAAACTTGACCTAAGTTTCAATCCATCAAATATTCATGAGGCTAGAGATAGTTTTGAATGTTGATGTTCATAAATATTGTTCTTAAATGTTATCATATTGATAGTTTGTGTGAGAGATCAACAAAGGATCAATATGATAAATCCCACAACAAGTGTTCGAGAGAAACTTGTTGAGAGGATATGTGAGTTTATTTATCGTTAGAAAGTTCACACGCTTTTTCGAAGATATACATACGAAAACGGATTACCGGCTACTAATCTTGACATGTTTTTATAAATCGTTAAAACAAATCCTTTTACCGTTCATTACTTAACTTTGAATGCAAATGTCCGACTGAAAACAACCAAAACCCTTTGTTTCGATTAAAGTTTAAAACCTTTTCAACTGTAGAAAGGCAGTGATATCTCTAACAATCTCTATGGAACGATAACAAAACCCTAACTCTATTTGTATTCCAACATTAGCCGAGATAAATTATGATTTGTTGTGAATAGATTTTGTCATGCCACCAAGTTATATTTGACACTCCTCGTTGTAAAGTTTTTTATATTATATTTGTATATTAAAAAACTATTTTTTATTTTTACTGTCACATTTTGAATTTTTTTCAAAAGTTATGCGATTTGTCGAATATTTTAAGCCAACTATTGAATTTTTACAAGTGTGTTTTTATCGGCAATTTACGTTTTATATTAGATTTTTTTAAAATTTGGTAGTTTATATTTCTTTGTTTTTTTAATTGTAGTAAGGATCGGAGGAAAATACGACATTATTGCTTTTAAACAGACTGACAAAGCTGAGAGAGCAACTATATAGAGCTCTCGTGCGAGGCCAGATGACGTCGAGGATTCGCATATTCGAAAGGGTAAAGTAGTTTCGACCGGTTCTCACAGGAGGAGGTTGACATAGCATTCACACACACCCCGCATTATCCGGGACCGGGAGTTAGAGTTGCTGGACCGGACAAAGATTTTGCTGATGAACCCGAAGTTGCGGCCGTTGACGATGTCGAGACAACAACACAACAGTGTGAGCATATTATAATTTGTTTTGATGGATGTGTATGGTGATTGTATGCAGAATAATTTATACTTGTGCTTGAATTCGATTTGATTGTTGCTGTAACATTATGCGTAAAACTATGTTAACAGTTATTGTTGTAATTTTGTAATTGCATTAATTTCACTTCAAGTCCAAATGCGTGATAATATGCTTTCACCTTGTGAATCGATTTGAGAACAATTTTGTTGTTGGCCAAATAATTTGTGATATATTGTTACTAATGTTCAAAGTTATATGCTTGATACTATAAAGCATGACTTTGTTAACATGTATACTTGTTAGCATCATAATTGGTTTGTAGTACTACAACAATCAATTCGACCTGATTAGTACTTCAAGGAATTAGTTTCGGCATTGATAGATGTTCCAGACTCGCCCATGTAACAACCTTGGTAGTCCATTTCTCGAAAGGAACAAGCAGTGCTTCCGAGGGAAGCGACATTGTAGGTGGAATTGTACTACACGTTCTTCCCACATTTTTTGTACATCCACATGCACATGTTTTGCATGTAATAACTGATTCACTGTAATAAGCTGAAAATGAGACATAACATTTACTTGATGTTCCCTTGGCTGTTATTATGTTTCACACAACCTTCCAACTTTCTATTACAGTTTGTTTAACGGTGTTCGCTGGTGAATTTGGCGAACAACCTCTGATTTCCTAATTTATGAAAATTAGTTTCCTAACAGGACCAACCAAACAAATCCTAGGACAAAGTGCTTTTGAGAATGTCTTTGGTTTAGAAAAAAATGTATTCGTTTCGTGTTTTCTAAGGTTTCCTCTAATATTTTCTTCGACTAATAGAACAAGGATGCAAGAATGGCGAAAAAGTAATTTGAGATAAACTTAAACTGGAAACAAAGTAAATTACTGAGATGAAGGAAATGACTTGAATGTAAAGAAATGAAGAAAAAAACTTGGAATTTTATAAAAAATGCATAAATGTAGATTGGTGTTTCCCATACATACATTTCCCGAACACTCGTTTCTCTCACACGGTTACTTTAAGTATTTACGGTAATTTGTACAGAATTTGGAACACCCTGAATCTAACACCAAGACCTCCTATTTATATACAAACGAAATAACTACCCATAACAGCTATCTCTCCTAATGGCGACAAATGTCCTTCTGCATGTATTCGCCTCCTAGATGCGTTCCACGCGTCCAATTTCAAAAGTGAAACTCCCTCTTGAAATTTGAAATCCAAACACCCGTCGAATGGAACGATTTCCTCTTATGTCGAAATTATCTTCTTTCCTTAGAAAAATCTGCCAATGCTTCCTCTAAGTACCATGTTCCTTCGACTTGCCTCTTTTTCGTCAAAAACTTCCATTTGCTTTTAGACCATCTTCCTGGCGTCGAAATTAGCCACCTACAAATTGCCCCCCAAAAAATGCATTTTCGACCGAGGGAGAAAACCATTTTTTGCCAGCGCAATTCGACGCCATGAATCATTCGACTAGTGATTGTTCATATGATTTAGACGTTAGAAGTGTCAGAATCATCATTACGCTTTTCCCAAAATGTCTTTTCAGCCCACGTTTTTGAGATCTTCATCATTCCTACTCTAACCCCTATCACATTGTGGGTCAAAAACCCTAACTGCCACCGTCAGAATTATCCACTTCATACGCTCCACGTGTCCCACAATCTTTCCACTACATTTCCCATTTCAATTTCTGAATACCAACCGCTTCCACTCTTCTAACTTATATATAAGTTAAAGATTTCATTTTTCACCTTTTACGTTTCTTCTCTCCAAAAACTCTCTTCAAACTTCATCTTCTTCATTTTTCCTCTCTATTTCTTTGCAATCAACAATGGCATCCTCCGCTACTCCAAAAGTCACCGGAAAAGAATCTCGGAAGTCCAACAGCTTAGCACCAGTAGAAAGAATCTTCGGTCCCAAGGTGGTGGGAAATCAAGAGTATGTTCCAGAACCTCCCAATGAAGAGGAAAAGCGTTGCATTTATCAATCTCAGGTACTTATTCCCATCTTAATTTCTGGAAAATCCCATGCCATGTTAGGACCGTTACCTGACTTAACATTAGACCCAGTTAAGGTACGAGAATTTTTCCCAACCTATCATCGCTACAAACCCATAGCAAATGGGGTTAGACCTAGAACGGATAAGGAGAAAATTATAGATGAAAAATCCAAAGTAGATGGCCAAGGGACCCCTTCTGACGAAGTTATAAACTTAGAATACATGAATAATTTTAGAAATTTTAGATCCTGTCCTCTGTCGAAAGATCCCTCTGATTATCTGGCTTGGTTGGAAAAGATAGAAAAGGTTAAAAGCAATGATTGGAAAACCATGGCCATTTATGATCTTATTCAGCTGTCGAAAGTAGGGCCAGGATATTGTCCTTCCATGCTTCTAGCTTCCCTTTATTTCTGGGACATCACTTACAACAACTTCCACATTCCTTGTGGGATGATTACTCCTACCCTTTTCGGCATAGCTGCCATTACTGGCTTAAGCCCTCTAGGAATTGATTATGATCCAAACTTGCTAGCTGATGACTCAATAGGCTTCGACACCAACAAAGCCACCTTTACAGCCTATATTGCCAACTATCATGACAAGGAAACCAAGGAAGTATCTGATCAAGAGCATGTAGCCTTCCTGGCTCTTTGGCTGTCGAGATGCATTTTTTGCTCAAGATCTCTCCAAGTGGCGAAGCGTTATATCACCATAGCAAATCAGCTTCACGCTGGGCACCGGCTATGTCTTAGCGAGATGATTTTGGTGAATCTATACGAATCCCTTGGCGAAGGAGTCACCATCTTGAAGAACATCAAGGAAAAGAAAACTTTACTGTTATCATGGCCTTTTTGGCTGTTACAATTGTGGCTCAATGCCACTTTCGAAGCCTCCCTTCCCAATAAACCAACTGTGGATACAACTGCTCTAGGGGACAGAAGAGTCGAAGGTCTTCGTTTGGCGCAACTAACACCCCACGACGAAGGACTGAGTCTCCAACAAACCTTTACCAGCTACATCATGATGTTTGCTAAGCGTTATAGTTTTACACCCAACATGGCTCCTTTTGCTGAGAGGAAGGTTGGACCCTCATGGTTTACTAGAAAACTTCCCCTGGAGTCGAAATCTCTGGAAGACGAATTCCTCAACGTCTGGGAATCTTTCCTTACTCCAAGACTTCTAGTTTCCAAACTTGGCCCTTCGAAACTCAAAGTTTCCCTTGTCAACTATCAGCCCAATCTGGTTTCTCGACAGTTTGGGTTGATACAAATAATACCAAAACCTCTTTTTTCCAGAAAAGGCTCTCTGATTCATTACAACATGACTCACACTGAAGATGAATGCTTTGAGTTATTGGCGAAGTATTCTAACCTGGTCGAAATCCAACCAGTGGTCTTTCGACCTAGCTTCCTTTGCACTCAAGAGTTTGACGAATGGTGGAGGGCCTATTATGATTCTCAAATGTTTAACGTGGATTCTTTCACCACTCAACTGACCCGAGCCTTTGCCCTTGTGCAGGACAGGACCAAGAAAGGTACTTCTCGACACATCAAAGAAATCCAAGCTTTCCAAAAATACTTTGAAACTGCCTACAGGCCTAATGATCTTAGTCGAACCATACGCGAAGCAGCAGTTACTCTGAAACACAAATTTACAGAAAAACTTGATGAGTTAAAACTACCTACGTATGTTCGACCAGAACAACGTTATGAGGTAGCTTTTAAAATTTATCGCCCAAAATTTCCCCCTCTACCATCTGCTGAATTTGGCGTGGCTCTTAGCCCTCCATTTCCAGATTGGTTCATTTGTGGGGATTCTCTGAAAATTCTTCGCCAAGAAAACCAGAAACTTGCCAAGGGAGTGGTTCCGACTAAGTACACCCTGGACAATTTCAAAGGCCACCTTCATATTGGCATAGAACACGTTCGCGTGGAAACTCCTATATATGAAGGTGTGGAAAATGGGAAGAAGTTCAATCTCACTTTTTATTTACTCAAATATATGTTATTTTATGCCTGACTCTTTTCTTCTTTTCTTCTCTAGCTATCAAGATTTCGACCAAGAAACCCGCCATAGGCGAAGCAACAACTGCTGGAGATGCAGAACCCCGGAAAGATACTGCCAAGACACATTTGGCGAAGGTATCAATTTACTTTTCTTTTAGTTCACCAAATGTTTTATTTTCTGAACTACTAATAAAATTTTTCTTGATCCACAGGGCAGTCGAAGACCGCCATCGACGCCAAAGAAAAGGAAAGCGAAAGAACAAGAAATCAAAGCTGCTGAAACTGATGATGGTGATGAGTCACCAGACCAAGTAAAACCCACCAAAAAGAAAAAGAAGACAACCAAACCTCCACCACAGAAACCTCCTACTCCCAGAATTTTAGAAAAAACTTTATCAAAAAATCCAGGCGAGGAAACCACTCCTGCTCCAGTAGAAAGCGAAAGCTCTAGCTTGAATACCAACACTCCAAAGGTATGATTTTTTCTTTTCCTTTCGACGCTAAAAGGCTGTTTTACTTGTATTACCTTTTTTGATCTATTTATCTTTCAGGTACCTGTCGATATTCATGGACATCCCATGGTCCAAGTTCTCCCAAAGACCAGCAGGGATCCCACTTATAATCCAGCCAGCGCCTCCAAATCCTCTCCTAAAAATTCGGCAAAGGAATCAACTACTGAAGTAAACCAACCCACTGCTATTTCTACACGAATTCCAAAAGTAGTGGAAGAAGAAACTGGTCCTGAAACTGAAGACTTAATCGAAACTGGTGGGGATAATGTGACGCCCCCTGCAGTGGTTGTCCCAAGAAATGAACCTGAAGACCAATCCCCCCCCACTTAGAATTTGTTGACGAAGAGAAAGATGAGAAGGCTGCAAGTGATGCCGAAGAGGAGGAAGAAAAAGAAAATGAAAAGCCGCCAACTCCCATAGCTGCTACTGACGAAGAGAAAGAAAGCGACAAAGAAGATCTTGGCAAAGCAAATAAGACTGCTTCGACCACAACAACTTCGACCCAACTTTCTCCCGAGGAGCTTGAAAATCTGAAGGTGCAAAGACCTTTTGAGTACTTAAAGACCATGCTTAGTTCCCGCTACAATTTTGCTGACACTACCATTAGCAGTTCAACAACCTCAGGGACTACTTCTGATGCCAAATCAGTGGACGAATCGCTAGCCAACATTCGACAGAAAGTTCTTGATATTGACTTATTTCAACCTCTGGAGAATGATTCATCTGCTCAATTCGACCTAAAGAAAATCCTAAAGCAAATCAATGTCCTGGAAGCTCCCCCTGAAGTCACTGATGTGGTGTTGGACCTCACCACCTTGATAGATCTTGTGGTAACTGACTTTAATCGACTTCGAGAGTACTCCAAGAAGCTCGAAAATAAGACAGAAACCCAACTTGATGAGTGGGATGCTGCTTCGAATTCGTCCAACAAAGTAACTGAACTGGAGCAAGTATCTGAGCAAAATAAGCAGGAAGCAGCTTTGTGTGGTGAGAATATCCTCAAGTGGAAGAAGCAAATTACTGCTCTTCAAAGCAAAATTTCCCAGGGGGAAAAGCGTCAAGCAGAGCTGCAATAGAACGACCAGGAGGAAATCCGCAAAGAGCTTGAAGTTGGTGTGCATCATGTTGATAGGGCCCGCAAGCTTGGTGAGGAAATTGAGGAGCTTTCGAAAAGCAAGGCACTTTGTGAGCGTCGTCTCCAAATCCAGAGGTCGAAATTTGAGAAGCTGAAAGCAACTTTTCCCGTTTGAATACTTGTAATTTTTGTTTGGCTTTTTAAAGCCCTTTTGTAATGACATTGGATATATATTATTTGGCGAGAAGATTTTCAATCCGTCATGTTGATTTTCTATGCATAATTATTCGACTGTTATTTTAATTTCTTGTAATGTGGGCCTATATTTTTTCAAATATTTCCCATTTATTTTTAATATACGCTTATCTTTATCCATTTCTTCGACTTCATATGCGCCATTGGAAAATACTCGTATAATTTGAAAAGGTCCTTCCCACTTAGGGGACCATTTTCCCATAAGTCTGTCTTTTCGATCCATGGGGAGAATTACTTTCCAAACTAACTCACCAATTTGGAAAGTCTTACATTTCACTTTCTTATTGTAAAACTTTTCGACTCTTTCTTTTTTCCTTTTCAATAAATCCAACGCATTTAATCTTTCTTCGTCCAAATCAACTAATTCGTCCATCATCATACTCCAATATGTATCTGATGGAATTTCATGATGCCTTTGAATTCGAATCGACTGCAAATAAACCTCAACTGGTAAAACTGCATCATGTCCATATGTCAATCTAAATGGAGTAGTATTTGTTGCTTCTTTAGGGGATGTTCGACAAGCCCATAAGATTTGATCCAACTTCTTATGCCAATTCTTAGGCTTTGTCCCCACGTGCTTTTTAATCAAACTTATCACCACCTTATTCGCTGCTTTGACTTATCCATTTGCTTGAGCGTAATAAGGTGTCGAAGTGAGAAGCTTGAATCCCATCTCCTTTGCAAATGTTTGCATATTCTTCCCAGTAAACACAGATCCTTGATCTGTTGTTATTGTCTCAGGTATCCCATATCTATAGATGATATGCTTTCGAATGAATTCTATGACCGCTTCTTGATCAACATTTGCCAAAGGTATGACTTCTATCCATTTTGTGAAATAATCTATTCCAACCAAGATGTATCTTTGGCCTTTCGACGATGGTGGTCGAATTTCTCCAATCAAATCTAAAGCCCAATCCCTAAATGGCCAAGGCTTCACAATAAAATGTAGCTCACTTGCAGGAACGTGTGGTATTCCTGCATGTACTTGACATTCCTGGCAACCTTTTGCAAATTCGACACAATCCTTCAACATTGTTGGCTAATACATTCCCTGTCGAAATAATAACCATTTCATCTTATGGCCTGCTTGATGAGCACCACATGCTCCACTGTGCACATTTAACAATGCTATAAAAGCTTCATCTTCACCCAAACATTTTAACAAAACTCCCTCTGAGGTCTTTTTAAACAACTCATTTCCAAAAAGCACATAACTTAACGCTCTGTACTTAACTTTTCTTTCGACTTTCTGATTTGGGTCTTGTAAATAGTCCTTGATGGGCTTTCTCCAATCTTCAACTCTCGAATCGTCTATATTAAATATCTCAAAACTCTCTTCGTCACCATACCCTAACTTTATTGTCTCCAAATCTGATGGGGACAACTTAGTTGATATAACTCTTCCTCTTACTTCAATGGCCTTTTCCAACTTTTCTTTCGACACTTTATAACCAGATGCGAGTTGCGCCAAATCATTCGCCACTTGATTTTCCATTCGAGGAATATGTCTGATAGTTACACTGTTGAATTTCTTCAAGAGCCTGTTAGCTATTACGAAGTACATGATTAAATTTTCTTTAACACACTTGTACTCCTTGGTCACTTGCTTTATTACCAACTCAGAGTCTCCCATTATTTCGACTCTAGTTTCCCCCAATTCCAATAAAATTTCAAGTCCAGTTATCAAAGCTCCATATTCTGCTTCATTGTTCGAACATAAGCCTTCGACTTTGTACTTGAATTTTGTTGGAATTCTGTTAGGAGAAATAACCAATAGCCCAATGCCAGTTCCATTCTTATGACTGGAACCGTCGAAGTACAGTTTCCATGGCTCTATTTCGACATATTCAACATAATCTCCATTTATGGTGTGGTCAGCTATAAAGTCAGCCACCACTTGTCCCATAACAGCCTTCAAAGGCAAATACATTAAGGAATATTCAGTCAATGCCAAAGCCCATTTCCCAATTCGACTATGTAAAATTGATTTCGATAACATATGCTTTATTACGTCAAAATGAGAGGAAATATATACATCAACTGGCTTTATGTAGTGCTTTAACTTCATACACGAAAAGTAAACACACAGACATAGCTTTTCTATTACACTATACCTAGTTTCGGCATCATTTAAGACTTTACTGAGGTAGTAGATGGCTCTTTCGACGCCATTCTTATCCTCTTGACATAACATACTTCCTAATGTCCTATCTGATGCCGCTATATACAACCTCATACTTTTACTTCTACAAGGAGACATCAAGATTGGGGGATGGGTCAAGTATTCCTTGATTTTGTCGAACGCATCTTGTTGATCCTGCCCCCATATAAAATCTTCCTTCTTCAGTCGAAGTAGAGGAGAGAAGGCTTGCGTTTTTCCACTAAGGTTGGAGATGAACCTTCTGAGAAAGTTGATCTTCCCAAGCAGAGACTGCAATTCCCTCTCTGTCGATGGCGCTTTCACCTCCATTATTGCTTTGGCTTTGTTTTCATTGATTTCGATCCCCTTCTTGTGGACCACAAAGCCAAGGAAATCTCCTGCCTGCACACCAAAAGCACATTTGAGAGGGTTCATTTTTAAACCAAACTTCCTCATCCTTTCGAATGATTGTCGAAGATGGTCAATATGATTTTCGCCTGAAACATACTTAATTACAATGCCATCTATATAGATCTGCATAAAAGTTTCAATAAAATCATGAAAAATCGAATTCATGGCTCGCTGATAAGTTGCCCCAGCATTTTTTAAACCAAAAGGCATTACCACCCATTCGTAGGTGCCTATGGCTCCAGGACAACGAAATGCCGTCTTAGGGACATCTTCTTCAGCAATAAAAATTTGATTATAGCCAGAGTATCCATCTAACATACTTAGATACTCATGGCCTGCAGCAGAATCTATAAGCATTTCTGCTACTGGCATAGGATATTCGTCCTTATGGGTAGTTGAATTCAAATCTCGAAAGTCAATGCATACCCTTAATTTTCCATTTTTCTTTATTACAGGAACAATATTTGCAATCCATTCGACGTACCTCGTTGTGCGGATGAACTTACATTTCAGAAGTCTTTCGACCTCCTCTTTAATCTTCGACAAAATTTCTGGTGCGAAGCGTCTGGGAGTTTGCTTTACAGGCTTCTTTCCTGCTATTATGGGC
Source organism: Lathyrus tuberosus (assembly GCA_022829125.1). Lineage (NCBI taxonomy): Eukaryota > Viridiplantae > Streptophyta > Magnoliopsida > Fabales > Fabaceae > Lathyrus > Lathyrus tuberosus. The sequence goes on from JALAZF010000003.1 coordinate 19,533,102, forward strand.
AACTTCAATTCGACCAAACTTCTGTCGAGACCAGGCATTTCGTCGTAGTCCCACGCGAAACAATCTTTAAATTCTTTTAGCAATTGGACTAGTTCGACTTTTAACTGAGGGTCCATCTTGGCGCTTATGTAGGTTGGCCTTTTTTCTGCCCCCAGTCCTAAATCGACTTCTTCTAATGGATCATGCGCCACCATCTTCATATCTGTCGAAACTGGATCCTTTTCAAACCCCAAGGGTTCGTCATCATAAATGGCGTCTAACTTTTGATGTTACCATTCGCCAATTTCTGCGTCGAACAGATCCTCTCCAACGTCCCTTTGAGGACATTGTTTGTTGAGATAATTTTTATTGGCCTCGACAGCCATATATTTTACTTCGGCTTCTAGAGCCGCCTTGAGTTTATTTTCGGCTATATAAGCCGTAATCCTTTCGAGCGCTGATGACTCACTCATCGTCACCAAACTCACTTCCCCTGCTCGTTGGCTCTATATGTGCAGTCCCAAAGACGTAGTTTGCCTCGTCGACCACTTCCATATCCCACTGGAAACCACATGTGGGGTGGAGATACAGCGAACAAAATGCATTATCAGTAGCCTTCAGGTCAAAATTTGCTGGACTGCATGGAGCTATGTGGGCCAAGTGTTTGTCGAAACTGCATCGATCCACATGGTTTACCTCAGCCATGAAATAACTTTGATCCACTTCTATGTTTTCGACTATACCATCAGATCGCCAAATAGCTATACGCTGATGCATCGACGAGGGCACAACACCCACGCCATGGATCCATTCTCTACCCATAAGCAAATTATAATTAGCCTTTGAGGCTATGACCATGAACATCGTTGGTCTAGTTATAGTCCCAACAGTTAAATCCACTTGGATAACACCCAAAGTAGTTCCCACTTTGCCTTCATAGTTTGACAATACCATGTTGTGGGGTTTTGCATCAGACTCGTCTCTCCCAATTCGCTTTAACATATAATGGGGCATTAAGTTAACTGCAGCCCCTCCATCCACCAGGATTTTATTCACTCCCACATTCTCCACTTTCCCCTTTATGAATAGGGGCTTGAGGTGGCCACGCATGGAGTCATCTGGCCTTTCGAAAAAGGCATTTTGTTCCTTGACACAACCGTTATTCATGATATAGTAACACACTGGTCTGTGTCCTATAACTTCACTCTCGACAACATCCTCCTCTTCTTCGACCTCCATGATTTGGTCGTATTCTTTTGGAAGGACAGAGACCACGTTGCACACAATGTCGAGAGACGCATCTGACTCAGACCTGAAATCATCCGTCATTTCGTCATCCTCCCCCACTTTTTCCTTAGATGGTACTGGTTCAATTGCATTGCAGGAATTGATGCTGTAAGATGCCTCTTGTCGATTCGCTACTTCAGCATTGCTACTTGACTCTGGTTTGCTTCTTTCGACGACTACTTCCTCAACAGCTCCTTTCTCAGTAGCTTCCTTTTTCGCCCTTTTTTGTCTTTGGAAACACCTCCATTGGGACCTCGACATGGGATTCTTGCCTTTATAATTCTCTGAGGGATAAGGCCTTGGTTTTGGCCTTTCGCCTTCCTTGTTGCCAACCATAGACAAACCCCTCTGAACTTCAAAATTTTTCCACTTTCTCTGTCCCTGGGCTTCCCTTATTGGTTGAACCCATTTGTCATTAGGAGCTTTGTTGGTGGGTTTAAAGGTATTTGGGTACCTTCGTCCAAACCTTTGCTGATTTTGATCACTTCGCCTTGGGTCGAACCTCTCCGTTCTCGCAGGTGGAACTGCCCCCCAGTTTCCTTTCCTTTTGGCTTTTTCCATTCCCTCCAGGTTATCTGCTGCCTTCTTGTCGAACACGGCACTACAGCGGGGGCACAACATAACCTCAGACTTTTTCTTCTGACACCTTTGAAGGAGCTCAATCAGATTCTCTTCCTCTTTAAGGTACGCCACTTTTTGATATTCCTCTCTACGGCGCTCTTCGTCAGTCTGCATTGGAGCTTTCTGGGATACTTTGACCATATTAACATTGGCTGTTTGTCCATCTCCAATAATTAACTTGTTCATTTTCAAAGTGAGTCCCTCCTCAATCTCATGTTTCTTCTTTGCCAGGTCGAAATCCCCTTCTGGCGATGGACTCTTAACGTCATGTTGGCAACAAAAACCCACATATTTCTTCCTGGGATCCTCTGTTGTTCTTCGTAGAATCCCATAAATAGTTGGCTTCGCAGGACCCTCAGCAGTCTTTGCGTTCATCTTAGAGACACCTTTGCCAATCTCAGTATTGGCTTGATTGGCCTGGTCGATAGTAACACCAAACTCCGTTCTGTCTCCCTTAAGGCCCTCAGTAGCCTTATTCTTGTCTTCGACAAAGCCTTCAGTAGCTTCTTCATCCTTCACAAAGTTGAGACCCTCAGTAGCCTCCTTCTCTTTCTCGATGGAACTCTTAGTAGTTTCGTCATTCTCCACAAAGTTGAGACCCTCAGTGGTTTCATCTTTGTTCACATGGTTGAGGCCTTCAGTGGCCTCTTTGTTGATGGAATTCTTCAAGCTTCCTTCGTCAAGGTATTGAGTAACCTTGATCATCACTGGTTTATTGACGAAATCTTTGGATATTTCCTCCACATCACTTTCGTCTGTAGGGATCTCAGCAATCTCTACCATGTTCACATTTGCGTCAAAACCTTTAGTGGCTTCTATCATCTCAAAGCTGCAGTCAGAACCCTCTTCGACCTCCACCATGTTTACTGTGGATGGTTCAGCATAGTGGGCTTCGACCATCTGCATCGGATTTGAGTCAACCTTCATTGGTGGCTTCGACTTGTCGCCGAACTTCAATCTTCCGTCACGAATGGCATTTTGCACCAGATCCCTGAAAAGGAAACATTGAGATGTTTTATGACCTAAAAAATTATGGTACTTACAAAAACCTCTCTTTTTCTGTTGTTCCATGGGAGGCACTTTGGTGCCAGGTGGCACTATCATTTGGCCATCTTTAACCAATAAATCAAATATTTCGTCACACTTAGTGACGTCGAATGTATAAGTCCTTTTAGGAAACTTATCATTCTTCTCAGGTTCGACTGGGTTTTTTCCGTTCGACGGAGCCAATATTTTACAAGAGTATGGCGGACCCTGTTTCAATTCTGCTAAGTCAACTTTGTTAGTTCCTGGATTGGCTGGAATTTTGGTAAAATAAAGTATATTCAATGTTGATGTCAAGGTGCTGATGTTGCAACATTGAAGACTTAACACTGGGATGTGTTAAGTAATTAATTGCTGAAGTTGGATGTCTGATGTCACACAGGTGATGTTGTAACATCAGATCTGCAGAATTAACAACAGCAGGTTGTGATGTTGTTAGGGTTGCGTATTAGATGGAATTGTGGAGAGCAAGTTGTCTCATTGGATGCGAATATCTTGGGATAGATATTTGCTGCTGCATAGGAGATCTGTTGCAGATTTGTAGGAGATTTAAAAGGTTGAAGATTTAAAAAGATTTTAGGAGAAAATCTATTTTAGATATTCAGTTTTAAATAACAAATCTGGGAGATATTGTAGCAAGTCCAAGACCAATTCAAGGAGCTATATAAAGCGCACAAGACCAAAGGAAAAAGGTACAGAAATACAGAGAGAAGATCAAGAGCATAGGCTGAGTGTCTTGAGTATTTTGTACGAGTTGTGTAACCAGAATTCTAGGGTGAATTGCTGTGTCGTATTCTGTCCTCTCTAGAAGCTGTGAAGCAATAGAGAGTGTTTGCTTGATCAAAGCTGTGAAGTAAGATCAAGGGTACTCAAAGTGGGTTCTTTGAGAGTTTGTAAGGGATTGAGTGGTGTTCTCATACCTAAGTGGTTTCTTAGGTAGGAAGTCATTAGTAGAGTATAAGTTTAGGAGATTGTCAACGGGTTGTTGAGTCTGTAAATTATATCTACAAGTAGTGAATTCCATCCCTGGCTTGGTAGCCCCCAGAGTAGGTTGGTTGTAACCGAACTGGGTCAATAATTCTTGGTGTTATTTTACTGTTATTGCTGTCCATTGTGCAGAGTGTGTTATTGTGACATCACACCTTAATATCACACGTCTGATACCAGAATTTCAATTGGTATCAGAGCAGGCATCCTGTCTGTCTCTGGGTGAGATCTAGGGAAGTTACTTTCTGGTGTATAGATGGACAAAGAAGTTGGAGGATTCGTCAACAGACCCCCTATTTTGGATGGATCCAATTATGACTATTGGAAGCCAAGGATGACCACCTTCTTAAAATCCTTGGACAGTAGGGCTTGGAAGGCTGTTATTAAAGAGTGGAAAGCACCTGTTGTATGTGAGAAGGATGATGCTGGTAAAGATAAAGAAGGCACCTCTAAGCCAAAGCCTGAAGAAGAGTGGACTAAGGAGGAAGACGAGCTTGCCCTTGGAAATTCCAAAGCTCTAAATGCCATCTTCAATGGAGTGGATAAGAATATCTTCAGGTTAATCAATACCTGTGAAGTTGCTAAACAAGCATGGGATATCTTGCAGGCTACTCATGAAGGAACATCTAGAGTCAAGATGTCAAGACTTCAGATTTTAACATCAAAATTTGAAAGCCTGAAGATGAAAGAAGATGAGACTATTCATGATTTCCACATGAGTGTTCTTGAGCTGGCCAATGCATCTAGTGCTCTTGGAGAGAAGATGTCAGATGAAAAGCTTGTTAGGAAGATCCTTAGGTCCGTACCTAAGAAGTATAAGATGAAGGTTACTGCCATTGAAGAATCACAAGACATCAGCAAGATGAGAGTAGATGAGCTCATTGGATCTCTTCAAACTTTTGAGCTTGGGTTGAATGAGGAAGAACCAGAAAAGAAGCCAAAAAGTATAGCCCTGGTGTCAAATGATGCAGAAGAAAAAGGAAAGAGTTCTGAATCGCAGGAGGATCTATCTCAGGCCATAGTGATGTTGGGAAGACAGTTCACCAAAGTATTCAAGAGAATGAATAATAACTCCAGGCCTAATGTCAAGAACATGACTTCTGACACCAACAAGAAGGATGAAGAGAAAACTACCCAAGATAAAGGAGTTCAGTGCTTTGAGTGTGAAGGGTATGGACATGTCAAGAAAGAATGTCCCACCTTCTTGAAAAAGCAGAAGAAGGGCATGACAATTTCCTGGTCTGACTCTGATAGTGAAAGTGAAAGTGAGTCAGCAAAGCATGTGAGAGCTTTAACAGGAGCTGTGGTTTCTGATGATGATTCTAGTGATGGAGAAGTAACTTATGAGGAGTTAGCATCTACCTATCAAGAGCTGTGTTTAAAGAGTGCTGAAATTTGTCAAGAAAACAAGTGCCACAAGCAACAGATTGCTCAGCTAGAGAATGAAAAGATGGATCTGGAGAATGAAGTGGTGCTAGTTAGAGCTCACCTTGATCAAATGACCAAGTCTGTTAGGTTGCTGAGCTGTGGTACAGACACAATTGACAAGATCCTTCAGTCGGAAAAAGCTGCTGGAGACAAAGCTGGGATAGGGTATGTGGCTGAGGATAAGGGAACTTTAGAAGGAAGCACTTCAGGTTCAAAGAAGGAAGTGTCACAACTTTCATCTCAACATCAGCCAAAGAAGCAGGATCCTACGCTTAAGAAAGCTGATGTTTCACAACCTAAGAAGATTGAGAAGAAGACAGGTCCCTATCAGAAGAGAAAGCAGCCACAAGGAGCTAGTCAGTATATGCCCCCACAATACCACGAGAGCATGCAAGCTGCTCAGTTCAAACAGCACATGTCTCATCAGGTGTCTCAACATCAGGACAACTGGTATGGTTATGGATATGGATACACCAATGCTGTTCCTTATATCTATGGAAGAAGAAAGCCACACCATCATGGGAGACAATCAAGGAAACAACATTCTCAGCCGTCCTATGGGAGAAGATACCAGCATAATAGATGGCAGGGCAGTTATGGTAGGAGAAGACCACATTATGGATGGCAGCATAAGCAATCTCATCATGGCAGACGATTCAGAGATGAAAGGGTGAGATGCTATTATTGTGGAAGGTTTGGACATATGCAGTACTCTTGCTACAAGCTGCATGGATACCCTCAACCTCAAAACAGATGGAGAGAGCACAGGCCCAAAGTTGTTAAACAATGGGTACCTAAGGAGAAGGTGAAGTGCTTGTTGGCTCACTTGGCTGACAAAGAGTTTAAAGAAGGAACATGGTATTTTGACAGTGGGTGTTCCAAATACATGTCTGGAAGTAGATCCATGTTTGCTGAACTTAAACCTTTCCCCTCTCATGAGGTTATTTTTGGAAATAGAGGAAAAGGTGTTGTTGCAGGAGTTGGGAAAGTGCAAGGTGATGGTAGACCTGAACTTGACAATGTTCTGTTTGTCAGTGGCTTAAGTGCAAATTTGATCAGCATAAGCCAGTTGTGTGATGAAGGTTACAAGGTAAACTACACTAAGCATGAGTGTGTGGTTTCTGATGAGCATAATCAGGTTGTTATGAAGGGTGCCAGAACCAAAGACAATTGCTATCAGTGGATTTCTCTTGAAGGAGATTCAACTGGTGATGTTCAAGTTGATGTTATAACATCAGACTATGACATCAGGATGCTGAAAGGTCACTCTGAGTTAGTGAGTCCTGATGTGAACTGTTTAAAAGGAAAGTCTTTATGGAGGGAAAAAGTCATTGACACTCCAAATCAAGCTCCTTGCTTCAGACCCCCCTTTCCCGGTGGTGCAACATCACGCTTTTTCAAGGCCCTGTTCTTGCAACGAGTTAACTCCTTCGACTTCAAGAATCAATTCTCACTGAAAAGAGTCATGGTGTCTCCATCCAAGAAATCTGAGTGTCAAAGTTCCACAAAAGGAAGAGCTAGGGTTTCCACTGACGAAGGTTCAGCATTCAATCCTATGGACATTGAGCCCCTCTCAACCATTCTTCCTGAATCAGGTACTACAAGACCCACTAAACTAACTCCCAAGAGACCTACTACTATCTTTAAGAATCCTGAAACAATGAAAGTGGTTACTAGCGTGTTATTTGGTGACAAACCTAGAACTACTAACCCGCATCCACAAACTACAAGAGAAAAGAATGACATGCAATCTACTGATACAAATCTTCACAGATTGGCAGTCTCCGTAATCAAAGATGCTGAGAAGGAAGTTGAAGGTGATACTGAAGCTGAAGATACTCATGTTGAAGGGGATGTCAGAACATCGCCTATCAGGGATGGTGAGACTACTCCTGGAGGAGAAAAGAGTACTGATGTGATTAATGTTGATGACTTATCCGATGATGAAGTCATTGGAAGAGCAGTGCCTGGTTTGGCTAAGAGACTAAGAACAAGGAAGGAAAAGCAGGGTGAATCTTATCCAAAGAAGGCTTCAGATGATAAGAAAAAGACTGTTGTTAGGCCAACTAAAGCTTGGAGCAAGGTCGAAGTGACTCCAAGAAAGAGGAAGATTGTGGATTAATCTGAGTCTGAGCATGATGATGAGGATGATGTTCAGAACATCACTCTTGTTAGAAAATCTATCGCAAAAATGATTGCAGACAACGTCCCAGATGTGCCTGTGGATAACATCTCCTTCCACCGTGCAAGCAATGCATATATGTGGAAGTTCATTTGCCAAAGGAGAATTGCTCTTGAGAGAGAAATTGGCAAAGAAGCTATGGAGATTAAAGAAGTGATGGTAGGAATTAAATCTGCTGGGTTAATGAAAACTGTGAGTGGATTTTCAAGGTGCTATGATGGTCTGGTAAAGGAATTCATAGTAAATCTTCCTATCAATATCTCTGACCAGAGCAGTCCAGATTATATGAAGGTTTTTGTCAGAGGAAAATGTGTTGAGTTCTCTCCTAAGATTGTCAACAGCTACTTAGGAAGAGAGGATGCAGAGTATCCAGAACTGGAGGATACAGATAATGAAGTGTGCAAGGTAATTACTGCTGGACAGGTTAGAGTATGGCCATTAAAAGAAAAGCTACCAACTAGCAAACTGAGTGTGAAGTATGCTATACTACACAGGATTGGAGCTACAAACTGGGTGCCCATGAATCATAAAACCACCCTAGCTGTGGGATTAGGAAGACTTATCTATGCTGTTGGTACACAGAAAAAGTTTGACTATGGCACATACATATTTGATCAGACTGTAAAACATGCAACAACAAATGCTATTAAAATGCCCATAGCATTTCCTTCTCTCATTAGTGGAGTCATTCTGAGTCAACAACCAAGAATATTGACTTGTCCAGATAAAGCATGCAATAGGAAGTCTCCATTATCCTTGCATCAGAAATTGTTTATGGGAAGCCATGTTGCAGATATTGTGTCAACATCAAATGCAGGTATCAAGAAGAAAACTTCCAAGGCTGATTTGCTAGCAGAGCTGAAGGCAACCCGCAAAGACTTGGATGTTGTGATTAATACTAGTCTGACTAGAAAAGAAAAGATTGAGAAGATGATTCAAAGTTTGGAACAAGATGATCATGCTGACTCTGAAGATGAAGGACAAGATAATGCTGATGAAGCAAGCTCAGAAGAAGACTAGCTTATTTTCTCTTGCCTTCAGTAGTTTTAGTTTTTAGTTTAGTCTTTTTTTGCTATGTTGGTTTTGTAATTTGAATATTGTGCTGTTTTATGCATTGGTTATGTTTTAGTTTCCTTCTATGATTTGTTTTGCCTGTTTACTTGAGAGGCTAACAATGAGAGCTAGGGTGTACTGACTATAGTTAATAGGGCTTCTAACTGAAGTTTGCCTAATTGTGGCTAAAAAGGGGGAAAAAATAGCCAAGATAGTCATGAGCATTATTGCCATATGCTGCTAAAAGGTGTTTAGTTAAAAATTTGTTGCTGCATTAAGGGGGAGTTTTGACTGAACGTTTGAAGATATCATGACATTTGAAGAGTGCAGCCAAGCAGACATCTAGGGGGAGTAAATTGCTGCACATTGTGAGCTACTGAACAGCTGTGATGTTGGTTCATGTTTTAGAGGGGGAGCACCAATTGGCTGTTGTCAATAATGAAGATGGTGCTGCAGCAGATCAAGTGATGAAGACTATGAGTATTGTCAAACTGCTACTGATTAAGTTTAAATTTTTGAAGATTATTCCGCTGCTGAAGTCTCTGAAGATGTAGAGATTGTTTTAGCCAAAATTAGCCAAAGGGGGAGATTGTTAGTTCCTGGATTGGCTGGAATTTTGGTAAAACAAAGTATATTCAATGTTGATGTCAAGGTGCTGATGTTGCAACATTGAAGACTTAACACTGGGATGTGTTAAGTAATTAATTGCTGAAGTTGGATGTCTGATGTCACACAGGTGATGTTGTAACATCAGATCTGCAGAATTAACAACAGCAGGTTGTGATGTTGTTAGGGTTGCGTATTAGCTGGAATTGTGGAGAGCAAGCTGTCTCATTGGATGCGAATATCTTGGGATAGATATTTGCTGCTGCATAGGAGATCTGTTGCAGATTTGTAGGAGATTTAAAAGGTTGAAGATTTAAAAAGATTTTAGGAGAAAATCTGTTTTAGATATTCAGTTTTAAATAACAAATCTGGGAGATATTGTAGCAAGTCCAAGACCAATTCAAGGAGCTATATAAAGCACACAAGACCAAAGGAAAAAGGTACAGAAATACAGAGAGAAGATCAAGAGCATAGGCTGAGTGTCTTGAGTATTTTGTACGAGTTGTGTAACCAGAATTCTAGGGTGAATTGCTGTGTCGTATTCTGTCCTCTCTAGAAGCTGTGAAGTAATAGAGAGTGTTTGCTTGATCAAAGCTGTGAAGTAAGATCAAGGGTACTCAAAGTGGGTTCTTTGAGAGTTTGTAAGGGATTGAGTGGTGTTCTCATACCTAAGTGGTTTCTTAGGTAGGAAGTCATTAGTAGAGTATAAGTTTAGGAGATTGTTAACGAGTTGTTGAGTCTGTAAATTATATCTACAAGTAGTGCATTCCATCCCTGGCTTGGTAGCCCCCAGAGTAGGTTGGTTGTAACCAAACTGGGTCAACAATTCTTGGTGTTATTTTACTGTTATTGCTGTCCATTGTGCAGAGTGTGTTGTTGTGACATCACACCTTAACATCACACGTCTGATACCAGAATTTCAAACTTCTTGTTCGTCGAAACTAAACGATTCGCTCTTGTCATCATCATCTTCTTTACATACCCCCACATAGGCCACTCTTTCTTTCTTATTTTTAGTTGCTCTAGCTTTTTTGGCTTTTAAACGTTCGACCTACCTCACCCTGTCCGCCAATTGTGCCATGTCCCTCAGATATTGAGTGTCTAACTTCTTCCTAATTGAATAGTCTAGACCCCCTGCTGCCATTTCGACTAATTCGTGGTCAGGCACTTGCGTGAAACATCTCGCCTTAAGTAGCCTAAACCTATTTAAATAATCATCAATTGGCTCAGAGAATTTTCTTTTAACACTAGCCAACTCCTTCAAACTTATTTTTGTTTGTCCCATGTAAAATTGTTCATGGAATAGCCTTTCTAACTGGCCCCACGTGTGGATCGAATTTGCAGGCAAAGATGTGAACCAAGTAAAGGCATTTTTTGTTAAAGAACTTGGAAAATATTTCATTTTTAAATTTTCATTGCGTGCAATTTCTCCTGCTTCGATCAAGTAACGGGCTATGTGTTCGACAGTGGATTCGCTAGTGTCCCCTTAGAATTTGGTAAATTTGGGGACTTTCCACCTTGGGGGTAATTCTTGTTGCAAAATATACTCAGATAATGGGGATGTATAACTGGGCCTTTGCAGTCCCACATTCACCCCATTTCTGGCCATAATCCTTTCGACCATGGCTGCTAAGTTGTTTTCCGCTGGCATGTTGTTATGGCGCAATTGTTGCACAACATCATCAGCATCTTGGTCTCTATGGACTAACACCCTTCTAGGCTCTTGTTGGACAGAAATTTCGACATGAGGCTGTTCGGCCACTGCCTCTTGGTTTCTAGGATTTCCTTGAGGAACATTCGCTGGCCTCTGGTTTATTGTGGTTTCCTCTTCGACAATTACTCTGGGATTCTGAACTATTTGTTCCCTTGGTTAGGTTTGAGGAACACCAAAGAAATCAGCGATGCGCGTCATTTGCGCTGCTAATAACTGGTTCGTTTAGGTGGTGTTTTGGATTAAAGGATTAAACACAACCCCCATTTGTTGTGTTAGCATCTGCACCGTGTCATGGTTACTTTCGTCCATTTGTTGCCTAATGACTTGTGCAGAATGATTAGTGATTGCAGGCATATAAGTTTGGTATCCCGTTGACACAGGCTGACCTATTCTGCCCATGTGGTTTCCACCAGACCCTGATCCTTGTAGGGGCGAAGTAACATTCATCAAAGGATCAGAATATAATGACGACGAATTGTGCAAACTTGCCATCACCGTTGTTGGCATTCCATAAGGCTGTTTTCTGCTATGTGGAGGCATTGAAAAATTCGTCATAAATGGCCTATGAACACCCCCTAAAGGAGGAGGGGTCATTTGAGGCATTTGGGGTCCCACCGTAGAAATACTGGGCGCGTTTTGGGATGCCGAAAACGCTGGAATTGACCCCGTTGATGATGGTATCGCTTCTGACACAGAAACTGATGACGTATTATCTCCTGTCGAAGGAATAGGCGTTGGGTTGTTACCATTTTGATTACTAGGCGCGTTTTGATTCGCCATTCGTCTTGTTCTTGTTCTTTTTGGTCTTTCTTCATTGTTCACGGCTAACTTGCCACTTCTTAGAATCATACAACGAAATAAACTTTTCTTCCAAGAACTTGTTATAAGAACAAAAGGATAAACTAAACAAATGCAATAGGTCCCACTGGGCGTGCCAATTTGTTCGCTGGTGAATTTGGCGAACAACCTCTGGTTTCCTAATTTATGAAAATTAGTTTACTAACAGAACCAACCAAACAAATCCTAGGACAAAGTGCTTTTGAGAATGTCTTTGGTTTAGAAAAAAATGTATTCGTTTCGTGTTTTCTAAGGTTTCCTCTAATATTTTCTTCGACTAATAGAACAAGGATGCAGGAATGGCGAAAAAGTAATTTGAGATAAACTTAAACTGGAAACAAAGCAAATTACTGAGATGAAGGAAATGACTTGAATGTAAAGAAATGAAGAAAAAAACTTGGAATTTTATAAAAAATGCATAAATGTAGATTGGTGTTTCCCATACATACATTTCCAGAACACTGGTTTCTCTCACACGGTTACTTTGAGTATTTACGGTAATTTGTACAAAATTTGGAACACCCTGAATCTAACACCAAGACCTCCTATTTATATACAAACAAAATAACTACCCATAACAGCTATCTCTCCTAATGGCGACAAATGTCCTTCTGCATGTATTCGTCTCCTAGATGCGTTCCACGCGTCCAATTTCAAAAGTGAAACTCCCTCTTGAAATTTGAAATCCAAACACCCGTCGAATGGAACGATTTCCTCTTATGTCGAAATTATCTTCTTTCCTTAGAAAAATCTGCCAATGCTTCCTCTAAGTACCATGTTCCTTCGACTTGCCTCTTTTTCGTCAAAAACTTCCATTTGATTTTAGACCATCTTCCTGGCGTCGAAATTAGCCACCTACAAACGGCAACCCTATAAGATCTGGATTTGCGATATGGCTGACACAAATCAGAGGGCCGGATTTGTAGTCAGGCTTAAGCGAACCACTAATCTTCCGGTTCCGTGGCGGCTAAACCTTGGGCAAGTTAAGCACTAATGATATTTTGAACACTTGCATTTGGAATCTCGAAACCGACTTACTAGGATCCATGGATGGCAGCAATATAGTACCGTTCCGACAACAAGACAAATTTCTCTAAGATCAGTATCATTGAACTTGGTAAGAGGAAGATCAATAATAGTAGGCCTCCTCTGACAATTGAAAACAGTAGCAAAATCAAGATCTTGTAGAATTTACCTGTTTACCAAAAATACATTCAGAAGCATCCAAAACATATGAATATGATTAAACACCTTTCATCGCAAATATAAACTCAGCCTTTATCCATTCCTAATTAACCTCCAATTATCAAGCCTTTCAAGAGGATTATGGTTGGAAATAGCTACCTTTGCCCTGATAATTTGAATCATAAGATCTGAAGTTCAAAACAAACATCATTACATATGAGAAGTTTCAACCGCGTCATAGAACTTAGTAAGATGAATGGCAAAAATCAAATGTTTTGCGGCTGAACTGTATTTATTTGACAGTGTTGGCTTTACAAACTATTAACATTTGAGAATAATTTTGTCTTTAGGGTTATCTTTGGCCTTTGGGATGAAACATATTCTACACCGTCATTTGTTTGAGTACGGCGGGATTTAACATATTATCCTGTTAAAAAATGTGTTAAGAGAAATTTGATTCCTATGCAAAAACTTCTATAAATAATTATGTGTGATTATAACCAAAGTGAAAACACTCATTTTAATTTATAAAAGCTTCATTGTAGTTTGACAAATGATTTCCAGTCATTACTATGATTGCATTCCTAAAGGTGGACAATTGAATGTAGAGATTGTGGTTAATTAAGAATATAACTATGGGAGATGTTTGAGTATAAGGGAATGAGGTGTAATATCCTGAAGAAACAAGAAATAAAAGATCACTGGTACTAGGAAGACTGAAATCCTCCTGTGTTGAACTGGTGCTTTAGACCTGTGGTTTTATCTCTGAAGTTATCCAGTTATCCTTATAAGTCTAAAAAGGCTTCTGGTGGTGATCAGAAGAGCATTGTTAGAACAAGAATGTTTCCCTTGGACAATCTCAAAAGTTGATAATGCTAAAAGTGAGGTATGATTGTCCTTGTTTCTATTAGATAGTTTCTAATCTTAAAATTTGCTAATGTTTGTCAAAAGATCTTCATATTTATGAAAGAAGAATTACATTTTACTGTGATAATTCTATTTCTATCAGTTAGCCATAAAATCTTACTCTACATCAGTTAGAGTCTGATGATATTCAGAAGCTACCTTGATTAGAAAGCTCTGAGTCAATATCTGATGAATATATAGCTTCTGAAGCATCTCAGTCTCTGATACTATGAATAAGATTAATTGCCTCTGATATACACGCAATTCAACCGTCTTTTCTTGTGTATTTTTCACACCTTTACTGCTTAAAGCATAAGCCATTATATTCACCTTTTCTAGATGACACTACAAGGTGAAATCACAATCTTCAAAAAAATCCTTCTATCTTTTATGCTTGATACTAATTTTATTATAATAAAATAGGTATTTTAAGCTCTCATGACCATTGAATACTTTAAAACTACAAGCATCCAATGCCTCAAAATTTTTAGTGCTAAGACTATGGAAGCAAACTCCAAATCATGCTTGAGGTATTTCTTCTCATGGATTTTCATATGCCTCGAGGTGTAAGTCAAATTTTTTTACGGTAAATAAGCACTCAACCCAATCCTTGATAGGATGCATCATAGTAAATTTCATAAGGTTCTTCTTGTCTTGGCAAAATTAGAATCGAAGACGTGTTTAGTTTCCCTTTCATTAGTTTGAAGATCCTCTCGCATTCTTCCTGGTAAATTGCATAAGTAGGACACAACCATGCCAAATCCTTTGATGAAAATTCTTGCTATTTGCAGGACGATTTTCAAATTTATAAATCTTCAAAAATTTATTTGTTTTTCAAAATTTGTTTCTTAATTTGTGCTATATATTGAAAATGAGAGAGTAGTATGTCTACCAAATATCTACTTACAACAACTATTTTTACAACATTATACCAAAACCTCATAATTTGCAACACAACTTAGGTTAGAACGACAAGAAGACATTGAAGATTTGCAAACAACTGGAAAGTTACAACAACTCACAAAACTCATATCATCTACAACACTTTCTATCTCCACAAGTGCTTCATAGAACAAGTTAACATGACAAGGAAGCCATAGAGGACCATCATTTCTATAACCATATTCATTCTCAACACCTTCCAAAAGAGTTTTGAACAAAGGGTGATTGAATATTTTGATCTTGATTACGAATCTTTGTCTCTCAGATCCAACGTAGACACAAAGACAACCGTTTGGTGGTTTCTTAGTATTATCCTTTTGCTTTTTGTGACACTTGTCTGATAATTTGTCGTAGCTGCTACTGCTACTACTGCCTTCTGGATCATGCAATCTCTTGCTGCTTCCCCATACTCTCTTACACTTCTTCACAAAGTTCATCTCTATGTTTGTTTCTATATATCTACAGTCGTAAGGGAAAAGCAAGAGAGAGGAATTATGTGTGTATGAAAGTGCCCTAAGATTACCCAACAAGTTCCTTATATAGACCAATGTAGTCTTATGGGGTCCCCACCCTATAATACAAATATTTTTCTTCTACAATTATTAGTCTAATATATGACTCTATTGTTTATTTTCATTTTAATTAATCAGTTCACACGTGCTGTTGAACTTTGAATATCATTTTTGTTGAATTTAGCTAGTATCGTCTTTTGATTTTTATTATGAAGATAATTTTATTTGAGGCGCATCAGATACTAAACACATAATTCTTATCGGTTTTTATTATCAAATATTTTAATGGATAAAGTTTCACGTTTTTAAGGATATATAAATGAAATGTTGCAGAATTAATCTTCTGAAGTATTTTTTTTATCCCCTTTATCAAATCAAGATTCTATTTTCACTTCTCCCTATTCTGACTCTGGACGACGGAATTTGCACATGTGGCATTTGCTGACTGGATAAATTTTTTTATTTTTTTTATTTACTTTTTATTTTTTTTATTTTTTTTATTTTCCTTAGTCATTAATTTTTAATTTTTTTTTCTTTTTTTAAATGTTTTTTTTTTACGTTTTCTTAAATTATTTGTATTAGTATTTTTTTTTGAATTATTATTTTAAATTTACTAAATAATATATTTTTTTTAAATTGTTATTTTAAAAATTATTTAAATCGGGTCAAGTCCAATAGACATTGGGCTTATTTTCAATGACACTCTTTTTGACACATGTAATATTTCATTTACAATCTAATGTACATGCAAGTAATATATACACTAAATTCATTAAAAAACTATTCGATGTGAGACAAAAACCAGAGATACCACACACAAACTGTGATGCAAGCATGGTGCACACTATTAGCTCAATAAAATACACCATCCTCATAGAAACCGTTTCCCTTACCCACCATCACAACCATATTACAATCACATTTGCTAGAACACATGCTGCTGGTTTTCAAAGCAAACTAATCCCTATTTCGTCATGAGCTAACAGCTTCTTTCTCTTTCATGATTCAATCTTCAAATTACATGGAACCATCATCACGCATCCTCCTTGAACTTTCATGCTTGTGCACCTCCATTGAAAATGTGTTACAAGGTTGATGGCTAGCGAGGGAAAAGAACTTAGTTCTGTCAGCAATATATTAATATTTCTATTATATATTTATGGACACTTAATATAGGTATGTTAGTTTTTTTAGCATTATTTTTAAAACAAGTGGAGCAACTATCTTGGTCTTTGTTTTTCCTTTTCCATTTTTCAACTGACTTGTCTCACCTTTATATTTATATGAAACAAGAGATTGGTTTTAAGATGAGCTCCGAGCCTTTCAAGGTGGGAAAGATGACTTTATATGAAACAAGAGATTGGTTTCCAACTGACTTGTATTTCTCTAATATTCTTGTATTTCTAATTGATATTACTGATGCTTTAATTTCCGAAGTTGCTATATATAATTCATTTTCTTAATAAGTGTTGTTGATGTTATGTGTAGTTGAAAGTTCAACCAATTCTGTAATGGTAAACAAACATTTGTTGTTTATGCATGAAAGAAAATGACAGTGTTCTCAATTATGATTTTTCATTTTGGTGAGTCCCATATTGTTTGCATATGAAAAAAACTAGTTGTTTATATAGTGACTTGTGCTTTAAGTTTAAGATTGAAAAAATTCTTAGACTAAATAGAACAGGGTTAAAAAAAAGTGGGAGTGACAATGAGCTTGTGTTTGATCTTGGCCCAATAAAAATAATTTTGGCTTAAATGCACTTTTGGTCTCTCTGTTTTAGTTTTTTCACAGTTTTAGTCCCCCTATTACAAAACATGCGATTTTGGTTCCTAAATTTTGATGGTCTTTGCAATTTTGTGGTCCCCTCCAATTTTGATCCAACTGTTCATGTACTGTTCATGTACGGTCATGCACTGTTCATGCACTGTTCATGTGCGGTTTTGGATCAAAATTGGAGGGGACCACAAAATTGCAAAGACCATCAAAATTTAGGGACCAAAATCGCAGGTTTTGTAATAGGAGGACCAAAAGTGCAAAAAATCTAAACTAAGAGGACTAAAAGTGCATTTAAGCCAATAATTTTTAAAATAAAAATTTTAAAAAATAGAATTAAATTTAAAATAAATAAATAGAATTAAAAATAAATTTAAAAATAATAAAATATATAATATATAATAAAAGTAAAAAAGAAAGAATAAAAAGGACCACAATAAAAATAATTTTTAAAATAAAAATTTAAAAAAATAGAATTAAATTTAAAATAAATAAATAGAATTAAAAATAAATTTAAATATAATAAAATATATAATATATAATAAAAGTAAAAAAGAAAGAATAAAAAGAACCACATAGATTGCCACCTATAAAGATTCTCACGCCCAATCAGCCAAACAATGAAATAGAAGTTTCTGCCAATGAAATGTTTGTTTTATAAGGGGAATAAAAAAAATATATATATATTACATACGAACAAGATTGCTGAAATCTTTGTTTTATAAGGGGAATAAAAAAAAATATATTACATACAAACAAGATAACAAAAGGTATCAAAACAGTAAGGTTATAGAATTCAACCCTCTCTCTCTGTCCAACTTGTAGGCTCTGTTTGAGAAGAAGCCTTTTGAGCTTATAGCTTATGTCTTATAGCTTATAAGTTTATATGACAATAAAAGACCTGTTTGGTAACGGTCTTTTCATCACGAGCTTATGACTTATTTTATTAGCTTATAGCTTATTTTTCAGACGCTATTTTAAATAGCGTTTTAGCTTATAGCTTATAGCTTATCATTTTTTATTCCATTTTTACCCTTATTATTTTAACTAAAATCCACTACTATCCTTTATAATTTATTATAATTTAAAATAAAATAATAATTATTAAATATCTTTTATGTCATTTTATTTTATCACCAAATTAAACTGCTAATTGTACCAAACACTTCAATTAACTTATCAGCTATAAGTCATCAGCCATCGGCTATAAGCTACAAGCTATCAGTCACCAGCTATCAGTCATAAGCTATAAGCTATCAGCTAACTTATCAGCCAACCGCTATTTTTACCAAACAGAGCCGTAGTCTCCTAGTTTTTATGATATTCTTCCTCTCCGTCTTCACTTGTGGGTTTGTTGTTGTTTTTAGACTTCGATTTTTCCCCTCTTCTTTAATTTGTGAAAGAGACTGATTGATTAACTTTAATTTTAACATGAAATTGTTGATTTTTCTTTATTGTTTCGTGTTTTCTTATGCTTAAATACTTGTTCTGTTTTTAATTGATTATTGTTTTTAATTTCCTTTTTAATTAAATTAGAGTTTGAGATTGACTGGTTTAGTATGGGATTGTTGGAGTTTGATTCATAATCTTTTTACTTTTAAGTAGTATATCTGTGCATTTTCTCATCAAATAGAGCTTACAAGTTATGTAAGCTTTACGGTTTAAGTAATTGATTTGTTCATTGTTTAGAAGTGATGCAATGGTTACACATAAGAAAATTGACGTTTTAAAAAAAAAAATACAAATTCTCACAAAAATGAAAATTGTATGGTTTCAAAATCATTACATGAAAATGGATAAGAATTTGATGCTAGAAAGAGAGGCTCCAACGTCTCTCTAACTTTTATGTACGTTCTTCAATCTCTATCAATTTTCATTCATTCATCACCATCATCATCACCAACATCCAAACTTGTAGCAACTATGGAGTGGCAAACGGTAACAAGACAAGGCAGGTAAAGAACAAACATAAACAACAAATGGGACACACACATAGGATACAAGAGAAAAGTGGAGGAATTCAAGAATTTTACAACATACTTCTCTACAGAAACACCTAGCAATTTTGGAGCAAAAACGTTGTACTCTATTTTCAAGGATCGTAGGGAGATTGAGGACATGGTGATCCAACTGAGAAGGAATAAGAGAGGGGAGAGATATGGTTTTGTTAGGTTCAACAACGTGCAAGAAGAAAGGATGTTGGGAACAAGGCTCTGGTGGCGTATTCCTGTTGGAATAATATAGCAAGTATGAGTAAGTGGGGAAATAGTCTCACATTGAATAGGAATATGGTGACTTGAGCATTTATAAGTGGGAGAACCCACTCACCTATCACCATAATGTTTTAGATGGACAAGTGGTGTGTCTCTTACAAAGGTGTCTAGTTATATTTATATAAAAAATTTAGAGATCGAAATTTCAGTCACTGATTTTTTTTTTGTTGTTTTTTTCTTTGATTTGTAATCCTCTTTATTATGTTACTATTTCTCTCCCATTTTTTTAAAAAACATTTTCATCATTTTTTTTAAAATTTTTTTTAAATTTTTTAATAAAAGATTCATCTTTTTATTATTTTAAAAAATAAAACATATAATTATATAAAAAATTATGCTATTTTATTTTTATATATGTATAAAAGTGAATTGTTTTTTATTATACGCAATTTTTATATTTGCATAATAAAATTACATTAATAAAATCAAATTTTATTTTCATTAGATCCAATTAAATTAAATAATAATTAGTAATTTTCTAAATATTATTTAGATTTTTTTTTATATTTTTTATATGTGTGTGTATATATATATATATATATATATATATATATATATATATATATATAGAATATAACAAATGTTATTAAGTGGTCTAGTGGTAAGATTTAACTGAAATAGTTGGAGGTAACAGGTTTGATTCCCAAATTAGGGTAAGAACAAAATATAACCTAGTTCTTAATGAATCATTCAATGTAGGGATAAATAAAGAAAAGTTCAGGGTCAAAATAATTAAGGATGCTCAGGGTTCAATGAGGATTGTAATGCCATAATACATAGAAAATGAAAAAAGCCATGGTGAATCAGATTACTTATCGAAATCAAAGTACGATTCAAGCGGGTGGGATGGGAACAAAGATGAGGATGGCACATAAAGTTCTACTGTCATATTTTCCTTAGGCAAAAGCAATGATAAAAAAAAGGGAAAGATGAAAATGTTTGTATGAGTTTCCTACATGAAGAAATCAGCAGAGGTATTTTCAGTCTGCAGAGCATTAGTATTCAAACTGCAATTCTAAACTCCATTTTTATGCCCTTCAATTATTCCAATAAAAACTCTATTCTCTTCATTCTTCAGTATAGAGCTAGCATCTATTCACAAAAACAAAACTCAAGTAGTTCACATTTCATCATTACTAAGAAAAGGCATCAGACCCTAAAACTAACATCCTGTATTTTACCATATCAAAATCATATACATAAAATATTAAACGATAAAAAGCAAAATTACACATAGAAGGGAGAGGGGATTTTGTGTTGAAAGAATAAGAGAGGGGAGAGATATGGTTTTGTTAGGTTCAACAACGTGCAAGAAGAAAGGATGTTGGGAACAAGGCTCTGGTGGCGTATTCCTGTTGGAATAATATAGCAAGTGTGAGTAAGTGGGGAAATAGTCCCACATTGGATAGGAATGTGGTGACTTGAGCATTTATAAGCGGGAGAACTATGTGCTTCAGAGGGGACTTCAATGCGATTACTAACTCCTTTGAGAGGAAAGGTAGAAATATGTGCTATCGTAAGGCGGAGATGAAAGGTTTTAATGAATTTATAGCGAGTTGTGATTTAATTGATGTTCCTTGCAAAGGAAAGAAGTTTTCGTGGTATAGCGGGGAGGGAGGGGCGATGAGTAGGATTGATCGCTTTTTACTTTCCAAAGATACTATTGATAAGTGGGGAGTGGTCGGTCAGTTTATTGGGGAGAGAGATGTTTCGGACCATTGTCCGGTGTGGTTGGTGGTGGACGAAGTTGATTGGGGGCCGAAACCATTCAAAGTAAACAATGAGTGGTTCCATGATAAGAAGTTTTTTCCTTTTGTAGAAAAGGAGTGGAATAATATTCACATAGAAGGGAGAGGGGATTTTGTGTTGAAAGAGAAATTTAGGATACTTAAAGATAGTCTCAGAAGATGGAACCAAGAAGTCTTTGGGAGGTTCGATTTAGAGGTTCATAAGTGTGTAGAGGAAATAAATAAGGGGGATTTAGAAGCGGAGTTGTTTCATGGAAGGGAGCTGGAGGAATCGTTGGTGAATCGTAAGAGGGTTTCTAGCCGGTTTTGGTGGAATATGAGAATTAAGGAGAACATGCTTTTACAAAAAAGCGAGACTTAAGTGGCTCAATGAGGGTGATAATAATACTCGTTATTTCCATAGCATCATGAAGGAGAGAAGAAGACGTAACTATATTGGTTCCATTAATTCGGTAAAGGGGACACTCGTGTCGGTTAAGGAGGTTAAGGAGGAAGTTAGAGATCATTTTGCTCGTAAGTTTGAGGAACCGGAGGGTGATAGACCTACTTTGGAAGATATTCCCTTCAAAAAGATTAGTGAAGTGGATCGCAACAATCTTGAAAGACCTTTTTTCGAAGAAGAAATTAAAGAGGCGGTGTGGAGTTGTGATGGGCTCAAAAGTCCGGGGCCGGCTGGGTATTCTTTTATGTTCATCAAAAAGTGTTGGCATTTTCTAAGTGGTGATTTTTGCTGCTTTTTCAAGGATTTTCATAGCGGGGCGATGTTGTCTAAAGCGATTGTTTCTACCTTCCTTTCTTTAGTTCCTAAGGGGGCGAATCCTTTGGGTCTCGATGACTATAGACCTATTTGTCTTGTTGGATGCCTTTATAAAGCTTTAGCGAAGCTTTTGGCGGCTAGATTAAAGTTGGTGTTGAACACAATCATCTCTAGTTGTCAAAGTGCCTTTGTGCCGGGTAGGCAAATGCTTGATGGGGTGTTGATAGCCAACGAGATAGTCGATTATGCGGTCAAGGAGAAAAAGACCGTGTCGCTTTTTAAGGTGGATTTCGAGAAAGCCTATGATAAAGTGAATTGGAATTTTCTTAGAGGAATGATGAGATCTATGGGCTTTGGTGAATTATGGATGAGGTGGATGGAGGCAACAATATTCTCTAGCAAGATGTCGGTTATGGTGAACGGTAGTTCTACGAAGGACTTTGGGGTGGAAAGGGGATTGAGACAAGGGGAACCCCTTTCGCCTTTTCTTTTTGTGATGGTAGCGGAAGGTTTGGCGGGATTAGTGAGGAAGTCCGTTCTCGTAGGTGAATTTGTGGGGGTTCTCATTAGGAGTAGGTGTTTTATTGACATTATCCAATTCGCGGACGACACTCTTTTGGTGGTTGATGGAAGCTGGAGACATTTGTGGGCGATAAAAACGGTTTTAAGAGGGTTTGAGTTGGTTTCGGGGCTCAGAATCAATTTTCACAAGAGTAAACTTATTGGCATAAATATTCCGCCTAATACTCTTGATGCGGCGACTTATTTCCTTGCTTGTAGAACGGAGAGAAGGGAATTCACTTTTCTTGGAATTCCTATAGGTTCCAATCCTAGAAGGATTTTCACTTGGTCTCATTTGGTTTCTAAATTCGAGAAGAAGTTATCAAGTTGGCATAATCGTTTTTTGAGTATTGGGGGAAGGATAACTCTTCTCAAGTTGGTTCTTAGTAGTCTTGCGATTTTTCAACTCTCTTTTTACAAGATGCCGGCGAAAATTTGTAAGGTTCTCACTAGTCTTCAAAGTGGGTTTCTTTGGGGGAACACGTCAGAGAAAAGAAAGATTCATTGGATTGGGTGGGATACTCTTTGTCTTCCGCTTGAGAAAGGAGGTTTAAATTTGAAGAGATTAGACGACTTCAGTGTGGCTCTTCTTAATAAATGGAGGTGGAGAATTTTAGAAGGTTCGGATGAATTGTGGTTCAAGGTCTTGAAAGCTAGGTACGGTGACATTTGCATACAAATGGTGGGCTGTGAAGTAGATGGAATTAGGAGGCGGAAAATATCTCCTTGGTGGGGTGATATCATCGGCCTTCACAAGAGGAACCGTTGTGATATTTTGCTGTCCAATACTTCGTTTCGGGTGGGGAATGGTTTCAATACGCCATTTTGGAAGGTAAATTGGACTGGATTGGGTTGCCTTAAAGATTTATTTCCGACTGTTTTTCCTTTATCTGGCTTACAAGAGGTGTCAGTAGGGGGTATGGGGGCTGGAGGGAAGGGGTCTGGAGGTGGGGGGATCTTGGAGTGTTGAGGGAAAGTATGCACGGTGCTGCTTCTGTGGATACTGTAGGAAATATTCGGTTTCCTGTCACTGCTAGTTTTGATTTGTTGATGCAAGTAGGAGGGGCTGGCATGGATCGGATGGGATTAGAATCTGTTGAGAATGTCGATGAGCAGATAAATTTGGCTGACAGAAGAGAAATGATTGAGGGGGCTGCTGTCTTGAATCCGACGGACAGTTTGACAGTTACGGATGAAGCTGCAGGTTCAGTTGCAGCTGTTGGCGTTGGTACGCAGCTCTTGGGGCCTGCTGTCAGGGACTCTCAGGATCGACAGGGCAGTATGGTGGAAATGGAGGCTTTGCGTTGGGTGTTAATGGAGTGTGCTCCGGTTTTTGGCGAGAAGGATCGTGTCGAATGGTTAGTGGAAAGGGACTCCATGTTCTCGGTGAGTTCCTTTTATAAATGTGCTAATAACCTTTCTATTCCTTTTGGTCCTTGTAATCGCGGGGACAAGGTTTTTATTATGATTTGGAAGGTGAAAGCCCCTTTAAAAATAAGAGCTTTTGGATGGAGATGTTTTCTCAATAGAATTCCGACTAAGGATCTTCTTGTTTCGAGGAAGATTATTCCGGTGGATGGTGATACTAGGTGTGTGTTTTGTTCCAATCATGTCGAAACTCTGAGACACTCTTTATTCTCTTGTCCGGCGCCCAAGTTAGTATGGAAGGAGGTGGCCGAATGGATCGGAATAGGAGTTAATGGTGGGGAAGACATCAAGGGCAGTTTCTTGGAATGGTACACCTTTTGCGAATCTAAGAAGGCTAAGAAAGGTAAGGAAGGAGTTGTTTGGTTGGCGATTAGTTGGAACCTTTGGTTACTTATGAATGAAATCTTTTAGGAAGGTGAGGTGGAACGTTAACGACACCGTTTGGAAAGTTAAATATACGGTTTGGAGATGGGTTAGTATAGGGGAAATTACTCACTTTAATTGTAATTTTTACGACTTTAACAAGGACCCCTTGTTCTTTTTGTCGTAGTCTCAATTGGTGGATAATTTCCCGTTCTTTTTGTTGAGCCCTTTATCGGGTTTCTTTTATAAACAGGTTGGAGTACCCTTTGTACTCATTTAATATATTTCTTGCTTACAAAAAAAAAAAAACACAATCAAAATAAAATATGCATAAATAAACTAAAAAAGACATACATTTTCCTGCTGCTCTAATATTATTTTGGTTTTTTTTTAAGATCGTATTCATTTGTTTTGAAAATTTTGAGGCATCATGTGTCACAAATAGGAAATTAGTGCGGTTTTTGTCGGTTGTCACAACTCATCTGTCACAAAATAGATAATTTTTTGTCACAAAATAGATTATTTTTTGTAGTATTATGATATACTTTTGGTATGACCTTATGCTACTTTGATGTATCTATAGCAGATATGATAATACTTTATACGAATATTCTAAATTATTTTATATGGGGTGTTACATTATCCTTGAATCTCTCTTACATTTCAGCCACCCAAGTTGAATTCTATAATTTACAACCCATTTTATTTCTCCATCGTTTGGTATTACAGACCAAAATTATTTAAAACACGTGATTTGTGGGATGGCACGATTTCCAATTTTCACTTCTAGGTTAGAAACGTTTCTTCTTTTATTGAACTTAAATTACATATGCCCTAACTTACTCATGCTTAGGAAAAATCCATGCATTTTAAAGATTGTCTCCAAGTATCTTCCTCTCATTCAAAAGTAGGACTATATCATCTAGAAAAAAAAATATGCATCCCGATACAAGCTCTTAAATGTGTACCATGAGTACATCTAAAATAAAAGTAAAATGGCACGGGCTTAAGATTAAAACTTGATACAAATCTATTTTAATAAAAATCTTGTCTCTTCACACTAGTCGATATCCCTTCAGACCTATTTTAAATTGTTGGAACATATGCAAATCTGATCATCTCTTCTCTACGAATTTTCAAAAAAATCCTTCTAAGCACATCATAAATCTTCTCTAAATTAATAAAAAAATAGATAAAAAATTTAGGTGATTTTCTGGAAATGATCAACTCATAGCATCATATAATAATGAATTTGTAAAAGTAATGCTAGAGAAATCTCCATATAATTCAAAATACATATTTCATAAATTTAAAGGAAAATATTGCATATAATCATGTCTACTAAAGTAAAAAAGAAAAACTATATCCAAGAAGAGATTGAGGATTTTTAATTAAGCATAATTGTTGATCACTCGTATGATTAATTTCTAACCGACAAAGTGTCTATTATTGAGCTTTGGGAACACAAATTGTTGTATACAAGAATAATTTTTTTTTTTTTTTTTTGATATTGTGCACGTTAAGGACATTATGGATATCAACTTTTAGCTAAAGAAAATAATTTTTGATATTTTTTCGGCAAAGTGTCTATGTTTCATGTAAACGATAAGGTAGGCAAGAATACGGGAGAAGAGTGGTATGAATTGCAAAAATGATTTTTCAAAGTACCTTTGTCCTATGGTTAATAAGTTTCTTTTTGCTTGTATCTTATAAACAAAACAATTTTTTTTCTTCTTTTCTTCAATAATTAATGAGAGTATGCTTGCTAAGTCAACTCATAATTGGTAATGGGAACACAAAATACGTACTTTCAATATTATCGCCGTTTATTTACAAAAGTCAAAGAATAATAAGGAAAAAAGTTATGAGAACTTCGCCATCACGCAGTCATTTCTGACTGTTAATTAATACGCCTACAATTCAATTCAAAAAGTTCTCACCAATAAGGGCTTTCCCCATCAACTAGTAAGTGAGAAGTGTAATACTGCTAGTACGACGTAAGAGTTAGATGTGATACGATGATGTTTCTTCCATTACAAAAAGTGCAACGTTGAATATCTATCACTTCAATTTCAAACTAATTGGTTTTTGGTCTATATATTATGGATATGGATGTATTGATCGGAGACGTCAATAACACATTTTAAAGACTTGCCATGAGACAAGTGGATCAACTTTTCTAGAATTTCTTCATCATTTTTAAGTTATACGAATTATAAGTTAAATCTTATTTCTTCATTAGCTTTGACCATTTGTTATATATATATATATATATATATATATATTCAGTTGGTTCCTATAAGTTGACGAATTTTTTATTTTGGTCCATGAATCTTTTTTTATCGAGTCCCTATATGTTACTTTCTTGTTGGTGTTAGTCATTGACGTCAAACTTCTATTAAAAAATGCTTAGGTGCTAATGCTGCTGACCTGAATTTTATTTTTTAATTTTCCATCCTGATATATTAATTATGTTGGAATTAACCCAAAATTTTGAGAATTTCGAATCAATCTTGATAATCAAGATTCAATCAACCCGATCAAAATTCCTTGTTCTTTCACTCTTCACTCAAGTGAAACAATCACACCTTGATTGCAAGAATGATTCTACGCAACAATTATTAATGGAAGATTGAATAAGAAAGAAGATTAGGGTTTAATAAAACAAGGGAAGAGGAGAATGATTTCTGCAGAGTAACTCTCTGCTCTCAAACTGTGTGTCACAATATTATTCTCTATTCTTCTTACTCAAAATAGAGGTTACTCCCTCTATTTATAATTGAGCTACCTTGCTCCCTAAGGTAAAACCCAAAATTACAAAAACCTAAAATTTCTATTTTGGTCTAAGTCGAAATCCTGTGTAAAGCAACCTGCTTCGACACTTCGACATCTAACACAACTCGACACACACATACCAGGCTAATTTCGACACATCCTTGTTTCTGTCGAGCTACACTTGCTTCGACACATGGAATTACAATCTCAACACACCACCTAATTCATTGTGTCTAATCTATCTATATTCATCATAGACCTTAACTTCTTAAACACTTCGACTTGCACTCCTTTCGTCATTATATCTACTATATGATTCTCATCTCTGCAGTGTTCCAAGTTCATCTTCCCTTCTGCTACCTGCTCTCAGTGATAATGCAACCTCATTTCGATGTGCTTGCTTCGCCTATGTGCTATCGGATTCTTCGCCAGGTTGATAGCTGACATGTTGGCGATCTTCATGGTAATTGCTCCATGAATCTTCGTTGTAATCTCTTCGACCAGGTTCACCATCCACTTTGCTTAACATGCACAGAGAGAAGCAACTATGTATTCCGTTTCGCACGAAGACAATACCACTACTGGCTCCTTTTTCGAACTCCAGGCAACTGGTGCACCACCTAGCATAAACACATAGCCAGCTGTGGATTTTCTATCCTCAGCATCACTACACCAACTTGAGTCGGTGTATCCCACTAGCTTGCATTCTTTTCCTTCATCAGCTGCAGGAAATAAAATCCCATAGTCGAGAGTTCCTTTCAAATATCTTAGTATCTTCTTTGTCGCTGTTAGGAGTGATACCTTTGGCTTCTGCATGAATTTACTTACCATACCTATAATGTATGCTAAGTTAGGCCTGACTTACCATACCTTTTCTGTATCCCACGTGTTTTTTGAAAGTGGTGTTACTCATTCCTTCACAAGATCCCAAAGATCTTGATAACAGAAAACCACATTCATCTGCTTTCACCAATTCTCAAAATTATTGTTCTTGAGAATCGGAAGACTTGCCGGAAAATGCCCGTTTGGATGATTCATTGCCATCGTGATTTTCTTCCCACGAATCGCTCAACTAGTGCTCTAGATACCAGATGTTGGAATTAACCCAAAACTTTAAGAATTCCGAATCAATCTTGATGATCAAGATTCAATCAACCAGATCGAAATTCTTTGTTCTTCACTCTTCACTCAAGTGAAACAATCACACCTTGATTGAAAGAATGATTTTGCGCAGCAATTATTATTGGAAGAAGAAAGGCAAAAGATTGAATAAGAAAGAAGATTAGGGTTTAACAAAATAAGGGAAGAGGAGAATGATTTCTGCAGAGTAACTCTCTGCTCTCAAACTGAGAAAAATATTATTCAATTGTACAACTGCACTCTCTGTTGTGTGTTACAATATTATTCTCTATTCTTCTTACTCAAAATAGGGGTTACTCCCTCTATTTATAATTGAGCTACCTCTGCTCTCTAAGGTATAACCCAAAATTACAAATGCCCAAAATTTTTATTTTGGACTAAGTTGAAATCCTGTGTCAAGCAACTTGCTTCGACACTTCGACATCTAACACAACTCGACACACATACACTAGGCTGATTTTGAAACGTCCTTGTTTCTGTCGAGCTACACTTGCTTCGACACAATGAATTACAATCTCAATAAATTACACATAGTCTCAAAAATCTCATTTTACATTTTTACTTTTAGTCCATACAAATTAGGGTTTCAGAAGAGGAAAATTTTGGGAGCTCTATGTGATGCAATTACGAGAAAGACGTCTCTGGGTGGCAAATATGGTAGACGAATCAATTACACGATTGAGGAAGACGATCGATTCAAGAAACAAGTTCTAGTTTTCACATTTCAAATTATATTGTCATTGAACAAGGTATGCGTTTTATTATGAACTTCCATTACGGGAGAATATTTGTTAGGGACTATATATATATAGTAAGACACCCGTGCTTTCGTACGGATAAAATGATTGGATATGGTATAAAATAGATTTAAATGTATATGTAAATTCGATACGACATAAAATATATTTATATACGTATTTAAATTTGAAATTAGATATTAATTTTAAAATGAATAATGATTATGTAAATTCAATTAAATTAAAATATAAAGAAAAAAAGGGACTCGTGAGATGAAAAAAAATATTTAATATTTGAAAATAAGGATTTTATCTTTCAAATTAAGGTAATTATTGATTAAAATAAAATATGTATTGTATTTATAGTGACCCGTGAAATAAAAGGTTTATTTGATACATTATAAAATGTATTTATATACATATATAAAATTGAAATTAGTTATTTAATTATAAAAATAAAAAATAATTATACAATCTCAATTGTATTAAATAATCATGCAAAAAGGAAAAAAATGACTCGTGAGATGAATAAAGACAAAAAAAAAATTTTGATACGATAATGACCCATGAGATAAAAAAATTATTTGATGCATTATAAATGTATTTAGATACAAATGCAAAATTTAAAATGATTTACTTAATTGTAAAATGAACAATAATCATATAAATTTAATTGTATTAAATAATTATATTAAAAGAGAAAAAAAAAAAGGAATCGTGAGATGAAAAAGAAAAAGAAAATTAATATTTAAAAATAAGGATTTTGTCTCTCAAATTAAGATAATGGTTGATTAAAGTAAAATATATATTGTTTTGATAATGACCCGTGAGATAAATATTCAGTGTTATTTTATTAAAATTAAAAAATAGATTATTATTTTTAGTGATAATAAATAAATAAAGATAAAAAAAATTAAAATGAAAGTGAGAAAGTGTGGACAAAAGAAATGTGAGAAATTTGAAATTTGAATGAAGAGAGAGCATGAGAGCATATAATATTTAATTGTGATTTAATTGATAAAGATTGCTAAATGAATGTCACTTGTCATGATGTAATATGAGATGTGAATGAAAAAAAGTAAATATTAGTTGATTACTAAAATATATTTTTGTTAGTGTAAATAATTTGTGATGAAAAAACAATTTTGAAAGTTCATTCAATTGAGTTGTTATATATATACTATAGAAAACGCATCTGGTGCGCCGTGACGGGTTGACCGTCACACTGTCATACCCCAAATTTTGACCACTAAGATTCCCCATAATTGTGTAAATCATCACCACAATATGGATGTACCATTATGCCTCATCAGTCTCCCCAAAGATGGGTGAGCATTCACTACAAACAAGAATTAGGGTTTGGAGCTCTATCAGAGCACTTAAACAAAGGATCAATCAAGGAATGACATGATCTTAAACTTGTCTAAACCTCTCCAACACCCATAAAGGATCAATAGGACTCCCACATCAAGAACCAAGCACAAAGTTGCTACATTCCAAGTGGATTAAGCCTCAAGATCACCAGTGTCACCAAATTAGGGTTTTGGTCGACCAGGGGCTCCAGATGAAAATTTTCATCTGGGCATGAGCCAATGCTTCAAATCATAACCCAAGATACTCCATGGGACCTCATGGACCCAATCATCAAGTCAATTTAACCTTAGGGGATGCATTTATCAAAAATCAGGAATTAGGGTTTCTTGACCTAATTCACCCCTAAGTTGACTTTTGGGACAAAACATGAGCCAAGACCTCAAGACATGATTTGAGGGTCTCCAATACACCATATTGATCCATTTACAACAATGGATTGATCCAAGAAGCTTTGGTTCACAAGTTTCAATTTCATCAGGACCACAATTAGGGTTTTGAAGGAAAAGTCAACTGTACCTTTGACTTTTGACCAGGACATGCTCCCAAACCTTGGGACATGATTCAATACACCCTACAACACCTATGGAATCCATCTATTAAGTTTGATTTAGGTCAAGGACTTGATTTCATAGAGGATCGTACAGTTTAAAATTCATCTGATAAAAAGTCAACTGTACAAAAAGTCAAAGTTTGACTTTTTGATTTTTTGGTCAACCAAGGTTCCTTAACCCTAAAACAATGTTAATATGTGATTTGAATTATTATCCATCAAGAAAAATCAAAGAAAGTGAGTTAACTTGTAAAAGGGGTAACCATAAAAAACTTAGAATTTTACTAAGTTATGAAACAAAGTGGTTAGGGTACCAACTTCCAAGGATCATAACTTGAGATCTAAGCAACCATTTTGAATGATCCAAAAATGGATTTGTAGCTCTCATGGCACTCTACAAAAGCTTCAACTACATCTCATTTCAATTCCTCATAGATTTTTAGTTATGGAGTGATCAAAATGGCTGAAAACATGAAATGTCACTTTTTCCAACACTTAGTGAAATTTTCACTAAGTCAGAATTTGTCTTGCTTTTTTTCAAAATGTAGGGGCATTTTTCACTTGGATCCAAAAAGTTTCAAGACAAACTATTATCACACATGTGTTGTATCATATGAGAGCTTTCCAAAATGACCAAGAACTCCATCAAACTCCACCTGAGCGAGGAGTTATGATAGCAACAACATGCCTTGCTGCAAACTGTCTTGGCAAGGCAGATTTGTGCACAAGAGCTCGATTTGTCCAAATTGTGCAATAACAAGCATGGTTATCCATCTGTACACCTTAGGGGGGAACAACCAAGGGACAAACACTAATTTATCACCCTCCAAAGTCCCAAAACCTACAAGTAGCATGCCAAACCTAAAAAGGCTAAAGATGCTTCAAGACTCCAATTTTGTTTTGGAACATTTAATGGATGCTTAGAGGTGGCATGTATCAGAGCAAGAATGAACACTTCAGTTAAGCCTTATCCTTGAATCAAAGAACCATAGGCCTGTGCTCTAATCTCAAGTCGATGGCTAGAGGAGACTTGAGATTCCATTTGATCACAATTGGCCACAGACCTGTACCAGTTTCCATTCCCTATTCCTTGCAAAACAAACTTGATCTACTATAAATAGAGCTCAATTATGATCAGTTTGAGTACACCAAAGCACCCAAACTGATGCTTTCCTCAAAATCTCCTTTTTCACTCCAAATTTTCCTTCTAAAGCAAGTCACTATCGGGTTTTGAGTTTGAGAGCAATTCCAACCAAACCAATGGTTCACACACGTCACATATAACACATAGAAGTGATCCAAACTCTCACATAACATCTAGAACATCAGAATCACAAAATCACCAGCCATCTGCACAAGCTTTTGACAAATTTGCAGTTGAGGTGCCAAATCAAGTTCCAACTCAATTCAATCCATTCCAAGCATTCAGACACACTCCATAGCACCTAGGGAAGCTATCCACATCATTGGAACCAAGCTGTAACACCTCCAACACAAAACACGATCACCAGCTGCAAGAGGTAAGCCTCAACTTGGTCATCTCATGATTTATGCATATTTCCTCGCACAATAATTTTGCCATATGTTCATAATCATGTATGGAGTGTTTCCCCTCCATTAATTGCTTTGTATGAGTCGTGCATCAAATTTCTCAGTCTTCATGCATAATTTAGGGTTCTTGAGGTTTCTCTTTGATTTCTTATTCCATGCTTAAAATAAATGAAATTAAAGACCATAGACATGATCGTGATGTGAAAACGAGTAGATTGATACATGGTTTGTGTGATTTCATCAAGTATTCAGTGAGATTGACGAGAAAATGCAAATCAGCCAAGAATAGGGCACGCGGGCAAAACCAAGGTGTTCTTGGCGCCCTTTTTAAAATATTTGAATATTTGAATTTTGTGATTTTATTTAATTGATTCAAAAATTAATTTCTCTCTGAATTTTAATGATTTTGAGTTGATTCTTTTTTTTAATAATTCACAAAAATGTTAAAATATTTTATTTTACAAAAATTTCTCAAAAATATTACTTATTTCAAATATTTGATATTTTTGCAAAGAATTAATTTTTATTTATTTTTTAACATTTAGAAAATTTTCTTTCTCTTAATTTTCCAAACTTGAATGATTTTCAATCATTTTGTGGGTAGAAACCTGATTTTTGAAATATTGATCCAAGATCACCACTCATTTTTCACATGTTTTCAGTGATTGTTATTAATTTTTTTTAACAAAATTAATTCCATCTTTTAAACAAAATTAGGGTTTTGATTAATTCCACCCTCATCAATCTTTTTCAAACACTCTTTGGGCCTCTAATAGAGTGTAAGACCCAATCCCTTTATGAAACCAAAATAACTTGGGCCTCCGATATTGTATAAGTCCCAACACATTTTCAAAAACCTCGGCACGATCGCCAGTTTAAAATCAAATCATTTGGGCCTCTCCTTGAGTTGTAAGCCCCATTCTTTTTTTTAAAATTACTCTTGGGCCTCTAATAGAGTGTAAGACCCAACCCCTTTTTGAAACCAAACTTGTTTTGGGCCTCAGACATTGTATATGTCCCTCTGTACATTTTCAAAAGTTCGACGCGATCGTCGTCTTTTTAAACAATAAACCTTGGGCCTCTCCTTGAGTTGTAAGCCCCACCACTTGTACAAAAACAAATCTTTGGGCCCTACTAGAGTGTAAGACCCAATCCCTTTTTAACCAAAACCTTATGGCCTCAGACGTTGTATAAGTCCCAGTAAAACCTTTCCAAAACAACTTCCCTTTTGATTTACATTCAAGTATATAGTTGTTATCAAAATTTTCTTTAATTTCTTTGAACAACTAACAATACAGCATGGAAGCTTGCTCGCCTGTAAGTTTTATCCGCTTTCATTTACTTGTTTTAATATATATAACTATATTGTGGGAAGCTGCGCATGGTTAGTCTTCTTTCATTCTTTTAAAAATATGTCAAATATATATAACTGCATTATGGGAAGCTGCACATGGTTAGTCTTCTTTCATACTCCTTTACATACTTGTCATATATCAATTGTATATATACTAGTATAGTTATTTAGAGTTTTCCTCGGCAACTAGGTCTAGAACTAGGTAAAGCCCATTTGGTCACGCTTAAATACAGTCAAAACTAGATCCCCATAGGATTTCCAGATACAGTCTTCCCTTCTCTTGGGGTTAAACAATATGGAACAAAGAGAAAGGCAGTATTCCTCGTGAACCTTTTCTCAGACTGTCACCCCTAGAAATTGTCAAAGAAGTTCTACTCCCCGGAATTGATCTATTCTCGGTGAATAACATCTCTTGAGCTTCTTCAAACCTCAGAATTTTCACTAAAGATCCATTCTCGGTGAATAACATTTCTTGAACTTTTCTTGGTTTGGGACCCACAGACTTCCTAAAAGCATCCCCACCTCCTCTTGGGCTTTGTACAAGGACCCGTCGGCTTCTTAAAAGTTATCATTCCTTCTCTTGGGCTTCATACAAAGACCCTCACGACCTCTTAGAGGCATAGGACAGAACTTAGTCATCCTTTGCTAAAGTTGTCTTTCTAAAAGGAGTCACAAAAGCCCTCAGACCAATTTTAGGGTTGATACTCATCCCTTAAACGAGTCGGTCTCCTCTTGGGCGTTGTACAAAGATAGACCACACTAATAGACTTGAACAGTCTAAATCCCCTCTTGAGTTTCAAAGACATTCTCAAGTTCCCTACAAACATAGGGAGAAACCCTGAATTCTGGATTAATCTCCAGCAGAGTTAAAACTTGTGGGTTCTAAAACCAAGTCTCTCTCCTAAAATCCCCCAATCGGGGTCAGTTATCATCATATAACACTATCTCAAATCAGAACCTCAAGGTATCTGATCCATCAACTCTTCTGCATTCCCCTACAATATATCCACTCTCTTGCTGAGCCGGTCTCATACAACCTCCTCTTAGGCTTTGTATAAGGACTTCCCCAGTGGAGTCAATCAACCTCTTAGCTTCAACCTTGAGCTTTGATCAAGGCACATAAAGATCAACAATCCTTTTTTAGAGATGACAAATTCTCTTTCAATCAACCTTTTAGCTTCAATCTTGGGCTTTGAACAAGACACAAATACTCCTTTTAGCCTCTGTCTTGGGCTTTGAACAAGACACCAAAACATCTTCTTCCTCCCTTAGAATAGGGGGAACTACGTTTGCTCTGATTTCCCTGTTTCGTTTAAACGGGAATACGTAGGCATAAGATTGCAAAATCTTAGTGAGCATACTAATAAAAAACTCTAGGTCAAGTACCTTCATACATCAATCGAAACTTAGGTCCAACACCTTCCCACAAACATCAAAAAAAAAAAATCACTCTCCCTGTAACATTTCCCAAGAAACTTTCCTAAACCCATTAACAGATAAACACCACCAAGTACAAAGCAAAACCTAAAGTTAACATCCTGTGGATAACCACATATAGGATGGATAACTGACAACTGCCCATTGTATAACCTGGCCCCGGACGCCCCAGTCTCTTTAAGCGTTTGTTCAGTTAAACATTCGCGTACAAGGTTAGTTTTAGATACCTTCCCTTTCCCTTCCAGCTTCACGGGATTAATAAGAAATCAGAAAGTAGCACCCCTTTCTCCTCGAGGAGGAAAACCCAACCCCAACGATAAGGTGGTCGCATCACCGATAAAAATCGCTCGCTACAGTAAAATGGCGACTTCACTGGGGACGCATTTTATTGTTTAGGAGTAGGATTATTATAGATCCTAAGAGGTCTAGGATGTTAGCTTTAGGAATGAATATATATATATATTGCTTTTCCTAATTGATGTCCGTGTTAATTTTTCTGCTAATGGAACTGCTGGTGACGCCGCATCTGGAAAGATTGAGTATACACCTAAGATAAGTGATGGCACGAGACGGGTAATCTTACAGGGAGTGACTCCCAAATAAGAGGTCCCAGTAGCCCATCGAATCAGTGGAGATACCCTTTAGGGATTCAATGCCTATACGACTTCGGTTGTTGAAAGCAGATTGTTCGATTGGGCTGTCCATGAAACTGAGGATTTTAGTAGACTAAGACCATGTTACTATTTTGTTGCGGAAGCCATTAGAAATAGTTGTCACGCGATACTACCCTCATTTGAGATTACTCTAAGATACATCAGCTCGCTCGGGTGAACCAGCCTGCTGTTGTTATCCGAAGAGGGGTCAATGATTTTACGGACAGGTACAAAAAATCACCAGTATAACCTTTGGGGATAAGTAGAGCCTTGACTTCATGACACCGAACCTTTGACCCTGTGTTTTTTCTATGTTTTTGTGTGCTGCATTCATGCATTCATTTCATCTAAAAAACTCTTAAACAAAGAAATTTTTCTCTTCTAGTCTCTCCTTTTCAAATTAAACTGAGACAATGATTGCAAATGTCAGAGAGAAAGATTGCGTTATGGATTTCGGTAGAAGAAAGACTCACAAGTATACCTTTAAGGCTCCAAAACTAGAGGATTTAAGAGGATTGGCGAGGATGATCACCAACCCTGATGCTTTCAGAGCTAAGTATAGAGGACTGCTGTCTTTGTTAAAGGTCCATGTAATTGAAGGAATCCTGTCTACACTCATCCAGTTCTACGATCCGGTTTATCACTGTTTCACGTTCCCATATTATCAGCTAGCACCAACATTGGAGGAGTACTCTCACCTGACTGATTTACCCATTACTGACCAAGCTCCCTTTTCTGGACTAGAAGAAATTCCAAAAGATAAAACCATTGCAAGAGCAATCCATTTGGACGAGTCAGAGGTTAAGACTCACATGACCACTAAGGATCCAAGGTGTGCCTTCTTTCGAAAGCATCTTTGCTTTACTCACTTACGGGTTATTTTTGTTTCCTAACATTGATAGCTTCATTGATACCAATTCCATTAAGATTCTTCTGATTGGAAACCCCGTGCCAACCTTGCTTGCAGACGCTTATCATTCTGTACACTTAAGGAATTTGTATAGCGGAGGAATGATCACATGTTGTGTACCCCTGCTATATAAATGGTTCACTTCCCATTTACCCAAGTCTGCCACATTTTGGGATCATAAGAGTACTCTACGTTTTTCACAGAGAATCATGTATCTTACCAACTCTGACATCGATTGGTACAATCGAATTTATGACGGGGTCAAGATCATTGACCGTTGTGGAAACTTCCCTAATGTACCCCTAATAGGAATTAAAGGAGGAATCAATTATCATCTAGTTTTAGTTCGTCGTCAATCTGGATACCCAATGAGGCATGTCCCGCGTAATGCTCATCTGGAAGGTTTTTTCTTCAAGGAAGGAGAAAATGACAGGGCGCTAAAGACAGAAATAGTGCATGCTTGGAAACATGTTCATAGGAAAGGAAGAGAGTTTCTAGGGAAACTGGACTGTATCTCTGTAGAGCCTTATCTCCGCTGGGTACAAACTAGAGCTCTCAAGCTGAGGATGCCTTACCCTTGTTAAAAAGTTCTTTCGATAAGGGAATCTGTCCTTTATTTTATGTCTGATATGGAAAAACTTCAGGTTACTCTCAACAAAGTTCAACGGGAGAAGAGGTCTTGGAAGAATAAGTACCGTATTCTCAATATGGAGTGTAACAAAATACAAAAACTGTTAAAAGATAAAGATGCTCTGATTGAGATTTTAGAGCAACATGCTGTAGAGAATCAAGATGACCAAAGGAATTTGCTCGCTTCGTTCACTTGGCAAAGGAGTGACAACCCGACAACGGCTCAAGAGCCCCAGTCCAAGAAAAGGAAAGCACCAGAACCAGCACCTGAGCCCTCCTCAGAGAGGACTCAGGATCCCTTAGCTTAGACTTTTCCTTTTACAACACTTTGTAAATTACTGTATTTCTATTTCTATAATCTTTGAATTCAATAAAACGGGGTTTCCCCACTGTATGATATTTGCAATCCAATTGTCAAAGTTTCTTTTGATTAAATAAAAAAATTAAATAATATAATCATTGCATATCATTCATCATTCTCACATAATGCATTCTTCTTCCCTACGAATCTCACGTTTGTGTCTTGATTCTAGAGTTAAACTGTCTCATTCATACAATACTAGGGCCAATCGTCAAAAGAAAATGGATGATCTCGAGGAAGAGAACAAAGAGTTAAGAGAAGGAATCGACACTCTGAAAGAAGATCTGAGGAAACTTCACAATGACATGCAATCTCTGGCAGCAGCCTAGATACAACAATAAAGGACTGTGATCTCAGAGATCACATCTATGCCCATAGTGGAAAATTATGATCCTCGGTACAACATGCCTAAAGATCGTCCCTGGGGCATGCCACCCAACTATATCCCGGAAGGATATATTCCGCCGATCATGGAAGATCCGGAAACTACAGCAGGAGCCGTTGGGCCTGAAGGTTTCAAACTTCGGGAAAGCGAAGATGCAAGGGGCATAACAGCAACTCTTGAAGGTTACAACTTCAGGAGAGGGAAGCACCAAGAGTCACTACCGTAATGACTATACCACCACCCGTGGTACACATTGTCCCGGAAGGACAGTTTCCACAGATACCTTCTGGTGGAAATGAAAGTATGAACGATAAAATGAAGGAATTCCAGGAACAGTTCCTGGAGATGCAGAAAAAACTGCAAGCCATTCGCGGTCAGGATCTATTCGGA
Source organism: Lathyrus tuberosus (assembly GCA_022829125.1). NCBI lineage: Eukaryota > Viridiplantae > Streptophyta > Magnoliopsida > Fabales > Fabaceae > Lathyrus > Lathyrus tuberosus. The sequence goes on from JALAZF010000003.1 coordinate 19,571,536, forward strand.
AAGAACTCCGCAGACCTTTGTTTGGTCCTCAATGTGAAAGTTCCGCACAAATTCAAGGTGTCCGAATTTGAAAAGTACAAGGGTAACTCTTGCCCTCAAAGTCACTTGGTGATGTACGCTCGGAGGATGTCAACTCAGACAGAGAACCAACAGCTACTGATCCACTATTTCCAAGACAGTTTAACCGGTGCTGCACTCAAATGGTACATGGCTTTAAACCGCACTAAGATCGTCACTTTCAGAGATCTTGGCGCTGCCTTTGTTCAACAGTATAAGTACAACCTGGATATGGCACCGGACATAGATCAACTCAGAGCCATGTCGCAGAAGGATAAGGAAACCTTTAAGGAATATGCTCAGAGATGGCATGAAATTGCCGCTCAGATTTGTCCACCTCTTGAGGAAAAAGAGATGACAAATATTTTCTTGAAAACCTTGAGCTCATTTTATTATGACATAATGGTTACCAGTGTGCCCAGTGACTTCACCAAGATGGTGGGCATGGGAGTTCGTCTTGAGGAAGCTGTCCGAGAAGGACGATTGGTCAAAGATACTGGACCATCAAGCAGTACCAAAAGATACGGTAGTGCTTTCCCTAAGAAAAAAGAGCAAGATATTGGTAATATCTCTCTCGGAAAGCAAAGGCGACGGTACCAACTAGTAGCAGCTGTAACTCCTGCTATCAACCATGCGCCTGTTCCAACGTATCAACCTCAGGTTGCTCAGAGCCAACCGAATCAACAACAATATCAACAAAGGATACAACAGCCTCTTCAGTAGGCTCGTCCTCAGTACAACAACAACCGTGCAACGCGACAACCAGGTTTTGACCCTATACCGATGTTGTATGCAGAACTGTTTCCATTACTACTGGTCAAGGGGCATGTCCAAACCAGGTCTCCTCTTACAATTCTGAAAAATCTGCCTTTTTGGTTCAAGGCGGATCAGACTTGTCCTTACCATCAAGGAGGATCAGGGCATAACATAGAAAACTGTCTCAGCTTCAAGTCTGATGTGCAAAAGCTTGTTAGGAGCGGGGTCTTATCCTTCAAGGATACAAATCCAAATGTTCAGACGAACCCGTTGCCTCAACACGAGAACGATGCAGTCAATTTAATAGAAGGAGAATCTAAGCACAACTATCAAATTCATGATGTACTCTTATTACGGGCTAACCTGGTCAAGGTGCATCGCAAACAGAGCGGATATGGGCATATACCATCTCATAATTATCACCAGTGTGATATCTGCTCTAAAGATAATCAAGGATGTTCTGTGGTGCAATCAACTCTACAGGAACAGTTGGATCTCGGTTGGATCCAGGATCACATAATTCATTGGGTCAACATGACTTATACGAATTTCAACATCATTCAAAACCACGACATCCGTGCGATGAATGTCAACTTGGTAGCAATGCACTTAAGGAAAAGCCAACATTATAATCTGCCACGACATGAGTTTGATTCCTGTCTGATTTGCTCGGTAAATAATCAGGGATGCTCTTTTGTACAAGAGGCCCTCCAGCGTCAGATGGATCTTGGATGGATCCAGGACTACCGTGATAGAAATCCCTATCAGATCAACATGATTCAAATTTTCGATATTCGCTTGATAAATACCAACTTGGTGGAGTTACACGCTAAGCAAGTCCAACTTGGTTTTCTGACTTCACATGAGTATAGAACTATAAAGTGTGTTGTGAGAGTGACCAAGGTTGTGCACTCGTTCAAAAGACGCTACATAATTTGTTAAACCACTGGTGGCTTCCGATCTATCTAGATGAAGACACGCAACAAGTCAGTATGGTCGACGGGAACCCTACTAGGCATCAGAGTCAGGATGTTCAATCAATGGAAACCGATCTAGTGAAGTTGCACTGCATTCAGAGCGGACGTGGCCGGGTGCCACCACACAACTACGAGCGCTGTAGAGTCTGCTTGAAGAATAATCAAGAATGCTACATTGTGCGAGCAGCCCTTCAAGGTCAGTTAGACCATAATGAAATCAACCATGGTCAAGCTCTGGTTCAATGTCAAACTATCATCCTGATCAAAGCGGGGATGTTATCTTGATCCCTAAGCGAGAAATGGCCAAAGATGTGTGCACCATAATCCCTTTACTCCGTGAATCAAGAGTCCCTATTGATGGTGGAAAGGTTCTAAATCTTGAACCAATTGAGGCCGGTTATGATGGTCCGAAAAGTCAGAAGGCTCCTGTAGTTATCTATCTGCCGGGATCAATACTGTACAAATCCGATAAGGCGATCCCTTACAAGTACGGTGCAACAACAGTTGAGAATGGAAAAGAAATTTCATTACCCTCCATCGTGAATATTGTAGACATCAGTCGAGTAACACGGAGCAGTCGAATCTTCAACCGAGGAGTTGGAGAACCCCGCAGAGAAAAGGAACTTCAAACAGAAGGTACAGTTCAACCAGTGGGTCAGTCCAGTGATCCCGACCTTCCAAAGAATGGCGATGAGATGCTGAAGCTCATCCAAAAGAGTGAATACAACATTGTTGATCAGCTGTTACAAACTCCTTCAAAAATCTCTGTGTTATCTCTATTACTCAGTTCCGAAGCCCGCAGAGAGGCTCTACAGAAAGTCTTAGAGCAAGCCTTTGTGGAACAAGATGTGACAATAGGACTATTCGATAGCATCATCTCCAACATCACTTCCTGCAACAACTTGGGGTTTAGTGATAAGGAACTGCCGGAAGAAGGAAAAAGTCATAACATGGCACCCAATATTACAGTCAACTGCCAAGACGACGCTTTAGCCAGCATACTGGTAGATACCGGATCAGCCTTGAACGTATGCCAAAATCTACGTTAATGCGACTATCATTCAAAGGATCTTCGATGAGAGGCAGTGAGGTCATCGTCAAAGCATTTGACAGATCCCAGAAAGCAGTTATTGGCAAAGTCGATCTTCCCATAACTATCGGTCCTCACACTTTCCATGTCACTTTCCAGGTCATGGACGTCCGAGCAGAGTACAACTATTTATTAGGAAGACCTTGGATACACCGGGCTGGGGCAGTCACTTCGACACTGCACCAGAAACTGAAGTTCGTCAAGAACGACCAGCTAGTCACAGTCTGTGGAGAGCAAGCCTTGATCGTGAGTAACCTCTCAATGGCCACTTTTGTAGAACCAGAGGAGGTTGTTGGAACTCAGTTCCAAGCACTTTCGATGAGCAATGATAACCGATCAGAAAAAGGAACGTCGATTTCCTCGTATAGAGATCTCTCGAAATGATCAAAAGCAACAATGCAAAAGGATGGGGACAACTTGTCATTTCTACTGATAACAAAAGAAAGAAGGGTTTTAGCTTTTCCTCAACCTATACCCAGACTGCTACTAACGATGAAAGTCTTCATCCCATTCAGGACTTCTTCCATAGTGGAGGTTTCCTTCACCCAGTGCCTCAAGAAGTGCATACCATCAACGAGGGAGATTCCTCCGACACAGATGAAGAGTGGAAGTCCTATCTTAACGAGGATGGTTATATGTCTCAGGAAGAGGTGCCTATGCCATTTTGCTATCCCACACAGAGTCTGAGATTTATACCAAGGTCAGATGTCAAGATGATATACGAAGATTGTGATCCGGAAGGATGTCGTGCTCCACCAAACTCATTAGAGGAAGACACTTTGATGAAAGACAACTTTGACCACGACTATTATGGCCCAATGGATGGCCTGCCTATCTGGCAGCCGTACCCCGGAGACTTGGGGCAAATGAGTCAGCCGAACGATGCTTACCAGCTGAGCATCATAGAAAAGAATACATGCATCCCCACCGTGTCATGGGAACATTACTCAGGGCATTCAGAAAATATCCAACACGACGATGAATTTGCAAAGCTTGCAGGACTAGAATTCATCAATTATACTTTTCCTGAGGTCAACGTCATCAAAAGGGATGACTCCTCCAGTTCCAAAGAAGTGTGGGACACCTTAGGACAACCAAGTGGCAAGTTCGACTACTTGTTCAAGTACACCGCTCCTGAGAGCTCTCGTATCAGGCTCGAAGACATCCAACCAACTGGATGGGGAGATTTACCTGAGAGTACTAATACTATGTAAGATACAACAGAAGAGTTCGTCTATGACAACTCTGTCTGGGAGAAAAATTCCAATGATCCTGCTCCACCAGAAATCAGCATTATTTCTAAAGACAAGTCAAGAAAGAAGGTACCAAACTTTGTGATTCACCGAGGAGTTCGCCGCCAATGGGTTGCTGTCGATGTCTCGAAAGTTATTCATAAGTTTAAGTAATTGCCGTCTTTATCTTAACCTTTCACCCTGCCTAGGTGAAACGGCTGTTTTGATAGGGCTCACTTTCTGTAAATATACCTCTTCGCTTTGCCCAAAGCGACTGAGTTTTGTTTTATAGGGCTGTAGTTTCAAGAATCGACAAAATCATAAATAAAATAAAGTCGTTCTGTAATTTCCGCATTTATTGTTGTTTTCTCTTTCTCGCTTCTTCAGAAAATGGTAATCCTAAAAAATAACTCAATAATAAAAACAAGCAGTTTTCCAAAGAAAATACACTGCACACACTCTTGCATTCCCTCTATCTCTTCTAAAAACAAATCATCACGTCATGCAGATTGCTTGTTTTAAACCCCATTGAAACATACGATCCAATGCCTTCTCCTAACTTTGAGTTCCCGGTATTTGAGGCTGAAGAAGAAGATGACGACGAAATTCCAGAAGAGATCTCCCGATTACTCAGATATGAGGAAAGGTCCATTGAACCTCACAAAGAGCCGTTGGAAACGGTCAACTTGGGTTTAGAAGAAGAGAGAAAGGAAATCAAGATTGGGGCACTGCTTAGTCTGACTGTCAAAGAAAGTTTGATAAAGCTTCTCAAAGAGTTTCCAGATGTGTTTACTTGGTCCTACCAGGACATGCCAGGGTTGGATACCAGCATCGTGGAACATCATCTACCGCTAAGATCAGAATGTCCGCCAGTAAAGCAGAGGTTGAGACGGACTCATCCAGACATGGCCATCAAAATCAAAGAGGAAGTACAAAAACAGATTAACGCAGGTTTCCTCGCCACATCAGAATATCCTCAATGGCTAGCCAACTTAGTACCAGTTCCAAAAAAGGACGGAAATGTCAGAATGTGTGTGGGCTACAGGGATCTAAACAAGGCCACTCCCAAGGATGATTTTCCCTTACCACACATTGACATGCTGGTAGACAGTACAACAAAGTTCACAATATTCTCCTTCATGGACGAATTCTCGGGATATAACCAGATAAAAATGGCACCGGAAGACATGGAGAAAACTTCGTTCATCACCCCATGGGGTACTTTTTGTTACAAGGTAATGTCGTTCGGTTTGAAAAACGCCGGGGCTACCTATCAAAGGGCCATGACTACTCTGTTTCATGACATGATCCACAAAGAGATAGAGGTATATGTCAATGACATGATTGCCAAATCTAAGACAGAAGAGGAGCATGTGACCCACCTGTCAAAGCTATTCGAGCGGTTGAGAAAGTACAAACTCTGGTTGAATCCCAACAAGTGCACTTTTGGTGTCCGTTCAGGGAAACTTTTAGGGTTCATCGTCAGCCAGAAAGGAATTGAGGTTGATCCTGACAAGGTCAAGGCCATTCAGGAAATGCCTTCTCCAAAGACTGAAAAACAAGTCAGGGGTTTCCTGGGACGTCTGAACTACATTTCCAGATTTATATTCCTCATGACCGCGACATGCGCGCCAATCTTCAAACTACTCAAAAAGAATCAGGACTGCGTTTGGACAAAAGGAAGGCCAATGATCATATACTTAACAGTCTTGGAAGACTCCATGGGTTGTGTACTTGGCCAACAAGATGAAACAAAAAGAAAAGAATAGACCATTTACTATATGAGCAAGAAATTCACCGACTGCGAGACTCGGTACACTATGCTTGAGAAAACTTGATGTGCTCTGGCTTGGGTAGCCAAACATCTTCACCAGTATATGATTTATCACACTACTTGGTTAATCTCAGAAATGGATCCAATCAAGTACGTCTTTGAAAAACCTGCTCTCACGGGAAGGATCACCCGTTGGCAGATGTTGTTATTAGAATATGACATAGAATACCACGCTCAGAAAGCCGTTAAAGGAAGTAATTTAACTAATCATTTGGCTCATTAACCGATTGACGATCATATATCAATTGGGTTTGACTTCCCAGACGAAGATGTCATGTACGTGAAAATGAAAGATTGCGATGAACCGCTACCCAGTGAAGGGCCAGAACCAGGTTCCCAATAGGGAATAATCTTTGACGGAGCTGTAAATCATTACGGAAACGGAATTGGGGCAATCATCATAACACCTGAGGGTACCCATATTCCTTTCACCGCCCGACTAACATTCAAGTGTACAAACAACGAGGCCGAATACGAAGCTTGTATCATGGGTCTCGAAGAAGCGATCGACTTAAGGATCAAGAACTTAGATGTATATGGCGACTCAGCCCTGGTTATCAATCAGATCAAAGGATATTGGAACACATACCAATCCAGACTAATTTCTTACAAAGATTATGCGAGAAGGTTGTTATCATTCTTCAACAGAATTGAGTTTCATCATATCCCTCGTGAAGAGAATCACATGGCTGATGCATTAGCCACTCTCTCTTCCATGATTAGTGTAGGTCAATGGAATGAAATACCTAAGATCGGCATAATGCGCCTAGAACGGCCTGCTTACATCTTCACGATTGAAGTGGTCATAGACGACTAACCTTGGTATCACGATATCAAATGCTTCCTTCAGAAACAAGAATACCCACCTGGGGCATCCAGAAAAGACAGAAAAACCCTCAGAAGGCTAGCAGGCAGTTTCTTCCTGAGCAGTGTTACACTCTATAAGAGAAACTTTGACATGGTCTTGCTCCGATGCGTAGACAGACTAGAAGCAAACATGCTGATAAAAGAAATTCACGAAGGATCCTTTGGCACTCATGCCAATGGACACACAATGGTGAGAAAATTTCTAAGAGCAGGGTACTATTGGTTGACCATGGAATCCAATTGCTACAAGTACATAAGGAAGTGTCACAAGTGTCAGATATATGCTGACAAAATCCATGTACCGCCAACACATCTCAAAGTTCTTTCTTCCCCATGGCCTTTTTCCATATGGGGAATCGACATGATTGGTATGATCGAACCCAAAGCTTCAAACGAACATCGGTTTATCCTGGTAGTCATTGATTACTTCACCAAGTGGGTCAAAGCAGTGTCATACGCCAATGTAACCCGACAAGTGGTGGTCCGATTTATAAAAAATAATCTCATCTGCCGTTATGGTGTTCCAAGCCAGATCATTACAGATAATGGATATAATTTGAACAACAAGATGATGAAAGAGTTGTGTGCTGAGTTCAAAATCGAACACCATAACTCATCTCCCTACCTAAGATGAACGGAGCGGTAGAAGCGACTAACAAGAATATCAAGAAGATCATTCAAAAGATGGTTGTAACCTATAAAGACTGGCACGAGATGCTACCCTATGCTCTTCACGGTTATCGCACATTTGTCCGCACTTCAACAGGGGCAACCCCTTTCTCTCTAGTATATGGCATGGAAGCAGTGCTCCCCATCGAAGTAGAGATCCCATCAATCCGGGTATTGATGGAAGCTAAGCTAACAGAAGCTGAATGGTGTCAAAGTCGACACAATGAACTGAATCTGATCGAATAAAAATGAATAACAGCTCTATTCCATGGTCAGTTGTATCAGCAAAGAAGGAAGAAGGAGTTTGACAAAAAGGTCCGACCTCGCGTCTTCAGGAAAGGAGACCTTGTGCTCAAGAAGATACAATCATTTCTCACTGATTCCCGGGGAAAATGGACTCTGAATTATGACGGCCCCTATGTGGTCAAAAAAGCTTTCTCAGGCGGTGCCTTGAGACTCGCAACCATGGATGGAGAAGAATTTGCCTACCCCACGAATGTTGACGTAGTCAAGAAATACTTCGCCTAAAAAAAACGTCTCGGTGGATTGAAAACCCGAAAGGGCGGTCCAGGCAAAAATTAGAGACATAATCAAAAATCATCCCCGCGGATTGGAAATCTCAAACTACGATCCAGGTAAAAGTTAGGGATAATGGCAAGTAACTACGTCCAACAAAGGGGCAAATCCCCCCAGCAGCAGTACTGCCATCCATCAGAAAACTCTAGTTAAGGTCATCTTCGACGGGAGCTCAGGATGCCTAGAATTCAAATTTTGTAGAAGGATAGCAGTCGTTATGTTTCAATGTAGCCCTTTTCCCTTAAATTACCATTTTCTAACTTTGTAAATACTCTATGGAATCACGCGTTTGGCTGATTTCCATCCTATCAATAAAATTTGAGCCCTTGTGCTTTTGTTTGTAATTCTCATTTGTTTTAGCTTTACAGAATGATGTTTTAATATGATCAACGATTCTTGAAATAAAAAAAAAATGAATTTACTTGTAAAAAATTTTCTGCTTTTAAAATAAAGACGGTAATTCTTTTGACTGTTAAACAACGAAAGAACATCGATTGCTTCTCTAGAAGTAATCAAGCTTCAAAGTGCAGAATCAAAGTACTCCTTCTAAACCAATGCGCCTGAATGAAGGATCAACTATGTCAGATACGAATACTCCATCTGACATCCCCGACAGAGTTCTTATCTCCTAAGCCCGACCAAGGTTGTTCCCCACAGGGACTATCTCTCCTAAGCAAGGAAGCATTTCTATCATGAACAAATGATGCTTCTTCGTCCCCTGCAGTGGCCGAGTATCCAGTCGTGTTCATCTATTACTCTGTATGTCGTGTCAGTTTTGTCAGCATATACATACATACATCATGCATTCTTGATTTGCATTCACATTCATATTGCATCACTATCACTCTAGTCGGTCTTATCCCTTAGTGATAAAAGTCCTATTGTCAATCGAGTCGACAGTTCTTTCCTCGTCAGGAAGCGAATCAGCTAAGCAATCTCTCCCCAGTTTATTTCTGGGATGAAGTTAGTCCTCGACCACTTTGATAACTTGAACCTCTGAAAGACCAGAAGGCATTCGACGAACGTCACTCTTCGCCATTGAAGATGATATCTTTGCTTTCCCAGATTAAGGAAAATCCTCAAAGAAAGCCTCTTAATCAAAGATTCGGCAGTATAGCAGTTTTTCTTCGAAAGATTCACTGACAAAGAGGTCATCAGCACCTCAAAATTGGATTACATCACATGGTATTTCTCCGAGAAATCTCGAAGAAAAGTATGATGTAATACCCCCAAGCAGAAAGCAGTCTCTCAAGAGACTCGTTTTCCCCACTAGAGTCGACAAATGGCGTCTCCAAATAGGGAAGTTTGTGCACCTTTACAACTCAAATGAATGGGTTCCCCAGCAAGTCTGATGTCAAAACTTTTTCCCATCAAATGACATCTCCCTAGGAAAATTCGGCGAGAAGTTTGAGGAAAACCGCTACACATAGCGTCCCATGTCAAGAAAGTTTATTGACAAAAGAAACTGAGACCAGTTCCGTGGTGAAAGACCAGGATCAAGGGGAAGTTTATTTCAGAAACTTAGACCAGTTCCTTGGTAGGAAACCAGGATCGAGGGGAAGTTTATATCAGAAACTGAGACCAGTTCCTTGGTAGGAAACCAGGACTGAGGGGAAGTTTATTTCAAAAGAAAACTGAGACTAGTTCCTTGGCTGAAGACCAGGATCGAGGGGAAGTTTACCTTTTCTAAGCATCATTTCTTAGCGAAGAAGATGGATGAGCAAACTGCCATTCATAACCACCATCAAAATTTCGGGTATTCCGATATTTAATCCTCTTGCACCCCGAATGCCCGAATACCTTCGCCATTCACACCTTCGTGTCCAAGAAGATTAAATAGGGGCATCTATCATACCCCAAATTTTGTCCACTAAGATTCCCCATCATTGTGTAAATCATCACCATAATATGGATATACCATTATGCCTCATCAGTCTCCCCAAAGATGGGTGAGCATTCACTACAAACAAGAATTAGGGTTTGGAGCCCTATCAGAGCACTTAGAAAAAGGATCAATCAAGGAATGACATGATCTTCAACTTGTCTAAACCTATCCAAAGCCCATAAAGGATCAAGAGGACTCCCACATCAAGAACCAAGCACCAAGTTTCTATATTCCAAGTGGATTAAGCCTCAAGATCACCAGTGTCACCAAATTAGGTTAGCAGTTTTCAGCAGTTTCAGCAGTTTTCAGGGATTTGAATTTACCTCCATTTTCTGAGCGTGGGAACAGTTTCTCACAGCCAAATTTCTCTATAAATAGGACCATTTGCACCAGTTCCGAATCATTCGAGTTGCGCAGAAGTGCTGTCATTTCCGTTTTCTAGTTTTAGGCATTAAAATTACATGTAAAAGTGATAATCGATCACATCAAGGGATTGTCACAATTCTGTATTTTATTTCATTCTGTACAACTTGGATCATCAGTACTCTTGCCGAAATTAATAGAAGTTCGCTTATTTCTTCAAGTATCGCCTTTAATTCTACTTTACAGGTCTTTATCGCTTTAATTTATTTATTGTCATTTCATTATTCTTCTTTTTAACCATGTCTCTAAATTCAAATGTTGTATTTATGTTGTTTTTATTTGGAGTAATGTCGTGGTAAATTTTTTCTGAATCCGACGTATGAGGACCGTCGTTATCGACGGGACTCGGTAGAAATTATAGGCGCAAAATTGTGAATGTATGTCATTTTGGTTTTAATTTCCAAGTTTAATTTAAGTAGCTTTGTCACGAGAGTGAGAGGTTATTTAACATTATTTTGTCACGAGAGTGAGAAGCAAATTAAGGTTTAAGCCGAGATCCGCGAGAGCGTGAGGAGTGAACTGGATAATGGGAATTAGGCATCATATCTAAATACAGTGAGAGCGCTTTAGATAGCGATTAGGATATTATTGGCTTTCAAAGTGTATTTCTTAGTTACCGGGCAAGCGAGAGAAAAATCATGGGATTAGGAAGTATGACTTTAGTTAAGACCGCGAGAGCGTGAGGCGGAGCCTTTAAGTCAGTATATTCTACGAAATGGTAATATAGTCGTAATTAGCACTCGTATTCTACAAATCCTTTAGGTGCGTGGAATTCATATTTCGGGCTCGTTTTAGTATTATTTTCAAACCTCTAGTAAATTAGCGTTTATATTTCCGTTCGTACCATTTTAATCATTATCCTTAGCTTTACATCGCAACAATAGATAACTGTAGGTTGACATTGGTCTCTGTGGGTTCGACAATCTTTTATATTACTTCAATATTTTTGTGCACTTGCAAACGCATCAAGTTTTTGGCGCCGTTGCCGGGGACTAATAGTTAATATTGTGATTCCGTTGTTGCACCGTATAAACTAAGGCACTCTTATATTAATCACTATGTATCACCCAAATTTCCTTTACAATTACAACTCCCAATATTTTGAGGAACCACAAGAATCCCATATATCTGACCTCGAAATATTTTATGGAGGATTTCAATGCGACACTCACTCACTCTCAAAAAAATTTCCTCTATGATTACCTCTCCCAAAATTTTGAGGAACCGCAAGAATTCCATAATTTAAACCTCGAAACATTGATGGAGGATTTCATTGAAACAACAACTAATTCTAGGCTAGAATCTATGATGGAGCGCTTTGTGGAGATACAAACTCTCCAAAATGAAGAGTTTAGAAAACAACACCTCTAAGTTAATGAAAACCTTAGGCAGATGAACACTATGGCCGAGTCCCTCGTGACTCACAACGAGGCATTGGAGACTCAAATCTCCCTGCTTAGACAGACACCTATAGGACCATCCCTTGAGAGACATGTGGATGTTGTTACAACCACTAGTGAAAAATAAATCAAAAATCCTAGGGAGAGTGCTAATGAAATTGAGGAGAGTTATGGTGAGAAAAGCATAGAGATTGAGAAAAATCCATCGACGCCACCCGAAAAGGAGGTTGTCGAAGAAGTAGAGAAGGAAGAACCTATTGTTGTTCCTCCTCCCTATACCCCACCAATTCCTTTCCCACAAAGTTTTGTAGAAGTTAAGGTAGACTCCAAATCCAAAACGTATGTGGAGGTATTGGAAAATATCCACACCGATGCACCTTTGTTTAAGTTCCTACATAAAAAGAGAAGATTTGAGGACCGTGAAACTAGTGATATCATTACTGTTAAAAGGGTAAGGTTAGACTTTAAGGTGGTGGATGAAATAAATAAGTCCAAACTCGAAAAGCTGATACTCAGGATAGATCCAGAACCACCACCACAAGTTCAAAAGAGTGAACCACCCCACAGAAGGAAGAAAAGAAAAGGTGAGGGATATGTGAGATGGCTTGATAAGTGGCCATGGAAACCAAAGATTATTAGCCGTCGAGTTATCGACGTTAAACAAAGCGCTGCATGGGAGGTAACCCACGAGATTTTAATTTTATGATTTCCATTTATTGTTTGTGTTTGCAGATAATAAAGAAATGTATTGCTTGTCACGTCTTAGCTTCATCTAGGCAAAAATTCTCTAGATGACGATCCTAGATATGAGCTGGTGCCCAAAGACATTCCTTCGAATGTCGCTGCTGGTGGTGACGTCGATGCTGAGTATGATAGGAGAGAGCATGTCTCTCCCGTCAGTAACTCACCTTTTACTCATTCTTCGTATGGTCAGGTTCCACCTGCACACACCACACCATATTTTTCTAACACTTTTGCAGGTAATTCCTTCGGAAGCTGGTGTATATGATGAGCTAGTTCAAATATTACACAAACGAAGGTATCTCAAAATGCCCGCCGCCGAAGCAGAAGTGGTCAGTGAAGAAAGGGACAACAAAGGAAGGATCAGAGAAGATTTGGCACGCAATAGCATTCATACAGGTTTTATCTTTCCTTTTTTCCACCTTTTATCAAAACATTGAGGACAATGTTTGGTTTAAGTGTGGGGAGGAACTTTACCGCTTTGATTTAACCGCTTTCTAGTTAGGTTTATCATTTTCTAGTTTATTTCATGCTTTTTGGAATTCTATATGTTTTTAATGTTTTGTCGAGTCTTTGCATGTGTTGTCGAGTCTTTGTGCGTGGTTTTCACTTGTTACTCAATTTCCCCAAAATTTTAAAATTTTAACCTCCAACTATTTTTTGTTTCGATTCATGGCATGACACTCTGAATGTATATAGGTTGTTTAGGTTGTGTTATATAGACTTGGGAAAGTTTTGTAAATATCGGTACCGTTCCTACACTTTAGATTCCCTAAGTATGTGATATTGATTTAAATAGATATTATGCCAAGACCTTATGCCAAGTTTCTTAGAAGTAACCTCTTGATTAGTTTATACTAGCAGTCAACACCATCCTTGTGTACAAACTAAGTAACGAACCGATACAAATATGTGTTGATCTCAAAAATTTGAATAATGTGATTTTTATTAGAAAAACGAATGAAGACAAGTTCCCGCTAAGTTAGGTGGTCCTCACCCGACCATTTAGCCTAAAGGTTCGAACTCTTGAAATTTGTAAGCAAAAGAAAACATAATGTGCGAAAAATAAAAAAAAATTAAATGTAGAGATCATATAACACAATCAGGTTCGCTTACCATGTAAGTACAAATGATAACGAACTTATTGTGATTGCGCAAGAATGAAAAAGAGGTGAAATAGGATGAAGGATGTAGGTCGAGTTATAATGTCACGATTTGAATTGGTATTGCATAAGAAGGGAGTCTTTGTCCGCAAATGTGGAAATGTGTCATTACGATATCCTTGTTTTCACAATTTAGTACCTATCGATCAAACATTAGCCTAGCAGCCACGTATGATTAGAGTCTCATTGTGCCTATGTTTCGAACAGTGCTTATTTTCATTTTTTCGTGTTGGTTGATTGCTTGAGGACAAGCAATGGTTTAAGTGTGGGGGTGTTGATAATGTGAAAATATAGCGTTTATTCCAACTCGATTCGCATGCAAATTAATTTCGTTTTATTATGTTTTTGTATTATTATGTCGTGTTATGTTTGTGTTTCAGGTATTTGTCGAATAAGAGCATCCGTGCGAGAAAATCGGAAAAAGAGCAAGAAAATGAAGAAAAAGAGCAAATTCTGCCATTTTACTGATACGGTGTTCGCCGTGGGAAAATGGTGTTGACCGTGAGCAAATGGCGTTTGCCGCCCCCAGATGGCGTTCGCCATTCAAATGGCGTTCATCATTACCCCACGGCGTTCGCCATTGGTTCGCAACAACAGTTTTCAGCAGTTTCAACAATTTGCAGTAGTTTTTCAAGGATTTGAATTTCCCTCCATTTTTTGAGCACGGGAACAGTTTCTCACAGCCAAATTTCTCTATAAATAGGACCCTTTGCACTAGTTCCGAATCATCCGAGTTGCTCAGAAGCGCTGTCATTTCCGTTTTCTAGTTTTAGGCATTAAAATTACATGTAAAAGTGATAATCGCTCACATCGAGGGATTGTCACAATTTTGTATTTTATTTCATTCTGTACAACTTGGATCATCAGTACTCTTGCCGAAATTAATAGAAGTTCGTTTATTTCTTCAAGTATCGCCTTTAATTCTACTTTACAGGTCTTTATCGCTTTAATTTATTTATTGTCATTTCATTATTCTTCTTGTTAACCATCCCTCTAAATTCAAATGTTGTATTTATGTTGTTTTTATTTGGAGTAATGTCTTGGTAAATTTTGTCTGAATCCGACGTATGAGGATCGTCGTTACCGACGGGACTCGGTAGAAATTACAGGCGCGAAATTGTGAATGTATGTCATTTTGGTTTTAATTTCCAAGTTTAATTTAAGTAGCTTTGTCACGAGAGTGAGAGGTTATTTAACATTATTTTGTCACGAGAGTGAGAAGCAAATTAAGGTTTAAGCCGAGATCAGCGAGAGCGTGAGGAGTGAACCAGATAGTGGGAATTAGGCATCATATCTAAATACAACAAGAGCGCTTTAGATAGCGATTAGGATATTATTGGCTTTCAAAGCGTATTTCTTAGTTACCGGGTGAGCGAGAGTAAAATCTTGGGATTAGGAAGTATGACTTTAGTTAAGAACGCGAGAGCGTGAGGCGGAGCCTTTAAGTCGGTATATTCTAAGAAATGGTAATATAGTCGTAATTAGCACCTGTATTCTACAAATCCTTTAGGTGTGCGGAATTCATATTTTGGGCTCGTTTTAGTATTATTTTCAAACCTTTAGTAAATTAGCGTTTATATTTCTGTTCGTACCATTTTAATCATTATCCTTAGCTTTACATCGCAACAATAGATAACGGTAGGTTGACATTGGTCTCTATGGGTTCGACAATCTTTTATATTACTTCGATATTTCCGTGCACTTGCGGACACATCATCTTACTAAGGCAGACATAAGGAGACCAAATAGAAATTCTAGCAAGATAAGGAGCACTGATTCTCATAAGCTAAACTTATCTTCGGGTAAACAAGTTAGGGAAATAAGGAGTAGGCACCTAAAATGAGAAGGTATTGATTGGAGAAGAGTCAAATTTCTTTTTAATATTATGAGAAGATGCAACAGTGAGAACAAAAATCAGAAAAACAACATGTGCCAAAATTCTAAGCAAAATCAAGACCATAATACGAAGCTCTTCATACATCACAACTTTCCAAAGATGAGAAAGTGTACTAGCTACAGAGTTAACCCTTATACCTAGTATTCGTTTGACAACTCTTTCAATAAAATCTCGGGCCAGACCAATGAAGACAACGTAAGCAATATGTTTAACCATGACCATGAAGACAACATCTTTGAAGCTACTTTGGAAGCTCCTACCAACCGTTAAATTCAAAAGAAGTCAGAAGGTAATAAGAACAAATATAACTTCAAGCATCACGAGAAGAGAAAGATCTATGCTTCGATTAAGATTTCTAAGGCTAATTTGAACGGAACAAGAAAACTGAACAACATGAATGATAAGAACAAAACTTCGAACTCACCGGGAGTGGACAAATCTGAGCTATGAAGAAGTGACATTATGCATTAGTATAGATGCTAACATGGCGATTGATGGAGACAATAACATGGGGGCAATTATTCAGATGAAGAAAGAAGAGAATGAAGCGGAAATCACTTAGCATACCTTAACCCCATGGCAGTGGAAGTCAAATCCATCATCCATGCTCTGACGGTGGCGCATATAATGGGTCTGAAATAGATTAGGGTTTACATTGACAGTTTTGGGATTGTGGAAAGAGTGAGAGAGATAAAGGAAAACAGGGGCACTGTGTTAGGTGGTAGAACTCACATTGGTAGCCAAATGAAGGGTGTATAGAAAACCCTAACTGAGTTTGAGTCAGGAGAAATTAGTTACATTCAAAGGGCCCATAAACGGTTTGCCCACATATTGGCCCAATGAACTATTATTCAAAAAAGGGGATTTCTTAATGCACCTTATGATTTACTAAGACATCGTGTGAAAAGTTAAAATTACCCCAAACTTTAAAGATACATCTCCGGACGCATTCCAGACACACACAACTAATTTGTTTTTGAGTCACACCTCAATTTTATGGCTAAATATAGTTCAGAAATGCATTTCCGAAATGTCTCCAAAAATATATTTCCGAAAAAGTGGTTCCACTTTTTCATTTTCCACTTATACCTTTTCATGTAACTACAATCTATATATCATTAATACTACTACAGCTAGACTTTTCATTATTACATAATCTATTTTTTATGAAGATTGTATTATATCATATGTTAATGATAAAAAAATCTACACATGATTATTAAGCAGTCTTAAAATTCAATGTCCCACACAAATATTCATAATGTTTTTTTATGAAGATTGTATTATATCATATGTTAATGGTAAAATGTTAACGCGGTCTTAAAATTTTATGTTTAATTTTACACACAAATATTTATATTTGACTTGAACTACCAACTTTTTTTAAATTCTGAAAATTTATTTTTGAAGTTAAAAAGTTCTCCAGAAAAATTTGTCTTAAATCATATAGTCTGTTTGCTGAGACTAGAAAAAGAGCTTTTATCTTATAACTTTTAGCTTTTTAGCTTATTTTGATTAAAAAACTCTGTTTGATAACTGCATTTTAGCTTTTAGTTTTTTTTCAAAAATTATTTAAAATAGTTTTTGAGCTTTTAGATTTTAGCTTATGACTTTTTATTTCAATTATACCCTTATTATTTTAACTATATATATATATATATATATATATATATATATATATATATATATATATATTTATATATATATATATATTTTTAATAGTAATATATATATATATTAAATATAAATTATACAATTAATTTAGAATTAGTGTTGACAATTCTCAAGTTAGTGAAACATTGGAAGAGAATCAATAAAATTAATAAAGGTGAAGAAAATTCAGAATATTATTACAATTTTATTGTAAAATATTAGACAATAAACTTATTTTTGTTATTATTTTAGATTAATATAACTAAATTCAAAATTACAATGTTATTATTTCACATATTTTATTAAATTTCATTATAAAATTTGGAAGAAAAAACAAAGTTATATTTTACGAAAGAATGAGTTAACTAGACCAAGAATTGAAATTAATAGAATTACTTTTACTTTTATGTTTTCATAAATGACTTTATGTATAGTTTGCTGGTTTTTTTTCCATTAAATTTCGTTGTCAATATATTCATACTAAATAGCAAAGCTCATAAAACTTATATACAAATTTATATATTTTGATGATATCTTCAATTTTTAATATATATTATAATTGTTTTGCATGTTGTTATTAATACATTTACGTAAATTGTTTTTTATCAGCACCAAAACTCTTGCTATTTGCCGAACTATTTTCAAATTTATAAATCTTAAAATTTACATATTAATCAAAATTTATTTCTTAACATATCCTAACAATCCTATATATTGAAAATGAGAGAGTATTACGTCTACCAAATATCTACAACTAATTTTACAACATTATACCAAAACCTCGTAATTGGCATCACATGAACTCAAGTTAGAACGACAAGACATTGGAGAATATTGTGAAACTGAGATGTGTTTGTGACCTATTAGAAAATTGCATCCCACCAAAGCCATATCATCATCAGCACTTTCTATCTCCACAAGTGCTTCATAGAACAAGTCAACATGACAAGGAAGCCATAGAGGACCATCATTTCTATAACCATATTCATTCTCAACATCTTCCAAAAGAGTTTTGAACAAAGGGTGATTGAATATTTTGATCTTGATTACAAATCTTTGTCTCTCAGGTCCAACGTAGACACAAAGACAACCGTTTGGTGGTTTCTTATGACTGTCGTTTTGCTTTTTGTGGCACTTCTCTGATAATTTTCCATAGCTGCCACTGCCACTGCCAGGAGTGTCTTGTGGATCATACAATCTCTTGCTGCTTCCCCATACTCTCTTACACTTTTTCATTAAATTCATATCTATAGATTGTTTGTGTATATCTATAGTCGCAGGGGGAGAGCAAGATAAAAGAACAATGTGTATGAAAGTGCCCTAAGATTACCCAACAAGTTTCATATATAGACCACTAAAGTCTCATGCGGTCCCCACCCTATTTCACATATATCTCTCTTCTACAATTATTGGTCTAATATATCGCTCTACTTTCTATTTTCAGTATTATTTATTTTAACTATTCAGTTCACACGTGCTGTTGAATTTTGAATATCCATTTATGAATTTTCCTAGTAACATTGCCATAATGCCATTCAAAAAAATGAGGCACATTAGATATTAAACACTAATAATTCTTAGTGGTGGAACTAGAATAACAATTTATCATGCTAGTCTAGTTGATTCTAATGATTTTTTTTAATATAACACACTTTTTAAAAAAAAAATCCAAAAAAACTAACATTTCAGTTAATTTATCAAAATGGCTGGGTTTGGAAACCCTCTATAAGGGTGACGTCACTTGGGATGACGCCTCAGTTAGAGGCCACATGCCAAACCATATGACGCCTCAGGCAAATGAGGCATGCCCTAATTTACACTGGGGAGTCGCTATCTGGGATGACGCCTCAGTGTAATTATGTTTTTTTTAATATTTATTATTAATTGGAAATTAAAAAAAAACATTTTTTTTAAATAATTTAAATTTTGTGAATTTAATATATAATTAATTATATTATCTAATAGGATATCATGTGCCTAAAAATAAGGGTTCACCCTCAGTTGTTATTGCACAACACTTGTCACAAAAATCCTAATTTCCTCCCTTCCCTCACCAATATCCCAAACTCTCCCCTACTCAACACTATGTCTTCATCCTCAAATCGCCGTCCATCGTCATCATCATCAGCACCGGAGGAAAAGTTTCTAGAGTTTCCACTGATGAAACGAGATGCCCTAGTTATATACTCAACTGTCAAGCCTCCGATGAAGATGCTACTCTGGAACACCCAGACGTTGGAGCATTTGCATAGGGAACTTCGCCGCTGGCTAGCAAAAGAATTTCAGGCAGGTGAAAAGATCAGAAAGATTGAGAGGCTGGTTGAGAAGTCTAGTCCAGACGGAGTCACCCGGACTTGGAGGAAAGTGGAAAATGATGCTGGCGTCCTCATGATGATGATGTTAGAACAGGAAATTAAGTTGATGGTTGTAATTGCCTAGATAAGCTGATTCTATGAGTTGTTTCGTTTGGGTTTGTTATTGTTATTTTCTGATTTGGTATTAGGTTTTGTAGATGGTTATTTGTTGATGTTTAGCTATTAAGTTATGTTATGTTATGTCGTTGTATTGAGTTAAGTATGCCATCAATGAAATAAAATTTGTTGTTGTTATAAATAGACAAGTTTACAGTTGTAACTATGATGTCGTGCTAGAGCCCGACACATTTGGACACTTGGTACGATTGTGGTCTGGCTGGCGGCACAAACCACACAACCTCACTATTTTTTCGGCTGTATCCATCTCCGTTTGAATCGGGCTGCTGATAGGGCGACCCTTTTTATTTCTTCGCATCAAGTCGTTATGCCACACAATTTCGCCTTCGTATGGAGGCCAATAGTCCTCCTTTGCGACCACTTGAAAGCCAGTACGGTAGACATTGCATAGAGTAGTGACTTGGTGAAGAACAGAGAGATAGTTGGTTGGGTCCAGTCGGACCTTGGAACAGGCTGCTATAACATGGGAGCAAGGCATACGAAATGCCTGAAAATTTCCACAGTCACACCAACTCCTATCCAGTTCCACTCGATAACATCCCCTAGGAATTCCTTTGTTGTGATCAATAGACTCTGCAACACTGAAGTGACCTGTAATACGGTCGAAGACCGTGACGACGTATGTGTTGGCCTTTGTAGCCTCATCCTTCATGAATGTCATTGAACTGTCACTAAACAGCTGCCCAGATTGTATGACCGAACCCTACGTCTGGTATTAAAGAGTACAACGAGCCTAAAATAAGTTGACCTCACAAGAGCGGTTATCGGCAGGTTTCATATGTCTTTGAATACAGAGTTCATAGATTCAACGAGGTTTGTTATCATATGGCCCCATCGCTGCCCATTATCGTACGCCCTTGTCCACTTCTCCCGTTAAATGTTATCAATCCAACTCAATGCATCTGGGTTTGTTTGTCTGATCTCATCCCAGTAGTATCTGAAGGTAGGCTCTGTTAGTGCATAGCCTGTGTTAGTAACCATCTGCTTTATCCCCTTGTCTTTGAATGCTCGCATGACATTTTGCCCGATGTGTCTAATGCAATACACATGGCTTGAGGGAGGATCCTGCCAACCGTTATCAGGATTGTTGTAAGCACTCTCGGTTGAGGGATATCTTTTAGAGATTAAACATAAGTCAGGTTGGGGAGCAACGTATTATCGGGGATTTTTCAGGAAAAAACGCCAACCTCCAACAGTCTCCCCTTCAACTAGAGCGAAGGCGATAGGGAAAATATTATTGCTGCCCTCCTGTGCCACAGCCGTCAGTAGCGTGCCCTTATATTTGTCGTACAACCATGTTTCATCAATTTGAATTATAGGTTTACAGTACTTAAATCCTTTGATGCATGGTTCAAACGCCCAGAAGAGTATGTGGAAAATGCCATACTCTGGCGTATATGCCGGCAACGTCTCCAAGAACCATGTGTTGCTCTGCATGGCTACACTAGCCTTGACAAGACCACACAACTCTACATGGCTACATTAGCCTTGACAAGACCACACAACTCTGCATGGGCAGACTAGCCTTGACGAGACCACACATCTTTGTATGCCTACACTCTGCATGCCTACACTCTGCTTCCACTGTTCGTTAGCATGCCTCTTCACAAATTAAACAAAACATTAAAAAAAGAATTAAAAAAAACTATTTTTTTTTTCAATTTCCAAAATAAAAAAAAAATAAAAAAATAACAACACCTGAGGCGCCATCCCAGATGGCGACTCCTTAGGGAATTTTGAAAAATTTTAAGGTATGCCTCATTTTCCTGAGGCGCCATATGGTTTTGTATGTGGCCTCTAACTGAGGCGCCATCCTATATGGCGCCACCCTTATAGAGGGTTTCCAAACCCAACCATTTTGGTAAATTAACTGAAATGTTAGTTATTTTGGTATTTCTTTTTTTGAAAAAATGTGTTATATTAAAAAAAAATTCGATTCTAATTCAATTAGGATATAATTTTAGTGATTCAATTTGTATTTTAATGTATGAATCATAATTCATTATCCCGTTAAGATAAATGAATTTTGGATAATATTAACATGTGTTATTAGAGTAAATGTAAATTATAATTATTATTTTTAAGTTGTGTTTTGATTTTATTTTAATCTATCTAAAGGCCTAATAAAGAAGACCTACTTGATGTTCCAAAGAAAGCCTAGTATGTATATTTATATGTGCACAAGGATCAAGGTACACTCACTTTTATTCATTGCTATATTCTTTATTGGACTCATTAAGTGACTTAGGCGTTGGTGTGTTAACCTTGTAGATCCATCACTGTGTTCAACCGCGCTGGACACTTGCAACACCGCATCAGGAGGCCAATTCAATGTTGACCTTAATAACTTCTTCGAACAACCTGACCTAGCACCATCGTCAAATTCTCTGGTCGATGAGATGAGAGAAACATCGTCAAGGCAAGAAGATTTTCTCATGATGTATTTCGCCCTATATGCAACACAGATCAAAGAACAAGGATATGACAAACCATTGTTAGAATTTCGTGACCACGAGAAGGTAGATGGAATCCCTAATGCTACTTTTCCATTAGTCATAACCCCCACCATAGTAGACCATGTCGTATCAGGCCTCATAATAGAATATGAGAGCGCGTGTAACATGATGTGCTTAGAGATATTAACAAGATTAGGTATACGGATGTAAGATCTAAGACCATGCAAAGACATGAGCCTTACAACGTTTAATGATTCAACTACTCAATCGTGTAGAGGCTTGTACATGCAAAATTTGCTCGAGGAAATAGAAGATGAAAGATGAATAAGTGTACACTTCCTAGTAATTCCTTTTGAATGCATTTTCAGCAGTTTCCTTGGGAGGCCTTTCCCAATGCATTTGGATGCACTAGCCTTCCCAATCCACCTGAAGATGAAATATCACGGTAATGGCAGAAAAACAGCCACCAACACCTCTGACCTGCGCAGAGAGTGTCGTATCCATGAAGTTATACTTAAAAGACTCGACACTACTTCATTAGAAATTATGGAAAACTTAGGGGAAATCAATGTGATTGACCTCAGTGTCTTAGAAGATGAGGTAAATCTAGATGTTAAACCGACATTGCTAATCGACATCAGCACAACGACGTTAAATCCAGTTCTGAATAATGAATTCGATGTTTTTAAGCATGAAGACAATCTTTCTCGGTTGGTAAAGATAGACGCTAGCCTCCTAGCCGACGTGAGAGATGGTATTACCCGATGCCTAAGAGACAACTTTGATCTTTTCACCATCTCACTGCATGAGATATCCTACAACGACTCGAGCGTAGCTTGTCAAAAGTTGAATGTAGATTATGAATCCCGACACGTCTCCCAACAAAGGTGAGGTCAGTTGTAACGTCCCGGTTTAATTATTTAAATTTTTGTGAATAATATTGTGTGATTGTATGAATTATTGATACTTTGGTGTGTTGAGGGACCCTTTGGTGAAAGGTACTGGCCATAAGGTGTAGAGCTTAAGGTGTTAGGGATGTATGAGTAAAATTGTAGAGATTGAAAGGGGGGGGGGGGGGGGTGGCGAGAGTAAAACTAATTATTTGATATTAGTTAATATTTAATTAATTAAATAATGGGTGAATGTTATTTAAAATAAATAATTGGTGAAAGTTATTATTATTATTATTATTATTTTAATTAGTAGGAATAAGTTATAATATTAAGATTATATTAAAATAAGAGAAAAAGGGGAGTTGAGAGAAAAGAGTCAGACACGTAGAATTGGTGAAAAGGGAGAAAGAGAAAAAGGAAAGCTAGGGCTCAAGGAAGATCGCCATTGCTAGAGGTAGAAGAGAACTCATTGCTAGGAATACTAAGGTATGGGCGGGATTTTCATTTATATAGGGTTTAACATGATAAAATTTGGGTGGGTTTTATCTCTATGTGGGTGGATTTTATCTATATATACTTATATCCATGTTGTGATCATTTGATGTGAATTGATTCAATTGTGTGTGTATTAGATGAGCAATTTGATTGATGAATTATGTACTTGCATAATGATGTTGTGATGGTGATTGTTTGTTAAGTTGTGTATTGATGTTAGTAGGATAATGAATTTGGTGAAATTGCATGAAGATGGATGTTGTGTTGTTGAGCAATTTTGCGAGTCAGAGTCGGAACTTGAGTATGTGCATTTTTATAAAAATCTAGGGTTTTGGGACTTTTTAAAAGTGATTTCCGTGTGGAAAAATGTTGTAATTGATTTGTATGAAAAATGGGGTTTGAGGGTGGGTTGAAAAATAATTTTCGTACTTATTAGTTGTAGAAAAGTGCTTCTGCTACATGTGTAACCGGTTACCAGGATTGGTTTAACTGGTTACATTGTTGAAAAACTGCGTTTTCTGGGCAAATTGGGGGGGGGGGGGGGGGGGTGTAACCGGTTACCAGAAATGGTGTAGCCGGTTACACTATGAAACAATAGCTAGGCAGTGGCGTGGTTAAAGGGTCTAACAGGTTACTGCATTTGGAGTAACCGGTTACATTGGGAAGAAAATTTGTAAAACATTGAAAAATCATATCTTGAGTTCTGAGTGTCTGATCCGAGTGTCGTTCAAAGAGTTAGGAAGCTGACGCGATGACCTTTATTTTAAAAATAATTGCACTACCTAAAATTGATTTAATTGCTGTGTGATGGTGTTAGATGTTATGTGGTGTTCATGTTGTGGTGTGGAATGTATGTGAATGCATTGGTGTTGCTGATATATTATTCCGTTGTTGTTGCTGGAATGTCATATCATGTGTTTGGTGTTGGTGGCCAATATGGTAGAGTATATTGATTAAGGTGAATGTCAACGTACTCGTTGTTGTTGTTGTTGTTGTTGTTTCATGCATCATGGTGTTGGACGGTGGTCCGTTTTGGTGAGCCTCAATCCTATGGTGATGGGTTGGGTGCGAGTACATAATTCTTATGGTGATGGGATTAGTGAAGCGTTACCTATGGTGATGGTCACGATTTTAGTATGCTCTAATCCTATATGGGGATTGGAGCGAGTAAACCTGAGAGTTCACAATTTGGTACCATATGCATTGAGTCATGATAGAGTCTCCTTGCATTTGCATATATGTTGCATTATTGTATATGTGGATTTGTATGAGGTATGAACTGTGGATTGGGTGATTTTGTATGTATTATTGGCATGCTTATATATAATTATGCAATTCTTTATATGTTTGTGATTTCTCACCCATTCTATTTGAATGATGCCTTAACATGGGCACCGTGCAGATAATCCGCAGTAGAGGCATGGATGTGAATGGAAGATAGTACTCTTCCTTTTTCCTTGTTGAGTTGGCGTCTGCTCTAATGTGTAACACCGAGGGGGGGGGGGGGGGGGGGGGAATAGAACGATGTTTATTATTTTATGTTTTATGGAGACTATTATGTATAGCTCTCATATTTGATAATTCTGTTGATTTAGTCATGACATGATTATGTTTGGATTATTGAAATAATTATTTAGTTGATGTTCCGCTGCTATTAATAAAAGTTGAAGTTGGACTATTTGATTAATGCTATTATTATTATTATTATTATTATAATTGTTAATAATTTTTCAAAGTGGCACGTGTTACATATCTGACTGTATGAGCAGGTTTATGTTGAATTGTAGCATCCTTATTGTCTAAATGTTTAAATTACTCTGATTCTTATTATAAATTACACATGGATAGTTAGGGTGTTACATATTGGTATTAGAGCAGGTCGGTCTGTCTGGTCAAGTTGTAGAGTCGGTGTGGTGTGATTGTTGAATATTGTCGATGTAGTCTTCTAACCATTGTTGTTGTTATTGGTATAAAATAGAAAATTGCTGGAAGGAACGATGATGCGATTGGTGATGCTTTGCAGGCTGTGGCTCAGGATGTACATAATCAGCCTAATGTCGGTGGGAACGACGAGTTCTGTCATCTGGGGAAGTTTCAGAGGAACAACCCGCCTACTTTTAAGGGTAGGTATGATTCTGATAGAGCGCGGGCTTGGTTCAAAGAGATTGAGAGGATCCTCCGTTTGATGGATTACTCCGAAACATAGAAGGTACGGTTTGGTACTCATATGTAGACTGAGGAGGCTGGTGATTGGTGGATCAACACTCGTCAGGTGTTGGAAGCTGTAGGTGAGGTGGCCACTTGGGCAGTGTTCTGCAGAGAGTTTCTGAGGAATTATTTTCCTGAATATGTTCCTAGGAAGAAGGAGATTGAGTTTCTGGAGCCGAAGCAAGGGAATTTGTCCGTGACTGAGTGTAGTGGGAAATTTTTTGATTAAGCTATTGATTAACTTTACTCACAAAACAAGAGTCGCCACCGCACTTTTATTTTATCCAAAGGAAAGGGAAAAAAGGGAACAAAACCTAAAGAAGTTTTAAAACAAAACTAATAAAAACAAAGACAGGGTAAGGGGTTTTGTTACGCAAAGGGAGTGTGTTAGCACCCAAAACGTCTATAGTACTCTATAGGAACCTCGTTGAAAATCTAGCATTTGACTTAAAAAAGGGTGTTGTTTGCAAAAGATTGGTGAGGTGAGAAGAGAAATATTTTTTAATAATTTTGTGTTTGACAAGACTTCTTGAGCCTCGTGCCTACGTACCCACAAAGTGCAATGGAGGATCAAAACCTCGTAGTTTGTGGTAAAAATAACAAAATGGTGTGTTATGATTCATTTTAAATGAAAAGACAACTTTTCATTTTAAGGAGAAAACTTTAACTAATCACCCATAAGTATGTGAAAATGGACCTTTTCATCACCATGAGAAGGGCTCAAACTTGGATAAAATCAACAAGTATGCCACTAGCTCTCTTAGGTTTAAAAAAGTCTACTTATTTCAAACAATATTATGGGGATAGGAGAATAACATCTCAACTATAAATGCCTCATTTCTATACTTTATGAAAATTTTTAAAAGAAAAAAATGTACAAAGGCACAAAATGGTTTGAATGTGTTAAGTATTTTTTAAGTCTTTTGAAAAATGGTCTAAGTATGCTTAAAATTGATTAGCATTTATTAGGAAAATGAATTCGAAAATGCACTTGAAAAAGTCAAGGTTTATTATGAAAATGGTTCTAGTTTGAAAGAAGAAGGTTTTGAAAAAGGGAGAAGATTTATAAATTTTAAGAAGGGGGAGGAGATGAAGAGACTATCATAAAGCAACAAAATAACAGCTAAGGAAGGAAAGATCTAACCAAGATACAAGCCTTTGACATAAACAAGCCAAAAATCTCATCCTTTGGATTCAAGCAACAAGATAAGCAATAAGATAAGTAGAGAAAACCAATCATCAGATGAAAACCAAGTCTCCAAGCCAAGTCTTCACAAGAGGTCAACTCAAGGTCAAAGTTCCAAATAAGATCCAAAGTCTCAAGATATAACTTCTAAAGAATAAGGCAAGGAACCTAATTTTAAGTCCATCATCCATGAGCAAAAGATAGTCACTAGATAGTCCAAGCAACATTAAGAGTTTTTTTTAGATGTTTAAGCTTTTATTAACGTCTTAAAAGAAAAAAGAAATTCCAAATGGACAAAGAGAAAAAAGGCATAAAGATAAACAAGATGATAATATGATATGAAATGATAAACATAAAATAAGGAGCATAACAATAAAGAAGCATAAAGATAAAGAGCATAAAGATAAATAACATAAAAAAAGAGCATAAAGTAAAAGTTAGTACAATTAAAGGTTATTGTTAGTGTTAATGAAGACATTTTGTCATTTAAAGTAGATTGCTCAACTAATCAACTTAACAAGTGTGAAAACTTTGCATCATCCTTTGAGAAAGTCTCTAACTTGGATAAAATCAACAAGTATGCCACTAGCTCTCTTAGGTGGAAAAGAATCTACACACTATGGAGATATGAGATTTAAATCTAAGCTAAAGATGACTCATATCTAAAATTGGACCAATATGATCACTTTCTGATTAGGAACAAATTTAGCGCTATGTTAAGCAATCTTAGCACAATTTATAAGGAAGATCATACTATGGGAGGTTGGTCAATAACAACTTATGTACCATACATGTTAGAGATATGATATAAAGATCATACTCCTAAAACATGTAGCACAAGTCAAAACAAGGTTGATCAAGACCTAAGTCAAGGAAAGATGGATCCATTACATCAATCAACCTCTCATAGTACTTTGGACAAACCTATGCATCAATCTAACGTACCTCAATTGATCAAATGATCAATCAAATGGTAGATTTTAATTGATGAAAGTTTATCAAGTACCACTCAGTATCTCATGAACAAGATAGCCTACAATGTAACGTCCGTTTATTTTAAATTATTTTTTGTAATTTAATTTTGTGAAGTTGTGTGGATAAATATGATTATGTATGTTTTGTTGTGTTTAGGGTACCCTGCGGTAGGGGGGTAGTGACCTTAATGTTAATGACCTCGAGGGTGAGGGGTGTGTTTGGCTAATTTTGTAGAGTTTTTGGTGAGATGAGAATGATTGATAAGTAATAATAATAATTTAAATTATTATGAGATAATGTTGTTATTATTTTAGTTATAAAATAATTGGTAATAATAATATTGGAATAATAATAATAATAATAAAATTATTATTATTATAATAAAATAAGAATACTAAGGTGAAAATGAGAAGGAAGGGCATAATTGGAAATTGAGAGAATGTTGAGGGCAAAATAGAGAGTTAGAGGAATAAGTAAGGGCATAAGAGACAAATCATAGTTGAGGGAGTTATAAGGGAATTGGAAGAGAGATTGGAATGAGTTTTTCTGATCGTACGTGATTTGGAATGAAAGTGAGAAATGCTAGGGCTAGAGGAGAAGAAGAGGAACCACCATATGTGAAAGTTTGGAAAGCTTGATTTCGAGGTAAGGGTGGGGTTCTGATCCTATAAGGGTTAACATGTTGAATAGTGGGTAGAAGTTAAGTTTTGTCTTATAGGTAGAATGTTGTTCTATGTGGTGATTACTATGAACACTTTATCAATGATGAAATTGTTATTTGATTGTGTGATAAATGATATTTTCTAACTGATATATGATGAGTTATGTACATGTATGTGTGTAGAAATTCTGTTTTGGAAATTGTTGAAAATTCCTCCATTGTTGAGTTTTGGAGTTTGTTGTCGGAAGAATGAAATTATGATGAATTTTTGTTAATCCATGAGTAAAACATAGCATAATCGAGGTTTAGGATGTTATTTTGGTATAAAATCAGGTCTATGGTGATAGGGGTTAGTGGTATAGGCTTTGGTGTGAAAATCTGGGGTGAAAGTGCTATTAAAAAAAAGTGATTTTTGGGGTTCGGAACAAAATGAGTCGATCTGAGGCCACCCGAATGCAAAATTGTGGAAATTTTAACAGTATGCGTCGACTCATAGGTTTTGCGTCGACTTAAGTTCTCTATGCGTCGACCTTTGAGTTGACTCATAGGCAGAAAAACGCCAGAAACGGTTTCGATAATAACTTTTTAACCGTTAATTCAAATGACGAACCGTTTGAAGCGTTGGAACGCTAAAAAGAAGAACTTTAACATGGTATACCTATATGAATCATTTTCCTCATATTTTTATGTCTAATATCTTGAATAATTTGATTGTTGCTTGTTGTGTACCTTAAGAAGTCGTGGTGTAAGTGACGAACCTTGAGTGTTGTTGCAAAGATGTTAATGATGTTGTTGTGATTTTAATGATAGTAATATAAAGATGTTTTGATGATGTTGTTGTGATGTTTTGATGATGTTGTTGTGATGTTTAATGATGTTGTTGTGATGTTAATGATGGTAATATGAAGATGCTTTAGTGATGACGTTGGTGTAATATGAGCATTGTCTAATAATGTTATTGTGAATGCAAAGTAAATACATGTATATGTCCATATTGTGAAATATAATTTGATTCTTTTGGCCAATTTGGGCGATGTATAATATCCATGTAGGTGGGTTATTTTGCACGATGATGTTATCATTGCCGTATGCATAAATAGTCGCATTGCATACCTTTGTGAACATGAGTAGCGACATTTTATTGTTTGACGTGAATAAAGGTTATGTAATGATGTGGTGTGGTATAAAGCATTATTTCAAATGTGATATTGTTGAGTTGTGGTGATTGCATAAAAGATATATATGTTGCATGAACTACATGTTATGCTTGTTGGCCAATTTGGGTGGTGTACAATAACCATGGTGGTGGGTTATTGTACACGATGGTGTTGGTGTTGTTGTATGCATAAATAGTTGCATTACATACATTGTGGACTAATGGTCCGTTGTTGGTGAGCCTAAAATACCATTGTGTGGATTGGGCCGGTAGCTCATTCGGAGGTGATGGATTAGTGAGTGGTTCTGATACTAGGAGGTGGGGATCAGAACGGTGAACCTGAGTGTTCGTAAAACTTGGTACCACATGCATAAGAATTGAATCACGTGTGAGTCTCATTGCATTGGATATGTTGCTATGCTGCTAAATATGTGGTGTCATGTGATTAATTGAATTGTTATCGTGTGATTACCTATTTGTTGGTGAATAATTGGTGATAATATTGTTGGTTGATTAAAGTGAGATATTTAATTGAATAGTTGTTATGTTAACCTGATGCATATCAATTAACATGCTTTCCTTTATATTATCATGATATCTCACCCCTTCTGTTTGAATGTTGTGTCCACGTGGGTAAGGCGCAGATGTTCCAGAGTAGCTTGTAGAAGCATTGGAGATAGCTTTGGAGTACTTTATTAGTTTTTGATAATTAGAAGGTGTCTTGCTCTGATATGTAACCT
This sequence comes from Lathyrus tuberosus, assembly GCA_022829125.1. Classification (NCBI taxonomy): domain Eukaryota; kingdom Viridiplantae; phylum Streptophyta; class Magnoliopsida; order Fabales; family Fabaceae; genus Lathyrus; species Lathyrus tuberosus. The sequence goes on from JALAZF010000003.1 coordinate 19,602,018, forward strand.
CGGGTTAGGAACGATTGTTATGCAAATGTTGTGTTTCGCTGATTAACATATTTTATGATGGTTTTGAAGATGCCGTACCATTGTAATTCCAATTCAGATGTTATGTTGTTAACATATTTATTTTGGTGTTATGAAGATGAGTGAAGTTGTTTTATGATTATGATTCCGCAGCGAGGTTTAATTTATGTGTTGCAGTCATAAAAGAAAATGAAGTTAATTATGTTGTAACCCGTGTTACGGAGCAGGATGATTATTATGAATTTTTTCTATAAAGTGTGACATCCTTGAGTGGTGAATTAAAACAAATTACCCTTATTATTTTGTGTAATATTTTGTGGGGTTAGAAGGTTGTTACATTAGTGGTATCAAAGCAGGTCGGTCCATCCGACCAGGTTATTTAATTATGTTGTTTTCTAGTATGTGACATGTGTGTGAAAACACTGTCGATGCTTGTTTTGTTTTCCATTTGCAGGTTGGGAATGAAACAAGTGGGGGAGAAGCTTGTACTTCTCCAAGATGCTTCAAGTGTGGAATGATGGCTAAGTGTGTCATTGGATGCTACTATAGTTTAGTAAAGATGGTTTGTGCCCCATCATGATTGTTGGTTGTTTATTTACAAATTGAGGAACTGATCACCCTTAATCTCTTGTTGATAATAGACGAGACCTTGTTGGATGGAATGGACACGTCTTTCCAGCTTAGATGGTGTGTGCATTGAATTGTTGGAGATAAGCCAAGTGCTTATAAATGGTTTTGATGAGTCGATGCATATTATTATATCTTGAGATGAGGCAGAATTGAGTTTCTTATCCGTCGGTTAAGTTTGGATGTCTTTGAGGGAGAACAATTAGGTATCGTTGATGGTTGTTTTTCAGAGAGTTGATAGCAAGGTGACGACTAGAGATATGTCAGTGGTGTGTAAATCATGATGTTTTTTTTTCGAAGATAATTGTAACTTGCCTTCAGAGTGTGTATCCGGGTTTGGTGATAGTAAAGAGGTGATGTTGTTGGCTGCTAAGCAAGTGAATGAACTTCTAGAAGATGAAGCCTTGATGTTGGTAATGTTTGCATAGTTGCAAGTTGATTGTGAAGTTACAAGTGTTGAATTACCTGTTGTCTGTGAATTTCCAGATGTACTTCCAGACGACATAATTGATTTGCCGCCATAACGTGAAGTGGAATTTTCCATTGACCTAGTACTTGATACGAGCCTGATGTCAATAACTCTGTATACAATGTATGCTTTAGAGTTGTGTGAATTAAAGAAATTGTTGGAAGAATTACTTGAGAAGAGGTCGGTAAGACCAAGTGTGTCACCTTGAGGAGCTCCGGTATTATTGGTAAAGAAGAAAAATGGTAGTATGAGATTGTGTACAGATTATCAGCAGTTGAACAAAGTGACGATTAAGAATAAATATCCACTTCCGAGAATTGATGACCTGATGGACCAGTTGGTTGGTGCCTATGTTTTCAACAAGATAGACTTAAGGTCCGATTCTCAACTGATTCGTGTTAAACCAGATGATATTTTGAAGACGACTTTCAGAATGAGGTATGGTCACTATAAATCCACTATGATGTCGTTTGGCGTATCCAATGCACCAGGTGTGTTCATGGAGTATATAAATTGGAAATTTTATGAATATTTGGATAATTTGTCATGGTCCTCAATGATTATATTCTGGTATATTCTAAATCAGAAGGAGAGCATGTTAAGCAGTGGCAAACTATGTTACAAGTGTTGCAATAGGAGAGGTTGTATGCAGAAACTGTCAAAATGTGAGTTCTGGTTGAAAGAAGCGAGTTTCCTTGGCCATGGGATATCTAGGGGTGGAATTTTTGTGGATCCTTCTAAAGTTGATGATGTGTTGCAATGGGAAACTTCGAAGTCGGCTACTGAGATTTGAAGTTTTCTTGGTATGGCTGGTTTTTATCGCAGGTTTATTGAGGATTTTCTAAGTTGGCGTTACCTTTGACTCGGTTGACTCGAAAGGGCCAAGCTTATGTGTGAGGTGTTGCGTGTGAAGAGGGTTTATAGAATTAAAGAAGAAGTTGATGACTACTCCAATATTGGTTGTCTAATCCGAGTGGTTCTTTTATATTATATTGTAATGCATCGAAGATGGGTCTTGGGGAAGCACTGATGCAGAATGGTCATCTCGTTGCTTATGCTTCTAGACAACTGAAAATTCATGAAAGGAATTAACCTACGCATGACTTAGAATTAATAGATGTAGTGTTCGTGTTGAAAGTTTGAAAACATGACCTTTTTGGCTCTAAATTCAAGGTGTTCAGTGATCATAAGAGTCTAAAGTATTTGTTCGATCTGAAAGAGTTGAATATGAGACGGAGGTGGTGGCTTGGACTTCTGATAGATTATGATTTTTTATTTGAGTTACCATCCCAGTAAAGCTAATGTGATAGTGGATGCTTTGAGCAGGAAGTCCTTGCTTATGTCGATGCTTATGCTGAGGTTCAGTGATAGAGTGTATATTCTAGATGTTTTAGAAATTAAGAAGAGTATTCTTGAAAAAGGACATTGAAGTAGGTTGAGTATTCATTCCGGTGCGACAAGATGTGTCAAGAATTAAAGGAATTATCTTTAAGGCCGTACGAAAAAGGAAATTGCTGAATTTATTTACCCATGTTTGACTTGTCAGAAGTCAAAGATTGAACATCAGAAGCCTTTGGGTCTGATGCAACCGTTGAATATCCCATGATGGAAGTGGGATAGTATTTCCATGGATTTTGTGTTGGGTTTGCCAAAGACTACAAAGGAGAATGATGCTATTTGGGTGGTAGTAGATAGGCTGACGAAGTCAGCTCATTTTATTCAGATTAACATCAGTTTTTCTATGCAGAAGTTGGCAGAAAGCTACATCTGTGTAATTTTTAAGTTTCATGGAATTTCCTTGAGCATTTTGTCGGATAGAGATCCGAGGTTCACTTCCAGATTTTGGGAGAGTTTGCAAGAGGCGCTAGGTACTAAGCTGAGGTTGAGTTCGGCGTATCATCCACAGACGGATGGTCAGACAGAGAGAACTATTCAGTCATTAGAAGATCTGTTGAGGGCTTGTGTTATAGAATAAGGAGGTGCTTGGGATAGTTACTCGTCGTTGATTGAATTCACTTATAACAACAATTTTTATTCTAGTATTAAGATGCCACCTTTTGAACCGTTGTATGGTCGGAGATGCAGGACGCCTTTGTGTTGGCATGAATCTGGTGAAAGTGTGGCGGTTGGACCTGAATTAGTCCAACAAACTACGGAGAAAGTGGAACTAATTCGGGAACAAATGAAAGCTTCTCAGAGTAGACAAAAAAGCTATCATGACAAGAGGAGAAAGGATCATGAGTTCCAGAAAGGGGACCATGTATTCTTGAGAGTCACTCTAGTGACCGATGTTGGATATGCCTTGAAGTCGAAGAATCTAACTCCTCGGTTTATCGGCCCATATCAGATATCCGAGCGGGTAGGATCTGTTGCTTATAGAGTGGCGTTACCACCAAGTTTGTCCAATTAACATAATGTATTTTATGTTTTACAGTTGCAAAATTATATTCCAGATCCGTCGTATGTGATTTTGATGGACGATGTGCAAGTAAGGGATAACCTTACTATGGAGGCCTTGTTGTGAGAATTGATGGTCGCGAAGTGAAACTGTTGCGGGGCAAAGATATTTCCCTCGTGAAGGTCGTGTGGGGAGGCGATGCTGAAGGAAATGTGACTTGGGAGTTGAAGACCAGGGTGCGAGAGTCATATCCTGAGTTGTTTGCGTCAGGTAATTTTCGAGGACGAAAATATTCTAAGTGGGGGAGAGTTGTAACAACCGTTTATTTAAATTATTTTTTGTAATTTAATTTTTTAAAGTTGTGTGGATAAATGTGATTATGTATGTTTTGTTGTGTTTAGGGTACCCTGCGGTAGGGGGTAGTGACCTTAATGTTAATGACCTCGAGGGCGAGGGATGTGTGTGGCTAATTTTGTAGAATTTGTGGTATGGTGAGAATGATTAATAAGTAATACTAATAATTTAAATTATTATGAGATAATGTTGTTATTATTTTAGTTATAAAATAATTGGTAATAATAATATTGGAATGATAATAATAATAATTATAATAAAATAAGAACACTAAGGTGAAAATGAGAAGGAAGGGCCTAATTGGCAATTGAGAGAATGTTGAGAGAAAGATAGAGAGTTAGAGGAATAAGTAAGGGCATAAGAAACAAATCATAGTTGAGGGAGTTATAAGGGAATTGGAAGAGAGATTGAAATGAGTTTTTCTGATCGTACGTGATTTAGAACTGAAAGTGAGAAAAGTTAGGGCTAGAGGAGAAGAAGAGGAACCACCATATGTGAAAGTTTGGAAAGCTTGATTTCGAGGTAAGGGTGAGGTTCTGATCCTATAAGGGTTAACATGTTGAACGGTGGGTAGAAGTTAGGTTTTGTCTTATGGGTAGAATATTGTTCTATGTGGTGATTACTATGAATACTTAATCAATGAAGAAATTGTTATTTGATTTTGTGATAAATGATGATTTCTAACTGATATGTGATGAGTTATGTACATGTATGTGTGTAGAAATTCTGTTTTGGAAATTGTTGAAAATTCCTCCATTGTTGCGTTTTAGAGTTTCGAGTCGGAAGAATGAAATTATGATGAATTATTGTTAATCCATGAGTAAAACATAGCATAATCGAGGTTTAGGAAGTTATTTTGGTATAAAATCGAGTCTATGGTATAGGGGTTAGTGGTATAGACTTTGGCGTGAAAATATGGGGTGAAAGTGCTTTTAAAAAAAGTGATTTTTGGGGTTCGGAACAGTATGAGTCGACCGCTATAACCCCTGGATCGACCTGAGGCCACCCGAATGCAAAAATGTGGAAATTTTAATAGTATGCATTGACTAATAGGTTTTACATCGACCTTTGAGTCGACTCATAGGCAAAAAAACACCAGAAACGGTTTTGATCATAACTTTTTAACCGTTAATCCAAATGACGAACTGTTCGAAGCCTTGGAAAGCTAATAAGTAGAACTTTAACATGGTATAATTATATGAATCATTTTCCTAATATTTTTATGTCTAATATCTTGAAGAATGTGATTGTTGCTTGTTGTGTACCTTAAGAAGTCGTGGTGTAAGTGACGAACCTTGAGTGTTGTTGCAAAGATGTTAATGATGTTGTTGTCATGTTGATGATAGTAATATGAAGATGTTTTGATGATGTTGTTGTGATGTTTTGATGATGTTGTTGTGATGTTTGATGATGTTGTTGTCATGTTAATGATGGTAATATGAAGATGCTTTAATGATGTCGTTGGTGTAATATGAGCATGTTTAATAATGTTGTTGTGAATGCAAAATAAATACATGTATATGTCCGTATTGTTGAAATATAATTTGATGCTTGTTGGCCAATTTGTGCGGTGTATAATAACCATGGTGGTGGGTTATTGTGCACGATGATGTTATCGTTGTCGTATGCATAAATAGCCGCAGTGCATACCTTTGTGAACTTGAGTAGTGACATTTTATTGTTTGACGTGAATGAAGGTTATGTTATGATGTGGTGTTGTATAAAGAATTATTTCAAATGTGATATTGTTGAGTTGTGGTGATTGCATAAAAGATATATATGTTGCATGAACTAAATGTTATGCTTGTTGGCCAATTTGGGCAGTGTATAATAACCATGGTGGTGGGTTATTGTACACGATGCTGTTGGTGTTGTTGTATGCATAAATAGTTGCATTGCATACATTTTTGGATAGATGGTCCGTTGTTGGTGAGCCTAAAATCTCATTGTGTGGATTAGGCCGGTAGCTAATTCGGAGGTGATGGATCAGTGAGTGGTTCTGATCCTAGGAGGTGGGGATCAGAACAGTGAACCTAAGTGTTCAAGAAATTTGGTACCACATGCATAAGAATTGAGTCATGTGTGAGTCTCATTGCATTGGATATGTTGCTATGCTGCTAAATATATGGTGTTGTGTGATTAATTGAATTGTTATCGTGTGATTACCTATTTGTTGGTGAATAATTGGTGATAATATTGTTGGTTTATTAATGTGTGATATTTAGTTGAATTATTGTTATGTTAACCTGATGCATATCGTTTAACATGCTTTTCTTTATATTATCATGATATCTCACCCCTTCTATTTGAACGTTGCCTCCCATGGGTAACACACAGATGCTCAGGAGTAGCTTGTAGAAGCATTGGAGATAGCTTTGGAGTACGTTATTAGTTTTCGTTAATTACAAGGTGTCTTGCTTTAATATATAACATCGGGTTGGGAACGTCTGTTATGCGAATGTTGTGTTTCCTTGATTAACATAGTTTATGATGGTTTTGAAGACGTCGAACCATTGTAATTCTAATTCAGATGTTATTTTATGTTGTTAACATATTTATTTTGGTGTTATGAAGATGAGTGAAATTGTTTTATGATTATGATTCCGCAGCGAGGTTTAATTTATATGTTGCAGTCATAAAAGAAAATGACGTTAATTATGTTGTAACCCGTGTTACGGAGGAGGATGATTATTATGAATGTTTTCTGTAAAGTGTGACATCCTTGAGTGGTGAATTAAGCCAAATTATCCTTATTATTTTGCAAAATATTTTGTGGAGTTGGAAGGGTGTTACATTAGTGGTATCAGAGCAGGTCGGTCCACCTGGCCAGGTTGTTTAATTATGTTGTTCCCTAGTATGCGACATGTGTATGAAAACACTGTCGATGCTTGTTTTGTTTTCCATTTGCAGGTTGGGAATGAAACAAGTGGGGGAGAAGCTTGTACTTCTCCAAGATGCTTCAAGTGTGGAGTGATGGCTGAGTGTGTCGTTGGACGCTACTATAGTTTAGTAAATATGGTTTGTGCCCCATCATGATTGTCGGCTGTTTATTGACAAATTAAGGAACTGATCACCCTTAATCTCTTGTTGATAATAGACGGGATCATGTTGGATGGAATAGACGCGTCTTTCCAGCTTAGATGGTGTGTGTAGTGAATTGTTGGGGCTAAGCCAAGTGCTTATAAATGGTTTTGATGAGTTGATGCAGATTATTATATCTGGAGTAAGGAAGAATTGAGTTTCTTATCCGTCAGTCAAGTTAGGATGTCTCTGAGGGATAACGATCAGGTATCATTGATGGTTGTTTTTCAGAGAGTAGATAGCAAGGTGACAGCTAGAGATATGCTAGTGCTGTGTAAATCCTGATGTTCTTTTTAAGATAATTGTAAGTTGCCTCTAGAGTGTGGATCTGGGTTGGCGATAGTAAAGAGCTGACGTTGTTGGCTGCTAAGCAAGTGAATGAACTTCTAGAAGATGAAGCCTTGATGTTGGTAATGTTTGCATAGTTGCAAGTTGATCGTGAAGTTACAAGTGTTGAATTACCTGTTGTCTGTGAATTTCCAGATGTACTTCCAGACGACATAAGTGATTTGTCGCCATAATGTGAAGTTGAATTTGCCATCGAACTAGTACTTGATACGAGCCTGATGTCAATGACTCCGTACAAAATGTATGCTTCAAAGTCGTGTGAATTAAAGAAATGGTTGGAAGAATTACTTGAGAAGAGGCCGGTAAGACCAAGTGTGTCGCCTTGAAGAGCTCTGGTATTGTGGGTAAAGAAGAAAAATAGAAGTATGAGATTGTGTACAGATTATCAGCAGTTGAACAAAGTGACGATTAAGAATAAATATCCACTTCCGTGAATTGATGACCTGATGGACCAGTTGGTTGGTATCTATGTTTTCAGCAAGATAAACTTAAGGTCTGGTTTCCAACAGATTCGTGTTAAACCAAATGATATTTTGAAGACGGTTTTCTGAACGAGGTATGATCACCATCATTCCAACCATCTCATCAAGGCGAACTCAACCCCAGTCTCCATTTTCATTTATTGAAAAGAATTAGAGAGAATTTCAAAGAAAACACAGAAGAATAAAAAACACGAAAACAAAAATAAAATGATGAACTTGAACAATCAAAACCAGCTAGGTTAGGGGAAACACTCAGCAAGCAAAAGACTACATTGTGGTAACTTATTTGATTGAAAATGGAGCTTCAAACTACCTTGTCCAAAAACGATATAAGAAGCTCCGAAACTGGATTTGGTTCGAGCAATTCAGGGAATCTTAAAGCTTGGAAGTTGTTGCAGAAGCTTCAGAGGAACACGATGGAGCTAACTGAATCAAGAAAAGGAGTTGAAAGTGACTGGAAATCAAAACACGATAGCTTACTTTTTTTTCTTTAGAAAATTTGAAGGTGATGCAAAAGTTTTTTGACTCTCAAAAACTTGCAAATGAAGGTAGCAAGATTCTCAATTTATAGCTAAAGATGATGGAATGTTGATATATATCTTTGAAAAGATGATGGAATGTATCTATTTCCTGGTAAAATCTATTTCCAAAGTTATTTTCATACAACATCTTAGTGTCTCATCTTATTTTAGTTGAGGTCTAGATATTCTAAATAAAATTATACAATATCTCAATACTTTATTATGAATTTTAGATAAAGTGGAATAATTAGAATATTATATTATGAATTTTTATATTATATTACGTTGATGTGAAATAAATTAAAGTGGTAGTTTTTTTAATATATATATATATATATATATATATATATATATATATATAATATATATATATATTATTCATACTAAATAAGAATTAATATTATTATTTATGATTTATTACTAGTATGCTAGAATGATTTAAGGTGTATATGCTACTTGTGATAAATTTTTTGTATGAGATTAAAGTAATCATTAAGAGTAAAAATTAGTCATTGTAATTTTGATAAATGATAAAAGTTCTCATTAGCTAAGTTACAGTAAAGAAAATATAATACCTTACTTTTAGGTAAATTTAGTAATTATTATGTTAAAAACTCAAGCAAATAATTAATTAAATAAAATAATAAACCAGATGATAACAGAGTTTACAATGTACAAGTTCATTCGATATTAGTTCGTTCTAATTTAGTTCGTTTTGGATAAAGGTGTACGGCCGACCGATCAACTTCAACAAAATTTCATTTCCCACGATTGTTGTGACCGTAGGGGCATCTCTCTATTTTTATATACCTCTTCCAATAATAAAAATATACTCAATATTTATACCTTCTCCGTATCTTCTTACGTGTTTTATTTTGAAGATGACTAGTTGTATAAATGAGTAAATGTTTATATATATCTTTGAAATAATTTTATGCATGACATAAATTATTTCGTATGATATGTTGTGATGTTACACATGTGTAGAAATGCATATATGGGAATTGTATGCTCATGCATTTCATGGTTACGTAGCTACCGGAGAGGAGTCACGAGGTGCACACCGGAGAGGTGGCAAGGGGTGCGTGTCCAAGATGGAACCACCTTATCCTGATGTGAATCTTTGAGTCTTATTGATGGTTTAGATACCCATCACCTTAGTGGTGCTAAATCTTAAAGTGATACCACGAACCTTGCAGAGGGATTGATATTTCAGAATCATGTGCATCGACATATAGACATTTTATTAAGAATGAGTCTTGACTATGCTATGTGTATTATATTTGTAAATGATTATATACATGTGTTAGAATGAGATCTCTAGCCATGTATAATGTACTCTCTGTTTATGCTCGATGCTCCGCTATTGTATATATTTTATTTTCGGATTGATGACACTTTCAGTGGATGTGTGTGCGATTACGCTATTAGATCATGACACACCTGAGACGCGAGGAGCTACTGCTGTCGAAGACGACAACTTCACCTTTCTGGATGATTGGACCGAGACATCTTGGGGGTTCGACCCATCCCTAGGACGAGTCTCATACATCAGGAACATATTGGAGACCACTAGTGTTGCTGATATGGATTCAAAGACCATGTACTCTCGTAGGACTATGACCTTCCAGATTCTAGCATCTTTGACCATCTCTAGCTTCCTCTCAAGGGTGATTGACCGTTTTTTATTATTGACCTCTCCTTCAGCCCCACCTTGACCCTCAAATGCCTCAGCCGTGGGAGGGGAGCCATTATTTCGTGATTTATCCATGACTCTCATAGATTTAGATATGTTGTTAGGATTACCCTCGATGTTCACTCGTGACGTCTTTCCTATAGACGAGCTCCCTCATATTGATCCAGCACGCGTGCCATCTTTAGATCCAGTCGTAGGTGAGGCAGAGGATGACGACAATGAGAATCCCTCAGAGCACGATTATGAGGGCAGATATGATGAGGATGGCTCCGATCACACCCTGTCGAGTGCTTGTAGTGGATTATACGGAGTCGGGGTGGGCGGTTATTCTGGTTGTCGTTAGGCTTAGTTAGGGAGTGAAGTACGTGGCTGGTAAGAGTATTTTAGTTCTAGATGGCGTGTGCCATATGATTTTCACTATGCATGGTTAGAAATTTTCTCCTTGGGGAAACTCTCCTGTGTGAGTGTCTGCTGAGGACTTTTATTCTATCGTTTTATGGATTGTATTATAACCATTATCTACACTTCATTTCCTATGACGCTTTGTTGCCTATATCTAAAATATGTTTTACATTCTAAGAATGGTTCAGCTAGTTTCTTTTATAAAACATATGTTGAGCTTTTAAAACATTATTAACTACAAAATTGGTCGTGGTTGTTAGCTCATAAATTTGACACCCATATTAAGTAAGAAGTGTTGATTGGAATGTTAAACTCTTGAAGAGGTTTAAAGGAGCTTTCGACTAGATCTTCATGATAGGTTTAAGTCGAAGGTGCTCACATAAGGAAAGGATACTTTTGGGACTTAGAAAATATTTCTAAGAGTTGGGCAAGTCACCTTCGACCGATCATACTGATGATGTCCGACGCTAAGGGAATTCAAATTCAAATAAAGGAGGGAGTAGTTATTCTTGTCCGCTCCTGAGCAAGACAAGTGGGGCACATCCAAGGGACAGAAGCATGCAGTACGACACTTGTCATGTGTTAATTGTTTTAGGAAGTTAACAGCAGTTAGTTTTATTATTATAAATAAGAGTTCTAGCAATAGGATTTGGTGTTGTGTTCACTTTGTACAAGTTACTCCAAATTTACTCAAAGTATCCGCGAGTAGAGAAAAGAGTCTTGTGAGAATGTACGTGATGTAAACACCATTTATCTTTTCAATGCAAGTTACTTTAATCTTTCATTAAGAACTTATCTTTTATTTGACGCAAGTTATGTTTCTGCACTTTGTCTTATTTTCATACTTTCAACCTTTACTGTACCTTTTCGACCTTTTCCTTTACATTTTTAGCCTTTTAACTTAACATTTTTAAACGTCTTTTAAATTATGTTTTCTACAAACCTTTCTTTATGAACGCTGTCGAAGTGTTTAGTTCTTTAGAATTTACTTTAAACCAATTGTTAGCACATGTCCTAGGATCAATCTGATCGATCCTGTGAGTCACCAAAGTTAGATTTGGAAGATCAGCGGTTGTTTGCCAATTTTCACGGTAAACAAATTGGTACACCCGGTGGGACAGTGCTAACTTCTATAAAGATTTTTCTAAGTTTTGAAAATCTGCATTTATTAGTCTTTTCTTTGAGAAAACTTAGTTGCATGTTATTGAGAAGTGGAAAAGTAGCCACTACAAATGAAGAGAGACCAAGGAGAAGATACACTAGGAAAATGGTGACGAACACTAGTCAGCCAAACAATCCAAACCCTCGAGGGAGTGGTTCTAATCCTTAATCAAGTAATTCAAATACTCAGCCCAGTAACATTAACCCTCAAAATATGTCTAGGAACGATGTAGTGCCACCCCCAGTTCCTTCTACAGGAGAGCCAATACCGCCTCCTGTTATGTCTGAACCAATGCCATCAATGGCAGGTTCAGGGTTGACATATATAAGGGCTTATACTCAACCCGTTTTGGAGTACATTGGGCCATAAGCATCTAATCCCCAAACTCCACCAGGAGGAACTTCGACGTTTAGGCATTTTCCAGGGTTTTCACAACCATTACCAACGAATCCACCTTATGGAAAGCCAACGTCAGTAATGCAAAGCCTCCAAAATGTCCCCCAGTATTATCAGAGAATGTAATATCTTTGCCATTACAAGAGTCAGGATCTGGGATAAATGTGGGTCGAAACAGTCAAAGTGTAGGTGTGGGATTTTCCACTCAAGGTCCTAGTCTGACAAATACTTCTATAGCATGTTTAAGACAACAAATGGATGAGAGTAACCTACAAATGGTACAAACCTTGTCCCAAACTATGGGGGAAGTTTTCCAGCCCTTGATCCAGAACACTACCCAAACTAACCAACAATTAGCAGCACAATTGGCACGCTTGGAAGAATTTATGGGTGTACCAGCCCCTGTTCGAGGCGCAACTGTTGTGGAAAACATTCCACGACAGAACCTAGGGAACGTACCTGAGGCGAATCTAGAAAACCAGGGGATAGTCGAACCCCTTAGACTCGAACCCCTCAGACTCGAACCTCCTAGAGTCGAACCACCTAGGAACCAAGTGCCAATTCCTGTAGAGAGGGAACAAGCGGTAGTTATAGTAAATAGAAACCAAGATGCTGACCATTTTGTACAACAGGTTCGACGTAACAACGTAGCAGTAGATAACAACCTAGCAGCCATGGTCGAAAGGATAATGGCTCGAAATGGGGTAAATTTTGGTTTTACTAGGCCAAACTATACATCACCAATAGTAGATTACATTCTCTAATCAGAATTACCTCCTAGGACGAAGGTCCCAAAGTTTACCAAATTCTCAGGAGATACCACTGAATCTACTGTCGAACACGTAGCCAGATATATGATCGAGGCTGGAGAGGTTGCAAATGACGAAAGTCTTAGGATAAAATATTTTCCAGGTTCTCTCACCAAAAATGCTTTTACTTGGTTTACAACCCTACCTTCTAACTCAATCTATAATTGGACCCAGTTGGAACGTTTATTCCATGAACAATTCTACATGGGACAAACCAAGATTAGTTTGAAGGAATTGGCTAGCATAAAACGAAAGTTTACTGAGCCAATAGACGATTACCTAAATAGGTTTCGATTACTTAAGGCTAGATGTTTTACTCAAGTGCCAGAACATGAATTGGTCAAAATGGCCGCTGGTGGCCTTTATTACTCTATTAGAAAGAAGTTGGATACCCAATATCTAAGAGATATGACCCAACTAGTGATAGGGTTCGACAGTTAGAACGTCTGAAAGACGAAAAGGCTAAGTTTAATAAGAGTAAAAAGGTAGCCTATGTGGAATATAATGAGGATGTCGAAGGTTTACATAATGAACCATTGTATTTCGATGAAAATGAGATAGATGTTGCTGAATTAAAGCAAGGTCCTCCGTATGCTTGTAAAATGTTAGGTCCTTCGAATGGAAAAAATGTTGTCGAATCTGAAAAGAATGATAAGTTTCCAAAGAAAACATATACTTTCGATATCACTAAATGTGACGAAATCTTTGATTTGTTAGTTAAAGATGGACAAATGATAGTGCCTGCTGGCGCTAAAATGCCACCTTTAGAACAAAGGAAAAAGAGAGGATTTTGTAAGTACCATAATTTTCTGGGTCATAAAACTTCTTAGTGTTTTCTTTTCAGGGATTTGGTCTAAAACGTTATTCAAGAGGGCAGGCTGAAATTTGGAGAGAAGTCCAAAGGTCAAATGAAAATCGACTCTGACCCGTTGCGAACAGTGGATGCCCATTATGCTGAGCCCACAGAAGTACATATGGTTGAAGTTGCTGATGACTTCGACTGTTCAATTAATATGGTGGAAATTACTGAAGATTTCGCCAATGATGCTGTTTTAGCCAAGGTTACTGAAGACCTTGACCTCACTACCATGGAGAAACTCATGAGCAAGGCCACTGACGGTTTCGACAAAGCTACTGATGGCTTAGATGACCGGATCACTGAAGATTCCAACAAGATGCTGGTTACCAAAGAAACTGCTGATAGTTTCGTTAAGATGGACAAGGTAGCTGAAGGCCTTGATGTAGACTTCTGCAAGCTGAATCTTAGTGCTGATGTCGACATGGACATAAATATGGTCGAGATTACACAACATAAGACCATGGAGGTTGATGAAGCAAGCTGCCAAGAAGAGCGTAACAAAGTGACGTATCCAAAACAGGAAGAGACTATCATTGAATTCCTTCACCGCTGCCAAAAGAAGGGATCAGGAGTCATACTATGCCCCAGATATAGTGCAATCTTTGACCAGAAAGCTGCCCATAATCTTGAGGGGGTTAGGAAGGCAAAAGAGAGAAGGGAGCAAGGAACATCTCAGGGTCAAAGGAGTTTCGATCCTAGAAGGTCCTCTTCAAAATAAGTGGGACGAAAACACAGTTCCCAGGGATCAGACCCAACACCTTCAAACCAACAAGTAATGCGACAGTGGGAAGCTGGATGAAACCTGTCGAAGGAAAAGAAAAAGGTTAGAAAAAGTGGCAGGAGTTTGATGTGAACAGAGGCTCTTCAATAGAGTATCGAAAGGAGTTTCAGACTTCCAATAGGTTGGCTTATGTCTCTGAAAACTATAAAGGGAAGAACCCGATGTCGCGATCTCAATGGAGGAGAGAACACCGTAGGAGGAAGGCTCTCAGGGAGGCTCAATCGAGGGACCAAGGAGAGTCCAGTACTAATGTCCCTACTGATAATAACGGAGGGAATCAAATGAAGATTGTTGAAAAAATGCATGTGGGGCGGAAATTGTTTTCCTCTCAAGAGGACAAACATGAAAAGACTGTCGAAGATGATGAAGAAATGACAGACAACTTTGACTCTGAGTCTGATGCTTCTTTGGACATCCTAGTCAATGTGGTGTCTGTAATGCCTAGGGAGTTCGACCAAATTATAGAGGTCAAAGATTTGGATGCTTGCACTGAAGCTGAGATGGCAGCACACAAGCCTGTGTGCTACTATATCATGAATAATGGGTGCGTTGAAGAGCAGAACACCTTCTTTGAGCGACCTACAGAGGTGATTAAAGGTCACCTGAAGCCTCTCTACATCACTGGGAAGGTGGAGAATGTACCAGTGAACAAGATATTAGTGGACTGTGGCGCAACAGTAAATCTGATGTTGCATTTCTTATTGAACAAGATTGGCAAGTATGACACTGATACTAAGCCACATACTATGTTGTCTCTACACTGGGTGTGATACAAGTTGACTTAACAGTTGGGACAATTACTAGGCCTACTGTCTTCATGGTAGTGGAAATAAAACCCAACTATAATCTGCTCTTAGGACGTGAGTGGATACATGGAATTGGTGCAGTTCCATCTTTGATGCATCAACGAACCACCATCTGGAGGCCATATGGCATAGTCGAGAACATTGAAGCTGATCAGGGGTATTTTAAGGCACCAATAAATCATGTCGATAGGAGATAGTTCGACAAGCACCTGACTCATATTGCCCCTTGTGGCCCAACAGATTTTGAGTTTGTCCCAGATGATGAAACATTTTGCTCATTGCACTTACATCCCGTCGATGGTTTCCGATGGGATAAGGAGGTGCCAGGAGAAAGGCTCCCATACCTTGGCGAGCATGCATTAGACCCCACAGGGTGGGGAAGTGAATTAAGTGACAATGACTGAGTTCGAAGCATTGAGAAGAATTTCAGCCTACGTGGCTGAAACCAAATTAAAAGCGGCTTTGGAAGCTGCTAATGAATATATGGCCGTCGAGGCCAATTCCGGATTCCACCAAGAAGGTTCTGCTAAGGACTTCGACCCAGAGCCACCTGATAGGGTTCAGGGTGTAGAACAAGGCCAGAGGCTTGATGCCATCTATGATGATGAGCCTTTGGGGTTTGAAAAGGATCCGCTGGCAAACAACATTAAGATGCTAGCACAGGATCAATTAGAAGAAATTGACCTAGGGGAGGGGGCAACCAGAAGGCCAACATATGTGTAGCGAGCGATTTTGGACGCGGTTGCGAAGCACTATCGCTCTTTGGTGTCTACAGCTCGATTCATTTTTTATCC
This sequence comes from Lathyrus tuberosus, assembly GCA_022829125.1. NCBI lineage: Eukaryota > Viridiplantae > Streptophyta > Magnoliopsida > Fabales > Fabaceae > Lathyrus > Lathyrus tuberosus. The sequence continues at coordinate 19,618,021 of JALAZF010000003.1, forward strand.
TATTAAAGCTAATGAAGGAAGGGAAATAGATGTCTCAAATTAACCCTGCTTGTAAACAGAGGTTAAACAGTCAAAACTGTTGGTTTACAGATGCTACAAAGATTCGGGGGGTTAAGATGTTAGGACGGATGTATGAAAGTATGGGATTTTGGGTTTTTCTTTAGTGTGCTCGCTAAGATTTTTCTATCAATCTTATGCCTACGTATTCCCGTTTACCGAAATAGGGAAATCAGAGCGTCCGTAGTTCCTCCTATTCTATGGGAGGAAATGACTGTTTTGGTGTCTTGTTCAAAGCCCAAGACGTGAAGCTGAAGGTGGTTTATATCTTGTTCAAAGCCCAAGATGTGAAGCTAAAATGTCTATTTGTATCTTGTTCAAAGCCCAAGATGTGAAGCTAAAAGGGTGTTGACTTTAGAGAGAATTTGTCATCTCTAAAGAGGGGGTTGCATGTCACAACTGTTTATAAAGGAGAATTACTTTAACCGGGATGTGTGACTCCGACAATGCCATAATTTCCTTTATAGGATATTTTTAACCTGAAGGAGAAGACTTTAACTCAGTGTAGAGCAATGCTATATTTCCTTAGGAATTTCTCATGCTAAAAGAGGGACAGTGGCATGGATGTAGTTAATCCAGAGGCTTGCCGCTTACAGCAATTAGATGAAGGGGAAGGAGTTGTTAATGTATGCGTACTGTGAACGAGGCACAACTTTGATGCTAAAAGGTTGATTGGATCAACCAGTGGTTTTCTTATACAAAGCCTAAGAGGAGGCTATTATGTGTCTCGTACAAAGCCCGAGAGAGAGGCTAAAAGGTTTTGACTCAACGAGGGAGTCTTTTGGTATCTCGTATAAAGCCCGAGATGGAGGCTACAAAGGTATTGACTCAACAAGAGAGAGTCTTTTGTATCTCGTACGAAGCCCGAGATGGATGCTATTTGGCTCAACAAGAGAGTCTTTTTGGTATCTCGTATGAAGCCCGAGATGGAGGCTAAAATTGTTAGCTCCGCTGGGGAGAATCATTGTACAAAGCCCAAGAGGAGGCTATTGTGACTGTTTCAATTGAGTGACAGATCCAATATGCTGATTTAAAGAGAAAATCAGTTCTTATATGAGTAATGTTGGCACTCAAGGATTTTGATTCGAGGATCAGGGATATTTCCTGTTCTTTAAGGAAGTGGGAAATCCGAAGGGTATTGAGACTGTCCGAGTCTATGGGATTTCTTCCTATTTTTGCGAAGGGGTCACTTGAGAATGTCTTTGAGACTCAAGGATATTAGACTGTCCGTGTCTAGAGTTTCATCTTTTGTACTATGCTTTGAGAAACAATAGTAGACTCTTTGGAAGGACTGTTCTATGAAGATGACTAAGTTTTGTTCCTATACCTCTAGGAGGTCGTCGGGACAATTTGTACGAAGCCCAAGAGGAGGCTGGAAGCTTTTAAGAAGCCGACGGGTCCTTGTACTAAGCCCAAGAGGAGGCTATCATTCCCGGAGGAAGAGATCATTATACGAAGCCTAAGAGGAGGCTGTGAATACTTCTAAGAAGCCGACGGGTCCTTGTACTAAGCCCAAAAGGAGGCTATCATTCCCGGAGGAAGAGATCATTATACGAAGCCTAAGAGGAGGCTGTGAATACTTCTAAGAAGCCGACGGGTCCTTGTACTAAGCCCAAGAGGAGGCTGGGATGCTTTTAGGAAGCCTGTGGGTCCTTGAACAATGCCCAAGAGGAGGCCGAATGTTTTAAGAAGCCGATGGGTCCCCAAACCCCGAGAAATTCAAGACAGGCTATTCACAAGGAATAGATCAAGCCAGGAAAGTTCGAGAATTTGGAAGAAACTCAAGAGATGCCATTCATGGAGAAAAGATCATCTCTGGGGAGTAGAGTTTCTTGACAAGTACTTTTAAGAAGCCTGTGGGTCCCCAAACCCCGAGAAGTTCAAGACAGGCTATTCACAAAGAATAGATCAAGCCAGGAAAGTTCGAGAATTTGGAAGAAACTCAAGAGATGCCATTCACGGAGAAAAGATCATCTCTGGGGAATAGAGTTTCCTTGACAACTTCTACAAGTAACAGTCTATGAAAGGGTTCACCGAGAATGCTGCCTTTCATGTCTCCATATTATTTAACCCCAAGAGGAGGGAAGACTGTGTCTGGTAATCCTATGGGGATCTAGTTTTGACTATTTAAGAGTGATCAACGGGCTTAATGCTAGACGTAGTTGTCGGGGAAACTCTAAATATCTATACTATTATTACACAGTTGATATGAGTTTATGAAAGAAGATTTACAGTGAAACAACCCCACAATACAGTTATATGTATATGAAAGCGGTAAATGAAAACGTATAAACACTTACTCGGTTGTAGAGCTTCCATGCTGTTTGGTTAGTTGTTCAACAAAGATAGATTGAAAACAACAGTATATTTCAAAATCAAAGGAGAAAGTGCTTTGAAAAAGAAAGATTTGGGGCTTACAGCTCAAGGAGAGGCCCAGGGTTTTATCAGTGAGCGCACTGTTTGAATTTGTACAGAGGGACTTATACAAGTGACTATGGCCCAAAAAGGTTTTATGTACAAAGGGATTGGTCTTACACTCTCTCAAGAGGCCCAAAAGGTTTTGAAGAAAAGAGTGGGGCTTATAACACGAGGGTAGGCCCAATTGATTTTTCGTTTGAAATGGCGATCGCGCCGAGGTTTTCTTTTAACGCAGAGGGACTTATACAATAAGTGAGGCCCAAAATTGTTTTGGTTAAAAGGGGATTGGGTCTTACACTCTATTTAGAGGCCCAAAAGTTTTGAATGGGTCTAATAGCTCAAGGAGAGGCCCAGGGTTTATTTTTAAACTGGCGACGATCGTGCCGAATTTAAAAATGTACAGAGGGACTTATACAATAAGTGAGGCCCAAAATATTTCTGTACAAGTAAGTTGGGTCTTACACTCTAATAGAGGCCCAAAAGTTTTTTTTTTTTGAAAATGATTTGTGAGGGTTGAATTAATCAAAAACCCTAATTTATTTCCAAAATGTATTTTAATTGAATAAAAATTCAATTAAAATGATCAAAAATTGTTTAACATGTGGGAAACAAATTATGATCTTGGATTAATGCTTCAAAAATCAAGTATTGACCTACAAAATAATTAGAAGTCATTAATCTTTACAAAATCAAGAGGGAAAAAATATTATAAATGTCAAAAACAATTAAAATATTAATTCTTTGCAAAAATATCAATTATATGAAATAAATAATATTTTTTGGGATTTTTGTGAAAATAAAATATTTCAACATTTTTGTGAATTATTAAAAAAAGAATCAACTCAAAATCATTATAACACAGAGAGAAATTAATTTTTGAATCAATTAAATAAAAATCACAAAATTCAAATATTCAAATGTTGGAAAATGGCGCCAAGAAAAAGGGCAAGAACACGCGCGTGTTCTGAGTTTCCCAGATTTGCATTTTCTATCCAATCTCACTGAATACTTAATCATATCATGCAATCCACATACCAATCAACTCGTTTCAACCTCACGATCATGTCTATGACAATTAATTTCATTTAAATTAAACATAAAACAAGAAATCATGAACAATCCTCAAGAACTCTAGATTCTGCATGAAGGCTGGGATTTTTGATACACGATTCAAACAATGCAATTAATTGAGGGGAAACATTCCATGCATGATTATGAACATATGGCCAAATTATTGTGCAGCAAAAATTGCATGGATTGAGAGATGACCAAGTTTAGGCTTACCTCTAGGTCGTGACAGCAAGAGCAAATTGATTTCTGAGTTGGAGGTGTTACAGATGAGTTGTGATGATCTGAACAGCTTCCCTACACCCTATGGAGTGTGTTTGAATGCTTGGACTTGATTGAAACTGGCTGGATCACTTCATGAAATCTCAACTGCAACTTGATTAAAACCTTGAGCAATTGATTGGTGATTCTGAGAAATCAGTGTTCCAGTTGTTGTTTAAGTGTTTGATCAGCTCATATGTGATGTATATGAGGTGTGTGTGTGATTGGTTTGATTGGAAAAGCTCTCAAACTCAAAACCCGATAGTCACTTGCCTTAGAAGGAAAAATTGGAGTGAAAGAAGAGATTTTAAGGAAAGCATTTGTTTGATGGCTTTGGTGTACTCAAACTGATCACAATTGAGCTCTATTCATAGTAGAGCAAGTTTGTTTTGCAAGGAATAGTGAATGGCAACTGCTGAGTAGGTTTGGCCAATGTTGGCAAATGAAAATCCAAGTCTCCTCTAGCCATTGACTAGAGGTTAGGGCATAGGCTGCTGGTTCCCTTGGTCTTAGATAAGTCTTGACTGAATTCAGTTGCTAAGAGCTCAGTCCATGCCACCTTGATGCTTCCATTGAATGCTCCAATCCAAAATTCGAGTCTTGTCCTTATTTTGGCAATTCTAGGTACAACATGCTATTTCTTGTTCCAAAGACTTTGGAGGCTTGGCTCAGTGATTGTCCCCTTTAGATTCAATCCTCAGAGGAATCCAAGTGGAAGGAGTGTTTGGATTTGGCTGATTTTGGCAAATCGACCAAAAGTGCAAAAATATGCCTTGCCTTGGCAGATTTCAACAAGGCATCTTGCCAATGTCATATCTCATAGCTCAAATTGAATTTGGTAATGTTCTTGGCCATTTTGGAAAGCCCTTACATGATACAACAACTGTTTGAACATGTTTGGTTTTGATCTCTTTTGAATCCAAGTGAAAAATCCCCCTACATTTGGAAAAAAGTAAAGGCAGATTCTGACTTAGTGAAATTTTCACTAAGTGTTGGAACAAAGTGACTTTTCTTGATTTTGATCACTCCATAACTCAAAATCCATGAGGAATTTGGACATAGGTCAGTATGAAGCTTTTGTAGAGGGCAATGTGATCTACAAATCAAGCTTTGAATGGGGAACAATGGCCTTGTGGTTTAGGAGTTATGGTCCTCCAAAGTTGGCACATTAGTGTCACTTTTTCCATAACTTAGAAATTTTTCTAAGTTTTTATGGTTACCCCTTTTACAAGTTATCCCACTTTCTTTGATTTTTCTTGATGAATGATGATTCAAATCATACACTAACATTATTTTAGGGTTAAAAATCCATTTTGGTGAAAAATCTCAAAAAGTCAAAGTTGACTTTTGTGCACAGTTGACTTTTAATCAGATGAATTCCAAACTGTGCAATTCTTCAGGAAATCATGTCCTTGACCTAAATAAAACTTGATGGACATATTCCATGGGTGTCATAGGTAATATTGAATCATGTCTTAGGATTTTGGAGCATGTCCTGGTCAAAAGTCAAAGTTACAGTTGACTTTCCTCGCGAAACCCTAATTGTGGTGCAGATGAAATTGAGACTTATTGCTCAAGCTTCTTGGATTAATCCATTGTTGCAAATGGATCAATATAGTATATTAGAGACCCTCAAATCATGACTTGAGGTCTTGGCTCATGATTTGTCCCAAAAGTCAACTTAGGGGTGAATTAGGTCAAGAAACCCTAATTCCTGATTTTTGATGAATGCATCCCCTGAGGTCAAATTGACTTGATGATTGGGTCCATGAGGTTCCATGGAGTACATTAGGTTATGTTTTGGATCTTTGGCTTGTGCCCAGATGAAAAATTTCCATCTGGAGGCCCTGGTCGACCAAAACCCTAATTTGGTGACACTGTTGATCTTGAGACTTGATCCACCTAGAAGGGAGCAACCTTGTGCTTAATCCTTGAAGTGGGAGTCCTTTTGATCCATTGTGGATATTTTAGAGGCTAGACAAGTTGAAGATCAAGTCATTCCTTGATTGATCCTTTGTCTAAGGCTCTGAGAGGGCATAAAACCCTAATTTTGATTGTAGTGAATGCTCAACAACCCTTGAGGCATTTGATGAGGCATGATAGTTCATCCATATTGTGATGATGATTGACACAATGATGGGAAATCTTAGTGGTCAAAATTTGGGGTATGACAGATGCCCCTATTTAATCTTCTTGGACCCGAAGGTGTGAATGACGAAGGTAGTCGGGCATTCGGGGTGCAAGAGGATTAAATATCGGAATACCCGAAATTTTGATGGCTATGAATGGAAGCTTGCGAATTCATCTTCTTTTGCTAAGCAATGATGCTTAGAAAAGGTAGACTTCCCCTCGATCCTGGTTTCCTACCAAGGAACTAGTCTCAGTTTTCTTTTGAAATAAACCTCCCCTCGATCCTGGTTTCCTACCAAGTAACTGGTCTAAGTTTCTGATTTAAACTTCCCCTCGATCCTGGTTTCCTACTAAGGAACTGGTCTAAGTTTCTGATTTAAACTTCCCCTCGATCCTGGTTTCCTAACAATTAACTGGTCTAAGTTTCTGTTGTAAACTTCCCCTCGATCCTGGTTTCCTACCAAGGAACTCGTCTCAGTTTCTTCCGTCAATAAACTTTATTGACAAGGGACGCTATTTGTAGCGGTTTTCCTCAAACTTCTCGCCGAATTTTCCTGGGGAGATGCCATTTAAGGGAAAAAAATGACGTCAGACTTGCTGGGGAACCCAATCGTCTGAGTTGTAGAGGTACACAAACTTCTCTGTTTTGGGAGACGCCATTTGTCGATTCTACCTGGGGAAAATGAGTCTCTTGAGAGACTGCTTCCGCTTGGGGTCTTACATCATACTTTTCTCGGGATCTTCCCGGAGAAATGCCATACGATGGGCTCCAATTTTGAGGTGCCGATGACCTTTTCATCAGCGGTCTTTCGGAGAAAGGCAGTTGTGCTGCCAAATCTCTACTTAGGAGGCTTTCTCTGGGGATTTTTCTTTAATCCGGGAAAGCAAGGATATCATCTTCGATGGCGAAGAGTGACATCTGTAGAAAGCTTCTCTGGCTTTTCAGAGGTTCAAGTTATCAAAGTGGTCGAGTGCCGATTCTAATCCAGAGATACACTGGAGGCGAGATTGTTCAAACGCAACATTTCCTGATGAGGTAAGAACTGACAACTCGATTGAGAAGACTGTTATCACTAGGGGACAAGACCGACTAGAGTGATAATGATGCAATATTAAATGTGAATGCAAGTCAAATGCATGATGTATGTATGTATGTATATGCTGACAAAACTGGCGCGACATATAGACTGACGAGTGAACACGACTGGATACTCGGCCATCGCGGGGCAAAGAAGTACCGTTGGTAAAAAAAAGTTGCAATTCTACCTTGCTTAGGAGAAATAATCTCTGCGGGGAATACTGTTGATCGGGCTTAGGAGATAAGAACTCGGCCGAGGGTATCAGATGGGAAAGCTGCATCTCATACAATTGATCCTTCGTTCAGGCGTATTGGCCTAGAAGGAGTACTTTGATTCTGCACTTTGAAATTCAAACGCCTTTGGAGACGCAATCGACGTTCTTCCGATGTTCAACAGTCAAAAGCAATTGCCATCTTTAATTTAAAACCAGAAAAAGTTTTAACAAGTAAATTCATTTTTGTTTCATTTCAAGAATCGCTAATCATGTTAAAAAACATTCTGTAAGGCTAAAATAAATAAGAATTACAAACAAAAGCACAAGGGCTCAAATTTTATTGATAAGATGGAGATCAGCCAAACACGTGATTCCAAAGAGTATATACAAAGTTTGAAAATGGAAATTTACAGGGAAAAGGGCTACGTTGAAACATAACGACCACTATCCTTGTACCAACTTTGAATTCGTGACATCCTGAGCTTCTGTCGAAGATGACCTTGACTGGAGTTTTCCTCCGATGGATGATGTAACTGCTGCTGAGGGACTTGCCTCTGTTGAACATAGTTAGTTGCCATTATCCCTAATTTTTGCCTGGATTGTACTATGAGATTTCCAATCCATCGGGATGATTTTTTTTTCATGTCTCTAACTTTTCCCTGGACCTCCCTTTCGGGTTTTCAATCCACCGAGACATTTTTTTTCTTCTTTTAGGCGAAGTATTTCTTGACTACATCAACATTCGTGGGGTAGGCAAATTCCTCTCCGTCCATGGTTGCAAGTCTCAAGGCACCGCCTGAGAAAGCTTTCATGACCACATATGGGCCATCATAATTCGGGGTCCATTTACCCTGAGAGTCAGTGAGAAATGATTGTATCTTCTTGAGCACGAGGTCTCCTTTTCTAAAGACACGTGGTCGGACCTTTTTGTCGAATGCCTTCTTCATTCTCTGCTGATATAACTGACCGTGGCATAGTGTCGTGATTCGCTTCTCTTCGACCAGGTTTAATTCATCGTGTCGACTCGGACACCATTCAGCTTCTGAAAGCTTAGCTTCCATCAATACCCGGATTGATGGGATCTCTACTTCTATGGGGAGAACTGCCTTCATGCCATATTCTAGAGAGAAAGGGGTTGCCCCTGTTGAAGTGCGGACAGATGTTCGATAGCCGTGAAAAGTAAAGGGTAGCATATCGTGCCAGTCTTTATAGGTTACAAACATCTTTTGAACGATCCTCTTGATGTTCTTGTTAGCTGCTTCTACCGCTCTCTTCATCTTGGGTCGGTAAGGAGATGAGTTATGGTGTTCGATCTTGAACTCAATGCACAACTCTTTCATCATCTTGTTGTTTAAGTTAGATCCATTATCTGTAATGATCTGGCTTGGAACACCATAACGGCAGATGATATTGTTTTTGATAAATCGGACCACCACTTGTCGGGTTACATTAGCGTACGACGCTACTTTGACCCACTTGGTGAAATAGTCAATGGCTACCAGAATGAACCGATGTCCGTTTGAAGCCTTGGGCTCAATCATGCCAATCATATCGATTCCCCATATGGAAAAAGGCCACGGGGAAGAAAGAACTTTGAGATGTGATGGCGGTACATGAATTTTGTCGGAGTATATCTGACACTTGTGACACCTCCTTATGTACTTGTAGCAGTCGGATTCCATGGCCAACCAATAGTACCCTGCTCTTAGAATTTTTCTCGCCATTGTGTGTCCGTTGGCATGAGTGCCAAAGGATCCTTCATGAATTTCTTTCATAAGCATGTCTGCTTCTGGTCTGTCTACGCATCGGAGCAAGACCAAGTCAAAATTCCTGTTATAAAGAGTGTCACCGCTCAGGAAGAAGCTTCCAGCCAATCTTCTGAGGGTTTTTCTGTCCTTCCTGGATGCCCCAGGTGGGTACTCTTGTTTCTGAAGGAAGCATTTGATATCGTGATACCAAGGTTTATTATCTATGACTGCTTCAATCGTGAAGATGTAGGCGGGTCGTTCAAGGCGCATTATGTCGATCTTAGGTAGGTCATCCCATTGACCTACACTAATCATGGAAGAGAGAGTGGCCAAGGCGTCAGCCATGTGATTCTCTCTACGAGGGACATGATGAAACTCGACTCTGTTAAAGAAGGGTAACAACCTTATTGCATAGTCTTTGTAAGGAATCAGTCCTAATTGGTATGTGTTCCAATCTCTTTTTATCTGATTGATAACTAGGGCTGAATCGCCATATACATCCAAGTTTTTGATCCTTAAGTCGATCGCTTCTTTGAGACCCATAATACAAGCTTTGCATTCGGCCTCGTTGTTCGTATACTTGAACGTAAGTCTGGCAGTGAAAGGAATGTGCGTACCCTGAGGGATAACAATGATTGCCCTAATTCCCTTTCCATAATGATTAACTGCTCCGTCAAAGATAAGTCCCCATTGGGACCTGGTTCTGGCCCTTCACTGGGTAACGGTTCATCGCAATCTTTCATTTTTAGATACATGACATCTTCGTCTGGGAAGTCAAACCCGGTTGATTCTTGATCGTCAATCGGTTGATGAGCCAAATGATCGGCTAAAATACTTCCTTTAACGGCTTTCTGAGCGTGGTACTCTATGTTATATTCTGATAATAACATCTGCCAATGGGCAATTCTTCCCGTGAGAGCAGGTTTTTCGAAGACGTACTTGATTGGATCCATTTCGGAGATTAACCAAGTAGTATGATGAATCATGTACTGCCGAAGACGTTTGGCTACCCAAGCCAAAACGCAGCAAGTTTTCTCAAGCATCGTGTACCGAGTCTCGCAGTCGGTGAATTTCTTGCTCAGATAGTAGATGGCAGACTCTTTCCGTTTGGTTTCGTCTTGTTGGCCAAGTACACATCCCATTGAGTCCTCTAGGACTGTGAGGTAAATGATCAGTGGTTTTCCTTCCACTAGAGGTGATAGAATCGGCGGATTCAATAGGTATTCCTTAATACTGTCGAAGGCGGTTTGGCAATCTTCTGACCAAATGCAATCCTCGTTCTTTTTGAGTAATGTGAAAATCGGCGCACACGTGGCGGACATAAGGAATATGAATCTAGAGATGTAGTTCAAACGTACCAAGAATCCTCTGACTTGTTTTTCAGTTTTCGGAGAAGGCATTTCTCGAATGGCCTTGACCTTGTCAGGATCAACCTCAATTCCTTTCTGGCTGACGATGAACCCTAAGAGTTTCCCCGAACGGACACCGAAGGTGCACTTGTTGGGATTCAAACGGAGTTTGTACTTCCTCAAACGCTCGAATAGTTTCGACAAGTGGGCCACATGCTCCTCTTCTGTCTTAGATTTTGCAATCATGTCATCGACATATACCTCTATCTCTTTGTGTATCATGTCATGAAACAGAGTAGTCATGGCCCTTTGATAGGTTGCCCCGGCGTTCTTCAAACCGACCGACATCACCTTGTAACAAAAGGTACCCCATGGGGTAATGAACGAAGTTTTCTCCATGTCTTTCGGCGCTATTTTGACCTGGTTATAGCCCGAGAATCCATCCATGAAGGAGAAAATTTTGAACTTTGCTGTGCTGTCTACCAGCATGTCAATGTGTGGTAAAGGAAAGTCGTCCTTTGGACTTGCCTTATTCAGATCCCTGTAATCAACACACATTCTGACCTGTCCGTCCTTTTTGGGAACGGGTACGATGTTGGCTAACCATTGAGGATATTCTGATGTGGCGAGGAAACCTGCATCAATCTGTTTCTGTACCTCCTCTTTGATTTTGATGGCCATGTCCGGGTGAGTGCGTCTCAACCTTTGGTTTACTGGCGGACATTCCGATCTTAACGGTAAGTGATGTTCCACGATGCTGGTATCCAACCCTGGCATGTCCTGATAGGACCAAGCGAATACATCGATAAATTCTTTGAGAAGCTTTATCACACCCTCTCTAGCAGTTGGACTGAGCAGTGCCCAAATCCTGATTTCTTTTCTCTCTTTTTCCGAACCCACATTGATCGTTTCCAACGGCTCTTTGTGAAGTTCAATGAACCTTTCCTCCTGTCTGAGTAGTCGAGAGATCTCTTCTAGAATTTCGTTGTCAACTTCTTTTTCAGTCCCAAATACCGGGAACTCAAAGTCGGGAGAAGGCATCTGATCGTATGTTTTAACTGGGTTTAAAACAAGCAATCTGCATGAGGTGATAATTCGTGTTTAGAAGAGATAGAGAAAATGCGAGTGTGTGCAGTGTATTTATTTTACTGCTTGTTTTTATTTTTAATTATTTTTTAGGATTACCATTTTCTGAGAAAAGCGAAAAGAAAACAGCAATTAATGCGGAAATTATAGAACGACATTATTTTATTTATGAACAAGGTGATCCTTGAAACTACAGCCCTATAAAACAAAACTCTGTCGCTTTGGGCGGAGCGAAGAGGGATATTTACAGAAAGCGAGCCCTATCAAAACATCCGTTTCACCTGGGCAGGGTGAAAGGTTAAAAACGACAATTACTTTGACTGATGAACGATCTTCGGAACCTCGACGACAACCCATTGGTGGCGAACTCCTCGGTGAATCACAAAGTCTGGCACCTTCCTCGATTTGTCTTCAGAAATAACACTGATTTCTGGTGGAGTAGGATCGTTGGAATCTGTCTCCCAGGCAGAGTTGTCGTAGGAGGAATCGTCTGTTGTATTTTGCATAGCATTTGTGCTCTCAACTGTATCTCCCCATCCAGTTGGCTGGATATCTTCGAGCCTAATACGTGAGCTTTCGGGAGCGGTGTACTTTACCATATAGTCAAATTTTCCACTTGGTTGTCCTAGGGTGTCCCATAATTTCCTGGAACTGGAGGGGTCATCCCTCCCGATGACGTTGACCTCAGGAAAAGCATAGTTGATGAATTCCAGTCCGGCAAACATTGCAAATTCATCGTCATGTTGAGTAGTTTCTGTATGACCTGAGTGTTGATCCCATGACATGGTGGGGACACAGGTATTTTGTTCAATGGCGGTCAGCTGATTTTCATTGTTCGGCTGACTCTCTTGCCCCAAATCACCTGGATAAGGTTGCCACATTGGCAGACCATCCATTGGGCCATAGTAATTGAGGTCAAAGTTGTCTTTCATCGGAGTGTCTTCCTCTAATGAATTTTGCGGAGCACAACATCCTTCCGGATCACAATCCCTGTATATCATTTTGATGTCTGACCTGGGTATAAATCTCGGACTCTCTGTAGGAAAGCAAAAAGGAGTTAGCGTTTTGTCCTGAGACATATAACCGTCCTTGTTAAGATAGGACTTCCACTCTTCCTCTATGTCAGAGGGATCTTCCTCATTGATAGCATGGACTGCTTGAGGGACTGGGTGAAGAAAACCTCCACTGTGGAAGAAGTTCTGAATGGGATGAAGACTTCCATCGCTGGCAGCTGTCTGGGTACAGGTTACAGAAAAACCAAGACCCTTCTTTGTTTTATTGTCAATAGGAATGACAAGCTGTCCCCATCCGGTTGTATCGGTATTCTCGACCGCTTTGATAGCATCTTTGTATGAGGAAATCAAGGTTTCTCCTTGGGATTGATTGTCCTTGCCCACCGACAGCGCTTGGAACTGTGTCCCAATAACCTCCTCAGGTTCTACACAAGTAGATGATGATAAGTTACTCACGAGCAAGGCCTGTTCTCCATAGACTGTGACAAGTTGATCGTTCTGAACGAACTTTAGCTTTTGGTGGAGGGTCAAAGTGACCGCTCCAGCCTGATGTATCCAAGGTCTTCCTAATAAACAACTGTATGTTGCCCGGATGTCCATGACCTAGAAAGTGACTTGGAAAGTGTGAGGACCGATAGTTATGGGAAGATCAACTTCGCCGATAACTGTTTTTCTGGATCCGTCGAAAGCTTTGACGACGACCTCGATGATTCTCATTGGAGGGCCTTTGAATGATAATTGCATCAAAGTGGACTTCGGCATAACGTTCAGGGCTGACCCTGTGTCTACCAGTACGCTGGCTAAAGCATTGTCCTGGCAGTTAACTATAATGTTGAGCGCCATGTTATGACGGCGACCCTCTTCGGGTAATTCCACATCACTAAATCCCAAATTATTGCAGGAAGTGATGCTAGAGACAATGCTATCGAACTGTCTGATTGTTACATCCTGTTCCAAAAAGGCTTGCTCCAAGACTTTCTATAGAGCCTCCCTGTGGGCTTCTGAACTGAGTAACAATGATAATACCGAGATCTTTGAAGAAGTCTGTAACACCTGATCAACAATGTTATATTCACTCCTTTGGATGAACTTCAGCATCTCATCGTTATTTTTCGAAAGGTCGGGATTACTAGATTGACCGACTGATGGATCGGGAGCTTCTGTCTGAAGTTCCTTTTCCTTATTAGGTTCTCCAACTCCTCGGTTGAAGATTCGACCGCTCCGTGTTACACGACTGATGTCTGGAATATTCACGACGGAGGGTAATGGAATTTCCTTTCCATTTTTAACTGTCGTTGCACCGTATTTGTAAGGGATATCCTTAGTTGATTCATACGGTAGTGGTCCCGGTAGATAGATGACTATGGGAAATTTCTGATTTTTCTGACCATCATAAGTAATCTCGATCCGTTCCTGGTTGGGAGCTCTAGATTCGTCAAGTAGAGGGATGATGGAAAAAACATCCCTAGTCTGGTGACGACCAGAGATCGTGACAACCTCCTCGACTTGATTGGCAAGGTAGCTCGGCGTCCAGTTGATGGGTTCAGAACCCGGATATGGGCGAATCTCTCCACGATCCACCTGACCCTGAAGAGCTGCTCTCACAAGGTAACACCCTTGGTTACTTTCTGAACAGACACTACAATGGTCATAATTGTGTGGTGGCACCTGGCCACGCCCACTTTGAATACAATGTAACCTCACTAGGTTAGCTTCCACAGATCGGACATCCTGACTTTGACGTCGAGTAGGATTCCTGTTACTGATACTAATCTGCTGGGTATCTTCATCCATATAGATTGGCATCCACCAGTGATTTAACAAGTGCTGAAGTGCCTCATGGACAAGGGTACAACCTCGATCATTTTCGCAACCTACTTTACAGCTTTGATAGTCGTGTGATATTAAGAATCTGAGTCGGACCTACTCAGCATGTAACTCTACCAGGCTGGTATTCATCACGCGAATATCGAAGATCTGAACCATGTTGATCTGATAAGGGTTCCTATCATGGTAGTCTTGGATCCATCCAAGATCTATCTGACGCTGGAGGGCCTCTTGTATGAAAGAGCATCCCTATTTGTTTACCGAGCAAGTCAGACAGGAACTGTAATCGTGTCGTGGCAGATTATGATACTGGCTTTGCCTTGAGTGCATCGCCACCAAGTTGACATTCATTGCACAGATATCGTGGTTCTGAATGACGTTGGAATTTGTATAGACCATGTTAACTCCACGAACTCGGTGCTCTTGGATCCATCCGAGATCCATCTATTCCTGTAGAGCTGCTTGCACTACAGAACATCCTTGATTACTCTTAGAGCAGATATCACACTGATGATAATTATGATGTGGCACATGGCCATATCCACTATGTCTATAATGCATCTTGACCAGATTGGTCCTCAACAAGAGTACATCATGAATTTGATAGACATTGTTAGACTTTTTCTCAATCAGGTTGACTGCAGCTTTCTCGTGTTGAGACATCGGGTTCGTGAGAACATTGGGATTCGCATCTTTGAAAGATAAGAGCCCGCTCCTAACAAGCTTTTGTACGTCAGTTTTAAAATTGAGACAGTTCTCTATGTTATGCCCTGATCCTGCTTGATGATAAGGGCATGTTTGATCCACCTTAAACCAAAAAGGCGGATTTTCCGGTAATGTAAGAGGAGACTTAGTCTGGATGTGCCCCTTAGCCAGTAGTAACGGAAATAGTTCTGCGTACAACATGGGTATAGGATCAAACCCTGGTGACCTTGTTGTACGGTTTTTATTGTATAGAGGATGAGCCTGCTGAAGAGGCTGTTGTGTCCTTTGCTGATTAGGTTGGCTCTGCGCAACCTGAGGTTGATACGTAGGAATAGGCGCAGGGCTGATAGCAGGAGTTACAGCTGCTACCGGTTGATAACGTCGCCTGTGCTTTCTGAGAGAGATATTCCCAATATCTTGCTCTTTTTTCTTAGGGAGAGCACTACTATATCGTTTTGTACTGCTTGATGGTCCAACGTCTTTTATTAGACGTCCTTCTCGGACGGCTTCTTCAAGACGAACTCCCATGCCCACCATCTCGGTGAAGTCACTGGGCGCACTCGCAACCATTCTGTCATAGTAAAATGGGCTTAAGGTCTTTAAGAAGATCTTTGTCATCTCTTTTTCCTCAAGAGGTGGAAAAATCTGAGCGGCAATCTCACGCCATCTCTGGGCGTACTCCTTAAAGGTTTCCTTGTCCTTTTGTGACATTGATCTGAGTTGATCTCTGTCCGGTGCCATGTCCAAATTATATTTGTATTATTGGACAAAGGCAGTACCAAGATCTCTGAATGTCCTAATCGTAGCACGGTTCAAACCCATGTACCATTTTAATGCGGCGCCGGTTAGACTATCCTGAAAGTAGTGAATCAGCAGGTCCTGATTCTAGTTCTGAGATGACATTCACCGAGCGTACATCACCAAGTGACTCTGAGGGCAAGAGTTACCCTTGTACTTTTCAAAGTCGGGCACTTGGAACTTGTGCGGGACCTTCACATTAGGGACCAAGCAGAGGTCTGCGGCGTCCTTTCCAAATAGATCCTGACCGCGAATGGCTTGCAGTTCCTTCTGCATTTCCAAGAACTGTTCCTGGAATTCATCCATATGGTCAAACATAGTTTCCTTTTTATCAGAAGGTATCTGTGGAATCTGTCCTTCCGGGACAGTGTGCACCACAGGGGGTGGTACCGTGACTACGGCAGTGAGTCTTGGCGTTTCCCAAAGTTTGTAACCTTCATGAGTCTTCAATATGCCTCTGGCATCTTCGCTTTCCCGAAGTTTGTAACCTTCTGGACCAGCGGCATCTGTCGCGATTCCCTGATCCTCAGCGATTGGCGGAACATATCCTTCCGGGATATAGTTTGCAGGCATGCCCCAGGGACGATCTTTCGGCATTGGATACCTAGGATCAAACTTCTCCACTATGGGCGCTGAGGTGATCTCCGAGATCACAGTCCTTTGTAGCTAAGCTTTTGCCATGGCTTGCATGTCGTTACGAAGCTTTCTCATATCCTCTCTCAGAGCGTCGATCTCTTCTTTCAACTCTCAGTTCTCTTCCTCAAGATCATCCATCTTTTTCTGACGATTAGCCCGAGTATTGTACGAATGAGACATTTTGACTCTAGAACCGAGACACAAACGTGAGATTCGTAGGTAAGAAGAATACGCGATGTGAGAATGATGAATGCAATGATTATATTAATTGTTTTTTGGTTTAATCAAAATAAACTTCGACAATTAGATTGCAAATATCAAACGGTGGGGAAACCCCTTTTTATTGAAATTCAAAGGATTGCGGAAACGAAAATACAGTAGATTACAAAGTGCAGAAACAGAAACCTAAGTTAATGGGTCCCGAGCGAACTCGGGTGCTAATTCTGGTATCTTCCTTTTCTTTGACTGGGGCTCTTGGGCCGTTGTCGGGTTGTCATTCCTTTGCCAGGTGAAAAGAGCGAGCAAATTCCTTTGGTCATCTTGATTCTCTATAGCATGTTGCTCCAAAATTTCAATCAGAGCGTCCTTATCTTTCAGTAGCTGCAGTATTTTGATGCACTCCACGTTGAGGGTGCGGTACTTGTTCTTCCAAGACCTTCTCTCCCGTTGAACTTTGTTGAGAGTAACCCGAAGTTTTTCAGTCTCAGTCATGAAGTACATGACAGACTCCCTCGGCGGAAGAATTCTATAACGAGGATAAGGCATCTTTAGCTTGAGAGCTCTAGTTTGTACCCAGTGGAGATAAGGCTCCACCGAGACACAGTCTGGTTTTCCTAGAGACTCCCATCCTTTCTTATGAACGCGTTTCCAAGCGTGCACTATTTCTGTCTTTAGTGCTCTGTCACTTTCTCCTTCCTTGAAGAAAAGACCTTCCAGATGAACACCCCGTGGGACGTGTCTCATCGGGTATCCAAACTGACGGCGAACCAATATCGGATGATAATTGATTCCTCCCTTAGTTCCTATAAGGGGTACGTTGGGGAAGTTTCTACAACGGTCAACGATCTTGATTCCATCATAAATCCTATTGCACCAATCTATGTCAGAGTTGGTGAGAGACATGATCTTCTGCGACCAGCGCAAGGCACTCTTATGATCCCAGAAAGCAGCAGACTTAGGTAAATGAGAGATAAACCATTTGTAAAGCAAAGGTACACAACATGTGATCTCCCCTCCGCTGTACAAATTCCCTAAGTGTACAGAATGATACGCATCTGCGAGAAAAGTCGGCACAGGGTTTCCAATGAGAAAAACCTTAATAGCGTTGATATCGGCGAAGTTATTAATGTTGGGCAACAAAAATAACCCGTAGGTGAGTAAAACAAAGATGCTTTCAAAAGCAATCCCGTTCCCTATACTAGCGAAGTATAGAGCTTTCTTTGTCAGAAACTGGGCTGGCAAACCTTGTATGCCACCCTTGGTGGTCATGTGAGTCCTGACCTCAAACTCGTCCAAATGAATTGCTCTTGCAATGGTCTGATTCTTTGGAATTTCTTCCAGTCCAGAAAATGGAGCTCGATCAGTGATATGTAAATTGATCAGATGAGAATACTCCTCCAGCTTTGGTGCGAGCTGGTAAACTAGGAATGTGAAGCAGTGATAAACCGGGTCGTAGAACTAAATGAGCACATCCATGATTCCCTCAATCACATGGACCCTTAACAGAGGTAGCAGACCTCCGTACTTGGCTCAGAAGGCCTCTTGGTTTGTGATCATTCTCGCCAAACCTCTTAAATCCTCTAGTTTTAGAACCTTGAAGGTGTACTTATGAGTTCTCCTTCTACCGAAATCCATTAGCACAATCCTTTTCTCTGATATTTGCAATCACAGTCTTAGTTTAATTTGAAAAACAGAGAGACTAGAAGAGAAATTTTTTTGAATGTTTTAATGTTTTTTAAATGAATGCATGAATGCAGCACACAAAAACATAGAAAAAACATGGGGTCAAAGGGTCGCCGTGTCCCCAGTGAAGTCGCGATTTTTCTGTAGCGAGCGATTTTGGACGCGGTTGTGAAGCGCTATCGCTCTTTGGTGTCTACAGCTCGATTCATTTTTTATCCTATTAAAACTGATGAAGGAAGGGAAATAGATGTCTCAAATTAACCCTGCTTGCAAACTGAGGTTAAACAGTCAAAACTGTTGGTTTACAGATGCTACAAAGATTCGGGGTCTCTATTAGGTTTATTTTTTTAAAAGTGGTGTTTGGCCGATTGGTGGGGGGTTAAGATGTTAGGACGGATGTATGAAAGTATTGGATTTTGGGTTTTTGTTTAGTGTGCTCACTAAGATTTTTCTTTCAATCTTATGCCTACGTATTCCCGTTTACCAAAACAGGGAAATCAAAGCGTCTGTAGTTCCTCCTATTCTATGGGAGGAAATGGTTGTTTTGGTGTCGTGTTCAAATCCCAAGACGTGAAGCTGAAGGTGGTTTATATCTTGTTCAAAGCCCAAGATGTGAAGCTGAAGGGTCTATTTGTATCTTATTCAAATCCCAAGATGTGAAGCTAAAATGGTGTTGACTTTAGAGAGAATTTGTCATCTCTAAAGAGGGGGTTGCATGTCACAACTATTTACAAAGGAGAATTACTTTAATCGGGATGTATGACTCCAGCAATGCCATAATTTCCTTTATAAGAGATTTTTAACCTGAAGGAGAAGACTTTAACTCTGTGTAGAGCAATGCTATCTTTCCTTAGGAATTTCTCATGCTAAAAGAGGGACATTGGCATGGATGTAGATGATCCAGAGGCTTGCCGCTTACAGCAATTAGATGAAGGGGAAGGAGTTGTTGACGTTTGTGTACTGTGAACGAGGCACAACTTTGATGCTAAAAGGTTGATTGGATCAACCAGTGGTTTTCTTATACAAAGCCTAAGAGGAGGCTATTATGTGTCTCGTACAAAGCCCGAGAGAGAGGATAAAAGGTTTTGACTCAACGAGGGAGTCTTTTGGTATCTCGTATAAAGCCCGAGATGGAGGCTAAAAAGGGATTGACTCAACAAGAGAGAGTCTTTTGTATCTCGTACGAAGCCCGAGATGGATGCTATTTGACTCAACAATAGAGTCTTTTTGGTATCTCGTATGAAGCCCGAGATGGAGGCTAAAATTGTTAGCTCCGTTAGGGAGAATCATTGTACAAAGCCCAAGAGGAGGCTATTGTGACTGTTTCAATTGAGTGACAGATCCAATATGCTGATTTAAAGAGAAAATCAATTCTTATATGAGTAATATTGGCACTCAGGGATTTTGATTCGAGGATCAGAGATATTTCCTGTTCTTTAAGGAAGTGGGAAATCCGAAGGGTATTGAGACTGTTCGAGTCTACGGAATTTTTTCCTATTTTTGCGAATGGGTCACTTGAGAATGTCTTTGAGACTCAAGGATATTAGACTGTCCATGTCTAGAGTTTCATCTTTTGTACTATACTTTGAGAAACAATAGTAGACTCTTTGAAAGGACTGTTCTATGAAGATGACTAAGTTCTGTTCCTATACCTCTAGGAGGTCGTCGGGACAATTTGTACGAAGCCTAAGAAGAGGCTGGAAGCTTTTAAGAAGCCGACGGGTCCTTGTACTAAGCCCAAGAGGAGGCTATCATTCCCGGAGGAAGAGATCATTATACGAAGCCTAAGAGGAGGCTGTGAATACTTCTAAGAAGCTGACGGGTCCTTGTACTAAGCCCAAGAGGAGGCTATCATTCCCGGAGGAAGAGATCATTATACAAAGCCTAAGAGGAGGCTGTGAATACTTCTAAGAAGCCGACGGGTCCTTGTACTAAGCCCAAGAGGAGGCTGGGATGCTTTTAGGAAGCCTGTGGGTCCTTGAACAATGCCCAAGAGGAGGCCGATGCTTTTAAGAAGCCGATGGGTCCCCAAACCCCGAGAAATTCAAGACAGGCTATTCACAAGGAATAGATCAAGCCAGGAAAGTTCGAGAATTTGGAAGAAACTCAAGAGATGCCATTCACAGAAAAAATATCATCTCTGGGGAGTAGAGTTTCTTGACAAGTACTTTTAAGAAGCCTGTGGGTCTCCAAACCCCGAGAAGTTCAAGACAGGTTATTCATAAAGAATAGATCAAGCCAGGAAAGTTCAAGAATTTGGAAGAAACTCAAGAGATGCCATTCATGGAGAAAAGATCATCTCTGGGGAATAAAGTTTCTTTGACAACTTCTACGAGTGACAGTCTATGAAAGGGTTCACCGAGAATGCTGCCTTTCATGTCTCCATATTGTTTAACCCCAAGAGGAGGGAAGACTGTGTCTGGTAATCCTATGGGGATCTAGTTTTGACTATTTAAGAGTGATCAACGGGCTTAATGCTAGACGTAGTTGCCGGGGAAACTCTAAATATCTATACTATTATTACACAGTTGATATGAGTTTAAGAAAGAAGACTTACAGCGAAACAACCCCACAATACAGTTATATGTATATGAAAGCGGTAAATGAAAGCGTATAAACACTTACTCGGTTGTAGAGCTTCCATGCTGTTTGGTTAGTTGTTCAACAAAGATAGATTGAAAACAACAGTATATTTCAAAATCAAAGGAGAAAGTGGTTTGAAAAATAAAGATTTGGGGCTTACAGCTCAAGGAGAGGCCCAGGGTTTTATCAGTGAGCGCACTGTTTGAATTTGTACAGAGGGACTTATACAAGTGACTATGGCCCAAAAAGGTTTTCTGTACAAAGGGATGGGTCTTACACTCTCTCAAGAGGCCCAAAAGGTTTTGAAGAAAAGAGTGGGGCTTATAACACGAGGGTAGGCCCAATTGATTTTTCGTTTGAAATGGCGATCACGCCGAGGTTTTCTTTTAACGCAGAGGGACTTATACAATAAGTGAGGCCCAAAATTGTTTTGGTTAAAAGGGGATTGGGTCTTACACTCTATTTAGAGGCCCAAAAGTTTTAAATGGGTCTTATAGCACAAGGAGAGGCCCAAGTTTTATTTTTAAACTGGCGACGATCGTGCCGAATTTTAAAATGTACAGAGGGACTTATACAATAAGTGAGGCCCAAAATATTTCTGTACAAGTGGGTTGGGTCTTACACTCTAATAGAGGCCCAAAATATTTTTTTGAAAATGATTTGTGAGGGTTGAATTAATCAAAAACCCTAATTTATTTCCAAAATGTATTTTAATTGAATAAAAATTCAATTAAAATGATCAAAAATTGTTTAACATGTGGGAAACAAATTATGATCTTGGATTAATGCTTCAAAAATCAAGTATTGACCTACAAAATAATTAGAAGTCATTAATCTTTACAAAATCAAGAGGGAAAAAATATTTTAAATGTCAAAAACAATTAAAATATTAATTCTTTGCAAAAATATCAATTATATGAAATAAATAATATTTTTTGGGATTTTTTAGGAAAATAAAATATTTCAACATTTTTGTGAATTATTAAAAAAAGAATCAACTCAAAATCATTAAAACTAAGAGAGAAATTAATTTTTGAATCAATTAAATAAAAATCACAAAATTCAAATATTCAAATGTTGGAAAATGGCGCCAAGAACAAGGGCAAGAAAACGCGCGTGTTCTGAGTTTCCCATATTTGCATTTTCTATCCAATCTCACTGAATACTTAATCATATCATGCAATCCACATACCAATCAACTCATTTCAACCTCAAGATCATGTCTATGACAATTATTTTCATTTAAATTAAACATAAAACAAGAAATCATGAACAATCCTCAAGAACCCTAGATTCTGCATGAAGGCTGGGATTTTTTATACACGATTCAAACAATGCAATTAATTAAGGGGAAACATTCTATGCATGATTATGAATATATGACCAAATTATTGTGCAGCAAAAATTGCATGAATTGAGAGATGACCAAGTTTAGGCTTACCTCTAGGTCGTGACAGCAAGAGCAAATTGATTTCTGAGTTGGAGGTGTTACAGATGAGTTGTGATGATCTGAACAGCTTCTCTACACCCTATGGAGTGTGTTTGAATGCTTGGACTTGATTGAAACTGGCTGGATCACTTCATGGCATCTCAACTGCAACTTGGTTAAAACCTTGAGCAATTGACTCGTGATTCTGAGAAATCAGTGTTCCAGTTATTGTTTAAGTGTTTGATCAGCTCATATGTGATGTATATGAGGTGTGTGTGTGTGATTGGTTTGATTGGAAAAACTCTCAAACTCAAAACCCGATAGTGACTTGCCTTAGAAGGAAAAATTGGAGTGAAAGAAGAGATTTTGAGGAAAGCATCTGTTTGATGGCTTTGGTGTACTCAAATTGATCACAATTGAGCTCTATTTAGAGTAGAGCAAGTTTGTTTTGCAAGGAATAGTGAATGGCAACTGCTGAGTAGGTTTGGCCAATGTTGGCAAATGAAAATCCAAGTCTCCTCTAGCCATTGACTAGAGATTAGAGCACAGGCTGCTGGTTCCCTTGGTCTTAGATAAGTCTTGACTGAATTCAGTTGCTAAGAGCTCAGTCCATGCCACCTTGATGCTTCCATTGAATGCTCCAATCCAAAATTGGAGTCTTGTCCCTATTTTGGCAATTCTAGGTTCAACATGTTATTTCTTGTTCCAAAGACTTTGGAGGCTTGGTTCAGTGATTGTCCCCTTTAGATTCAATCCTCAGAGGTGTCCAAGTGGATAGGAGTGTTTGGATTTGGCTGATTTTGGCAAATCGACCAAAAGTGCAAAAATCTGCCTTGCCTTGGCAGATTTCAGCAAGGCATCTTGCCAATGTCATATCTCATAGCTCAAATTGAATTTGGTAATGTACTTGGCCATTTTGGAAAGCCCTTACATGATACAACAACTGTTTGAACATGTTTGGTTTTGATCTCTTTTGAATCCAAGTGAAAAATCCCCCTACATTTGGAAAAAAGTAAAGGTAGATTCTGACTTAGTGAAATTTTCACCAAGTGTTGGAACAAAGTGACTTTTCTTGATTTTGATCACTCCATAACTCAAAATCCATGAGGAATTTGGACATAGGTCAGTATGAAGCTTTTGTAGAGGGCAATGTGATCTACAAATCAAGCTTTGAATGGGGAACATTGGCCTTGTGGTTTAGGAGTTATGGTCCTCCAAAGTTGGCACATTAGTGTCACTTTTTCCATAACTTAGAAATTTTTCTAAGTTTTTATGGTTACCCCTTTTACAAGTTATCCCACTTTCTTTGATTTTTCTTGATGAATGATGATTGAAATCATACATTAACATCATTTTAGGGTTAAAAATCCATTTTGGTGAAAAATCTCAAAAAGTCAAAGTTGACTTTTGTGCACAGTTGACTTTTTATCAGATGAATTCCAAACTGTGCAATTTTTTAGGAAATCATGTCCTTGACCTAAATCAAACTTGATGGACATGTTCCATGGGTGTCATAGGGCATATTGAATCATGTCTTAGGGTTTGGGAGAATGTCCTAGTCAAAAGTCAAACTTACAGTTGACTTTCCTTGCGAAACCCTAATTGTGGTGCAGATGAAATTGAGACTTGCTGCTTAAGCTTCTTGGATTAATACATTGTTGCAAATGGATCAATATAGTATATTAGAGACCCTCAAATCATGTCTTGAGGTCTTGGCTCATGATTTGTCCCAAAAGTCAACTTAGGGGTGAATTAGGTCAAGAAACCCTAATTCCTGATTTTTGATGAATGCATCCCCTGAGGTCAAATTGACTTGATGATTGGGTCTATGAGGTTCCATGGAGTACATTGGGTTATGTTTTGGATCTTTGGCTTGTGCCCAGATGAAAATTTTTCATCTGGAGGCCCTGGTCGACCAAAACCCTAATTTGGTGACACTGTTGATCTTGAGACTTGATCCACCTTGAAGGGAGCAGCCTGTGCTTAATCCTTGAAGTGGGAGTCCTTTTGATCCATTGTGGATATTTTAGAGGCTAGACAAGTTAAAGATCAAGTCATTCCTTGATTGATGCTTTGTCTAAGGCTCTGATAGGGCTTAAAACCCTAATTTTGATTGTAGTTAATGCTTAACAACCCTTGAGGCATTTGATGGGGCATGATGGTTCATCCATATTGTGATGATGATTGACACAATGATGGGAAATATTAGTGGTCAAAATTTGGGGTATGACAATATGTCAGCGCCATTCTTGACCCACAACTTAAGGTCGAAGTCATCCAGTTGCTGCAGGAGTTTAAAGACTGTTTCGCCTGGGACTATGAAGAGATGCCTTGTTTGAGTAGAGAGTTGGTCGAACATAAGTTGTCGATCAAGCCTGGGAAGAAGCCATTCAAACAGAATCCAAGACGATTTTCCCCAGAAATTCTCTCAAAGATAAAGGAGGAAGTCGAAAGACTCCTTCGATGCAAGTTCATCCGCACTGCCAGGTATGTCGAATGGTTAGCTAACATTGTACCTGTCATTAAAAAGAATGGTTCTTTAAGAGTTTGCATAGACTTTAGAGATCCAAATTCTGCAACTCTAAAGGATGAGTATTCTATGTCTGTGGCAGAAATGCTAGTCGAGTCCGCCGCAGGACATGAGTATCTTAGTATGTTAGATGGGTACTCTGGTTATAACCAAATATTCATTGCTGAAGATGATATCCCCAAAACAGCTTTTTGATGTCTTGGAGCCTTGGGCACCTACAAATGGGTAGTGATGCCTTTTGGCATCAAAAACGCTGGGGCAACATATCAACGAGCAATGAACTCAATCTTCCATGATTATATAGAGACTTTCATGCAAATATATATTGATGATATTGTGGTTAAGTGTGTTTTAGGGAAGAGTCACTTGGGCCATCTTCGACAGTCATTCGAAAGGATGAGAAGATATGGTCTTAAAATGAATCCTCTTAAATGTGCATTTTGTGTGCAGGCAGGGGATTTTCTAGGCTTTGTGGTCCACAAAAAGGGGATCGAAATCACCCAGAATAAAACCAAAGCCATCATGGAAGCGAAAACGCCATCAACTAAAAAGGAGCTGCAATCACTGCTGGGCAAGATTAATTTCTTGAGAAGGTTCATATCGAACTTAAGAGGAAAAACGCAGGCCTTTTCACCATTACTTCGATCCAACAAAGATGGGTTCGACTAAGGGCAAGATCAGCAGGAAGCCTTCGACAAGATCAAGGAATACCTGAGTCATCCTCCAATTCTTTCACCACCTTATAGGAATAGGAGTATGAGATTGTACATAGACGCGTCAGACAAAACCTTAGGGAGCATGTTGGCTCAAGAGGATGAGAATGGCATCGAAAGGGCCATTTATTACCTTAGAAGAGTGTTAAATGATGCAGAAACTAGGTATAACATGATCGAAAAATTATGCTTATGCTTGTATTTTTCTTGTACAAAATTAAAGCAATATATAAAGCCAGTTGATGTGTATGTTTCGTCTCATTTTGATGTTATTAAACATATGTTGTCTAAACCTATCTTGAATAGTTGGACTGGTAAATAGGAATTAGCATTGACTGAGTATTCTTTAACATATAAGCCTTTAAAGGCAGTTAAAGGACAAGTGGTAGCAGACTTTATAGTCGATGACTCCATAAATGAAAGCACTGTGAATTACGTCGAACTGGAACCTTGGAGGTTATACTTAAATGGCTCTAGTCACAAAGATGGAACAGGCGTAGGCGTGCTAATTATTTTGCCTGAAAAAATTCCAACAAAATTCAAGTATAAGGTCGAACGACTTTGTTCCAACAACGAGGCTGAGTATGAAGCCTTAATAGCTGGGCTTGAAATTTTGTTAGAATTGGGGGCAACTCGAGTCGAGATAATGGGAGACTCAGAGTTGGTCATAAACAAATTACAAAGGAGTACAAATGTGTTAAGGAAAATCTTATCATGTACTTTGTAATAGCCAACAGACTACTGAAGAAATTCAAAGTGGTAAGTATTCGACACATACCTCGACTAGAGAATCAAGTGGCCAATGACTTGGCTTAGATTACTTCTAGGTATAAGGTTTCGAAGGAAAATTTACAAGAAGCAATCGAAGCTAGAGGTAAGGTCGTGTCTGTTGGATTAAGCCCATCAGATCTAGAAGTGACGAAGCTTAGATACGCTGATGAGGAAAATTTTGAGATTTTTGCAATAGATAGCTTGATGGACAAAGACTGGAGGAAGCCTTTAGTCGAATATTTACAGAATCTAACAGCATCCACAGAGTGGAAAGTCAGGTATCGAGCTCTAAGTTATGTACTTCTAGGTAATGAGTTATTTAAAAAGACCCCTGAAGGAGTCTTACTTAAATGCCTAAGTGAATCAGAGGCATATCTTGCCCTTTTGACTGTCCATAGTGGGGCATGTAGGGCACACCAAGTAGGTCATAAGATGAAATGGCTGTTGTTTTGACAAGGCATGTATTGGCCTACTATGCTAAAGGATTGCATTGAATTCGCCAAGGGCTGCCAGGAATGTCAAGTTCATGCTGGCATACAACATATCCCTGCAAGTGAGTTGCATTCCATAGTGAAACCATGGCCTTTTAGAGGTTGGGCTTTTGACTTAATTGGAGAGATTCGACCAACATCATCCAAAAACCAGAGATACACTTTGGTAGGTATTGATTATTTCACGAAGTGGATTTAAGAAATACCTTTACTAAAGATAGAGCAAGAAGATGTGATCGAATTCATTCAAAAATCTATCATTTACAAGTTTGGAATCCCAGAAACAACCACAACAGATCAAGGATCAGTCTTTACTGGTCGAAAGATGCAGGAGTTTGCTAAAGAGATGGGTTTCAAACTCTTAACCTCTACACCTTATTATGCTCAGGCTAATGGTCAAGTCGAAGCAGCAAATAAAGTGGTGATTGGTTTGATAAAAACATGTGGGAAAGAAGCCTAGAAATTGGCATAAGACATTGGACCAGATTCTCTGGGCATGTCGAACCTCTCCCAAAGAAGCAATTAACACTACTCCATTTCGACTGACTTTTGGTCATGATGCAGTGTTACCTGTCGAAATTTACCTTCAATCAACAAGGATCCAAAGACATCATGAAATCCCTTCTGAGTCTTATTAGAATACGATGCTAGATAAGTCGGTGGATTTAGACGAAGAAAGACTTCGAGCTTTGGAATTGTTAAAGAGGCAAAAGAAAAGAGTCGAGAAGTCTTACAATAAAAAGGTTAAGACCAAGACTTTTTCGCCTGGAGATTTGGTTTGGAAAGTAATCCTTCCTATGGATCGAAAGGTTAGATCCTTGGGCAAGTGGCCCCAAAGTGGGAAGGCCCATTTCAAATTATGCAGGTATTTTCTAATGGGGCTTTTGAAGTCGAAGAAATAGACGAGGATAAAAGAATCTTGAAAGTAAATGGCAAGTATTTGAAAAAATATAAACCAGCACTTCAAGAAATTAAAATTGCTAAAGAATAATTCGACGTAAAAATAAAGGCGGAGCTAAAAATGGTATTCATGAAATGCCAAAATGGCTTTGAGTCATTACATAAAAGCCTCAAGGGGCTATGGAACAATGTGCTTAAAAGAAAAATTCTAAAGAAATTCAAGTTAGAAAGGGAGATTCTCTTTCATCTTCAAGTACTTCTACTTCTGGAGTTCGAGTCGCCTTTCACACAAGGCCTTGTCAGATTTTAGGCGCACAACTTCTCTCTCCAGTTGTTGAGCTTCCTCAGCAAAAGTTATGGCATTTTCCAGCTCTGTCGATATAATGCAGCATTACGCTTTTTGGCCTTTGATATCTTGACTCGAAGATTTTTGATCTTTTGCTCCCAGGTAGCAATGTTTTGATCATTAGAGGAAATCTCATGCTTGTTCTTTTCTTTGGTTGCCTCCAGTTCTGCTACCTTATTCTCAGAGTCAGTGGCAGCAGCCTAAGCAGCAGCCTCACTTCCACACTTGGTGGAAATTGCTTTCTCAATTTGAGGCAGGTACTTGAGATCAGCATTGACCTGGTCAATCATAGTGCCAAGTTCTAGGATGATGCTGGCTGATTATGGAGAAATAGAGTGGATGTCGACCTGTTTAAGGAGTTTCTTCAGGGAGATATGAGTGACATTATCCATCTGCAGGAGTGTGAATAGGTCACCTTTAAAGATCTTCTCTTTAATCTTTAAGAGGATGTTGTCCTCAGACTTGCTCGAAAGTGGATCTCCAGAAGTAGTTGATGCACTAGGAGTCTTGTCAAAAAAACTCGCTCGACTGCCAAGAAGGATCTTTATGTACTGTCGAGGGTTGTTTGCCTTCAGGGCATCAAGTTCTTGTTCAGAGAGGCCTGCCCTATACACAGTCGAGGTTGCCTTAACTTCAGGAGCATCATTAGTTGTTGGAGCAGTGGTGGTGTCGACAGGGATTGACTCTTTAACAGGTCTTTCATTAGTCTTCTTCCCCTCACCTTTCGCTTCCTCTTCTTCGTCCTCATCCATTTTGTCATAAACATTTCCTTCACTATTACCATTATGTCCAGACTGGTGCATTGTCTCGATATCATCTTCCTCCATCTCCTCACTCCCTTCTAGATCAACATTTGTATCACTAATGGAATCGTCCACTGGTGAGCCATCATTATCATCGACCAAGGTCGTGGTTGCATCCGTGGCGACGGTCCCTGGATTTTCTGTTTCAAGATTCTGCTGACCATCGTCTTCCTTGTGGTCGGAGCCACCTATTTGAGACAACTGTGTAGCGGTCTTTGTAGGAGAATGAGGAGCTATTTCAAAGCCAGGTTTGTTAATTTCACCTAGTCAACTCATTCCAGAGTCCAAATCAGAAGTGGGATGGTATGTGGGCTCAACTTGGCTATTCAGAATAGTAGCTGGAGAAGGAGGATTATCCACTGGTGGCTTTGAGCCACTTGCATCGGCCTGAATCAAAGAGGAAATAAATTAGAGCAAAAGGAAACAAGGTAAGTAAGTGGGCATTTCAAAAATTGAATTCATAAGTTACCTTGACACCTTCAGCATCAGGGCTAGAATGATTGCTTTCAGCGTGATCTGCGGCTGGTTTAGAGACAGCCTTAGAAGAGGCTTCCCAGCACCACTGGTGGGGGTTGTCTTTTTGGAGACCTTAGCCGTTTTTGGCTCAGATTGGCCACCAGCAGCATCTGTTTCTTGGCTTGGTCCTTTAATCTTCTTTGTCTTTAAGTCTTTAGGAGGAGATTGGTTATCATCCTCTGAATCAATGACAATTTGGGAAGTGCCCCTTTTTTACTTCCTCTAAGGTGTCGGAGGTAGTTTGCGGGAAGCTTGAAATAATGAGAAGAATTAGGGGAAAGAAGGACTAATCAATGAAAAGAAAAGGTGTGTAACGTACCTTGCTGCCTTCACCTTTTGCTTCGACCGGCTGCTGAGGTGTGCTTTTCTTGGGTATAGCTGCAAAAAAAAAAACAAATTTACCACAAGTTAGTAATGATAAAGTTCAAATGAAAGAACATAAAATCAAAGAATCCAAACCTTCATGTATTTCTGATTCGATGCAAACATATTCGATACAAATATAAAGGTGTTCTTTGAAACTGTCGAGCGTATACCTAGTCGGAACCACCCGCTGAGCCTTGGGTTTCGACTGCTAACAAAGGATATTTATAGAATCCCCACAAATGAACTAATCTCGAAATGGAGCGGCAAGAGCAACTCCAAAATCAGCAGATGGAAGTCGAGGAGTCTTCGAAGGGAATAGTGCGAAAGCCACTTCATTGCGTTTCTCAGGAGGAACGTATGAAGGGAGTTTTAAACTCTCCAGTTTCCTTAAAAATTTCTCTTTCAGCATAACTGCGGCTTCACGAACGGTTCGACTAACATCATCTGGTCGATAAACAGTTTCAAAGTACTTCTGGAAGGCTTGAATCTATTTGATATGAATGGATATACCTTTCTTGATCTTCTTTTGCACATCAACAAAAGCTTGGTCAATCAACTGAGCGAAGCTAGAGACATTAAGGAACTCTGCAGTATAATGCTTCGACCACCAGTTGTAGAACTCCTGAGTGCTGAGATGAGAAGGCTCAAAGTAAATAGGAGTGAGGAGTGATCTGTGAGCATGTCGATCCAGGTGAGTCGAACTCTCTAGGGAGTCATAGCTAGTGTGGGGAAGGATCACATGGACCTTCTTCTCATACAGACACTTGGGCAAAGTTTGGACCAGGCCAAATTGTCGAGAGACAAGATTCGGTTGGTAGGCCATCAAAGCTATTTAGCCCCTTAGAAGGTTGAGTCAGTGAACAATGAGTCGAGGGATTAGAAAGCCCTCCCAGACGAGCTTCGATTTTGCCTCATGCTTCTTGAATGCAGGAGGGAAGGCCCTAGTGAACCATTTAGGACCATACTTTCTTTCTGCAAATGGGGCCATTCTTGGTGTAAATTCATATTGCTTGGCAAACATCTTGATGAAGCCAGAGAATGAGGCCCTAACTGTCTGCCCTTCTTCACTAGGGGTTATCTTCACCAATCGAGTCCATTTGACTCACCTCTCCTAGATTTATGTAGCTTCCTCGTCGACAGTCCCTTTGTTAGGGAGACTAGTTTCAAATGTGGCATTAAGCCAAAGCTGGAGCAGCCAGAAGGGTCCTGACAGCAAGAGATTCCCATTGTTTTCTTGGTCTTTCAGTCGACCAGCACCTTCACTTAAAGATTCATACAAACTAGCTAATATCATTTCACTTAGGCAAATGTCTCGATTAAGGTGCAATTGGTTGGCCAGAGTAAGGTATTTCCTGGCCACTTGCAGAGATTTGGTGTAAAATACACAGCGAGAAAGCCACATAGCCAGAAATGCTATATGCTCTTGATCTTCGACTGTGTCAATTTGTTTGTCATGGTAATGGTTCATAAAGTGGGTGTAAGTATGTTTGGTGGTTGAAAACTCTATGGTGTCTTGAGCATCTACCTCAGGGTCATAAACTAATCCATGTGGTTTTAGCCCTGTAATAGCGGCTATGTTGAAGAGGGTGGGTGTCATCATCCCACAAGGGAGATGGAATGTATAATGGGTGCTATTCCAAAAATACAAAGAAGAAGCTAACAGAGTCAGACAGTAAGCGGGACTTGTCTTTGACATCATAATCAGGTCATAAATCCCAATTTCCTTCCAAGTTTCTGCATTGACTTTTACTACTTTGGTTAACCAGTTTAAGTAGAGCTCAACATCTTGGAAATATGGGGTTGCTCTAAACAACCTAGACCCATATTCAAGTACTTTAAATCTATGTTTTTTAGGGCTACATTATCACGAGGCTCAGCGGTTACCCTAGCCTTATCTTTTTGCCCTAAGGGTTTAGTTTTACGGTATGAAGGGAAGAAGTCACTAATGGTTGCATAATCTACACCTAAAGTAGATAAAGGACCAGATAAAGCTAATGGTTTTCCAGAAACAGTAACAGGAATCAATACCTGGGATTCGTAGATATGCCTTTTTTCTTCTTTGAGAGGTTAAGGGATGAATTGCTGATTCTTCACTACTTTGGGTCCACTCAATGTAGCAAAGGGAGGAAGTAGTGGCACGCTCTTTGGCCCTTTGACCTTCGGATTTTTCTTTGGATCTTGAGTGGTAGTGGTTGAAGACACCATTGTTAAGGACTTGAAGAAAATGGGTTTACTGAAGGTGAAGAGTTGAGAGTGTTTGAAAGAGAAGAAAATGTTTAGTGAGTACTTTGGAGTTGGAAAAGTAAAAAATAGTTTCTAAAGGAACTTTTTATAAAGTGTTTAGAAGTAATAAAAGGTCACTAATCATCATTAGGGGCTAAAATCTAGTGGGACACGTGGCCTCCCAGGAGCAAAAGTAGGGGCGGTGGCAGTTATTACCTATGCCCACGATCTCATAGATCCTAGGAGAGATAATGATGGTCTGGGATTTGATGTGATTTCCAAGGAGTTGTTTTTCCTAATTGGCCATGACGTCATAAATATGATTGAAAAGAAACTGAACAGTTTCTCGAGACGTGGGTTGGTCGGTTATGTTGACACCTATGTGGGGTCTAAAGATGGCGTCGAATAGGACGCTATCAAAAAATGATCTTTTTCTTCAGTACTATTGAAAAGGACATTTTTGGGGGGCAATTTGTTAGCTCATAAATTCGACGCCCATATTAAGTTGGAAGTGTTGATTGGAATGTTAAACTCTTGAAGATGTTTAAGGGAGCTTTCGACTGGATCTTCATGATATGTTTAAGTCGAAGGTGCTCACATAAGGAAATGATACTTTTGGGACTTAGAAAATATTTCTAAGAGTTGGGGAAGTCACCTTCGACCAAGAATACTGATGATGTCCGACGCTAAGGGAATTCAAATTCAAATAAAGGAGGGAGTAGTTATTCTTGTCCGCTTCTGAGAAAGACAAGTGACGCACATCCAAGGGACAGAAGCATGCAGTGCGACACTTGTCATGTGTTAATTGTTTTAGGAAGTTAACAGCAGTTAGTTTTATTATTATATATAGGAGTTTTAGCAATAGGATTTTTTGTGTTCACTTTGTACAAGTTACTCCAAATTTACTCAAAGTGTCCGCGTGTAGAGAAAAGAGTTTTGTGAGAATGTACGTGATGTAAACACCATTTATCTTTTCAATGCAATTTACTTCAATCTTTCATTAAGAACTTATCTTTTATTTGACGCAAGTTATGTTTCTGCACTTTGTCTTATTTTCATACTTTCAACCTTTATTGTACCTTTTCGACCTTTTCCTTTACATTTTTAGCCTTTTAACTTAAGATTTTTATTATGTTTTCGACAAACCGTTCTTTATGAACACTGTCGAAGTGTTTAGTTCTTTAGAATTTACTTTAAACCAATTGTTAGCACATGTCCTAGGATCAATCTGATCGATCATGTGAGTCACCAAAGTTAGATTTGGAAGATCAGCGGTTGTTTGCCAATTTTCACGCTAAACAGTGGTATTTACTTTAAAAAAAAAAAGAGACACTATTTTGATACAAAGAAAACCTTTAATTAATTTATTTAGGGAAAATAGTACCTTTTAAAAATACATTCTTGCTGTTAAAAATCGGGGTGTAACATTGTGAGTTTAGTGTTCTAAGCTGATTAAGTAAAGTTTAGAGCTTATAACCACATTTTTGGGATCGCTAAGTTCTGACATCTACTCACTATTTGGAAGTGAGATATTGGAAATTCTCTTGAAACAGGTGATGAGAATTATAATTGGGTGTTGGTTTTGTAGGAAATACATGCCTCCAAGACGTGACAATACTAACGATGGGATAAACAATCATCAGGTGGATCAAATGGGCCAAGCTATGGCTAATATGGCAGCTGATGTCGCCACCCAAACTGCCGCTAAGAACCTTCGAGGTTTGGAGAAGTGGGATGGAGAAATACGAGCTAGGGAATCAAGAGAATTGATTAATTTCTGTCGCTACGATCCACCTAAATTTTATGGGGATGTTATTCTCGTGAAGGCTGACTTATGGTTATAAGATATTGAGAAGATCTTTGAGGTAATCAATTGTCCTCCAGGAGCAAAGGTGTTGTATTCAACATATTTTCTCTTAGGCAATGCATAGTATTGGTGGAAAAGCACTAGATTGATGATGAATGGCACACAAGAAGAAGTAAATTAGGAAGCTTTTAAAACAAAGTTCTTAGACAAATACTTTCCCATTAGTGCGAGGACCAAATTGGGATACGATTTTCTGAAACTTCGACAAGGGGGCATGACTGTAGGTGAGTACGCCGCCAAATTTGAAACTTTATTCAGGTATTTTCAATTCTTCAGGGAAGGAGCGGATGAAGCTTACATGTGTCATCGTTTCCAAGAAGGACTTAAGTACGAACTACAAGACTCAATGGTACCATTACGGATACAACGCTTTCAACCATTGGTAGAGAAATGCAAAGAGGTGGAGGACATGAAAAATAGGAGGGCAAATCACGGACAATCCAGAACTTTGGAGGATCTAATCGTTCAAAATTTCAAAATTATGGACGTAATAAACAACAGGTAAGGCCATACAAACGACCACACTATAACAATCGGGGACCTCAACAAATAAAAAACTATAACACAAGAGGAGGAGGAACTCAAGCTGCCCCAGGGGTATGTTGTTACCAGTGTGGTGAAGGAGGGCATTATGTGAATAAATGTCCTAATAGGGGTCCTACCTACTTCAAATGCAACAAAAGGGGACATATGGAAAAAGATTGCAAAGCTCCAAAGGTAGAGTTAGTTGTTAATACTTTGAGAACCATTCGACCAACAACTAAAGGACATGTGTATTGCATGAATGCAGAGGGAAGGTCTCAATCAAACAATTTGATTCAGGGGAGCTGTGAAATTGGAGGTACCATTTTAACCCCACTATCTTTTGACTTGGTAGTTGTCATACCCCAAATTTTGACCAACAAGATTTCCCATCATTGTGCAAATCATCATCACAATATGGATGTAATTTCATGCCTCATCAATCTCCTCAAAGAGGATTGAGCATTCACTACAATCAAGAATTAGGGTTTTGAGCCCTCTCAGACAAAGGATCAATCAAGAAATGACATGATCTTCAACTTTTCTAACCTCTCAAACATCTATAAAGGATCAAGAGGACTCCCACATCAAGAATCAAGCACAAAGTTGCAACATTCCAAGTGGATCAAACCTCAAGATCGCCTGTGTCACCAAATTAGGGGTTGGTAGACCAGGATCCCCAGATGAAAATTTCCATCTAGGCATGAGCCAATACCTCAATGTATAGTCCAAAAAGCTCAAAAGGATCTCAAG
This sequence comes from Lathyrus tuberosus, assembly GCA_022829125.1. Lineage (NCBI taxonomy): Eukaryota > Viridiplantae > Streptophyta > Magnoliopsida > Fabales > Fabaceae > Lathyrus > Lathyrus tuberosus. The sequence goes on from JALAZF010000003.1 coordinate 19,653,125, forward strand.
AGCCCATCCACAATGGAAAAATCACCTTGAAGGCCCATCTATAAAAAAATCAGGAATTAGGGTTTTTGACCTAATTCAACCCTTGAGTTAACTTGTGAAGTGAAGCATGGCTTGAGACTTCAAAATGAACTTCAAAGACCACAAATACCTCATATTGACATGTTTACAAGATTTTATTGACTCAAAGAGCTCAAGTCATAAGCCACAAGAACTCAAAACCATCTGATCACAAATTAGGGTTTCTGATGGAAAAAGTCAACTCTATCCTTGACTATTGGCCTACCCTTGATCTCAAACCTTGGGGAGGGGTCCAAGACATTCCTAAATACCCTTGGAGGCCATCCATGAAGTTTAATTAAGCCCAAGGATTGATTTCACAAAAGGATCACAAAGTCAAAATTTCATCTGATGAAAAAGTCAACGGTACAAAAATCCAAGTTTCACTTTTTGGATTTTTGGTCAACCAAGGCTCCTTAACCCTAAAACAATCTTAATGTGTGATTTGAATCATCATTCATCAAGAAAAATCAAAGAAAGTGAGTTAACTTGTTAAAGGGGTAACCATAAAAAACTTAGAACTTTTCTAAGTTATGGAACAAAGTGGCCAGGGTACCAATTTTGCAAGGCCATATCTCCCAAACCCTAAGGCCTTTTTTCCCATTCAAAGCTTTGATGGAAGCCCTCATTACATAATTCAAAAGTGTCAACTACAAGAGTTTCCAATTCTTCATGGATTATGAGTTATGGTTGGATCAAAATGACAAAAACTTGGAATTTACCACTTTTCCAACACTTAGACAAAATTCTGTCTAAGTCAGAAAAAAAAGTGAAACACCAAAACTTGGAGGGCTGTTTCACATAGTTCTAGGCTGAATCAATTCAAGATGTAAACATCAAAGTTGTTGTGCATATTGCCTACAATCCAAGGAACTCATTGGCATAAAATAACTCAGCTTGAGCCAAGAGTTATGGCTGCTGCAAGACACCATGGCAAGGTTATCATGAAAAATCAGTTTATGAGATTTCTTGCCATACACGATTTCGAGCCAAAAAGCAATGATCACTATGCCACATTCATCCAATCTGATCCTAATCCATCTGATCCAACCTGCTAAGCTGAGTCAAAAAGCCAAGGGATTTTTCAACTTAAGGTTAATGCATTTTGTCACATTATGCCTTGAATTCAAAGGCATTTATGTGCAATAGTGCACTTTCAATAAAGCCACTCTACTCAGTCAAGATGCTCACTTAAAAAATAATAAAACACCTGAGGAATATGGAATTGATCAATACATAGCCCTGCTCTTGGGAGAAGCCAGTTTACCTTGCATGAGAAGAAATGCCACCAAGCCAAAGCCATTGAATGTGATCTGATCTTGCAGCCATTCACTATTCCTCCAAGACAAGAGTTGATCCACTATACATAGAGGTCCTAACTGATCATTCAAAGTACACCAAAGCAGCTTACAACATTGCTTTCTCTCATTTCCTTCTCACACATCAAATTTCATTGTTCTTGAGAAAGTATTATCGGGTTTTGAGTTGGAGGCCAATGCAACTCAAACCAATGGTTCACACACCTCATATACAACATATAGGAGTGATATAAACTATCACATTCAATCTGTAACATCAGAATCATCAAATCACACCTCAATTGCTCAAAGTTACAAAGCAGCCACAGGGTGGGTCCAGTTGGCTATTCCAGAGGTTTTCGAATCAACCTAAGCATTCAAACACATCCCTTGAGGTACAAGGAAGCTGTCCAAATCATTGGAACACAACAGTAACACCTCCAAATCAGAATTTGATTCTCACTTGCAGAGGTAAACCTTAAACTCTCAAGCTCAATGAATCATGCATCATAAACATGTTTTCTTATTACCATTGTGTTTCTGGATGTTTGTAGATCATTTACCCTCAATCAATTCTTGTTTACATTTTGTGTATAGGATTTCATTAAGTTCATGCCAATTTTAGGGTTCTTCAGGTTTTATCATATTATGTTGTGATTCACTTAATTTCAATAAAATTGGGTATTGAAATTGTGTTCCTCATCTGAAAACGCACGATTTTCATATTTGGATCATGTGAAATGGTTGAGAGAGGAGTGAGATAGGAGGCTTCACGTATTTGAGCTTGAGGATAAAGATGGTCATGGCGCCATTCTTCAAAAATTCAACCAAGTTTGGTATATATTTTTTGCTTGGCATATAATAAATGAATTGGCATTGCGCCCCAGTGGTTGATCAGTTGGTTTGTGTGTATTGAGCAAGCGAGAGGTCTGGTGTTCGAATCCCCCACCCCCCCCCCCCCCCCCCCCCCGCCCCAAACCTCTTTTTTATCACTTGTCCCATTTTATTTTATTTTTCATATTATTTTTGTTAATGATTTGGAAAATTAATTTCTCATTCAATTTTAATCATTTTTTATTGGTTCTTTTTCTGAAAAATTACAAAAATATTAAAGTATTTTACTCCACAAAAAAAAAATTAGATTTATATTATTTATTTAATATAGTTGGTAATTTTGAGAATAAATTAATTTTTTATTGTTTTTAAACATTTTAAAAGTGATTTTTTATCTTGAAAATCTAAATCAAGTGAGTTCTAAATAATCTTGTGATTAAAACCTCATTTTTCAAACCTTAACCAAAAATAACAAGTAGTTTATTTAAGCTCATTTGGTATTTTTATAATTTTATTAATTTTCTTTAAAGAATTACTTTTAAAAGAAAATGAAATTAGGGTTTCTTTGATTTTTGATCCTTATCAAACATTTCAAACTTTTGGGCCTCTAATAGAGCGTAAGACCCAACCCCCTTTGTACATAGAATAATATGGGCCTCAGTCATTGTATAAGTCCCGATACAATTTTCAAAATGACGGTGTGATCACTGTTTTTCCATGGGCCTCTCCTTGAGTTGTAAGCCCCATCACTTGTACAAAAGTAAACTTTTGGACCTCTAATAGAGTGTAAGACCCAACCTTCTTTTGTATATAAAATAATTTTGGGCCTCAGTCATTGTATAAGTCCCACTGTGTTTTAGAAAATCTCGGCGCGATCGCCATTTCAAAACAAAATTAATTGGGCCTACCCTTGTGTTGTAAGTCCCAATTCTTTTCTTTTTTCAAATTTTTGGGCCTCTCCTTGAGTTGTAAGACCCATCCCTTTGTACAGAAAATATCTTTGGGCCTCAGTCATTGTATAAGCCCCAGTACAGTTTACAAACAACGGTAAGATTATTGTTTTTCATCTGGGCCTCTCTTTGAGTATAAGCAATAACAATCTTTTCAAAAACAACTTCTTTTTGATTTAGGTTCAAATATACAGTTGTTATCAAAACTTTCTTTAAATTCTTAAACAACTAACAATACGGCTATGGAAGCTTACTCGACTGTAAGTTTTTATCAGCTTTCTTTTACTTACTTGCACATATACATGTATATATTTGTTTGAACAGCATGAAAGCTTGCTCACCTATAAGTTTTTATCAGCTTTCATTTACTTGCTTTCATATATATATATATATATATAAAACTGTATTGTGGGAAGCTGCTCACCTGTAAGTCTTTCCTTCATATCCTTTTAAATACTTGTCATATATCAACTGTATATATACTAGTATATCTATTTAGAGTTTTCCCCGACAACTAGGTCTAGAGCTGGGTAAAGCCAGTTGGTCACCTTTTAATACAGTCAAAACTAGATCCCCATAGGATTTCCAGATAAAGTCTTGCCTTCTCTTGGGCTTAAACAATATGGAACAAAGAGAAAGGCATTATTCCAGGTGAAACTTTTCTCAAGCTGTCACTATTAGAAATTGTCAAAGAAGTTCATTTCCCCAGAGAGGATTAATTCACGGTGAAACCTCTCTTGAATTTCTTCAAACCCTAGAACTGTTCATTAAAGAAAAGATTATTCTCGGTGAAACTTTTCTTGAACTCTTCTTAAGTTTGGACCCACATGCTTCCTAAAAGCATCCCCGCATCCTCTTGGGCGTTGTACAAGGACCCTCCGGCTTCTTAGAAGTTCTCATGCCTTCTCTTGGGCTTAATACAAGGACCCTGAAGACCTCCTAAAGGTATAAGACATAACTTAGTTATCCTTTGCTAGAGCAGTCTTTCTAGTGTCAAATCTCAGACCACTTTAGGGTTGATTCTCATCCCTTAAAACACATGCCTCCTCTTAGGCATCATACAAAGATAAACTCTTCCATACCAGTAGACTTGGACAGTCTACTCCCCTCTCAGAACTCAAAGACATTCTCAAGCACATTACAAACATAGGAGAAACCCTGGTCATTTTGGATCAATCTCCAGCAGAGTTAAAACCTATGGGTTCTAAAACCCAGTTTCTCTCCTAAAATTTCCCAGCCAGGGTCGGGTTATCATCAGTATAACACTATCCCAAATCAGAACCTCAAGGCATCTAATATCTCAACTCTTCTGTAAAACCTCAACAAGAGTTGATTCCCCATTTGGACCTGTCTCGGAATTTCAATAATCCCCAGCTGAGGCTAGCCTCCTCTTAGGCTTTGTATAATGATCCTTCCTTTCCTCAGTACAGTTAGCCTCCTCTTGGGCTTTGTACAAAGATTTTCTCCCGAGCGGAGCTAACCTTTTCAGACTCTCTTGTTAAGTAAATCACCTTTCAGCACTCTCTTGTTGAGTCAAACCTTTTTAGCCTCAATCTTGGGCTATGTACATGACATATAAAAACCCTGTCTTATTGAGTCAATCTTTTTTCAGCCTCCTCTTAGGCTTGGTATAAAGATTTCCCCTAGCAGAAGCTAGCCTCCTCTTAGGCTTTGTATATTGATTTCTCCAGCTTGTTCAGCCACAATCATGGGCTTTGTACAGGACAGGTAAAAACACTCTCTTGTTGAGTCAAACTCTTTCCAGCCTCAATCTTGGGCTTTGTACAAGACATCATATAAGTTTCCCTAAGTAGAGTCAATCTTTGTTTTCAGCCTCAATCTTGGGCTTTGTACAAGACAGATAATACTATCCGGTAGAGTCAAACTCATTTCAGCCTCAATCTTGGGCTTTGTACAAGACACCTAAAATATCCTCAGCCGAGTCAGTAAAGTCTCAGTTTAGCCTCAATCTTGGGCTTTGTACAAGACAGATAAGGATTTCTTTCCCACAGAGTCAATCTTCTTTTCAGCCTCAATCTTGGGCTTTATACAAGACACATACAAACCCTCCCCGGCAGAACCGAAATCCCTTTTATCCTCAATCTTGGGCTTTATACAAGACAGACATAATATTTTCCCCGGAAAAGTCAAACTTTAAGCCTCCTCTTAGGCTTTGTATAATGATAACCCCAAAAGAGTCAGTCTCTTTTAGCCTTAATCTTGGGCTTTGTACAAGACAGATAAAAACTCTCTTGTTGAGTCAGCCTATTCTAGCCTCCTCTTAGGATTTGTATAAGGACTTCCTCAGTGGAGTCAATCAACCTCTTATCTTCAACCTTGGGCTTTGATCAAGGCACACAAAAATCAACATCCCCTTAGAGGAAATCAAAATGCCTCTGTAGGAAGTCATTTCTCTGTTTATCACTTATCAAAATAGACATCCAAAAGGAACCCTAATCCCAGATAACTGCTGTAAGTGGTGCACCTGTTGATTCAAATATCCAAGTTGTTGTCCATCTTTTATCCTGGTAAATCCTCTCTTTCATCTAATTGCTGTAAGCGGCAAGCCTCTGGATTATTTACATCCACGCCACTGTCCCTCTTTTAGTATGAGAAATTCCTAAGGAAAATGACATTTCTCTACACTGATTTAAAGTTTTCCCCTTCAGGATAACACCCCTATAAAGGAAATTATGGCATTGCTGGATTCATATATCCCAATTAAAGTAATCCTCCTTTATTAGCATTCACCCAATAGTTGTGATAAATAGACAATATGTATCCCTTTTAGAGATGACAAATTCTCTCTCAGTCAAAACTTTTAGCTTCAATCTTGGGCTTTGAACAAGACACAAATAAACCTTTTATCTTCAATCTTGGGCTTTGAACAAGACACCAAAACATCTTTTCCTCCCTTAGAATAAGAGGAACTATGATTGCACTGATTTCCCTGTTTCATTTAAACGAGAATACATAGGCATAAGATTGCGAAATCTTAGCGAGCATACTAATAAAAAACTCTAGGTCCAGTACCTTCATATCAATCAAAACTTAGGTCTAGTACCTTACCAAAAAACATCTGAAAACCCGAACATCAACAAAAAACTCACTCACTTTCTCATATTTCCCAAGAAACTTTCCCAACCCATTAACGGAAAACACCATCAAGTACAAAGTAGAACCTAAAGCTAACAACCTGTGGATAACCAAATATAGGATGGGTAATTGACAACTCCCCATTGTATAACCTGACCCTGAACTCCCCGAATCTCTTTAAGCGTTTGTTCAGTTAAACATTCACGTGCAAGGTTAGTTTGAGATAGCTTCCCTTTCCCTTCCAGCTTCACGGGATAAATAAGAAATCAGAACGTAGCACCCCCTTCTCTTCATTGAGGAGAAAAACCAATTCTCTCCGATAAGGTGGTCGCATCACCGACAAAAATCGCACGCTACAGTAGTGTCTATCCCTGCCAAGGTCCTAACTGTGAACACTGTATGCCTATTATGTAAGGTAGTTGTTCAGGAGAGAGAATTTCTAGTTAATCCAATATGTTTACCCTTACAATCTCTCAAGATTATTCTCAGAATAGATTGGATGTCATTTCATTATGTTATGTTAGATTGTGCTCGAAAGTTGGTTTGCCTGAGCCAGGGGTTGTTAAATACCTATCAGCTAACCAACTCAAAGTTTCTCTAAAGAATTGAGCCTTTCACCTTTCAAAACTTGCTAGTACGGAGGTGTTTGCTGAATTCAAGATTGAAGACATGTTAGTTACTCAAGACTTTTAGGATGTGTTTCCCAATGAGATTCCCGGTTTACCATCTGTAAGAGACATTAAATTATTCATTGACTTACACCCGGGAACTGGACCCATTTCCATTGCACCATATCAAATGGACCCAAAAGAACTCCAAGAAATTAAGGAAAAATAGGAAGACTTACTAGAGAAAGGACTCATTAGGGAAAGTGTTTCCCCATGGGGAGCTCCAGTACTCTTGGTAAAGAAGAAGGATGGGCGTTCTCGACTATGTGCAGACTACAAGCAACTTAATAAGGCGACTATGAAGAATCGATATCCCTTACCTCGTATTGATGACTTGATAGATTTAACTTAAAGGAGAATCCGTATTTTCTAAGACTGATTTGAAGACCGACAATCATCAAATTCGGGTAAAAGAAGAAGACATACGAAAGACTGCATTCAGGACTCGTTATGAACATTATGAGTACCTAGTCATGCCGTTTAGAGTGACTAATGCGCCTGCTATTTTCGTGGATTACATGAATCGAATTTTCCACCCATTTTTGGATAAATTCGTCATTGTATTCATTGATGAAATTCTTGTTTACTCTCGAACTAAAATGGAACACGAAGAACATCTACGTTAAGTGCTACAAAGTTTGCGTGAAAAGAAGTTGTATGCTAATCCATCCAAATGTGAATTCTGGCTAGAAAGGGTAAATTTCTTGGGACATGTCATATCAAAGGAAGGCATTGTTGTTGATCTAGCAAAGATTTAAACCGTGCTCACATGGAATTAGCCTCAGACAATCACTGAAATAAAAAGTTTTGTAGGATTAGCTGGATACTATCGACGTTTCATTGAAGGATTTGCAAAGATAATAGCTCCATTGACTTGACTAACTAGAAAGGATCAACCTTTTGCTTGGCCTGAGAAATGTGAAACTAATTTTCAATTGTTGAAGAAATAACTTACGATGTCGCCTACATTGATTCTGCCACAACCTGAGGAGCCATATGAAGTTTATTGTGACGCATCTCATCAAGGCTTATGATGTGTGTTGATGCAACACTGCAAGGCGGTAACATATGCTTCCATATGATTGAAGACTCACGAAAGGAATTATACCACTCATGACTTGGAGCTTGCAATAGTAGTTTTCGGACTAAAGATTTGGCGCCATTATCTCTATGGATGTACGTTCACGGTATTCAGCGACCACAGGAGTTTGAAGTACTTGTTTGATAATAACGAATTAAACATGAGACAGAGGAGATGGATGGAAACCTTAAAGGACTATGATTTCATGTTACAATATCACCCCAGGAAAAGCAAACATTGTGGCAGATACGTTAAGTAGGAAGGGTGTCACTGCAACAACATTATTGATGGCCAAACAACAAGAGTTGTGGGAAACATTTAGAGGCATGCACCTAGATGTAAAGCTAGGACACATAACTCTATAGTGTAGAATAATCAGAATTAATAATGGAATTTTGGAAGACATTCGAAACTATCAAGAAAATCCACTCTTAGAAGAGAAAAGGGAATTGCTGGTACATGGAAAGGCACCTGGTTTTAAAGTAGGACCAGATAATATCTTAAGGTGCAACAAAAGAATTTGAGTACTCGATGTTGTAGAGATAAGGAAACTAATTTTAGAGGAGGCCCACAATAGAAAATTACGCATTCACCCTGGAGCAACAAAAATATATAAGGATTTAAGGCAAAACTATTGGTGGCCAAGTGTCATACCCCAAGATTTCCCATCATTGTGTAAATCATTACCACAATATGGATGTACCTTAATGCCTCATCAATCTCCTCAAGGAACATTGAGCATTCACTACAATCAAGAATTAGGGTTTTGAGCCCTCTCAGAGCACTTAGACAAAGGATCAATCAAGAATTGACATTTTCTTCAACTTCTCAAACCTCTCAAACACCCATAAAGGATCAAGAGGTCTTCCACATCAAGAACCAAGCACAAGGTTGCAACATTCCAAGTGGATCCAGCCTCAAGATCTCCAGTGTCACCAAATTAGGTTTTTGGTCGACCAAAGCCTCCAGATGGAAATTTTCATTTGGGCATGAGCCAATAATTCAAAAAATGATCCAAAATTCTCCAAGGGACCTCATGGATCCAATCATTAAGTCAAAATAGCCTCAAGGGAAGCATTCATCAAAAATCAGGAATTAGGGTTTCTTGACCTAATTCACCCCTAAGTTGACTTTTGAGACAAGACATGAACCAATACCTCAAGACATGATTTGAGGGCCTTAAATACACCACATTGATGCATTTACAACAATGGATTGATCCAAGAAGCTTGATTCACAAGTTTTAATTTCATCTGGACCACAATTAGGGTTTTGAAGAAAAAGTAAACTGTACCTTTGACTTTGGACCAAGACATGCTCCCAAACCTTGGGACATGATTAAAGACACCCTAAAACACCTATGGAATCCATCCATTAGATTTGAATAAGTCAAGAACTTGATTGCATAGAAGATCACACAGTTTGGATTTCATCTGACAAAAAGTCAAATGTGCCCAAAATCAAGTTTGGCTTTTTGAATTTTTTCACAAATGTGGCTCCCCTAAGTAAAAAACAATGTTAGTGAATGGTTTTGATCATCATCCATCAAGATAAATCAAGAAAAGTGAGTTTTCTTGCAAAAGGGGCAACCATAGGAAACTTAAATTTTTCTAAGTTATGGAACAAAATGGATTTGGTACCCACTTTGCAAGGTTATAACTCCTAAACCCTAAGGCCTTTTTCTTCCATTCAAAGATCAAATGAAAGTTTACATGACATACTTCAAAAGTGTCAACTACACGAGATTCCAAATCCTCATGGATTGTGATTTATGGAGTGATCAAAATCACAAAAACATGAAAATGACCACTTTTTCCAACACTTAGAAAGTTTTTTAGGCAGAATCTGTCTAGGTTTTTCACCAACTTTTGGACCATTTTTCATCATGATCCAAGCTAAACCAGGTCCATTGGTGGACATCAAAGTTAAATTATGTCATGAGAGTTTTCCAAAGAGTACAAGAACTCTTATTAATTCAACTTGATCAAGGAGTTATGAATCTCACAACATGCCTTGCTCAAACTGGTTTTCAAGGAAGATTTGGTGCATTTCTTGTGCCACACGATTTCCATTTCAAATTCTATCATCTTGCAAGCTTTTTCCTTTTCCAAGATCAGAGGGAATCTTGATGACTCACTTAATATTTTCAAGCTTGGACCATTGAGTCAAGGTTCCTATCATTTGGCATGTGATCATTCAAGTTTCAATTCCAAAAACTTTAACTTTGTCATTTGGCATTGATGTGGAACTTAGAGCTGTCATGAACCTGAACATATCAGTCCAATTGAGTCAAGGTTATTGCAAAAATCAGAAGACCTAGAGCTACCAAGACCAGCTCAAGTCAATGGCCAAGCGAAGACTTGGTACCTTGGCATTTAAGAAAGTGATACATGGGCATATCCATTGGATGATAGAGTGAACCAGTTGCCATTCACTATTTCTTCAAAAATAAAACTCCTCTACTATAAATAGAGGTTATTTCTAATATTTCAAACCACACCAAAACAATACCAAAGCCTTGTTTTCTCACTCTCTCTCTCTTACTTCAATTTCAAGTCACATTGGAGCAATTTGGAAATTCTTGAAACCAGAGCAAAAACCACTCAAATAACCATCCAAACACATCATAAATCATCCATTGGTGGTGTTCAAACCTTCATCCTCATTATACAACATCAAAATAAGAAAGTAAACCTCTCAAACCTCAAATTTTGACTTTTTTGCATTTTTCAAGTCATGTCTTGATCCAATCACTTTCAAGACCAGCTAACCCTTCAAATACTCTCTAAATATCATCCTCAAATTGTCCCAACAGGTTTCCCTCAACTGTAACACCATTTGAGTGAGTTACCATTTTGGTCACTTTTGCCACTTTTGCAAAAAAGAGCCCATTCTTGTTCCTGAGGTTTCCAACTGGTCTGATCATCATAAAAGCAGCTAAGGGATCAATCAAGAGTGTCTAAAGCATTGGATTACTTCTGGCACAAGCATCTTGACAGTTAGCACAAGGAACTTCAACAGGTAAGTGCCTAACAACTTGAACTCTTTAAAATATGCATTGTTTTGATGTCCATTGATCATGAACATGTCATATATATCATATGTGTTGTGTTTGAACCAACTTACCATGCTATTGTTGCTTGTATGATGAGATAGCATAGAACTTGCAAATCTTGGCCTATTTTGAAACCACTATAGGGTTTTAAAATAGAAGCATCTTTAGAAAATTATAAGACCACCATTGGATTCCTAATGAAATTCTAGGTAGGATCCATCTAAATTTTGTCCAGTTTCATGGAGAAATGAGGGAGATATGATCCTTCTTGCAAATCACTCAAAACATAGTTTTTGCCTTGGCCTGACCTGAAATTTAGGCCACCCATATATATTTATGGGGTGGTTGTGATACACGGATGTATCAGCACCCCAGTGGTAGCGCGCATGTGTGTTTGGTTGGAGGGCGTGGGTTCAACACCCACCCAGACCATTTTTATTTCCCTCTCATTTTGCCATTTTTTTTCTTATTTTTCATGATTTTCTTAATTAATCTCAAAATTAATTTCTCTCTGAATTTTAATTATTTTTTATTGGTTCTTTTTTTTTTTAAATTCACAAAAATGTTGAAATATTTTATTCCACAAAAAATTTGAATTTATATTATTTATTTAATATAGTTTGAATTTTTGTAATTAATTTCATTTTATTTGTTTTCAAACATTTAAAAAATGAAATTTCCACTGTGATCTTTCAAAATCAATTGAATTGCAAGCCTTCATGTGATTAAACATGATTTTCCAAAATATTTTTCAAAGCTTACCACTTGTTTTTAAATATATTTGATATTTGATATTTAATTTCCTTTGAAAATAATATTATATTAGTTAAAATTAGGGTTTCCCTCAATTTTAATTCTTCAAACTTTACTTGAAACACTTTTGGGCCTCTTGGTAGAGTGTAAGTCCAACCCCTTTGTAAATATTTGATTTGGGTCTCAGTCATTGTATAAGTCCCGATACGATTTTAAAAATCTCGGCGCGATCGCCATTTTCAAAACAATTTTCATCTGGGCCTCCCCTTGAGTTGTAAGTCCCATTTTTCTTCTTTTTAACACACTTTTGGGCCTCTAATAGAGTGTAAGATCCAACCCCTTTGTACATAAATAATTTGGGCCTCAGTCATTGTATAAGTCCTTGTACAATTTTCAAAATAACGGTGCGATCGTTGTTTTTCATCTGGGTCTTCCCTTGTGTTGTAAGCCCCATCTTTCTTCTTCTCAATCACTTTTGGGCCTCTAATAGAGTGTAAGACCCTCCTTCTTATAAATACAATAATGTGGGCCTCAGTCTTTGTATAAGTCCTTCTATGGTTTTCAAAATGACGACGCGATCGTCGCCTTTTTTGAAAGAATTCTTCTGGGTCTCTCCTTGAGTATAAGCCCCAAACTTCTTTTTAAAACAACTTTCTTTTTTATTTAGATTCAAACTCTAAGTTTTATAAAAACTTTCTTCAATTTCTTGAATAACTAACCATACAGCTGTAGTTGCTATGCTTGGGCTTGCTCAACTATAAGTTCCACTATCTTTTCAACACATACTTGTTTATATATTTCATCTATATATATATATATATATATATATATATATATATATATATATATATATATGCTTAGAGTTTTCCCCAGCCATTAGGTCTACGTCTAGACCAAACCAGTGGTTACTCTTTTAATACAGTCAAAACTACTTCCTCATAGGAAATTCCAGATACAGTCTTGCCTCCTCTTGGGCTTATACAAAATGGAGCAGAGAAATGCATTATTCCCGGTGAAAATTTTTTCCAGACTGTCACAACTTAGAAATGTGTGTACAAGAATTTCATTTCCCTAGAGAGGATTAATTTCCGGTGAAACCTCTTTTGAATTTCTTCAAACCCTATAACTATTCACTAAAGAAAGGATTATTCCCGGTGAAACCTTTCTTGAACTTTTCTCAGGTTTGGACCCACAGGCTTCCTAAAAGCATCCCCAGCTTCCTCTTGGGCTTTGTACAAGGACCCTCAGGCTTCTTAGAAGTTCTCAGCCTCCTCTTGGGCTTAGTACAAGGACCTGAAGACCTCCTACAGGTATAAGACAGAACTTAGTCATCTGTACTAGTTTAATCCTCTAAAGAGTCAGAATTTCAGAACATCCATTCTAGGGTTGATTCTTATCCCTTAAAACATCAGCCTCCTCTTGGGCATCATACAAAGACCATCCTCCAATTAAGAGTCAATCTCTTCTTACCAGTAGACTTGGAAAGTCTCATCTCTTCTTGAATCTCAAAGAAACCCTCCAGATTCCTAAAAGCACAGCAAAAACCCTGATCATTTCATCAATCTCCAGCAGAGATTGAAGCCTCCATAGGTTTTCATACTTAAAGTTTAAACCTTTACTGTAAATATAACCTTAATAGAATAAGAACCTCTGGGCATCTGATATTTTAAACTCTTCTTCAATCCTCAGCAAGAGTTGATTCCCCAATCTAGATCTCAATAATCCTCAGCAGAAGCCAACCTCCTCTTAGGCTTCATATAAGAAATTCCCCAACCTTCCTCCTCTTAGGCTTTGTATAATGATTTTTCCTCAGCAAAGTTAGCCTTAATCTTGGGCTTTGTACAAGACCGATCATATTATCCATCTGAGTCAATTCTTTTAGCCTCAATCTTGGGCTTTGTACAAGACAGATAAAACCTCTCCCTAGTGGAGTTAATTCTTTTAGCCTCAATCTTGGGCTTTGTACAAGACAGACAAAACTTTCCACGAAAAAGTCAATTCTTTTCAGCCTCGATCTTGGGCTTTGTACAAGATAGATATAAAACTCCCCTAGTAGAGTCAAATTTTTAGCTTCAACCTTGGGCTTTGATCAAGGCACACAAAAATCCCCTCAGAGGAAATCAAGAGTTCTCTTTGTAGGAAGGCATTTCTTTGTACATCATACATCAAAATAGACAATCAAACAAACCTAATCTCAGATAACTGATGTAAGTGGCACACTTGTTGATTCAAAAAAATCCAAGTTGTGGTCCCACTTTTATCCTGGTAAACTTCCCCTTTCATCTAATTGCTGTAAGTGGCAAGCCTCTGGATTATTTAAATCCAAGCCAATGTCACTCTCTTAGCATGGAAGACTCCTAAGGAAAAATGGCATTGCTCTACACTGAGTTAAAGTTTATTCCTTCAGGACATCACCCTTATAAAGGAAATTATGGCATTGCTAGATTCTGTATACTCCAGTTAAAGTAATTCCCCTTTATAATAAATTACCCAACAACTGCGATGAACATGTGAGATATCTCCCTTTAGAGATGACAAATTCTCTCTCAGTCAAACCTTTTAGCTTCAATCTTGGGCTTTGAACAAGACACAAATACTCATCTAGCTTTAATCTTGGGCTTTGAACAAGACACCAAACATATTTCCTCCCATAGAGTATGAGGAACTACGATTGCTCTGACTTCCCTGTTATCTTAACGGGAATACGTAGGCATAAGATTGTGAAATCTTAGCGAGCAAGCAAACCAAAAACTTTAGGTCCAGTACCTTCACAAAAACAACGAAAAACCCAAAAACAACAAAAAACTCTCTCAACATTCCCAAAAAAGAAATTTTCCCAACCCATAACAGATAAACACCAGAAAGTATTTAAACATGCCAAAGAAATTCTATGAATAACCATATATACACTGGGTAATTAACAACTCCCCTTTGTATAACCTGACCCCGGACCCCCAATCTCTTAGCATTTGTTAAAGAAAACATTTGCGTGCAAGGTTAGTTTTAGATAGCTTTCCTTTCCTTTCTAGCTTCATAGGATAAATAAGAAATCAGAAAGTAGCACCCAATTCCAACCATTACGGTAAGGTGGTCGCGTCACCGACGAAAATCACACGCTACACCAAGAATGAAGAAGTTGGTGGCAGATTATGTATCATCGTGTTTGACTTGCCAAAAAGAAAAGATAGAACACCAAAGGCCAGCAGGAATGTTGCAAACCTTAGATGTTCCCGAATGGAAGTGTGATACCATTTCAATGGATTTTATCACTGGATTAGATAAATATCGAAGGATGCATGACTCAATTTTGGTAATTGTCAATCGTCTGACCAAGTCTTCTCATTTCTTACCTTTGAAAACAACCTATAATGTAGCCAAGTTAACAGAAATTTATATTTCTGAGATTGTTAGACTACATGGGGTACATTCTAGCATCGTGTCTGATCAAGACCCAAAGTTCACATCACATTTTTGGGGTTCGTTACACGAAGCACTTGGGGCAAAACTAAGACTAAGTTCGACATATCATCCACAAACAGATGGACAGACAAAACGAACAAATCATTCGTTGGAGGATTTACTTCGGGCATGTGTACTGGATGATAGAGGAAGTTAGGATGATATACTACCTCTAATCAAATTCACCTACAACAACAGTTTTCATACTAGTATCAGAATGGCTCCATTTGAAGCTCTATATGGATGAAAATGACAGACATCGTTATGTTGGTATCAAGATGCTGAAAGTATGATTGTAGGTCCAGAAATGGTTCAACACACTACAGAAAAGGTTAAAAGCATTTGGGAAAAGATGAAGGCTTCACAAGATCGCCAAAAAAGCTACGTTGACAAAAAAACATAGACCATTGGATTTTGAAGAATGAGACCATGTGTTTCTCCGTGTCACACCCACCATAGGGGTGGGGGAGAGCAATCAAGACGCAGAAGTTAACTCCAAAGTTTATTGGACCCTATCAAATAACTTCAAAAATTGGACCAATGGCCTTTTGAATTACATTACCTCTCTTTCTATCTCAGATACATGATGTGTTCCATGTCTCACAACTACGAAAATACATTCCAGACCCTTCCCATGTAATCAAACCAGACACCATTCAACTTAAGGACAACTTATCACTTGAAGTAATACCCGTTAGGATCGAGGATAAAAAGATGAAACTGTTGAGAATTAAAGAAATTCCATTGGTACAAATAGTTTGGAACCAAGCCACTGGTGATGCAACTTGGGAACTTGAGAGTGCAATCTAAGAGAAATACCCGAATTTGTTTATAGACACGTAGTTTCGAGGACGAAACTCTTTTAGCGGGGGATGTATTGTAAGACCCGTAATTTTAAAATAAATGAATTTTTCAATATTATAGTATATTCGCACATCGATAATATATTATGATCGGATTTAAATTTAAATAATTTTTATATAAGTAAATTCGAGTTTTGCTAAAAATATTTTAGAATTTTTATTTTATTAGTTGTTCACGATTGAAATTTTCTAAAAATCTTGATTTCAGTCTCTTTAGCGTTCGACAAATTAGCCGCCTTAATTTTTGAAACAACTCATTTCTGTAACAAAACTATAAGGATAGAATAACAAAATTATTTAGGATAGAATTATAAAATAAAAATATTTTCTCCATTTGAACTAATTTCCGGTCTCTCTAATAAACGATAGTTTTATCCGCTTAAAATTTTATAATAGCCTATGTTCATAACGAAATTTTATCGATGAAATTACAATATAATTCGATAGAGTAATAAGAAGATAATAATAATAATAATAAATTTCTTTTTTCTCGATCGGTTTTTTTTATTACAATATAGAATAACTAGAAAAAAAGTTTTATTATCAGCAAAAATTATTTCAGACATTTTTATCAGTGTCATATAACTAGGGCTGTAAATGGGCCTCTAAAACCGAGAACCGGTCCGGTAGAGCCGCCCAATTGGACCGGCCAAAATGGCCTTTGGTATGATAATGGATATGTTTTGCATCCGTATCCAGCAGGAATATGCATATCCATATATCCAATAAGTAACCGGTTAGTATGCATATTAATTCTAAATTTTTCTTTTGTCCTCATTTTTTCCTCTCTCTTTTTCTAGACACGCTCTCAGTCTCTCTCTCTCGTCTCTCTCACCTCACATGATATCAATATATTATTCCTCTTCCGTTCGTCTCTCTCTCCTAGGGCTTCAATTCTGATCATCATTCATTCATCAGTATTGAGTATACTTTGTTTTAGTGGCAAAGTGTGAACTGTAATTGTGAACCGTGGAAAACTTCAATACAACTGTTTCGCTTGTGTAATGTATCCAAAATCTAAACACTTTTTTTCTGTTATGTTGTTCTGTACATGGTTTGCATGTTTGAGGTATCAACTAGTTCTATAACTTGTCTAAATTTTGACCTAAAGACCAACAATGTTTTGATTGCGGAATCGTTCTTGAGTTCTTGACCTAAAATGTGTAGATTTAAAACATAATTTTGACCTAGGGTTTTGATTTGAGGGTTTCTTTTGTAAATTTTGTTGCTGAGCTGAGGTTGTATTTTCGGCCTAGGGTTTTGATTTGAAGTTATATCTTGTAAATTTGGTTGCTGAGGTTCTATTTTGGCATAATAATAAATTGTGTTGCCGAGGTTGTATTAAGTTGCTCGATCTTGTTTTTGTTTCGTATTCTATTATTGTTTGATTGATATATATTTTTGTGTCATGTCTTTTCAAGATTCTTCATTGACTCCAACCATGGATGATCTGATTGATATCAACATGTTGCTTGATGGGGAAGAGGAGACAATGGATGGAGGAAATATAGAGATTGGTGAGATGATTGACTTCGGAGTTCCAGTTTCAATTCCAACTGATGTAACCACTCAAAATACATCTACTACACAAAATACTGCTACATCTCAAAATACAACTACTACTGATGAGCCAACCTCTCCAGTTGACCCAGCTCAGAGTTCACAGAGCCAGATTAATGCCTTTGGTAAAGCTCCTCGTCCCAAGAAATATGTTGTTCATACTGAGATGGTACTTATTGAGATGCCTGATGGTGCTAAGAAATGAAAATGCAAATGGTGTGGTAAGCTTCATACTTATGATGTGAAATTGAAAAGTACTTCTAATGGTAAAAAAAACATTTAGAAAATTGCATTCAAAGAAAGCTGAGGTTGAGAGGTAATACGGACAAAGAAGTTGCACAGTCTAGGTTAAATGTAGGTGCTGATAGTACTTCTAGTTTGACAACTTTGACATATAACCATGTTAGGGTTAAAGAAGTTGCAGCTCATATGTTTCTAGGTCATGAATTTCCTTTTTCTGTTATGGAAGGTGTTATTTTTAATGAATTTCTTAAAGAAATTTATCCATGGTACAAAAAGATTAGTAGACAACAGGTTAAGTTGGATTGTGAGACATTTTATGAGGCTGAGAGAGTTAAGATGAAAAGGTCTATGTCTATGATTAACAAGATCAATCTTACAACTGACCTGTGGTGGTCTGGTGAACAGAAAATTGGTTATATAACTGTGACTGGCCATTTCATTGATTCAAAATGGCAGCTTCACAAAAGAGTTTTTATCTTTTAAGAATGTGCCACCACCACATAATTCTGGTGAAGTTTTGTGTAGGGAGTTGATTAAGGTGATGGATAATTGGGGCATAAGGGATAAGGTTGTTTCTATTGAAGTTGACAATTCTAGTTCCAATGATAACTGCATTTCTAGATTGAAGAGAGATTATTCTGGTAGGAGAAATCTACCATTGGATGGTAAACTGTTTCATGTTAGATGTTGTGCACACATCTTAAATTTGTTGGTTCAGGATGGTCTTGATATGATTAAGGTGATTGTTGATAAGATTAGGAATGGTGTCAAATATTTCCTGAATTCTGAAACTAGGTGCAAAGCATTCAAGAAATTTGTTGATGAGTTGCAACTTGAAGGCAGGATGCAAGTGTTGGATACTAAGACAAGATGGAACTCAACTTGGTTGATGTTGTCCACTGCTTGCCATTACAGAGAAGTATGGCCTAGATATGCTGAAGAAAATGTTTCTCAGCTTTTTTCCTGATGCAAATGATTGGGAAGATGTTCATGATATTTTCAAATTTTTGGAGGTTTTTACTGATGTGACATCAATTATTAGTGGCACATCTTACCCTACTGCTAATTTGTTTTTGGCTGAGCTTTATAGGGTGAAGGTTTTACTTGATAAAACCTCAAACATCTCAAATAATCCTTAGTTGCAGGGCCTTGCTAATGAAATGAAGTTGAAGTATGACAAGTATTGGTCAGAGTCTAATACATTGATTTCTATTGGTGCAGTTCTTGATCCAAGGTATGTACATCTTCCAAGTTGATAGCTAAATAAGTTGCCATTGTTTATACTTTAGGTAGCT
This sequence comes from Lathyrus tuberosus, assembly GCA_022829125.1. Classification (NCBI taxonomy): domain Eukaryota; kingdom Viridiplantae; phylum Streptophyta; class Magnoliopsida; order Fabales; family Fabaceae; genus Lathyrus; species Lathyrus tuberosus. Next base: position 19,672,337 of record JALAZF010000003.1, read on the forward strand.
ACTATTCTGCTTGGTGTTGCCTTGTGATTAATTTATGTTGCCTTGTGATTAATTGATGTTGCCTTGTGATTAATTGATTGTGCAAATGTTTCCAATGATGCAATCTGTTGGATCGGTTTGATATGATATGAATCTGTTGGATCAACTAATAATATTTAAATTATGATGAATTTGAGGCTTGTATCTGTCTGGTTTATATTTTCTGCATTCTGTTGCCTCAATTGATAATATTTAGCCTATGATGAATTTGAGGCTTGTATTGTATCTGGTTTATATTTTCTGGATTTTGTTGCCTCAATTGATAATATTTAGCCTATGATGAATTTGAGGCATGTATCTGTCTGGTTTATATTTTCTGCATTATGTTGCCTCAATTGATAATATTTAGCCTATGATGAATTTGAGGCTTGTATTGTATCTGGTTTATATTTTCTGCATTCTGTTGCCTCAATTGATAATATTTAGCCTATGATGAATTTGAGGCTTGTATCTGTCTGGTTTATATTTTCTACATTTTGTTGCCTCAATTGATAATATTTAGCCTATGATGAATTTGAGGCTTGTATCTGTCTAGTTTAGATTTTCTGCATTCTGTTGCCTCAATTGATAATATTTAGCCTATGATGAATTTGAGGCTTGTATTGTATCTGGTTTATATTGTCTGCATTATGTTGCCTCAATTGATAATATTTAGCCTATGATGAATTTGACGCTTGTATTGTATCTGGTTTATATTGTCTACATTATGTTGCCTCAATTGATAATATTTAGCCTATGATATGAATCATTATTATAGTTCTGTCTGAGGCCAATTATGTTACCTCTTTGTGTGACATTAGTTGTCTCTGAGTCCAATTTTGTTACCTCATATTGACATTAGCTGCCTATGATGAAATCAGATTCTGAGGCTAAAAATACCTTGAAAATTCTTTAGTTGGTTGACAACTCTTCTTGTTCAAATAGGTATAAAATGATCTTCATCAAATGGGTATATCCCTTCTTGTATCCAAATGCTACTCAAGCCACTGCCTATGAACAAGAGTTGGCAACCAACTTAAAAACTCTATTCCAATTGTATCAAGATACCTATGGAGTTAATGATGCCCCTGTATCTGAAACTCCTAAAATAGGACCTAGTTCTGGGTTGGGAAGGAGGAGTTTTGAGATGTTTTTAGAAACTGTTGTTGGTAGTTCTAATTCAAAATCTGATCTTGAATTGTATCTTGAGGAGTCTCCCTCGAAGGTTCCCCCAAACACTAAGTTTGATGTTTTAACTTGGTGGATGGGGAATGAAGCCAAGTATCCTGTTCTTAGTAAATTAGCAAAGGATATCCTAACTGTTTCAGTTACAACTGTTGCTTCAGAAGCAACTGTTAGTGCTGGTAAAAGGGTTATTGATCCGAAACGATCTTCTATGAAAACTAAGACAGTTGAAATGGTACTTTGTGGGGGTGATTGGGTGAAGGAGAAATATGATATTAAAAGGGCTGCACTGCAAGTATTGTAAGTATCTCTTGGTTTATGGTCTATTTATATTGATTATTACATTTATGTTGCCTTGTTTAACTTATATTTTTAATTTTGTAGCTTGAAGAACCTCAAGATGAACCTCTAACATATGATTTTGGTCAGGAATAAGATCCGGGTGTCGCTTCTTTGTGATGTTGTTTTGTTGTTTTGTAATTATAACTTCAATGCCAATGATGAAATTGTTCTGAGGCATCATTCACAAATGTAATTCTACATTTGTTGTATGGTTTTGGACAAGCATTTTGTAATCTTGTAAAAGTTATATGGTTTTGGACAAGTATTTAAAGTTTTAACGTATAATTTTAAAAACATAATTGAAGTTTTGAATTCCTAGTTAAATGATAATTAAATTTTATTGTGATTTTTTAGCAAAAAAAAATAAAAATTAATTTATGCCTTTTTATCGGATGGGCCGGGTACCCGAACCGAAACAACCGGATCGATTTCGGATATCATTTTCAAATAACCAGTTATTCGGTCCGTTTTCGGTTTACCCGAAAATGACGGACCAGTAACAGTTTTAATATTTTATCCATTACTGTTGGGTCCGGTCCGGTTTTACCTGATAGAGGTATCGGTCCAAATTCCAGTACTTTAGCTACCCGGTCCGGACCGGATCGAAAACAGCCCTACTTATAACACTGAAAATTGCACTAATGCAGAAAGAAAATAGAACCATCCTTAAAAAATATATGTGGGAAGATATTATGCAGATTTAATTAACAAAAAATGATGGGTAATTATTGAAACAGCTCGGCAGTGGTTAAAATATTACCCAGAGTGTAACGTATAGTATTTAAAGATAGGTACACTCCATTTCATGCATGCTACATACATAGTCTCTCCAACTAAATTTTCAGGTAAAATCTATTTTCAAAGTTATTCTTCATACAATATCTTGGTGTCTCATCTTATTGTAATTAAGGTCTAGATATTCTTAATAAAATTATACAATATCTCAATACTTTATTTTGAATTTTAGATAATGTGGAATAATTAGAATATTATATTATGAATTTTTATATTATATTACGTTGATGTGAAATAAATTAAAGTGGTAGTTTTTTATATTATATTACGTTGATGTGAAAAAAATTAAAGTGGTAGTCTTCTTTAAAAATTGAAGAAGTTGTGATTCTTGAAAGTTGAGAAAAAGTTATTTGAAAATAGGCAAATTTTCACTAAGTCCACAAATGACCTATAATGTCTTCAAACTTTTGATGATCCTCCAAGCATAATTGGCTCTTGTCATGTAAAGAGAAGTTGAAGAGGATGATGAGAAGAGTCATATGCAATATGAAGCATTCAAAAATATTGAGAATTGAAGGAGTTGTGATCTTTGGAACTTTGAATTGAAGTGTTGACTTTTTAGGTCAAACTTCCTTGAATCAACTTGTACACTTGAACTTATCTTGCACTTCAAATCACATGGATCATCATATGAGCCCAAAATAATCTGTCTTTGAATGTCCCTTGATTAAATTGACCAAAGCTTGAGGTAACTTGTTGATGAAGGCATGAAAATAAACACATGAACCTTTGACTTTTCTTGAGAGACAAGCTACTAAACCTTGAGATATCTTTGATCAAAATAAGATTGAATGATTTTTGAAGCCTTGTACTTTGATAATAAAAGCCATGGTTTGATTAAATAACCCTTTAGAATTCATGGTTGACCATAATTTAACTTTGAGGGAGCAAAACCCTAGTTGATGAATCATGTTTGGTGTTCTTGACATAACATCCTACATTGCAAAGAAAAAAAAGGATACAAGACATATTTTTGGTATTTTGATTAGTAGTTAGTGAAACATAAAGCATATAGTCATAAAGGTAAAAGATACACAAAGAGGTGCTTGGTGATCTCAAAAGCAAACCCAAAGGATGAGAGGGTAAGAAAGCAACCAAGCTTGTGATCTTGTTTGTATGCAAAAATGCAAAAAGAGGGTGGGATCTTAGGGTTAAAAATTAGGGTATAACAGCTGCCCATATTTAAGTTTCTTTAATTCAGAGATATGAAGATTGAAATCTTCGTCTCGACGGGATTGGATATGCTTAAACACAACAATAAACCCAATTTTCGGCCCTAAGATACCACAAAATGCACATGATATGATATGAAAATGAATGCAAAGGATTCTGTGGGGAAGAAGGATGCCACAGAATACAAATAAATTGTTGAAGAGAAAAAGAAGGGAAAAGGGACTCCGCAGGGGAAAAACAAAATAGTAAGATTCCACTAAGGGAAACTTACCAATGCAAGCAACAAAAAATACCAACGGTGGAAGACCCGCTATTGCTAAACAAAGCAAGACTTCACCGGGACAAAGGAAACAACAAAGGGGATATTCAATTCCACTAAGGGAAGGAAATCCAACTCAACTGGGGAAGAGATTACCTACTACCAGACATATAGTAGCTTAAACAAAGGTAACTGTTCCAGGAGTAAAAAGATTACCAACTACCAGTTACTGGGTAGGGTAAGCAAAGAGGTATATTCCCTAATACCAAACGAGTGATAACTTAAAAGAACGTAATAAACTCAGGAGGAAACAATATCAACTACCAGTTCATGGGAAGGAAGAGACTATTACCTACTATCAAACAACAAGGCAATAGACTCGGAATAAAAGATCGCCAACTACATGTTACTGGATAGGGGAAGCAAAGAGATATATTACCTAGTACCAGTTACTGGGTAGCTTAAAAAAAGGTAAAAAACTCGGGAAAAAGATAATCAACTATCTGTTACTAGTTAGGAAGAGGAATATTACCAACTACTCGTTACTGAGTAGCTTAACAAAGGTAATAAACCTGATGGAAAAGATTACCAACTACCGGTTACTGGATATCTTAACAAAGGTAATCAACCCAAAAGTAAGAGAGACATTACCTACTACCAAACATATGATAGCTTTAACAAGTTAATAGACTCAGGAAAAATATATCAACTACCTATTACTGGGTAGGAAAAGAGAAATATTATAAACTACCAGTTATTGGGCAGCTTAACAAAGATATATATTACCTACTATCGGTTATTGGGTAGCTTAAAAGAAGGTAATAAACTCAGGAGACCAAAGTTCGATCCAGGAACAAACTGGAGAGAAACGGTCAAATAAGACTCGACCCAATAAGTAAATATCTCAATTGGGGATTGATTCCATCTAGATAATAAACTGGAAAGGAAAGCTAAAATAAACATCTTCCCCGAGGAATAAACTCAGTGGGGGATTAGAAAGGATAAACACTTTCCACTTAAAGGTGACACTCTATTAGAGGGAACATACACGCTACTGCGGGGAAAATAAAACCCGGGAGCGGGGAAGCACCGAGAAAATGCAAGATGCTCAATGCAATAAAAAATGTTATGCACAAAAACAGGATGTACATTCAATGAATATGAGTATGACTATGCTGACAAAACCAACAAAGGAAAAATGGGGACGACCAATCACCATAGTACAACCGGATACTCCGCTAATCTCAATAAGATGGAGATATCAATAAAGATACCTTCATAGATTCAACTGAAGAAATCCTGCAGGGGATAACCAAAAGCCATAAAAGGAAAATAAATCCTACTACACAGCTTAAAATTTCTCTAGGAAAATGAAAGATACTGCTTGGGGACATAAACCCAAATATCAATCTTTTAACGTTAATAATCCACGAAGGGGATAACAACATGAACTCCACTTCAAGGGCATAAAAGATCCGCTGAGGAAACATATCAGCACCAACTCTTCCAAACTCTTCTTCGGGATTATAAAATCCAAATGAACTTTGCCGCATAAGGATAAAAACCTGCTGGGAAAACATGCATAGCCAAAACACTTACGGGGATGAGAAAAACATCCACTGGGGAATCACCAAACTGATAGATTTAAAGAAACGTCTCTAGGGGTTAAACACCTTCGAGGATAAACATCCTGAACTTGTTGGGGATGTACAAGAAGTTAACATCACAACAAGAGGTCAAACTATGGGGGATTTTAAATCAATACCTAACACAAAGTGAGAGAAAACCCAACATTTGACTGCTATCTCAACATTTCTTATAAGGAAACCTACATTGATAAATTATTTTTGAGATTTCTTCCTTTCATTTGACGTATCTCCCTCTTTGAGAGTTAAATTTGGTTTAATAGTTGTAGTTTTTCAATCAACACTTCCTTCTTTACTATTCTAATGAACTAGTAGAGAATGAAGTGTTCGTTGAAGAGTCACAAGCATTTAACCTAATTATAAAACTCAAAAAGAGAGATACGACGAATGAACACTACTACGAAAATCAACTATCACAACGGTTGAAAAATGGATACCACCATGTTGCTCCAACCGTTGTGAGGTAAGGTGTGATTGTATGTATGATGCTTTCCACCACGAACATGCGACTGTGATATTACCAATGTAGTGTGCTACCTACTACAACAGTTACTTTAAACAACATTTGTGATATCCTTTAATGAAACATATTTAACAACGGTTATGCAAAACAACCATTGTGATATTTAGACCCGAGTTTCTTATAAATTTTGTGGAATGCTTATTTCGCCAATGTTCACTAAATATATAACATTTCAATCTGCACTAGAATACTATAATATGACAAATTAAGTTATATTAGAAGTACAAGTTCATGTTCAATGCTAGACAAGAGTTCTTCAACACCTTATTTATATTTTGTTATTTGACTATAAGAACTTGGTTTATTAATCCTAGTTTTTCAACATCCCCTGCCTTCACCTCTAGTTATTTTTGTAAAATATTATTTACTTTGCAAACAATATTAGAGTTGAAGAGAGGGGTGGTTGAAGACCTACAATTATTAAACCAAGTTCTAATTGCCAAAGAACAACATGCAGTTAACGATGTGAAGAATTCTTGTCAATATTTGAAAGTGTAATTGTTTTCTAATACAACTTTATCTATCATATCATAATTTGCTAATGCAGTTTGGAAAGTTATATATTCAGTAAGGGATTGAAAAAAAATACTCAAATCACATAATATATAATAAACTCATCTTTTAAAAAACATTAACAACAACATTCATCAACAACAAATACAACAAACATCTTGGATCATGGGTGTTTTAGAAACCATTCATGGCCAACTTTCCTATTTGCAAAAGGGGCCATATTGGAGGTGAAATTATACAAAGATCATTACATAGCTGGTGAATGTCTGCTGGAGACTCATTCCTTCATCATTAGGAGTCAACAGCACAAGCCTTGTTCCTTCGACTCTTCTATCTTTCACAGAAACTTCGTTGATAGGGTTTCGACCAGGAAGTGACGCTTCGAAGGTGGGTTTCAACCATAGTTATAGCAGCCAGAAAGGTCATGAGAGGAGCAAGCTTCCTTTCGTCTTGATTGTCTTCAGCGCCGTGACGCCTTCGCCAGGGGATTCATACAGGTTGGCCAGAATAATTTCGCTGAGACATAGGTCATGTCTAGCATGCAATTGGTTCGCCATGGTTATGTATCTCTTCGCCACTGGAAGAAACCTTAAACAAAAGACACAGTGCGAGAGCCAGAGAGTCAAGAAGGCAACATGTTCTGGGTCGGAAACCTCTGTGGTTTCTTTGTCATGGTAATAGGATATATAAGTGGTGAAGGCTGCTTTGCTGGTGTCGAAGCCTATTGCATCATCAGCTAAGAGATTGGGGTCATAATCTACTGCAATGGGTTTTAAGCCAGTAATGGCAGCTATGCCGAATAGGGTTGGCGTAACCATCCCACAAGGGAGATGAAAGTTGTTGTAAGTGCTGTCCCAGAAGTAAAGGGAAGCAAGGAGCATCGAAAGACAATAACTTGGTCCTACTTTCGACAATTGGATAAGGTCGTAAATACCCACTTTCTTCCAAACTTGGGACTTGGCTTTTTCTATCTTTCCCAGCCAAGCCAAGTAGTCAGAAGGGTCTTTCGACAGAGGGCATGATCTAAAAAACCTAAAATTATTGTTCATGTACTCTAAGTTAATGGTGTCCCTAGAGGCTACGATCGAAGACGGACCTTGGCCATCTACCTTAGATTTTTCATCAATCATAACTTCCTTCTCAGTCCTAGGTCTTACACCGTTTGCTATAGGTTTGTAACGGTGATAAGCTGGAAAAAACTCCCTAATTTTAACGGGATCAGTATTTAGATCAGGTAAAGGGCCTAGCATGCATGGGTCTTACCGGATATAAGAATAGGGATAAGTACCTGAGATTGATAAATCACGCGTTTCTCTTCCTCGTTTGGAGGTTCTGGGATGTACTGCTGGTTTCCCACCACATTTGGACCTAACATCTTGTGAAATGGGGTGAGTTCCTTGGACTTTTGGGAGCCTTTCGCTTTCTTACTGGTTTCCTTGGAAGTTGATGAAGTAGAAGCCATTGTTGCAATAAATGTGGAGAAAAAATGGGAGGAAGATGAAGTTTAAAGATGATACCTGTCAAGAAAATCAGAAAGTGAAAAGGAAAAGTAAAAATGGTAACTTTCTCACTCTTTTATAAGTGAATATAGGTGAAACGGTTACTATGCACGACTGCTTTACCTCATTTATGGTGACAAGATCGTGGGACACGTGTTGCTTAGAGATGGCATGATAAGACGGTGGCAGTTAAAGTTTCTGACCCACGATCTCCTCGAGGCTAGAAACGTGATGATTGAAAGATTTAGGCGTGAGAGTGAAGAGACGTTTCAAAAAAGGTGTCATAATGACCCTGACGTCACAATTATGCTGAGTCATATGAACAGTTTATGACGTCGAATTGGCTATGGCGTCGAATCATGTTATCAAAGAATGCCCTTTTCTCCATTCAGGGGCAATTTGTTGGCTCCTAATTTCTACGCCTGGTTTTACTCACGTAACAAATAAGGAAAAAAGGGAATTTTTTCCAAGTTATGATGTATTTCGATTAGGCAAGTTCAATGTTGGAAGATCAGTCGAAGTCATTCTTTACGGAAGGAAAAATTATCAGGTGGACTTAGGAAAACTTCCTAAGTTTTGAAGTGGTATTTCGACAGATTATGGATGGTAATTTCGATTTGAGTTTTGAATTTAAACTAAGGAGGGAATGTTGTCCTTATCCAATTTTCAAAAGAAGGACACGTGGAGTATGCTGGGAAGTCGAAGGCATGCCGAATGCCATTTGTCTTCATTTAGAAGAACAACCGTTATAGGTAGTTATTTTGATTCAATATAAATAGGAAGTCTTAGTGATAGGATTTCGTGTGTGTTCAAGTTTGTACAAAATCACACAAATACTCAAAGTACCCGCGTGTAGAGTAACTAGTTTGTTGAGAAAATATACGTTTGATAAACACCAGTTTACTTGTTTACATTTTGATAAAAGTTAGTTTATGCTTTCACCCAGAATTTTGTCTTTATTTTTATGCAAGTGATTTCCTGCACATTTCATTACGCTTTAAATGACTTCTTTACCACATTTTCCTTTATTCTCTTTAAGCAAACTACTTCCTAAACATGAATGTTGTCGAAGCATCCGTTGTTTCTCAAACAATAAATCAAAAACACTAAGCACATGTCCTAGAATTCACTGGTCGATCCTGCACGTTAACCATTATTTGGAAGACCAACGGTTGTTTATCAATTTTCATGGTAAACACCAATTCAATAACAATTAAATTAAAATACCGACTAATATAAAACCCCTAAATTAGTAATAATTTTAAGTAAATTAAAATTTTAAAATATAACTTTATACTCTCTATCAATCTTAACCTTTGCACTTTTACAAACACAATGTTAATCCTAATTTCAAGAAACATAACCTTTAAAAAAACATATAACTTAGCTAATATTTATAAATTAAAATTACAATACATTAAATATTTTGCCCAGTTTGTAACACATATTTTTGCCCAGTTAAATATTTCGAAACGTGCGTTCAGGAATTGGTCTCCTCGTTGGGATACTTTTCCGGTTGGAAGAAGGGCGACGAAGGCAGAGTTAAACAAGCTTGTGTCGGTTTACTTTTCTGAGTTTCCAGATCATTGCACCGCAGAGGGTTTCTTTGGAATTTTTGGTTGCATTGCAGCGGTGGTGGAGATTGAAATTTCCCCTAGGAAGAACAAGTTGGGTAAGAAGTTTGATTTCGCAAGGTTTTCAGAGGTGGAAGATGGAAGAATATTGGCTTTGAAGCTTGACAAGGTTACGGTGGAAGGGAAGAAGATTCACACGAATCTTCCCAGATTCGATAGAAATTCAAGTTCGACTGTTAAGAGGATTAATGGAGGAGGGAATGGGATGGGGATGATTGATCGTCAATTTATGGGCAGCAGTAAGAGACCGGTGGTTAATGCGAGGAGGGGTCAACGGTCGTTTGTGGAGGTGGTCACAAACTCGGACTGTGCAAACTCTGTTGAAGGCAAGGTTTGGTTGAACTAAACTTCTAAAGAGGAAGATAGAAGAAGACTCCTTAAAGCTTACGTGAGTTATGTGAGGTTACCCAGTTATGTCTGTAGTATTCAAACTCAGTTCGAGATGGAAGGTCACTATAACGTCAATATCATTCCGATGAATTTGTGTTTGATCAAAGAAACGAAAGATGGTGTCATCGAAACTTTGCTGAACGACAAAAATTGTTGATGGAAGAACTGGTTTTCAGAAATCAAGAGTTGGAAGGCTGATCGTGTGGACACTGTTAGAGAGGCTTGGATCACGATTTGTGGGATTCTGGCACACGCCTGAAACGACGATTTCTTTAGGGTCTTGGCAAATTCTTTGGGATCGTTGATTTGTATTGATGATTCTACATCTGAGGGGAAGTCTCTTATAGCAGCCAGGTTGAAATTGAAGGTAACGATGTTGTGCAAAATCCCAGACATGATGTGTGTGTCGATTGATGGCGTGTTGTATAACTTAGTCCTTCTGGAAGAAGCTCCTTCTCCTCCGCGTCGCTTTCCAGGTATTCCGAAAACTCAAATGACTGGTACCACTTCTTCTGATTCAAAAGATAGCTGGTTTTTGAATCACTGTGACGAGGTCACCAAGTCGGTCAGCAGAGGTTCTGTCGACAGTATTGAAGAGTTTTCTGAAGATGTGTTGTCTGCGTTGAAAGATAACATTAGTAAGGGGCCGAAGGTGGAGCTCACCAAGGCGGCTGGGTCGAATTTTACTGTGGTTCCGGACGTCAGGTCTTACACAAAATAGGGCAGATTGATGGAAGCTTCGATTTGGCAGTGGGAATCGTCAATAATCAGGTTGTGGCATCAATTGCCAGTTCCGAATCTAACAATTTTCTGGAGGATTCTGGACCTGCCTGCTCTTTGGTGCCGTCTTCGTTTGGGATTTCGGATAGGAAGCGAAGACGCAAAAAGTTGAGATTTGTGAGTATGATGGAGGGAGGATGTGGGTTAAAAAGAAATTCTTGGAAACAGATTAAAAGAATTAAAAACAGAGGCTCAGGTGCTCAACTAGATTTTGGGAGGCAAAATCAGCGGTCAGCCCCACTCTGCACGGAGAAAGGAACGGATTCACAAACTCAACGGTCTGCTCCCATCTTTTATTCCAACATCTCTAATTCTGGTTTCTATGGTGATCAATCCGAGAATTTGGATATGGTGCGTAATAATGATAGACAGTGGCAGATTTTGGACAGCAGTTTAGGGTCTAAACTGTGGAAAGCCATGGTTGATTTAGGCGTGGTGGATGCGGAGGGCCGGGGTGATTTTGTTCATAATATTGAGAATCTTGAGTGAGTGGCTAGACAAAGAAAGGAAGGTAGGAAGGAGCATCTAATTTGTTCTCAATGATTATAGGGTCTTTGAACATTAGAGGGGGGGGGGGGGGGGGGGGGGGGGAACGCTCTTAAGAGAAGAAGAATTAGTTCCGTGATAAAAAAAGGGAAGGCGGACATTTTTCCTATCCAAGAAACTAAGTTGTCCAACCTTCAAGATTCCATGGCTAAAAGTTTCTGGAGTAACACTGATTTTCGTTACTCGTTCACCAATTTTAGGGGTGCGTCCGGTGGTCTTTTAATTATGTGGAGGGAGAGCTTGGGAGAGGTTTTACTTAGTTTTAGGGGAGCCGGTTTTCTGGGCATCAAGATCGTGTGGAAAGATCATGTTTACTATATAGTGAACGTTTAGTCTTCTTGTATTTTTCTCAACAAGAAAGAGTTGTGGAGTAATTTATTGGATCTAAAGGCAAAACACAATGACGGCGAGTGGATTATAGGGGGTGATTTCAATGCGGTGACGCATTGTAGAGAAAGAAAAGGGAGGACGGATGGCGGGAGTAGAAATGATATGAAAGCTTTTGCGGATTTCATTGATAAGAGTTTGATGGTGGACATTCCTTGCAAAGGAAATAAATATTCTTGGTATAGTGGAGATGGTTTATCGATGAGTAGAATTGATCGTTTCATTATATCGGATTTCGTTTTGAATAGGTGGGGAATCATTGACCAACTCATTGGGCCTAGAGACATTTCCGACCATTGTCCCATTTGGTTGGTTTTGGATAATTCGAATTGGGGTCCAAAACCTTTCAAGTTTAATAATGAATGGTTTGCTCATAATTCGTTCATTCCTTTTGTGGAAGAGAAATGGAAAGGGTTTAAGGTGGAGGGAAGAGGGGATTTCGTTTTAAAAGAGAAATTGAGACTTCTTAAAGAAAACCTTAAATGGTGGAATTTGGAGGTTTTTGGGAGGATCGATTTGAACGTCGAGGAGGAGGTTAGAGATATTAACTTCGGCGATGATAGGGCGGAAGAGGAGGATGTGGTCTTGAATCCGGATATCATTCTTAAGAGGAAGGAGTCTATGAGTAAATTTTGGGTGAATTTGAGAATTAAAGAGAATATGCTTCTTCAAAAGTCGAAATTGAAGTGGCTTAAGGAGGGAGATTCTAATAGTGGTCTATTTCATAAGGTGATGAAGGAAAGAAGGAGACATAATCATATAGGTCCCATTGTCACATCTAATGGATTGGTGGAGGCGGTCTCGGAGGTTAAGATAGAGGTTCGGTGTCATTTTTCTAATAAGTTTGTGGATCCGGTTAGGGTGAGGTCGTTGTTAGAAGGGATCCCCTTCAAGAGGTTGTGTGACGAAAACAATTCGTTTCTTGAAAGGCCATTTCAAGAGGAGGAGATTAAAGAAGCGGTTTGGGGTTGCGGAGGTTCTAAAAGTCCGGGCCCGGATGGTTTTTCTTTTCTTTTCATTAGAAGGTGTTGACACTTTATTAAAGATGATTTTATCCGATTTTGTAATTACTTCCATAGTGGTAAGCATCTTTCAAATGCGGTCACCTGTTCTTTTCTTTCTTTGATTCCAAAGTCTCCGAATCCGGTTACGTTGGATGACTATAGACCCATTTGTTTAGTTGATTGTATGTACAAGGTGGTTGCTAAACTACTAGCGGGAAGGTTGAAGCGGGTTTTGGACTTTCTTGTCTCTCCGTGCCAAAGTGCTTTTGTTCCGGGGAGACAACTACTTGATGGCGTTTTGGTGGCAAATGAATTGGTGGATTATGGCAAGAAGAAGGATAGGAATTATATTCTCTTTAAAGTGGATTTTGAAAAGGCTTATGACAAGGTGAGTTGGAACTTTTTGAGGTATTTGATGTCTAGAATGGGATTTGGTCCATTGTGGACGAATTGGATGGAATTGTTGATTTTTCAAAGCAAGATGTCGGTCTTGGTTAATGGTAGTCCCACGAAGGAGTTCATTGTTGAGAAAGGATTGAGGCAAGGTGATCCCCTCTCACCTTTTCTTTTTGTTTTGGTGGCGGAAGGTCTCGCGGGGTTAGTTAGAAAATCATATGAGATTGGTGAATTTAGTGGTTTTAATTTGGGAGGAAAATGTATGGTGGACATCCTTCAATTTGCAGATGACACCTTGTTGGTGGGAGAAGGGTCTTGGAGACATATTTGGGCGATTAAGACTGTTTTGAGGGCTTTTGAACTCACTTCCAGTCTTGGTATTAATTATCACAAAAGCAAGTTGATCGACATCAATATGAATCCTCATTTTTTAGAGGCGGCTAGTTTTGTTCTTTCTTGCAAAACGGAGGATAGTAAGTTCACTTTTCTTGGTATTCCCATTGGGTCTAATCCTAGGAAGCTTTCTACGTGGAGTCCTCTTTTGTTGAAGATGAAAAATCGGTTGGCGAGATGGAAAAATCGCTTTCTTAATCATGGTGGGAGGATCACTCTTCTAAAGTCTATTCTTTGCTCTTTAACAATTTTCACCGTGTCTTTCTACAAAATGCCTTCGAAAATTGTTAAAGAATTTACCAAGATTCAAAGTAATTTTTTATGGGGTGGTGTAGAGGATAAGAGGAAGATTCATTGGGTGAGTTGGAAGGATGTGTGCTTACCTTACGAGAAAGGTGGGTTAGGGATTAAAAACTTGGCGGAATTTAATTTAGCCTTCCTTCACAAATGGAGGTGGAGGATTCTTCAAAATCATGATGTATTATGGCATAAGGTCTTGAGCGCTCGGTATGGAGAAATTTCTTCCAAGGTGTTTTACGGAGATTCTCCTTCAAAAGATTCTTCTTTTTGGTGGAATGATTTAAATATGATAAAAAAAATTCCTTTGAGGATCCTTTCATCAATTGTAGTACTTTCAAGATTGGAAAAGGCTTCACCACTCCTTTTTGGGAAGCAAAATGGAAGGACAATAAGATTTTGAAGGAGTTGTTCCCGAATTTATTTGAAGCCTCTTTTTTGAAGAAAGTTTCTATTGCGGGAATGGGAGGGGGGGGGGGGGGGGGGGTGGAGTGGCGGAACTTGGGTTTGGGGAGATTTTGGCATTCCTATGGAGGTTTTCAATGATAATTCCATTCAAGTGGAAGTTGCTTCATTGAAGTCTTTTCTTGATAATCATGGCTTAATGGAGGAAGGAATCGATAGCATCATTTGGGACCTTGAACCCGGAGCCACTTACTCAGTTAGTTCTTACTATTATTTTTTGGCTAAATTTTGTATCCCCTTCGGCCCTTTCAATAGGTATGACGCCGCTCTTTCTTTGATTTGGAAATTATCGGTTCCTTTTAAAATCAAGGCTTTTGGTTGGAGACTTTTTGTGAATAGATTGTCAACTAAAGATTTGTTGGCTCATAGAGGTATTAGCTTTTCGTTGGATTCTTTAAAGTGTTCTTTTTGTGGGATAGAGTTAGAAAATAGGAATCATTCCTTTTTTTCTTGTTTGGTGGTTAAGAAGATTTGGAAGGAGGTAGCCAAGTGGATTGGTAAATCGGATGAGATGGAGGAAGAGTGTTTATCGAGTTTTATGGATTGACACTCGTTTTGCCGTGTAAAAAAGGTTAAAGAGGGCAATTTGGGTTTGGTTTGGCTAGCTACTTCGTGGAGCATATGGTTAGGAAGGAATGACATTTGTTTTAGGTCAGAGGCTTGGAATTTAAACAATACGGTGTGGGGTATAAAACATTTAGTTTGGAAGTGGTCTTTTTGTGGTGAAATTACTCACTCCAATTTTAGTTTTTACGATTTTAGTAAAGAGCCTTTACTTTATCTCTCGTAATTCTAATTGGTTTGTAATTTCTTCTTTTCTCGGATTTCACCCGTTTCCGGTGTAAAAAGGTTAGAGAACCCTTAGTTCTCCCGTTAATGATATCTTATTTACACACAAAAAAATTCTTCTTCGAATAATATTCAAAATATCTTGAATACTCCTCAAATAAAGAAAATAAATAATATGTATATGTACGATATATTGATGAACATAACCTATATTTAAGGTGATGATTAACTAGATTTTTTTATAAACAAAATAAATTAATAGTAGTACAAGCGATACTCTCTCAAATACGAGATATCTTAAGAAATTGTTCATCCTCACGTTCATTCATATTTGAATTCATATTCAAATAATTAATTTTTTTATTTAGTCAAAGACATTTAATTTGATAAAATAACTTATATATATATATATATATATATATATATATATATATATATATATATATATATATATATATATATATATATATATATATATATATATAGAAAACGTATCATATGAGAATGCCATTTTTATATGAGAACGTGAGAATAAATCTGAACCATTAGATTTTAAAATAAATGGTGGAGATTATATGTCAGGTTTTTTCTCTCTCTCTTACATCATTTATTTTAATAATGGAGGAGAGAGAAAAGCAAAAATCACAAATAATCTTCACCATTTATTTTAAAATCTAATGATTCCGATTCATTCTCGTGTTCTTACACAAAAATGACATTCTCATAGGATATGAACCCATATAGAAAACGTATCATATGAGAATGCCGTTTTTATATGAGAACGTGAGAATAAATCTGAACCATTAGATTTTAAAATAAATGGTGGAGATTATATATATATATATATATATATATATATATATGAAAGTACGTATTTTAAACTTTTTTTTCTTCCATATTATTCTTTGACTTTTGTAAAAAAAAGGGAAAAAAATGTGAAAGTACGTATTTTGTGTTCCCATTACCAATAATGAGTTGACTTCAAATATTTTATATTTAAATACTATTTTTTTTTATTTCAACCATCATGCAGAATGTGAGAAGCTAGGGATCATCCATCTCACTTTTGCTGATGATCTCTTGCTATTCTGTAGAGGAGATGTAGTATCAATGGAAATGCTTCTAAAAATAGTTAACAAATTTTCTGAGACAACAGGGCTGGTGGTGAACCCAGTAAAATGCAGAATATACTATGGTGGTGTGGAAAGAGAGGTTAAGGAAAGGATGCGTAGACTGACTGATTTCAAAGAAGGGCTCCCATTCAGGTACCTAGGTATACCTTTGACTTGTAAAAGACTCACTGTTACATATTATCTTCCTCTTATAGACAAGGTGATGGCAAGAATACGACACTGGACCTCTAAACTCTTGAGTATGGCTGGTAGGATTCAATTGGTGAAGTGCACTATCAATGCAATTATTCAATATTGATGCAATGTCTTCCTGTACCCAAAACTGTAATAAGAAAAATTGAAGGTATGTGTAGAAGTTTTGTGTGGGCTGGCAGTCAGGATCCAAGCAGGAAAAGTCCAATTGCATGGAATATTGTTTGTAAACCAAGAAGGCAGGGTGGGATAGGTGTCTTTAACATGGAATTGTGGAATAAGACTACTCTGTTGAAATGCCTGTGGAACTTGTGTAAGAAGGCAGACAACCTATCACTACGCCAAAATTGGACAAAGACAGCGTAACAAAGACAACGCTTTTTGGACCAAGCGCTGCTATAAGTCTTTAAAAAATTTCGCTTAAAAAAAGCATTGTAAAAGACAGCCTTTAGAAAGCGCTTTCTAAAAGCGCTGTTAAATGCCCAAAATGGAAGCCACCTTAGAAAGTGCTTTTTGAAAAGCGCTGCTATAGGAATTACTTTAGAAAGCACTTTAAAAAAGTGATGTCTAAAGGTTAACCTTAGAAAGCGCTTTCAGAAAGCGCTGCTATAGGTTTTTAATTCTCCCCACCTTAGAAAGCGCTTTCTGAGGAAAGCGCTCTTATAGGTAGAACTTAAGAAAGCGCTTTTTAAAAGTGCCCTCTAAGGTCATTTATGAATTAAAATATAAAACAATTTCTAATCATTTTCAGACACTTCTTTTCATTTTCTTCTCTCGACCGTTCTTCTCTACTGAAACCCTTGCTATCGTTCTTCTCTGCTGAAAACCATTGCCATTGCCATCGTTCATTCGCCATTGCCATTGTTCATTCGCCACTGCCATCGTTCATTGTCGTCGTTCACTTTTTTCCGTCATTTTGGTTGTTCATTCGCCATTTCTTTCGTGAAGAAGAAGACGAAACGAAGAAGAGGTACGATTTTCATTCTGTTTTCATTCTTGTTTTCATTTTGTTTTCATTCTGTTTTCATTCTTTGTTCTGTTTTCATTCTTGTCATTACCATTTTGCCGTCGTATTATTCCGTCACTGCCATTATTTTTGTGCTGCCAATATATGCCCTTAAAAATTTGTGTGTAGTGTTGATATGGGTAATGACCATAGTTATACAGTTTTGAACATGTTTACATACTTCTGACTTATTTTTTAGAAGAATGATCCATACATAGAATGACTTATTTCTGACTTATTTTTGAACATGTTTAGAATGACTAATATTGAACATGTTGTTTATATTTTCATTAGTTGTTGTTTCTATATTCTAGATTAAAGAAAGTATGATAGTTATTGTAATATTGATAGTTATTGTATTGATGGAGTTATGATATATAGAGCCATGAAAGTGGAGTTATGATAGTTATTGTATTGCATGGTCAAAGAAAGTATGATATTTATCTTTGCATGAGATGTTTATCTTGCTCAATAATTGCTTTGATGGTTATCTTTGTGATATGATGATTACTTGTTTAAGTATGATTTAAACTTGATTCTTGATAGATTTAGGTTATCGTATGAATGTTACTTGTTTAAGTTGATGCATGTTTACTTGTTTAGGTATTGCTTAGATTTGAATCTTGTTAGGTTTAGGATGAATTGTTCTAATGCTTGGTTACTTGTTTAAGTATGCTTGGTTACTTGTTTAAGTATGTTTGCTCTTAAGTATGTTGCTTGTTTGTGATTACATGTTGCCACTTATCAAGTTATTACTTGTTTGTGATTACATGTTGCTTGTTTAAGTATTCTCAAAAATATTTTTTAGTGTGCTTTTGTATTATCTTTTCATTTTTTGATTTTTTGCTTAGAATAGAATTGTTTAGGATGTTTTTTTTGGTAGTCTCGTTTTTAATTTGCATTAATCTTTTTGGCTTCTAATTTGGTGACTTGTAACTTATGTTCCTTTTGTGTGATCTTATAATTGTGATTTGTATTGGATATTGTTTTTGTGATATATGATGTTTTGGTTTTCTTTTATGGAATATGGATTTATAGAAATATGCACGTGTAAGCTAAATTTAGTTTCTTTAACTTGAGATTGTTGCTCTTTTATATGAATTTAGTTTTTCTGTCATTTAATTTTTGTTTTTTTCTTTCTTATAGGTCAAATGGCTAGTAACCAGGACGATACACATGAGACACATGATGAAAATGAAGCTCAGAATGAACCTTCGAATGTAGAAAGTGAAATAAAACGTGGAATAACTATTATGAAAAATATAATCCATGCTAGAGATAAAGGGATCAAGTTTGATGTACATTGGAGTGATGAGAACCAACTAATTGAGCCTAACGGTTCAATGTTGTCTTTATACATTGGTTCACTTATCCGTCAGCATATTCCAATTACCAGTGATAATTAGAGGAGTCCAAAGTTGAAAGCTGGTAAAGATAAGATATGGACTGAGATACAGGTACTTTAATTTACTTATACTAACACACTTTATGTTTATATGTTTATAAGATAAGATAAGTCTTTAATTTACTTATACTAACACACTTTATGTTTATATGTGTATGTTTTTTTGTAGAGGTCCTTTAATATTGATGAAAGCCGGAAAAAATATTGTCTTCAGTTGGCCGGAAAGAGACTCAGAGGGTTCCGAGCCTTATTATCAAACAAATATCTTAGGGATGCGGATAAAATTTTTGTTGAAGCAGAACTTCCACAGTTGTATGCGAACGTGATTGAACCCGAAGAATGGAGCACGTTTGTAGCCAAATGGAAAATCGAAGAATTCAATGTAATGTTATCTTGTCATGTCTATTAATTGTATTATATACTTGTTGCATTAGTTTGTTCTGATATGACTTAAAGTTGTTTATCCAGAATTTGAGTGCCATTAATCACCAAAGAGCATCAAAACCCGCGTATCCATACAGAAAAGGGTGTTTGGGATATGCACGGTTACAGTAAAAATTGGTACGTATATATTAATGCTATGATTTTATTAATTGTATTATTGTGTTATACTTGATGAATTTATTATTTAACTAAATGTGTAGTTAGAAGAGACGAAAAGTGAAGAATCATCACTTCCGGGACATGTTTTGTGGAAGGAAGCTCGTGTGGGTAAGGATGGAGTTATTAGGGAAGATGGTCTATTATCTAAATTCATTGGATACTGATTGGTCAACATATCAGGATATGAAGGATGTGGTTGATACGTAAGTGAGATTGTTCAAAATATTCGTGTGTATTTGTATATTTAATTATTTATGTGAGATTGTTCTAAATTTACGTTTTTCTTTTATATAGCAATACTCGTATACCGAGCACAAAGAGAATCTCGAGTAGCACGGGCTAAAGCAACCAACGTTACATGGGTCAAAGTGGAGGTATATTAATTTTCACAATGTTGCATATTAGTGATGCTACTTGATAACACAAAACAACTATATATTAATTCTTATTTGTTTGTCTATGTGTAGTGCCCTCGTCAGCGTAATGGCATAGACAGCGGGTATTTCGTTTTGAGGTTTATGAGAGGAATCCTTCAAATGCATCGACTAGAGATTCTTATTACGGTATGCATGGATTTATTTTAATATTTATCGGATATGTCATATAATTTATTATTTTTAACTAAATCATGCATATTTTGTTTTGTTATGTAATACTTTGATGAATACGCGTGTTCTCATTACACGAAGGATAAATTGCAAGAAATTAAGGAGGAATTGTGCGAATACCTTATTGAAAAAAGAATCCTATATATATAAGGTATAGGATTATGGGATTATGTGAATGTATAGTTTTGTGAATGGTTTTGTGATTTATGTGAATGTATAGTTTTGTGAATGGTTTTGTGATTTATGTGAATGTATAGTTTTGTGAATGGTTTTGTGAATGGGATTATGTGATTTATGTGATTTATGGGATTATGTAAATGTATAGCTTTGTGAATGGTTTATTTTATGGGATAGTATAGTTTTGTGAATGGTTTGTGAATGGGATAGTATAGCACAGATATTAGTTTTATGTGGTTTATGTGATTTATGGGATTAGTGGAAATGGTTAATGAACCATACTAGAAATTGTTAATGGAAATGTGAAATATACAGGTTTATTGAAATGACTTGAATTATACAGGTTTCTGCATAAAAAAATGGTTAAAATGGGATTTTTAAAAAAAAAATCATTAAAATTATACGTAGAGAAAAGACAGCGCTTTCTAGAAAAAGCGTTGTCTATAGTTCACAACAGAAAGCGCTTTTCCTAAAAAGTGCTCTCTAAAGGTATAGAAAAATTGATAACTAAAATTATAGGCATCCATTAGACAGCGCTTTAAAAAGCGCTGTCTAAAGGGGGCATTTAGAAAGCACTTTTCCTAAAAAGCGCCCTCTAAAGTTATAGAAAAATTGATAGCTCAAATTATAGGCATACATTAGACAGTGCTTTTTCTTGAAAAAACACCCTCTAATGTATACTTTAGAGAGCTCTTTTTCATAAATAAAAAGCGCTGTCTTTACCTACGACAGCGCTACCTTAGGCAGCGCTTTTAAGCGCTGTCTAAGGCCTAAAAAAGCGCTGTCTAATGTCTTGTTTGGCATAGTGTATGGATAAAATGGATAAATGTTCACTACTTAAAAGGAGTGTCTGTCATGGAGGCTGATATAATGAAAAATGGCTCTTGGGTTATGAAGAAGATTATGAAACTTAGAGAGGATGTTGCTAAAGTCCAACCTGTTTGGGATGATATGCTCAGAAGACAAAAGTTCAAAATGAAAACTGTGTACGAAGCACTGATTGAAGATAACTTAAGAGTGCCATGGAGATATATTTCTTCTCAAGAGGAACATTGCTAGGCCTAGAGCTATCCACACTATGTGGCTAGCCTGTCATGGCCGGTTGGGGACCAAAGATAGATTAGTGATGTTTGGCTTTATCAATGAAACCATTTGAAGCCTGTGCAAGGAAGCAAATGAAACATTGGATCACCTTTTCTTTAACTACAAAGTCTTTCGTAGCATATGGTATACAATTTTGCAGTGGATAGAAGTCCAGCACGAGCCTCAGTGCTGGGAAATAGAGAAGGCTTGTATTCTATCTCAGGTGGAGAAGAAAGGTTGGAAAGTCAGCCTGCTTAAGATTGCAGTTATGGAAACTGTATACGAGGTGTGGACCTATAGAAATGGAATAATTTTTGGAAGCAACACTTATACAGACACACATACAAATACTTGTGATAAGATCATAGAAAATATTTTGTATAGAGGATGGAGGTTTAATAAGCTTAGGAAGCATAGTGCTAGGTTGATGACATAGTTTTTTTTGGCTTGGTTGGATCACTTGATCATCTTGTACTGGATTGATTTTTTTGAGTTATAAAATTTCTTTTGATTAAAAAAAATACTATTTTTTTCAAGTATTTAAGTATTATAATATTTCCAATAATTTTTGTAATATATATATATATATATATATATATATATATATATATATATTACAAAAGTCATAGAAAATTAATGAAAAAAAGGTTATGAGTGAGAAGTTCCTTGCGCAGTCATTTCTGGCTGGTAATCAATAAAGGAAATTTCTTACCACACCATCCAAACTTCTTAGACACCATGCGCACTGACGAAAATGCCCCTGCGTTTCGGATGTGCAAATCCGGACGCACCGTTTTTTTAAAATTTTTCAGTTTTTCCCGGATATGCACATCCGGTAAACGTTCGTATTTGCAAATCCGGAATAAAACCTGATGCAGAACACCAAAATTCCAACAATGTTTCTCACATTCATAAAATAAAATCGAGATTACATTCAGAAATTCGGCATTACATTGCCAGAAATTTAAATATTATAAGATCAATAGCCCGGTGGACGATTGCACATCTCTAAGATGTCATCGACCGTTCTTCGGATTTTGACTGTCGCCTCGAACTCGAGCGGGAATCGTTCTTCGTAACCGAAAAAAGTTTGCCACATCGCTCTAACATCCTCTTGATTCTTGAGCTCAACAAGGCTGTAAGCGACGTTCCCTTCGTTGTCAACCGAAGGTGAACGATACTGAAGCTTCGCAACCTTCCGTTTGTCTCCGTAAGGTAGGAGATGTTTGATGTCATCAATGATCTCGCCGATGGAGATGTCCCTCGTTAGCTTATACTTGCGACCACATGTTATGCCGTCGGTATAGAAGACACTTGCGACATACCAATGGATCTTGATATCATACAATTGAGACCTTTAGTGTTTGTGTGAATGATATCAAATGAAACCCCTAATTTATAGAAAAGTTAGGGTAAAGTTTTTTCTGCATAAGTTAGTTCCAGATGTGCAGATCCGGACAAACCCTACAAATATTGGTTCCGGATGTGCACATCCGGAAATTTCCCGAATTTGTAAATCAGAATATTTGACTGATACATTTTCAAACAGAATTGAATATATTATGCATCCAATTGGAATGCTTTCATTGCAATAAAATTCATAAGTGTATTAAAATGACATATGAATAAAAACACAATATATTTCACTTCAAAAATGTACATTATGTCATTATGCCACGACTCGGTAATTGCGGTTGAATGCGTCGCCCATTGCGGTGATTTAGGCGGTATGGGCATCCAGTTTCAATATAACTTGTACAAAATGTCTTGATTTCACAAGCCATCTGATACACATGATGCAATCATTTGGATTGGACGGAGGTGCGGTGTGGAGTGAAAAAAGGTTCCGAAAAACCGTATCGCGTCAAGTCGATACACACCATATCGTAGGCGCATGTGATAAGATGCCCCATCTCGGGGAAGCTCATCCAATTCGATACCGGGGCCGGACCACTCAACCACGAAACAAGTGACTCGTACACCTTGTCGTATTTTTCTTGATTTTCATAGAGACGCTAGTATGCTTCTTTATGCGTCTCCAACTCTAGCATAAGTTGATGACGAACAAGTGCATGACATTCCTCTCCTTTACCGAGTAGAGCCGACACGGCTCGGTAACCGCAATTACCATCTCCTTCAACATCGATTATACCGTCGATATGCTTGTGCATAAAAACCGATATCTCGTCAATAAAGGAAATTATACTTGTAGTCGGAGTCGGAGTCAGAACTCGTGGAATCGGTGTCAGAGCCGGTTTAGAAATGCGAGCTCCTTTCATGACACTTTGTAGAGATTTAGGAGTCGGAGAGTCCGGAAAGAGTTTGTCAACGTGCTCATAATATGAAGGAGACCGAGTTGTCGAGTTGTCATTCGGTGTAGGCTTCAACTTCTTTGGAGCACCCTTTGTCTTAACCGGTTGAGACGGCGGTATCATTGCGGTTGTTTCGGGGAAGGCAATCTTCCTCAACTCTTCTTTGATGTGTTGCTTCATATTGTCACCGGCCTTCGAAACTCTCGCGTGAATCGCTTCCAATTCGGCCAAAATAGATATATCTAGTTTATCTCCTTCCTTACAACCATCATCATCAAAACTAAGTCTCATCTAATGAGGGCAAACTTCGTCAATTTGTATTGGCTCACCTAGTTTTAACTTTGTAGCAATGGCACAAGCACAAGGAAGACCATAGATTTTCACAATAGTGCAACCACACTTTGCGCTATCGGAACCTACCGTTTCGGCTCGGTTGGCCTCGTGAAAAATGTAGCCCCACCCCGCCCGAGACATGTTACCGATCAATTGAGAGTAGAGGAAGTTACCTATAAACCGATGTTCTAAAACCGTAATGCTCCGACCGAAAGTGGTTTGTATCTCATTGTGTTGGTTTTTAATCATTAGATGCACAGAGTCCCAATCTCGACATAAACCCCCCTTGCTATTCCCCAACCAATTCTTCAAAGTGGCATGTGCCAACTCAACTCTATTGGTGGTAGTGTTTCCAAGATGTCGTACATTATCGGTCCACTTACAAACAATCTTTTCTTTCACTTGATCAAGAATGGTGGATTCAACATATTTCAACAAAGCGAGGTACCTTTCGCACACTTTCCAGAATTTCATGACCGAATCGGCAAATAATTCTATTGTGGAAGAATTTAGAATATGAGTCCATGCATACATTATTTTCTCTACAATGACACCCGACTTGACCACTTTTCCGTCTTCCGACTTCACTTGTTTCGCACCCACCGCCGTCTTAACCCGACTTCGCACATTCTTTGTTATGTGAAATCGACAAAGTAGTGCATTAGAAGAAGGAAAGACCTTTGCAACCGCATTCATCAAGGCGTTATCGCGGTCCGTAACAATTGCTTTTGGCATTTGAACATGTTTCTTCAAAAATGACCGACACGTCTCCAATGCCCACGTAAAATTGTCCTCTTTCTCACACTCCAAAAAGGCAAAGCCGACGACATATGTCTTATCCATAGACGTAACGCCAACCATCTCAAACAATGGAAGATGATACTTGATTGTCTTGTAGGTGCTATCGAGAATGAGCACTGTCGAGAACGTGTTGAACAACTTGATGGAATTCGGATGAGTCCAAAAATATCTCGGACCGTAATTCCATCATCGCGATATCTGTACCGAGACACGTAATCGTTGTCCTTTAACAATTTCAACAGTTGTTGCATCTCACTCCTATCTCCCCTAATTGCCTTGTTCGTTTGATACTGAATGTTATACACTTGCTTTATGTTTGCTGCATTTTCGGGTTCTTTCCGTTTCAACGTGGCAAGTATATTTTTCGGTTGGACAAGATTCAAGGTCATGTCGGTTATACATGTCTTTTCTTCCGCCTTGAGCCGACATACACTTGGATAACCTTGAAACTTTGAGCACATTTCGTGGTTATGTATACCACAACAAACGGTAAATCTCCATTTCTTGGAAGCTAACATGTAACCACCAATCTTAAAAGGGCACTCACATTTTCTAGTACCGGTCTCGTCTTTCTTTAACTTCCGTAGAGGTGCTTGATATTTGCCGTTTCTTTTGCAACCCAAAATTACAAAAGCCTTTTTTCTTTCCGAACCTTTATCCGATCTCCCGATATTTACACCGAAGCCAAGCTCAATAGTCTTCATACGAATGTATGCGACCATGCTTTCACGATCATCAAAGTCTTGCTTGTTGTTAAAGTCACCGCCGACATCAACCGACTTTACGAGCATGCCTTCAGCTTTCGGGGAAATCAGCGCAACTAATTCTTTTGACATGTTATCGGGGTGCACCATATCTATTTATAAACAAGAATAGAACAATAAATATGCATAAATAAAATATATTCAAAATTGTTGAAAATCTAAATTAATTAGTTCCAGACATTTTTCCGGATTTGCACATCCGGAAATGTTCATGCTCCATTCGTTCGAGATGTACACATCCGGAAGTAGCGTAACTTGTTTTTTTTCAAAAAAGTTGATTGATAATGTGAGCAATGTAGTGGATGAAGTTGAATATTTACCTGAAATTCAATCTTTTCTTGCTCCCTTTGATTTGTTGCACAAAAAATTTGAACTTTTTGAGTGAGAAATGAGATTGATGAAGTAGCGTTTTTTGAGTTGGTGAGAGTGAGTGTAGTAGAAGAAATGTTGAGAATGGGAAGGAGGGAGTGATCATGCAGATTCAAATATATCAGTAATTCTTCCGAATATACAAATCCGGAGGTCTTCCGGATATGCACATCTGGAACAACATTTTTTATAAGGTTACGGTGCGTCTGAATGTGCACATCCGAAATCAAGAGACAAAAAAGAAATTTCACATAATATCTAAGAAACTTAGGTTGGTGTATTAAGAAACTCACTCAATAAACCTACAATTCATTTCAAATAGTAGTAAGTAGTGTACTACTACCTACTACTACAACGTAAGACTTAGACGTGATACGATGATGTTTGCTTACATTACAAAAACTGGAACGTCGAATATATATCACTTCAATTTCAAACTAATTGGTTTATGGTCTTCATATTATGGATATGGATATATCGGTCGGAGACATAATGAACACATTTTAAAGACTTACCATGAGACAAGTGGCTCAACTTTTCTAGAATTTCTGGTTATATGAATTATAATTATAATCTTATTTCTTCATTAGCTTTGACCGTTTACATAACGGCCCATTTGTTTTGAATATATACGAGAAATAAGGTACTTAATGATATACTTATTGACCTCTAACAATCGTCCCATTGGCATCTTCCAACATTGACTCGGCTTAAATATGTTAAAACTTTTGGGACAATATGTATGTGTGAAATGAAAATATTCTAAGTTTTACATTGTTCAATTCATACTTTATGATCAATTTCCAATATTATATAAGAATTAGAAATAAAAATCGAATCGGCGAGAACTTGGATTTAAATCTACTCCAAGAATCCTTGCAAACCGTTATGCCTGAGAAAACGGTAAATTTGTGAAAACTCAATAAACTAAACATAAATAGTAGTCTCAAATGACTGGAATTTTCCCCATATACATATTGCAACGTCCTTCATTCATAAGTGATCAAATAATATAAAGAATTATAGATTTACAAATCACATAAGGAAAATGAGAAATGAAAGATGTTGCATTTACTTCAATAGAAATTTTCTATTTAAACTTTGATTTTAAAAGCATTCGTGTTAGTATAAACAAACAAATTGAGATATCGTAGTGAAATAATGAGAAGAAGAGAGAAACACAGCAGAAAGAAAATAAAGAGAGAATTGATAGAGAGACTGCATCAAAGATTTATACAAATTCGACATAACCACTTGACATATTTTTGTCCCCAAAATTTTTCTCTTGAGTGTCTCTC
Source organism: Lathyrus tuberosus (assembly GCA_022829125.1). Lineage (NCBI taxonomy): Eukaryota > Viridiplantae > Streptophyta > Magnoliopsida > Fabales > Fabaceae > Lathyrus > Lathyrus tuberosus. The sequence continues at coordinate 19,699,455 of JALAZF010000003.1, forward strand.
AAAAATTAACTTTGAGCTTTTATGCAATTATCTCAAACAATTTCCAATAACACGTGGAGCTTTTACACAAGATAAGCCATAAACCAACAAACAGAGTTTTTACATAAGTTTAACTCAAGAACCTTCTAAAAACAAACAAAACTTTTACACAATTTTTTTTTTCATGCTTAGCTTTCAACCTTCAAATCCTTTGCATAGACATTACACAAGAGAATCATTGTTTGGAATAAAACAAATTAAGCACAACCCTATTCCAACAAGGAATTACTGTTTGGAATAAAACAAATCAAACACAACACCATTACAACAAGATCGACTCTCAGAAGGACATTTTACTCTTTTGCCACTAAAACAACTTTAGTAAAAAAAATTAGAAGAAAGAGCATGACGAGGCTTGAGATATCTTGTGTGGATGCCACCATCAAGAACCATTAGAGAGTTGCAATTACCTCCGCCTTTGAGAGTTGTCACCAGGAAGTCTTGAATGAGTCATCAACACCTAAAACAATCTGACTTATGAAATTTGTATCTTTTAAACTGCTTGATAGTTGTTATTTTCAAGACCACAGTTGTCAATATCAAAATCACACAATGGTTATACTTGCAGAACAACTAAATTCTCATTATCCTACTTTTTGTTGATGACAACACATCTCTTAAAGAGGTTGAAGAAAATAGAAAAAGATAGACATCAAAATTGCAGTTGTAACTCTCCCTCACATATAAAGAGAGTATACTCGATTCTCTTTGAGACTATACTTATCCTCCTTTGACATTATCAAAAAGGTGAATAAAGAAGAAACATCATATAGATCACATTTATCATAAACTTGGAAACAAATATCTTAACGTTATAACATAAAAGGTTTGATTACAATAAAGTGATGAAAACGGAAATATAAAACAAACAAAAAACATGAAATAAAATATAGAGCATCAACATTATGAGGCATTCTGATTTATACTTTATTTCCAACATGCTTTGTCAATAAGGAAACTTTCTTGGATAGATGACGATGATTGTTGTTGTTTTCTCGAGTGCTTGTGTAATACCTGTAGCGGCAAAATCGTGAGTATAAGCTATTGATTAACTTAACTCGAAAAGCAAGACCCGTCACCGCACTTTTATTTTATCTAAAAAATGGAAAGAAAAAAGAGCGAACAAAACCAAAAGAGTACTAAAAAAAAGAACAAACAGAATCTGGGTAAGGGGGTTGGTTACGTTAAGGGAATTGGTTAGGAATGAAGAAACAACTAAAACAGTCCCAAAAATAGGTGAAAAACACCATTCTGCACTGTGCAAATCGATTGCACCAGTGTGCAAATCGATTGCACAGCAAAAAATCAGCAATTCTTAGGCAAAAGATACATTGTGCAATCTATTGCACAGAAATGTAAATTGATTGCACACTGATAGGCAGCACTAAAATCAGCATTTACAAGTCAAAACCATGATCAATCATTTTTTTAAACACCTCATGATCAAGGATGCAATTGAGCACGAAAATTCAAGTAAAACAACAACAAATAACACCAATGAATCACAATTTGCAAGATCCAAAGATCAAGCAACGAGAATTATTAAAGGATCACATTGTGGAAGATGAATCAAGAACAACAATGGTGGAAAATGAAATTACCACTCCAAATCTGAAAATTCCTTCAAATTGCTTCAATATCCAAACTCCAAAGCCTTGATCTACAGAAATTGATGATGAAAAAGTGAATGGATGAAGGTTTAGCTCAAAGATTAGTAAGTTCTAATGATGAACTTACTAACTTTCAATGGAAGAAAGAGCTTTGGTGAATTTGGTAGTTGGAGAAAATTGAGAGAGTCAAGAAGAATTTTGACAAGGTGAATTTGGCTATCAAAAGCTTCAATGAATGAATGAAATGAAGGCTCTATTTAAAGAGTTTAGGCTTGGGAATTTGGTGGTTTGAAATTTGGTTTGGAAGATCAAAATTAGGCTTGGAATTTGATTTTGGAGGGAAATTAACAAAAGAGTGGTGATTAGTGAAGGTGTATGGTGGGAATTAATTGTGATGAGGTAGGGGAATTATTTTTGGGTGATCTAGAATATTCTCATGTGATAAAATAGGTGCCAAATGCTTCAAAATTTAAAAATTGCTGAATTTGGCCAATTTTGCCTCTGTGCAATCGATTGCAGTGCTGACGCAATCCATTGCGCCTGTACAAAAATTCAAAAATTGGCATGAAATGTGAGGGGCACAATCGATTGCTGTTTTAGAGCAATCGATTGCATAAGTGAAAAATGGCAAAAATTGCTTTGTTTGACTGGATTGCTCCGGCTTTGGCTCGATTCTCTTGCTTGTCGAAGAAGATATGGAAATAAACACATGAACCTTGGAATTCCTTGGATAATAATCAATTAAAACTTGAGGAAACCTTGATCGGATAAAATTTGACATGATTACGGATCAACTTTGACGTTGTACAGATGAAGTTAATTTGAGCTGGAGGGCTGTTGTTTTAGTATTTTTAACCTGTTCTTCCCCTAAAAATGTTAGTGAAAGAAAACAAAATATTTTTGGATTTTGATTAAAGGTTATTAAACATAAACAAATTAAGCAATAAAGCAACTAACAAACACACACATACTCAAAGATCCCTGCAAGGCACAATCCTATAAAAGAGGGAACCAATGTGTTTGTTTGTTGTATGAGATGTAAATGAAAGGTGCGAAATCTTAGGGGTAAAAATTAGGGTTCAACAGTTGCCCCTATTTAAGTTTCTTCAATCAGGAGATATGAAGGTTGAAAACTTCGTCTCGACAAGATTGAAGATACTTAAATACATAAATTCAAACTTTTAGCCCTGAGATGCCACAAGATGATATGAATGCAAAGGATGAAACATCCTGCATGGAAAACTCAAAACAAGGGATTTACGGTAAATTGAGTGAGATGACGTGAAAAGACACGCCGGGGAAAACAAGCTATTTCTGGAGATCTGTCAAGGTGACAAGAAGTGTCGATCAATAGTTGGAAACAGAGGGACAAGACCCTGGGAAGGCATGTAGTGACATCCAAGAATGACATTGGATGGAAACTACGAACGAGGCAAAAGATATGACAAAAGACGTCCAAGAATTGAATTGGACAACAACAAGAAAGTTTCTGGTAAAAACAACAGCATAATCCAAGAATAGCATTGGATGGTGGTGAAAAACACTCTATTGGGGATAAGATATCCAAGAATGGCATTGGATAAATGGAACTACAACATTCAAGAATGGCATTGAATGAGGCAATAACAAGCATCAAAAACATCCAAGAGTAGCATTGGACTCGGCTGGGAAAAGGTGTCCAAGAATGGCATTGGACAGAAGGAATCTCAACATCCAAGAATGGCATTGGATAAAAGGAATCTCAACATCCAAGAATGGCATTGGATGAAGTGAGAAAAGTTCTGTAAAATACATCAAAAGTATCCAAGAATGGCACTGGATAAAAAAAGTTCACGATATCCAAAACTGGCATTGAATAAAGTGAGCAGGGACTTTCAGGAATGGCACTGAAAGGTAAAGGTAAATCACTACATTCAAGAATGTCATTGAATGATAGTTAGAAAGACATCCAGGAATAATACTGAATGCAAAGGAGAAAACTCATTCAGGAATGGAACTGAATGAACAGATAAAACTTTCAGGAATTACACTGAAAGATATCCAAGAATCTGTTGGGGATTACAGAACAGAGGAAAAACTTCCACGAATAGCACTGGGAGAAATAAGAGGAACAAGATATCCAGGAATGGCACCGAAGATCAAAAGAGACAGGCGTCCAGGAATGGCACTAGAGTGAAAGAAAATAAGGATCCAGGAATAACACTGGAATGAATGAAGACAAACATCTAACAGCAAGACAAGATGCACAGGGAAACGACAATATCCAAAAATGGCATTGGAAAGAAAGAAGATAGGTAAACGACAACATTCAGGAATGACACTGAATGAAAAGGCCTGTAAAAGTAATGGTAGGCGCTAAGTAAGTTGGACTTTGATCACAAGGTAAGATATTGATAGCAACAGGACCTCGGAAAAATGCTTATGAGCACGAAACACACTTCGAGCTATGAAAATATTTCTATGAACTGATATATAAATGATTTATGTATGCAATGTAGATGATAGGGACAACTGAGATAGACTCTTTTGTGAGGGAAGAAATGAATTATGATTCCTCAACACAGGGAACACTGGCCACTCTGCTTGGAGAGAAGATGTTGAACACATCTCTGTCATACTTATGAATTGCATCGGGCTGATAGTGTTTTGAGGAAAGATATCTTTAGGATTCTTGAAGAAGACTTCCCCAGACTGATTAACTGATGCGGATAAATTGATCATGGCTTTAGTTTGACTGCTGCAGGGAAAAAGATGAACTGATCATGGCTTCAATTCTTGAAATGATTGTTGAGAATAAACAGATCATGGCTTCAGCTTGATTATTGTTGGAGATGAACTGATCATGGCTTCAATCCTTGAAATAAATGCTGAGGATAAATTGATCATGGCTTCAGCTTGAATATTGTTATGGATGAACTGATCATGGCTTCAGTTCTTGAAATGACTGTTGAGAAGGCTAAACTCAGTATGGGTCTTAAAAGAAATCTTCTGGCTAACCAATTCTGAGAATAACTTGCACTTAGCAACAAATCTTGAACTGGTCTAGAAGTAATATGCCCCTTATAGGATCACTCACCAAGTTTCTCAACTGTTTGAAATTTCTTGATGAAGAAAGTTTGCCTGCAAATAAAATCATTCAAACATGGTAATTTTAATGCAAAGCTCATGCAATTTTGAAATCAAAAATCATTTTTGGAATGATATTATTAATGTAAAGCAAATGAATCACTTGCCATAACACGGTGATTTAGGCATTCAAAATGAAAGAGAAAGCAAAATAAATGATTGGCAACAAACTTAGGAGTCAATTTACGCAACCTTGCTGTAGTATGCTTTTAAAAGAAACCTAGCTTCAATTAGGTCTTTTGAAGGTTGTAACGTGGTCTGGTTCACGGTTTTTTGAAACAAAGGATATAAGCTCAAAGTTTATTTGTACCCAACCCATTTTTCATGATGATCTCTAGTCCTATGCTCAGTTAATTCAAACTATGCATTCAGGTTCCAAGTGATTTTGGAATTACAACACTGTTATGATGATGGCTCAAGAGCCAAAGGATTTTTGAAATGGCAGTCACTTCTCTTACAACATTTTATTGTTTTTGATGAGGACCTCAGTCAACTTATTTTGTCTTTGAGGATTTTGGTAACCTCTTTATTTTTCTTTTGTTATCCCTAATTTTTGCCTGAACTGTGTCATTTGAGTTTATAGTCAGCGGGATGCCCCAATTTTTTCCTAAGTCTCCTTCATAGGTTTTAACTTAGCGGGATCTTCTTTTGATTTTTTTCATTTTTTTTTGAAAGATTGCGACTGCTTGGCTTAATGATTACAGCGAACCATCATTGACTTTTGATTTGAAAGACATCTTCGACACTTCTTTGATGTGTGCGAAGGAAAGCTTTGTGATTGCAATGATTCTCTTGTGTTTAAATACACAGTCAAATTAACTGAGAACTACCCTGCCCCAGGTTAAGATTGAGGGTTTTTTCGTACAGAAAGAAACTCCAACTTCTAGGCTCAAAGGGGTTGACAAAGGATAAACTTCCTTATTTCTCCAGTGTTTGGGAGTTTAAACAATGCCTGTACATCATCAGTCAAGTTTTGATTAAAAGCATACAATCCAACAATTTCAGGTATTTCATTTTCACCATCCTCTCTCCAATCTTTGCATAAACAAAAGTTTGATAAAGAAAGTGAACATGAGATATGTTTTTTTGTTTTGTGAAAAAGAAAGAATAAAGATGCACATATTGGATATATATGAATTGAATCAAAACATTACAATGCTCATTTCATTAAAATTACCATGAAAGTACAAATAAAGTTCGAAAGCAAATAGTCAATACAATCAAAGAAAAATGCAAACAGAAAGAAACAAGGCCTAGTGACTAATCAACAACAAGGATGAGCTCTCCTGTCGAAAACACTGGCTTTAAGAGATGATCCGTCTGAACTGACTCAAACTTCACTTGGCATGTGTCGCTCCCAGGATTTTCATCCAGGTACAAACGCGAGAGTGGCGCGGAAAAACAGAGTTGCCAGCCGTGTAAATTTATCCCAAGAGAGGGAAAGGGAACACCGCATAAACCTTAGGAAGAGGGAAAGGAATGGTCGTCGCAACCATAACCTGGGTTCGGGAGTCGGTTACGCGAGGGGAAGGTATTAGCACCCCACGCGTCCATCGTACTCGATGGGATCCACGCTTGTTGTCTAATCTAAGGGTAAGTTATACTATCATCTAGGGCTGTACTAAAATGGGAAAGGGGAAGACAAAGACAGACTCGGTAGGACATCGACGTCCTAGGCCTACGTACCCCCTCTGTGCAATGGGGAATTCAGAGTCAACGTAGTTCGGACCAAGTTCTTTTTGTGTTTTTTATGAGCGACGCTAAGTTCGCGTCCGGCAGTTAGGGTCGATGTCTGTTTGCGACTCAGACGGAAAGTAACGTGCCCTTTTTGAAAATAGCCTTTAAGTTGAAGGTCCCGAAGGACAAAAAGTTTGAAATTGGTTTGTGTTTTTTAGGACAGAAGTGGCTTAAGTTAGTTCCTAAGCTGCATTGCACCAAAGTCTAGGGCACAGGGGCGAATACTTAACGCATCGTCCCAAGACAGGACGCTCGCTAAGCACTCTAGAAAGATGAGAGGAAGCCCCTCATTTCTCATTCCCCATACTTAAGGCTCGTGCGCAATACACCTTATTATTATTAAGTGTTTTAAAGAGATACGAGATGAGAAGAGAGAAGACACAAGGGTAACTCTAAAGGGAACTAAGAATCCTAAAGTTATCATGCATGGGTGACCTACGGTTAGTGAGGTTTGAAGGCAACCTAAATCCTAGAGTAAGAAGATGAGGGAAGGAAAAAGGTAAGGGTAACCATGGATACCTATCCATACCCTTAAGGAACTTACCTTGATCCTGCATAAAAGGTTAGTGAGAAACGGATAATATCAAGGCAAGTGAAAATCAAACTATGGCAAACAATAGTAATTATAATCCAAACATGAATTCAGAAATCAAAGACAATTTAGGGTATGCATGAAATGTGTGATGCAAAAAGAAATTGAATTAAACAATTGGTTTAGATGATAAAAAAAAAATAAAAATAAAAATAAAAATAAAATTTGTGAAAATTTTATAAAATGCTAAAAATGGTGCATGAATTAAATTCAAAAGGAAATTATTCAAATAATATTACAAAAAAAGAAAATAAAAAAAATAAAGGAAAAAAAACCCCCACAACTTTGCTATCGCGAAAACGCGGTCATCGCAGCCGGATCCGAATTGTACGGATCTAAACATAACAAAAAAAGGCAACTCAAAAAAGAGAAATTTAACTTTGAAAAGAAAAACCTCAACAATGTTGCTATCGCGAAAACGCGGTCATCGCAACCGGATCCAAATTGCACGGATCTAAATATAACAAAAAAAAAACAACTCAAAAAAGAGAAATTTAACTTTGAAAAGAAAAACCTCAACAATGTTGCTATCGCGAAAACGCGGTCATCGCAACCGGATCAAACTGACACAAATGTCACGCATCGTGCACTTCTATATGCAACTAGCGTATCGACATGATTCAATCCGAATGATCTAAAAAAAATAAAAAAACCAAATAAATAAATAAATAAATATATATATATATATATATATATATATATATATATATATATATATATAACAAAAACATTATTAAAACGTTATATTTCATGATGCGTAAACCGAAACCAATATTTTAGTTAAAGGTTATAACATTGTTAAAAGGTTATAACAAAAATATATATAGTAATAGCTGTAAACTGAAACCAAAACGTTAGTATGATATATCCTGTAAAGCAAAACATTAAGATCATAATATAAGATTCAAACGAAATCTTACTGCATACCGTATTACGACGAGTTTAGCAGCGTTGAGGTATGTGCGCCGTTTTCAGTCCCTTTTTTTTCTTTTTATCTTTCGGTCCCCTCCTTCCCTTTTTTAACAGTAACAACAATATATAGGGACTAAATTAGGGTTAACTTTTAGTTGCCAATAATGTCCCTAATACCCAATTTGAGGCCCAAGTTTAATAATATTAAAAGTTAAATAAAATTTAAATAATTTAATAAATCTGAAATAAAAACTAAACTTACTTATTTATAAAAATAAAAATTTAAGATAAAATTAAAATAAAATGCTAATCACTACTTATTTATTCTTAAAATTAGTAAAATTTAAAATAAAAAATGACTATTAAAAAAATAAAATACTAATTAGCCTATTAAACATTATTTAAATTAAAAATAAAAAATAAATATTTAAAATAAAATTAAAATACAATGCTAGTTATTATAATTATTTATTCTAAATAATATTAGTTAAAAAAAGGTAATATAAACGGACCCCAAATAAATAAAAATCGGACGCCTAAATAATCGGAAAAAACAAACCGAGTACACTAAAATGATTAGTACGAAATATATGACTCGAAAAAATACAGCATTTGGTCAGATTTTAAAATAAATTTTGATCCGTAAAAATGCTCAAATTGGTCAAAATATGACAAAAAATTAAAACGAACACGCGAACCGTAGAATAATATGATTGACGTCTGCAAGTTCGATTTTAAAATTTTCTGTCCCCTGATTTTGAGCACCGCTGAAACTCAATTTGACCACTCTGTCTGTAAATTTTCGAGAAATTATTCCGACCAATATTTTAGGCAGTATGCGAGATGAAAAACACTATTTTATGCTATTTAGATGATGCAGAGTGGAAATACAGTCAGATGAATGAAAATACGAAAATATTAAAAATGCCTGGAATAAGCTGTGAACTCTTGATGATGTAGTAGACTAGATAGGACCTTCTTGAACTGCCTCCAGCACCTTGACCCTATGCTAATGATATGCATACATGATAATGCAAAAATGAAATGAAACATAAGCCAGTTAGTAAAAAAGTAAGGAGGGCAAATTTTGGGGTGCAACAGCTGCCCCTATTCAATCAACTTGGTCCTGAGTGTATGATAGCAACGACTCTCAGACATTCCAGGATACACGGGGATTGAATACTGAAAGAACTCCAGAAATTTGCGACCAACAGAAGAGGGACGACTCACTGGGGAACGAACAAAAATGCTGCACTTGTCACGGTACGTACGAGTGTTGAAAACCAAGGTATTGGAAAGTCACGAACACAAACGAATGTTAACTATGCCGGGGATAAACACTGACGGGTGTCAAGGAATTCAGAAAATCAATACGGACGGGTATCTAAAAGGTACACGGACGGGTGTAGAAAGCTCAATACGGACGGGTATCAAAAAGGTACACGGACGGGTGTAAAGGTTTCAATACGGACGAGTATCTAAAAGGTACACGGACGGGTGTAAAGGTTTCAATACGGACGGGTATCTAAAAGGTACACGGACGGGTGTAGAAAGCTCAATACGGACGGGTATCAAAAGGGTACACGGACGAGTGTAAAGGTTTCAATACGAACGGGTATCTAAAAGGTACACGGACGGGTATCAAAAAGGTACACGGACGGGTGTAAAGGTTTCAATACGGACGGGTATTTAAAAGGTACACGGACGGGTGTAGAAAGCTCAATACGGACGGGTATCAAAAAGGTACACGGACGGGTGTAAAGGTTTCAATACGGACGGGTATCAAAAAGGTACACGGACGGGTGTAAAGGTTTTAATACGGACGGGTATCTAAAAGGTACACGGACGGGTGTAAAGGTCTCAATACGGACGGGTATCACAAAGGTACACGGACAGGTGTAAAAGGTTTCAATACGGACGGGTATCAAAAGGTACACGGACGGGTGTAGAAAGCTCAATACGGACGGGTATCTAAAAGGTACACGGACGGGTGTAAAAGGTTTCAATACGGACGGGTATCTAAAAGGTACACGGACGGGTGTAGAAAGCTCAATACGGACGGGTATCAAAAAGGTACACGGACGGGTGTAAAGGTTTCAATACGGACGGGTATCTAAAAGGTACACGGACGGGTGTAGAAAGCTTAATACGGACGGGTATCTAAAAGGTACACGGACGGGTGTAAAAGGTTTCAATACGGACAGGTATCAAAAGGTACACGGACGGGTGTAAAGGCTCAATACGGACGGGTATCAAAAAGGTACACGGACGGGTGTAAAAGGTTTCAATACGGACGGGTATCTAAAAGGTACACGGACGGGTGTAAAGGATTCAATACGGACGGGTATCAAAAAGGTACACGGACGGGTGTAAAGGTTTCAATACGGACGAGTATCAAAAGGGTACACGGACGGGTGTAAAAAGTTTAATACGGACGGGTATCAAAAAGGTACACGGACGGGTGTAAAGGTTTCAATACGGACGGGTATCTAAAAGGTACACGGACGGGTGTAGAAAGCTCAATACAGACGGGTATCTAAAAGGTACACGGACGGGTGTAAAAGGTTTCAATACGGACGGGTATCAAAAGGTACACGGACGGGTGTAAAGGCTCAATACGGACGGGTATCAAAAAGGTACACGGACGGGTGTAAAGGTTTCAATACGGACGGGTATCTAAAAGGTACACGGACGGGTGTAGAAAGCTCAATACGGACGGGTATCAAAAGGGTACACGGACGGGTGTAAAGGTTTCAATACGAACGGGTATCTTAAAGGTACACGGACGGGTATCAAAAAGGTACACGGACGGGTGTAAAGGTTTCAATACGGACGGGTATTTAAAAGGTACACGGACGGGTGTAGAAAGCTCAATACGGACGGGTATCAAAAAGGTACACGGACGGGTGTAAAGGTTTCAATACGGACGGGTATCAAAAAGGTACACAGACGGGTGTAAAGGTTTTAATACGGACGGGTATCTAAAAGGTACACGGACTGGTGTAAAGGTTTCAATACGGACGGGTATCACAAAGGTACACGGACGGGTGTAAAAGGTTTCAATACGGATGTGTATCAAAAGGTACACGGACGGGTGTAGAAAGCTCAATACGGACGGGTATCTAAAAGGTACACGGACGGGTGTAAAAGGTTTCAATACGGACGGGTATCTAAAAGGTACACGGACGGGTGTAGAAAGCTCAATACGGACGGGTATCAAAAAGGTACACGGACGGGTGTAAAGGTTTCAATACGGACGGGTATCTAAAAGGTACACGGACGGGTGTAGAAAGCTTAATACGGACGGGTATCTAAATGGTACACGGACGGGTGTAAAAGGTTTTAATACGGACGGGTATCAAAAGGTACACGGACGGGTGTAAAGGCTCAATACGGACGGGTATCAAAAAGGTACACGGACGGGTGTAAAAGGTTTCAATACGGACGGGTATCTAAAAGGTACAGGGACGGGTGTAAAGGATTCAATACGGACGGGTATCAAAAAGGTACACGGACGGGTGTAAAGGTTTCAATACGGACGGGTATCAAAAGGGTACACAGACGGGTGTAAAAAGTTTAATACGGACGGGTATCAAAAAGGTACACGGACGGGTGTAAAGGTTTCAATACGGACGGGTATCTAAAAGGTACACGGACGGGTGTAAAAGCTCAATACAGACGGGTATCTAAAAGGTACACGGACGGGTGTAAAAGGTTTCAATACGGACGGGTATCAAAAGGTACACGGACGGGTGTAAAGGCTCAATACAGACGGGTATCAAAAAGGTACACGGACGGGTGTAAAGGTTTCAATACGGACGGGTATCAAAAGGGTACACGGACGGGTGTAAAAAGGTGTAAAGCAACTATTACCGGGGATTAATCTCGCTGGGGAATGGATAAGTCTAAATAAAAGACTCTGCCGGGGAACACAAATATGAGGAACGCGCCCCTCCAAAATCTCCTGAGTTATGCCATCTCCGCTGAGAAAGAGAAACTGGCAAAGAGAGCGTCAAACCTGGCTTATGCTTCGAATGCAAATGTTTGAATTTTGCCGTAATGCTCCACACGAAGTGGAAATGCTACGCGTTTGAGGATGCAATGCAAGTGCTTATGATATGCAAAAGGGGTCCCTTCAGCAAAATAAATGCCGGAGAGAAAAGAATGATTCAGATCGGGCTGACAAAAATAAATTGACCTCTGAATCCCAGAACTCCATTGAGAAGGATCACCGTGACTGACTCTCTGGATCAATAACTTCTGCTGAGGATGAAGTCTCAGATGAACATTCGCTCTACTGGGGATTATACATAACTCTTTGAAAAAGGAGGCCACGACCTGGATCAAGAGAGTGTCAAATATCACTTAGATTTAAAACCTGCTGGGGATACTGCTGGACTTAGCCTGCTGATGGGGGAGAAGGAGCACCTTGACTTTGTGGGGAAATAACGTCTTGACCTGGGGAAAATATCTCCTAAGTCTCCTGCTAGGGAAGGTCTGCTCCGCTGAGGAAAGTGCAACCTCAATGCTGGGGAGAGTAAGCTGCTGGGGGAGTACAATGTTGTTGCCATCGGCTCTCTGAACTTTTCACTTGCCCCAGACCACCAGGTCTTTTGGAAGAAATCGTCTCAAGAGGATTTTACAGAAGACCGGGCGTTCGCCCTGCCCCCAGGGTCTTCAAACTCTTGGAGAGATTTATCATATCTCGACATAACTGCCCCAGTCTCCATAATCAATGAAGTAGCTTGCCTCGAAAGGATTTGCAATGACTTGAAATATTCTGCCTCAGTATTTTGTACCTTGAAGAGGTGCTTTCAATTAACCATTTTCAGGAATGGACAATCTCCCACACTCTAGAGGTGGCCCATCCCAATACGAGCTTTGAAGTGACTTTGCCTCTGATCTTAGAATGCATGCCCCAGAATAACTGAATTTCAGAGGGACTTCTCGACGTGACTGCCCCATATTGGCTACATCTTAAGACTTACTGGGGAGAACCCACCCTATACTGATTCTCTTGGCAGCGTGCCCCTTGATATGATTGTCCTTCGGAATTTTCAAGCAACCCAACTTGGCAGGATCAAGCTTCTTGGCTGACTTTCACTGTGTAAACCGTATTGATGCTTAGGCACATGTATGCAAGCAGAACAAGTTTATTATGAGAATGATAATTCTAATGCAACACTCATGTTAACCTTGAAGTTTTTATTGAAAATGCGTCGCCCAACCTTGTGAACGAATCACTAGCTGGGATGCGACCTTGATTTTTGAATGGAAAAACAACGTGCACGTGCAATACCAACAAATCTTATTAGCACAACTTATAGGAGTCAGGAACGCTATCCTGTTGAAGTACGCTTTCGGAATAAACCCTGTTTCAATTAGGACTTTTAAGGGTTGTAACGTGGTCTGGCTCACGGTTTCCGAAAAAAGGATTTATGGCTCAAAGTTTATTGGTGCCCACCCACTCTTCGTGATGTTCTCCAGTCCTATGTTCAGTTAATCCGACCCAAACGCTTATCTCTCAAAAAAGTTTATGATCTTTAGGGAACCCATGCCACTAATGGTTTGACACCTAAGGAGGTTTTGGAGTGACAGTCATCCTTTTTATCTTCTGTAATCACACGGATTTATTATTATCGGGGATTTTCTTTTGTAACGCTTTTCGCTTTTTCTTTTGCTTTTTGATCCCCAATTTTGCCTGGACTGACCCTTTTGGGTTTTTCGATTTTGAAGTCTAGCGGGATGCCCTAACTTTTGCCTAAGTCAAGTTTCGACTTAGCGGGCTTTCTCTCCTTCTTTTTTATTCCCCTTTCGAACAAAGCGTGTGACACTGATTGTCCTGTTTGCTTGACAGGGTTGTGACTGCCTCACTCCTTAGTTGTTGACGGATAACCATCGGGGTTTCATATCTCTTGCACATTCTCCTTGGAATTTGAGCGCTCGGTCAAACTAACTGACGCCTACCCTGCCCCTGGGTTAAGTATGAGGGTTTTTTCGTACGAAAGAAACTCCTACTTCAAGGCTCAAAGGGGTTAACAAGGGTTTATCTCCTTATCTCTCCAGTGTTTGTGGGTTTGAAACAATGCCTGCACATCCTCAATAGGGTTCTATCCAGAAGCGTACCATTAGAAATCTGCGTTCTTATTTCGTCATCCTCCCTCAAGAGTTCTTAACAAGAAAAATTGATATTGCAGTGCATATAAACATTTAAGAGTGAATACGAATGGATTACTTCAAGGGAAACATACTCATTGCATTAATATCATCATAAAAAAAACAAACAAGTCTTGCATACACACGATGCTTTTAGCAAGAAAATAAAAACTACAAATGAAAATGCAGTAAAGAAGCTGAAGATTGCCATTGCTGAGGAAGCTTAATTCTGCATGGACGTACTTGCAGACTGAGTGTTCATTTGAGAAAGGAGGCTTCCATTGATGTACATATCATCTTCAGTGAATACAATGATCTTTGAGTCCACCAGGTCTTGCACCTTATGCCTGAATACATTACATTCCTCAATCGTGTGCCCGAACGTTCCCGAATGGAACTCGCACCTAGCAGTCATGTCATAATCGAGAGGAATAGGGTACGGTACTGGCGCGGTACCCCTTGTTTGAATCAGAGACTTCTTGAGCAGGCGCGTAAACAGCTGACTATAAGGGATAGGAACAGGATCAATTATCCTTTTGGGCCTTCTTGGTCTCGATTGCCCCTGTTGCTGATAATTATGCTGTCGGTGCTGATTTGGGCGCCCAGTCTGGCCCTGCACTTTCCTTTCTGCGCTCGGCTGAGGTACAAACAAGGGTTGTGGAAGAGATCCCTGACGCAAGGTGGATCCTTTGGCAAAAGAGGGAGTCATCAGTCCCTTTGCAACACTGGGAGTAACATCACTTTGTTTACCAGTGCCAACTGATGTAAACTTGATTGCCCCTGAGTCAATGAGCTCTTGGACTTTATACTTGAGCATCTTACAATTTTCAACATTATGACCAGGCGCCCCTGAATGGAATTCACACCTATCATGGACATTGGAACCCATACGAAACTTGGTGTGTGGAGGTCCCGCAGCAATCAGTTCAATCAGCTGAAACTTGAGCAGGTGCTGAAGCAGCTGAGCGTATGGCAACGGAATCTGATCAAACTTCTTTTCAAGCTTTTCTGGATTAAGACCCTCAAGAAATGGTTGTTGATAAAAAAGCTCTGACGGCAGCTCATGGTCTAGAGGAGACCCCAAAGAGATGGGAGGAATGAGATCCTCTGCTATGGAAGCGGGCACAGGACTGTCTCCCCTATTTAAAATTTCCATGATTGAACCCATCTGAGTCTTCATCTGATTGATCTCTTCCCTTAGCATTCTCTGCTCCTGGAGCATGTCTTCCCCAAATTGCCCCATCTGGCTTCGCATTTACCTCAACTCAGCTTGGACTTGCTCCATGATCAACCCTGAACGGCCTGAGGAGTTAAGTCTGCAATTCATAGATGAGAACAAGATAAGAATACTGGAGATAAACACCTGTCATGCAAAATGATTATGCACAATGATTATGAATATGCAAATGCAAATGAACATGTTTGAATATTAGCAGGGCGATCCACCCCTTGATTCCAGTTTAATAACAAGATACAATGGAACTTCTGCTCATATATTAAGAAAACCAGAGAAAAGCCAAATGTCAACAATCACAAATCCGAGATAACAAGTCTGAATATAAAGACCATAGGTCCCAACCAACAAGCCTAGTGGTGATCCATATACAATGAAAGAAAACAAAAAACTATGGCATATCATCAAAGTTTACAAGCGTCAATCCTCCCCATCCATTATGCTTTCTGCACCAGTTTTGAACTTCCTCGAACAGCTTTCTGGTGTCGGGATGCTTCGGCCTCTGAATCAGTCCTTGGATAAGAAGGTCTCTCCTGTGTATGATCCCATCCAAGTATCGGCAATGTAACTCCCAAGCGTCTTCTCCAGAAGCACCTTCCATGCTAGGTCCCTCATGTCTAGATCTCTTCACTTCAGCTTGGGCATTCAGTTCCTCTATGGAGGTTATAGCTTTGTTGAGTTGATCTTGGACAACTTGTCTCTTGAATATCCCTGATAGAATCTCGGCGTCTTTCTTCTTGAGCGTAGACTTCAACTGATCAATCTTAGCTAGGTAAGCATCTTCCTTTCTTTTATTCTCAGCCATGGCAGTTTCTTGGTGATCATTGAACCTGTGAATCTTCAACAAAGCCTTGCCTAATTCCTCCTCTTTGGACCTGAGAACGCTACTGATACCATCCAAAGCTTGTTTCATTCTTTCCCTGAATGCAACCATGTCAGCAAGCTCTTTTTCTGCTTTAGCAAGGAGCTCTGTCTTTAACTTGGCGGTATGAACAACTTCACCCCGCTCATGCTTCCACTGATAAATTTCTCTCTTTAGCTCATTATTTTCTTCCCGCAACCTTTCCTTTTCAGCCCATAATGTGTTGTACTTCTCCAACTCAACGGTGGTAGGAGGCTCGATCACCAAAGGATACAGAGGTGGTTCCACCGGGAATGGGAGAAGCTCCTCTTCTGCTCTCTTCTTAATCCACTCTTTATAAGGATGGAAAGCCCGATTGTTACTTTTCCCGAATGGAATCTTACCCTTCTTAGTCACCTATTTCCAAGCATTCACAACTTTCCTTATCAACCCTTGATCCTCAATACCATTGAAGAATAAGGATTCTCGGACATTTCGCTCTTTGGGTGGATTCTTCAAAGGATAGCCAAACTGTCTGATAGCTAGGGAGGGATTATAGTTAATTCCACCTTTCCTCCCTATCAAGGGAACATTAGGAAATTCTCCGCATTTGCAAATAACCTCCATTCCTAGCAAGTCACGATTAATCCAAACGATGTTATCGGCAGTCAAGCCCATAACCCTCTTAGACCACTTCAAAGAATCTTTCGTATCAACGAAAGCGCCAGATTCAGGGAGACGACTCAAAAACCAAGTAGCTAAGAGCGGCGCACAGCAACTCACAGTTTTCCCACACCTATTCTCATTCTTATAGTGAACTGAATGGTACACATCACCTAGCAAGGTAGGTATAGGATTCTTCGACATAAAGATCCTGACGGCGTGCACATCCACCAGATCAGGAATATTCGGAAATAGAACAATCCCATAGATACACACAGCTAGAATAGCTTGGAAAGCAGTCCAGTTCTTCTCTTTGACATGCATACAAGCTTGATCAAATAGGAACTTCAATAAGAAACCCTTAACTCTTTGTTTTTCTGCAATATTACTGTTAAGAACAGGCTCACTAATGTGAAGAGCAACAACCATATCTTTTATACCGGGGTGTTCTTCAGAAAAGAAAACTATATCATGACTAATAGGAATTCCCAAAATAAATGAGAATTCCTCCAACGTCGGAGCCAAGATGTAGTCCGGGAAAGTGAAGCAACGCAGAGGCGGGTCGTAAAACTGAAGAAGTGTGTGAATGGCATCCTTCTCATACTAGGAGATATTATAGACAATTTTCAGAAGTCTTCCATACCTTCCACTGAACTCTGTACGAACTCCGGAACCAGCCATATTAATCAATTTATGAATCAGTGTCAAAGTCGGCTCTGGGAACGAATAGGCAACAGTCTTCTTTCTCCGAACATCCACGCTGAAGTAACCTCAAAAAACCGGAATCAAGAGTAAGATGCAAGCCCTGCAGAATGTCAAACATGTCAGAATGCAAAAAAAAATGATATGCTCATGCAAACATGGGGTCAAGGCACACTGCTGGATGTGCTGTGCTGTTAGCTGAACGAGAAACCAGATAACCAGAGCTCTGAACCACTGAGGAACCCACATAATCAGACATTGATGAGAAATCCAGAATAGGGGTAGGTTGAAGGTCTCGGTTACCTGCAAACCTGCAAACGCCCATCCCCTCTCACGTGTAGGTACTAGGATGTTCAGTATCCCGGGCTCTCAGGTCGAGAAATGATGATACGTTCACCATTTCTGGTTTGGCATCATCATCAATCGAGGAGGCTTCAACTGATTCTCCAAGGCGGAAGGTCCTTAGCTTTGGCACTGAGGTCGAGAAACAATAGTACGGTGGAGAAATGACTTTTTACTTTTGTTTTTCGCAAAACATGTTGCGGTTAGCAAGAGTCGCCACCGACTTTTCTTTTATCCAATTTATTTAGGAAAGGTGAAAAGAACAGGAAAGACCATTTTGAAAAGATATTTGAGTTCGGGGGGTAAGTTATGAAAAGGGAAGGTGTTAGCACCCCTTTTCATCCGTAGTTATCTACGGGCTCTTAATTGCTAGCTCACTTTAACTTGTTTTTTTTTTAAATGTGGTGTGTGTTTAGAAAATATTTCGTAAAAGTTGACTTTGTAATAATTCGTGTAAGAATGTATACAAAGTGTTTGTTTTTGAAAATAGTTTTGAAAGTGTGAGGTGTGAAAAGTATTTGTTTTTTGAGTTGTGAGCGAGCATTTAAAAGGTACCTACCCTTAATTTATGAGGTCTTTCTTGTACTTATCATTTCCCTTGAGAGATAGCACTATCCATACCATTAGTGGGTAGGTAGTCCTATCTATTGGATGTGGAGGGACAACGAAGGGTCATCAAATGGTCATAGGAGGCAACATGTAAGGATACCTTAGCAATTCGTAGGGACTACCATCATTTTTCCGTAGGGTCATCGAGGGACAAGATCATTTTTTGTAGGCAACTTGAAGGGTCATCGAGGGACTATGATCTTTATATCGAATGGACTGTGATGATATTATTCGTAAGCGTCTTTTGCTAAAGTATCCTTACGTTCGAGGGGCATTCATCCCTCGGGGTACAGTACTAAAGTCAATCGAGGAGTGCCTCCGCTGATTCTCTTCAAAACGTAGGGGCCGTCCTATGCGAGTTCCAAAGCGGGCCCTCGGGTGCGAATGGGTTTGACAAGCAAGCGTTAGGATTGACTCGCTTAGGGATGGACCAGCATAGGTCAACCAGAGTCCCCAGCAGAGTCGCCAGCTGTCGCTCCCAGGATTTTCATCCAGGTACAAACGCGAGAGTGGCGCGGAAAAACAGAGTCGCCAACCGTGTAAATTTATCCCAAGAGAGGGAAAGGGAACACCGCATAAACCTTAGGAAGAGGGAAAGGAATGGTCGTCGCAACCATAACCTGGGTTCGGGAGTCGGCTACGCGAGGGGAAGTTATTAGCACCCCACGCGTCCATCGTACTCGATGGGATCCACGCTTGTTGTCTAATCTAAGGGTAAGTTATACTATCATCTAGGGCTGTACTAAAACGGGAAAGGGGAAGACAAATACAGACTCGGTAGGACGTCGACGTCCTAGGCCTACGTACCCCCTCTATGCAATGGGGAATTCAGAGTCAACGTAGTTCAGACCAAGTTCTTTTTGTGTTTTTTATGAGCGACGCTAAGTTCGCGTCCGGCAGTTAGGGTCGATGCCTGTTTGCGACTCAGACGGAAAGTAACGTGCCCTTTTTGAAAATAGCCTTTAAGTTGAAGGTCCCGAAGGACAAAAAGTTTGAAATTGGTTTGTGTTTTTTAGGACAGAAGTGGCTTAAGTTAGTTCCTAAGCTGCATTGCACCAAAGTCTAGGGCACAGGGGCGAATACTTAACGCATCGTCCCAAGACAGGACGCTCGCTAAGCACTCTAGAAAGATGAGAGGAAGCCCCTCATTTCTCATTCCCCATACTTAAGGCTCGTGCGCAATACACCTTATTATTATTAAGTGTTTTAAAGAGATACGAGATGAGAAGAGAGAAGACACAAGGGTAACTCTAAAGGGAACTAAGAATCCTAAAGTTATCATGCATGGGTGACCTACGGTTAGTGAGGTTTGAAGGCAACCTAAATCCTAGAGTAAGAAGATGAGGGAAGGAAAAAGGTAAGGGTAACCATGGATACCTATCCATACCCTTAAGGAACTTACCTTGATCCTGCATAAAAGGTTAGTGAGAAACGGATAATATCAAGGCAAGTGAAAATCAAACTATGGCAAACAATAGTAATTATAATCCAAACATGAATTCAGAAATCAAAGACAATTTAGGGTATGCATGAAATGTGTGATGCAAAAAGAAATTGAATTAAACAATTGGTTTAGATGATAAAAAAAAATAAAATAAAAAATAAAAATAAAATTTGTGAAAATTTTATAAAATGGTAAAAATGGTGCATGCATTAAATTCAAAAGGAAATTATTCAAATAATATTACAAAAAAAGAAAATAAAAAAAATAAAGGAAAAAAAAACCCCACAACTTTGCTATCGCGAAAACGCGGTCATCGCAGCCGGATCCGAATTGTACGGATCTAAACATAACAAAAAAAGGCAACTCAAAAAAGAGAAATTTAACTTTGAAAAGAAAAACCTCAACAATGTTGCTATCGCGAAAACGCGGTCATCGCAACCGGATCCGAATTGCACGGATCTAAATATAACAAAAAAAAGCAACTCAAAAAAGAGAAATTTAACTTTGAAAAGAAAAACCTCAACAATGTTGCTATCGCGAAAACGCGGTCATCGCAACCGGATCAAACTGACACAAATGTCACGCATCGTGCACTTCTATATGCAACTAGCGTATCGACATGATTCAATCCGAATGATCTAAAAAAAATAAAAAAACCAAATAAATATATATATATATATATATATATATATATAACAAAAACATTATTAAAACGTTATATTTCATGATGCGTAAACCGAAACCAATACTTTAGTAAAAGGTTATAACATTGTTAAAAGGTTATAACAAAAATATATATAGTAATAGCTGTAAACTGAAACCAAAACGTTAGTATGATATATCCTGTAAAGCAAAACATTAAGATCATAATATAAGATTCAAACGAAATCTTACTGCATACCGTATTACGACGAGTTTAGCAGCGGTGAGGTATGTGCGCCGTTTTCAGTCCCTTTTTTTTCTTTTTTTCTTTCGGTCCCCTCCCTCCCTTTTTTAACAGTAACAACAATATATAGGGACCAAATTAGGGTTAACTTTTAGTTGCCAATAATGTCCCTAATACCCAATTTGAGGCCCAAGTTTAATAATATTAAAAGTTAAATAAAATTTAAATAATTTAATAAATCTGAAATAAAAACTAAACTTACTTATTTATAAAAATAAAAATTTAATATAAAATTAAAATAAAATGCTAATCACTACTTATTTATTCTTAAAATTAGTAAAATTTAAAATAAAAAATGACTATTAAAAAAATAAAATACTAATTAGCCTATTAAACATTATTTAAATTAAAAATAAAAAATAAATATTTAAAATAAAATTAAAATACAATGCTAGTTATTATAATTATTTATTCTAAATAACATTAGTTAAAAAAAGGTAATATAAACGACCCCAAATAAATAAAAATCGGACGCCTAAATAATCAGAAAAAACAAACCGAGTACACTAAAATGATTAGTACGAAATATATGACTTGAAAAAATACAGCATTTGGTCAGATTTTAAAATAAATTTTGATCCGTAAAAATGCTCAAATTGGTCAAAATATGACGAAAAATTAAAACGAACACGCGAACCGTAGAATAATATGATTGACGTCTGCAAGTTCGATTTTAAAATTTTCTGTCCCCTGATTTTGAGCACCGCTGAAACTCAATTTGACCACTTTGTCTGTAAATTTCCGAGAAATTATTCCGACCAATATTTTAGGCAGTATGCGAGATGAAAAACACTATTTTATGCTATTTAGATGATGCAGAGTGGAAATACAGTCAGATGAATGAAAATACGAAAATATTAAAAATGCCTGGAATAAGTTGTGAACTCTTGATGATGTAGTAAACTAGATAGGACCTTCTTGAACTGCCTCCAGCACCTTGACCCTATGCTAATGATATGCATACATGATAATGCAAAAATGAAATGAAACATAAGCCAGTTAGTAAAAAAGTAAGGAGGGCAAATTTTGGGGTGCAATAGCATGCTCTAGCAAAGGATTGTTGACAACATTGGGATTATCGTCAAGAAAAGTCAGAATATTTGCTTTCACCAATTCCTGTACTCTAGCTTTCAATGCATAGCAACCTTCTAAGTTATGACCTGCCCCACCTTGATGCAACTCACAGTGAAGATCAGACCTATAGCCGGCTGGGAGAGGCTTTGGAGGAGGAGGTGGAGGCCTTGTTGTAATCAAAGATCACGGTCCTCTGAGGTTGTTCACCTCTAGCAATCAGAACTTGCATCATTTCTGTGAGTTTGGTCATGCTGGCCTTCAACTCATCAATTTCCATTCTGACTTCGGCATTGTGTTGTTCTTGGTTTTCCATTCTCAATCTGACAACAACTCTAGTTCCGTAGTTGTGTTGAGGAAACAGCTTGACGGTGAACAGATAACTGAAGAAGGAGACAGTTGAAATGAGTTTCTGAGGCAACTTTTAAGAATGCATGTGTATGCTCATGGATGCAAGAGTGCATGGATGCAACAACCACAAACAAGATCACGCAAAGCACATGGGTTCAAAGGTTCGAGTCATGAGCATGAAGTCAAGGTTAAGAGCCTTCCACAATGGTATGTACCAAGGTTTTGTCTTCATTGTACCTGCAGAAAACAGCAGTTCTAACACAGAGTGCCCAGGGTCCACAATCCACTATCAGACACCCCAGCGCACCGATTACTCGGAGGTTGGTAGTTATCCTCAAGAGAATCTAACCTGAGTGTGGCATTGCGTAACAGCTAAATCAGATTTGTATCCTCATAGCTTCCGCGCCACGATCCTAAAAAGGCTAAGATGGGTTAAGGGTTACTACGGTCATCAGTGTTATAGGCTTCTATGGAAAAAGTAATGCCTTCAACGATCGCTCGATCGGCATCAGTAATTCCATAGAGGCAACCACAGAGTGGATAGATTCTCAAATTCTGCTTTTTCGGGATTCGACTCCCTCAAAGCTCCCTTGACTATACCATCCTCCTATCTCAAAGTACACTCTGGTCCGGGTATAGGACCTATCTCATACACACAGAGGAACTCCCAAACAGAACAATCAAGTAACAAGCAAACCAAATTAAAAGCAGCAAATAAATCAAAGTAGGCTAAACCCCTCAAGGGAGATAATTCCCCAGCAGAGTCGCCACTTTTCTGTAGCAGAAAAATAGGGAGTATAAGCTATTGATTAACTTAACTCGAAAAGCAAGAGTTGCCACCACACTTTTATTTTATCCAGAAAATGGAAAGGAAAAAGAGCGAACAAAACCAAAAGAGTTTTAAAAAAGAACAAACAGAATCTGGGTAAGGGGGTTGGTTACGTTAAGGGAAGGGGTTAGGAATGAAGAAACAACCAAAACAGTCCCAAAAATAGGTGAAAAACACCATTCTGCACTATGCAAATCGATTGCACCGGTGTGCCAATCGATTGCACATCGGAAAATCAACAATTCTTAGGCAAAAGACACACTGTGCAATCTATTTCACATAAATGTAAATCGATTGCACACTGACAGGCAGCACTAAAATCAGCATTTACAAGGCAAAACCATGATCAATCATTTCTTCAAACACCTCATGATCAAGGATGCAATTGAGCACGAAAATTCAAGTAAAACAACAGCAAATAACACCAATGGATCACAATTTGCAAGATCCAAAGATTAAGCAATGAGAATCATTAAAGGATCACATTGTGGAAAATGAATCAAGAACAACAATGGTGGAAAATGAGATTACCACTCCAAATCTGAAAATTCCTTCAAATTGCTTCAAGATCCAAACTCCAAAGCCTTGATCTACAGAAATTGATGATGAAAAAGTAAATGGATGAAGGTTTAGCTCAAAGATTAGTAAGTTCTAATGATGAACTTACTAACTTTCAATGGTAGAAAGAGCTTTGGTGAATTTGGTAGTTGGAGAAAATTGAGAGAGTCAACAAGAATTTTGACAAGGTGAATTTGGCTATCAAAAGCTTCAATGAATGAATGAAATGAAGGCTCTATTTAAAGAGTTTAGGCTTGGGAATTTGGTGGTTTGGAAGATCAAAATTAGGCTTGAAATTTGATTTTGGAGGGAAATTAACAAAAGAATGGTGATTATTGAAGGTGTATGGTGGGAATTAATTGTGATGAGGTAGGGGAATTATTTTTGGGTGATCTAGAATATTCTCATGTGATAAAATTGGTGCCAAATGCTTCAAAATTTGAAAATTACTGAATTTGGCCAATTTTGCCTCTGTGCAATCGATTGCAGTGCTGACGCAATCCATTGCGCCTGTACAAAAATTCAAAAATTGGCACGAAATGTGAGGGGTGCAATCGATTGCTGTTTTAGTGCAATCGATTGCATAAGTGAAAAATGGCAAAAATTGCTTTGTTTGACTGGATTGCTCCGGCTTTGGCTCGATTCTTTTGCTTGTCGAAGAAGACATGGAAATAAACACATGAACCTTGGAATTCCTTGGATAATAATCAATTAAAACTTGAGGAAACCTTGATTGGATAAAATTTGACATGATTACGGATCAACTTCGACGTTGTACAGATGAAATTAATTCGCGCTGCGGGGCAGTTGTTTTGGTATTTTTAACCTGTTCTTCCCCTGAAAATGTTAGTGAAAGAAAACAAAATATTTTTGGATTTTGATTAAAGGTTATTAAACATAAACAAATTAAGCAATAAAACAACTAACAAACACACACATACTCAAAGAACCCTGCAAGGCACAATCCTATAAAAGAGGGAACCAATGTGTGATCTTGTTTGTGGTATGAGATGTAAATGAAAGGTGTGAAACCTTAGGGGTAAAAATTTGGGTTCAAAAATACCCTCATTTCTTCCAAGCCTAATTTGGTGCAATAAATGGTGAGTGGTGAAGATTATGGAAGAATACTACATTAGTGGTGATTGATCCAGGGGTTAGTCCCAAACTTCTAACCCTAATCTCATGATGGCATGATTATAGCTTTAAACAAAATGCAAGAAGCGATTGGGGTCTTTCTTTGGCATTGTATTAAAGACCAATGAGAAAAACTCATGTTTTCTCACTCTTTCCATTTCAAAATTCATAACACAGAAGGATTGGAAAAGGAAAGGTGGGGCAAGATAGGGAAAGAAGAAAAGAAGGGAGATCTTGTTGGAACAATTGAAAAATTATTCTTGTGCATGTCATGTTTTTGGAGTACTTGATCAAGAACCAATGATGACTATTATTTAGATCATCTTTCTCTTGTATTCTGGAAATTGCTACTCTTGTAGGAAGATCAGCGTGGAAGTAGCAAGAACCTTCTAAGTGTTTATCACTATTGTAACACCCCCAATCTATCCCCCGAGCAAATAAAGCGATAACAATTAATCAGAGTATAATTAAAACATTCATGGCATAGACGGGGGCGTCATATCAATTGAAACAAAATACAACAACCTGCTCATATAGATATACAACAATCAGGTAGCACATAACAGAGGAACTCAGTTCCTAACACCCACCATTCAGATACAGAATAAAAGCGGAAAATATGCAACTGAAATCTCATAAATATATATAACATAAAAGTTTGTCTGTCATATACAGAGTCATACATGTACAATCCCAAAAAGAACATATATATATACACATAATCACACAAGATCTCCCCGACTACCCGATGCTACATATCAGAGCCGACTGACAAAAGAATGAAGACCTACGCTTCACAAAAAGACCTCCAACATCTAATCTGTAATGCCTCATAGAGCATTTAAAACAGCAGAAGGGTGAGAAACACAATTATAATATAATTGCATACAATTATATAATAACACCAAATACACATATAAAACATTCTCACCGCAACTTACACCATAATTCAAATACAAAACAACACCATTCATATCTCATACATCCATCACAAAGGCATATCAATCATGCACAATACATTTATCACCAACATATATATATATATATATATATATATATATATATATATATATATATATATATATATATATATATCTCAACTCATCAATTCCATTCATAATTTCACACAAAATCAATCCATTCATGATTTATGCAAATGCACAGAGACCGACACAACGACTCTATGCAATGCAATGCGGTACTGTTCCATCCATCATTATCATCATTAGTTCACTCAGGAACTATTGGAATCATCGCTTGTTACTTAGTGTAACTCCCCGTCGAGCAAACGATGTTCCCCGTCGCTCACACCTCTTTGTATAAGGCACACGACGTTTATAGATCGCTCAAACCTCTTTGTATAAGGCACACGACCCGATCGCTCACACCTCTTTGTATAAGACACACGATCGTCTATAATCATCGCTCACACCTCTTTGTATAAGGCACACGATGTTATAGCGGATTCCCTCTGGAATCGTTTCGTCGCTCACACGCACTAGGGTACACGACATCACAAGAATGCATATCATGATGCTTGGCATACAATGACTCATGATATTCAAATGCACACATATACACATCCATAATCATGCATATACAATCAAACACAACACAATGCATTTTCTTGCCCTTAGGCCACAAACCATCATCACAACATTTCATCACATGCATTCACATCATATAACAGAACACAAGTCATACGATATTTATCTAAAGCAGATTGCATGATAACACCTCAAATACACACAGTTAATATGGTAAAAGTCGACAAAATGACACATTTCCAAATTCCCGACATAATTGAATCGGCCACCAATCTCAAAACTATTTTAATAAGGAAGAATATCTCAATAGCTTTCTAACGGTACCAAGAACGCCTCGATCTGAGTTACGGATCAAAAGTTACGGCATCAGACGCAAAATTGGGAACCATTCTACACCCTCTCTGGTCATACCCGTATTGCCTTAGGCCATACGCGTACTGCCCAGCTCGCTCGCCCATTCCATACGCGTAATGCCCAAAGTGCTACGCGTATGGGCAGAGACTGATTTCTCCCCAAAATTCCACTAAAACTCCATACGCGTAATGCCTCACTTGATACGCGTAATGCCTTGCCAAGTACGCGTACCATTACGCAAATCAGCAGAAGGCCGTGAAAAATGTGATCCATACGCGTATTGCCCTCATTTCCCCCTTGCCATACGCGTATTGCCCAAACCAATACGCGTAATGCCAAGCCTGATACGCGTATGGGCTGCGAAACCCAGAATTTTTCCTGCAGAATTTCTGCTACGAAAATCAACCAAAATCATCTCCAAATCTCATCTAAACACCAGCAAATTACCAATTGAATGCACAACAACATCTATCTAACATGTCTCAACAATTAGGAACATTAAAACATGATTTCAGACACAAATTGCATCAAATTCTAACAATCTCAACATATTAATGGTTTTGGTTCTATATCCAATATCAACCAAATATCACAGAAATACATACATACATAATCATACACAAGTATAGGATAATCGAGTTTCACACCCTTACCCGATTAATCGTGTTTTCAAAAGTCGGTTAGATCGTTTCCTTAGTCTCCAAGTTTTCCCCTTTTCTTCTTCTCTTTCTCTTTTCCTTCTTCTCTTTTTCTTTCTCTCTATTTTTCTCTCTATTTCTATTTTTATGAAAAACATAATATCTAACCAAGCCAAAAGACCAAAATACCCCTACACTCAAATATCTCGCAAACGCTCTCAAAACGCGATAAAACATAATAACGATGAAAAATAATATATTGCCAAATAAAAGTCAAAAATAAAATAATATAAATACAAAAATAATTAAATCGACTTGATTAAATAAATTTAATAAAAACTGGGGCGTTACAACTCTCCCCCACTTAGAGATTTTCGTCCTCGAAAATATTACCTGAGACGAACAACTCCGGATACGACTCCCGCATCCGACTCTCCAACTCCCAAGTCAAATTGCCCTCAGCAGCGCATCCCCACGCTACTTTCACAAGTGCAATATCCTTGCCTCTTAACTACTTCAACTCGCGATCCAAAATTCTCACTGGTAATGCCTCAACCGTAAGGTTCTCCCTTACCTCAACTTCATCCATCGGAATCACATGCGACGGATCCGGAACATACTTCTGAAGCTGTGAAACATGGAACACATCATGCAAATTCGAAGGATTCGGCGGCAACGCCACCCGATAAGCCACAACACCCACTCTCGCGGATATCTGGTAAGGACCAATAAACTGAGAAGTAAGCTTCTTCGACTTCAATGCACGACCAACACCTGTTACCGGTGTAACTCTCAAAAATACATGATCGCCTTCTTGAAACTCAAGACCTTTTCACCTTTGATCATGATAACTCTTCTGCCTACTCTGAGAAGCCTTCATTTTCTCACGAATAAGTTTCACCTTTTCCGTAGTTTGTTGAATTAACTCCAGTCCAACCACCGAAATCTCACCAGATTTATGCCAACACAAAGGTGTTCGACATCTCCTTCCATACAACACTTTAAAAGGTGCCATTCCAATACTCGAATGGAAACTATTGTTATACGTGAATTCAACCAACGAAAGATAACTATCCCAAGCACCACCTTGCTCAAGAACACAAGCTCTCAGCAAATCTTCCAATGACTGAATAGTTCTCTCTGTCTGACCATCCGTCTGAGGATGATAAGCCAAACTCAATCTCAACTTGGAACCTAACGCCTTTTGCAAACTTTCCCAAAATCTGGAAGTAAACCTCGGATCTCGATCTGAAACAATACACAATGGAACACCATGTAGCTTCACAATCATACGGATATAAATCTCAGCCAACCTCTCCAAAGAAAAACTGATGTCAATCAGAATGAAATGCGCCGATTTAGTCAGCCTATCCACAACCACCGAAATGGCATTATGTCCCCTCTGTGTATTCGGCAACCCTGTCTCAAAATCCATAGAAATGTTGTCCCATTTCCACTCGGGAATATCCAACGGTTGCAATAATCCACTAGGCTTCTGATGTTCTACCTTTGACTTCTGACACGTCAAACACGCATAAACAAACTGAGCCACATCCCTCTTCAATTCGGACCACCAAAAGATCTTCTTTAAATCTTGATACATCTTATTAGCTCCTGGATGTATACTCAAACTACTCCGGTGTCCTTCCTCTAAAATAATCTTTTTCAAGTCCGAATCATCAGGAATACAAATTCTACCACGAAATCTCAAAACACCCTTATCATCCACTTTAAAGTCACCATTCACACTTTGATCTTCAACCGTCATCAAATCAACAAATTTCACATCCAACTTCTGTTTCTCGCAAACGGTTAACAGAAAATCATTAGTGACCTTTAACATACCAAGCCTCACGCTATCCGATGTCAATTCACACACCAAACTCAAATCCCTAAATGCTTCCAAAATTTCCCACTCTTTAACCATCAAAGCAGGCATATGCAAAGATTTCCGGCTTAACGCATAGGCTACCACATTAGCTTTACCAGGATGGTAATTCAAGCCAAAATCGTAGTCCTTCAAAAATTCCAACCATCTCCGTTGCCTCATATTCAACTCTTTCTGATCAAACAAGTATTTCAAACTCCTATGATCACTAAAGACTTCGAATCTTGCACCGTAGAGATAATGCCTCCAAATTTTCAATACAAACACCACAGCCGCTAATTCCAAATCATGAGTAGGGTAATTCTTCTCATGAATCCTCAATTGCCTCGAAGCATAAGCCACAACCTTACCTTCTTGCATCAACACTCCACCTAAACCATTCAAAGACGCATCACAATACACCACAAACGGTTCACTAGGATTCGGTAAGATCAAAATCGGAGCTGTAGTCAATCTTCTCTTCAGCTCACTAAAACTTTCCTTACACTGAATATCCCAAATGAACGCTTTACCTTTACAAGTCAGCTGGGTCAAAGGAAGTGCTAACTTGGAAAAGCCTTCAATGAATCTTCGATAATATCCAGCTAAACCCAAAAAGCTTCTAATTTCAGTAACAAATCTAGGAGCCCCCCGTTGTAGAACTGCCTATACTTTAGATGGATCCACAACAATACCATTACCTGAAATCACATGCCCAAGAAAACTCACTTCTAACAACCAGAACTCACACTTTGCAACTTGGCATAAAGTCTCATTTCCTTCAAAATTTGCAACACAACATGCAAATGTTTCGCATGATCCTCCCGGGACTTAGAATAAATCAAGATGTCATCAATAAACACAACAACAAATCAATCCAAATGTTCATGGAATACGATTCATATACTCCATAAACACATCCGGCGCATTAGAAACCCCGAACGACATCACAGAATATTCGTAATGTCTGTAGCGTGTCTTAAAAGCCGTCTTCTGAATATCTTCCTCTTTCACTCTAATCTGATGATAACCTGACCTCAAATTAATTTTACTAAACACACACGCACCTACCAACTGGTCCATCAAATCATCAATTCTCGGAAGAGGATACTTATTCTTAATCTTCTCCTTATTCAGCTGGCGATAATCAATACACAGTCGCATACTTCCATCTTTCTTCTTCACCAAAAGAACTGGAGCACCCCAAGGCGATACACTTGGCCTCACAAACCTCTTTTCTAACAATTCATTCAACTGCTTCTTCAACTCACCCAACTCAGATGCCGACATACGATATGGTGCCATAGATACAGGTCTAGTACCAGGAACTAGATCTATAGTAAACTCCACCTCTCTTTCTAGCGGCACATCTGAAATATCCTCTGGAAACACCTCTGGAAATTCACACACAACTGGAAACACATCAATTGCTACTTGACTATCCACTGTCAACGATGCAAACAACCCGAACAACTGAGCTTCATCCGCCAAAAGTTTCTTCCACTCTTTGGTAGATAAGAAACTCGATTCCTCGTCTTCCTCAAGAGAAGGAAATCTTACCAACTTATGATAACAATCAATATGAACCCGATTGAACTGCAACCAATTCATTCCCAGAACCACATCTAAACCCTCCAATGGCAGACACACCAAATCCATCTCAAAATCTCTACCATAAATGGTCAAAGGACAACTTAAACAAACCAAAGAAGTAGTTATCGACCCCATTGCTGGAGTATCAATAACCATCTCTCCACCCATCGAAGACAACAAAAGATTCAAATGCTTCGTACACTCAGACGAAATAAACTAATGAGTCGCTCAGGTATCAATAATAGCAACTAAAGGCATACTATTAATAAAACAAGTACCTATGATCAGACGGTCTACACTAGTAGTCTGAGTTCTTGCCAATGCAAATACTTTCCCTCTAGCTGGAGCTTGCTTTGGTTTCGGACACTTCGTACTAACATGACCAGATTCACCATAGTTGAAACACTTCACCACATTCTTCTTGCAATCATTTGCGACATGTCCTATACCTCCACAATTGGAACACTTCCTGATATCCTTTCTACATTCAAACTGACGATGTCCTAAGTCACCACACCTAAAACATCTCAGAGGATTAGACATACCTCCCCCACTTGGCCTTTTATCAAAACTACCCCTTTGCTTACCCTTGTTAGCTGGTGACACATAAGGACCACCATGAAACGGTTGCTTTCCTTTCCTTTCGTTCGCATTCTTATAGTGAGTAGAACTAGCTTTGCTATCCTCCTCATAAATTCTACAACAATCCACCAAATCCGAAAACCTCCTAATCCTTAGATAACCAATTGCCTGCTTGATCTCAGGACGCAATCCGTTCTCAAACTTCACACATTTGGAAAACTCTGCAGTTGCTTCAGCATAATGTGGATAAAACTGAACAAGCTCCACAAACTTAGCAGTATAATCCACAACAGACATGTTACCCTGTTTCAACTCCAAGAACTCTATCTCTTTCTTTCCTCTAACATCTTCAGGAAAATACTTCCTCAAAAACTCCCTGCTAAACAAAGTCCAAGTGATCTCTTCACCTGTAGCTTCCCACACATGACGCGCACTAACCCACGAATCATCAGCCTCCTCCTGCAACATGTGAGTACCCAGTCTCACCTTATGTTCCTCAGCACAGTCCATCACTCGAAAGATTCTTTCAATCTCCTTAAGCCAAATCTGAGCACCATCAGGATCATGTCTCCCTTTGAAGACAGGCGGTTTGTTCTTCTTAAACTCATCATTCCCACCAGCATTATGTGTACCCCGCACAGCCTGAGCCATAGCTTGCATAGTAGCAGCAAGAGCAGCATCATTCCTACCAGCCATATTCTATTCATATCCAATAACAGCAACTATGGTTAAATAAACAGCTCATCCACACACAAAGACCGACACAGACTGGCACGAACTGACACAAACTGGCTCTGATACCACTTAATGTAAAACCCCCAATCTATCCCCCGAGAAAATAAAGCGAGAACAATTAATCAGAGTATAATTAAAACATTCATGGCATAGACGGTGGTGTCACATCAATTGAAACAAAATACAACAACCTGTTCATATAGATATGCAACAATCAGGTAGCATATAACAGAGAAACTCAGTTCCTAACACCCACCATTTAGATATAGAATTAAAGTGGAAAATCTGCAACTGAAATCTCATATATATATATAACATAAAAGTTTGTCTGTCATATACAGAGTCATACATGTACAGTCCCAAAAAGAACATATACATATACACATAATCACACACGATCTCCCCGACTACCCAGTGCTACATATCAGAGCCGACCGGCAAAAGAATGAAGACCTACGCTTCACAAAAAGACCTCCAGCATCTAATCTGCAATGCCTCATAGAGCATTTAAAACAACATAAGGGTGAGAAACACAATTATAATATAATTGCATACAATTATATAATAACACCAAATACACATATAAAACATTCTCACCGCAACTTACACCATAATTCAAATACAAAACAACACCATTCATATCTCATACATCCATCACAAAGGCATATCAATCATGCACAATACATTTATCACCAACATATATATATATATATATATATCTCAACTCATCAATTCCATTCACAATTCCACACAAAATTAATCCATTCATGATTTATGCAAATGCACAGAGACCGACACAACGACTCTATGCAATGCAATGCAGTACCGTTCCATCCATCATTCTCATCATTAGTTCACTCAGGAACTATTGGAATCATCGCTTGTTACTTAGTGTAACTCCCTGTCGGGCAAACGATGTTCCCCGTCACTCACACCTCTTTGTATAAGGCACACGACATTTATGGATCGCTCACACCTCTTTGTATAAGGCACACGACCCGATCGCTCACACCTCTTTATATAAGGCACACGATCATCTATAATCATCGCTCACACCTCTTTGTATAAGGCACACGATGTTATAGCGGATTCCCTCTGGAATCGTTTCGTCGCTCACACCCACTAGGGTGCACGACATCACAAGAATGCATATCATGATGCTTGGCATACAATGACTCATGACATTCAAATGCACACATATACACATCCATAATCATGCATATACAATCAAACACAACACAATGCATTTTCTTGCCCTTAGGCCACAAACCATCATCACAACATTTCATCACATGTATTCACATCATATAACAGCACACAAGTCATACGATATTTATCGAAAGCAGATTGCATGATAACACCTCAAATACACACAGTTAATATGGTAAAAGTCGACAAAACGACACATTTCCAAATTCCTGACATAATTAAATCGGTCACCAATCTCAAAACTATTTTAATAAGGAAGAACATCTCAATAGCTTTCTAATGGTACCAAGAACGCCTCGATCCGAGTTACGGATCAAAAGTTACGACATCAGACGCAAAATCGGGAACCATTCTACACCCTCTCTGGTCATACGCGTATTGCCTTAGGCCATACGCGTACTGCCCAGCTCGCTCGCCCATTCCATATGCGTAATGCCCAAAGTGCTACGCGTATGGGCAGAGACTGATTTCTCCCCAAAATTCCACTAAAACTCCATACGCGTAATGCCTCACTTGATACGCGTAATGCCTTGCCAAGTATGCGTACCATTACGCAAATCAGCAGAAGGCCGTGAAAAATGTGTTCCATACGCGTATTGCCCTCATTTCCCCCATGCCATACGCGTATTACCTAAACCAATACGCGTAATGCCAAGCTTGATACGCGTATGGGCAGCGAAACCCAGAATTTTTCCTGCAGAATTTCTGCTACGAAAATCAACCAAAATCATCTCCAAATCTCATCTAAACACCAACAAATTACCAATTGAATGCACAACAATATCGATCTAACATGTCTCAGCAATTAGGAACATTAAAACATGATTTCAGACACAAATTGCATCAAATTCTAACAATCTCAACATATTAATGGTTTTGATTCTATATCCAATTTCAACCAATTATCACACAAATACATACATACATAATCATACACAAGTATAGGATAATCGAGTTTCACATCCTTACCCGATTAATCGTGTTTTCAAAAGTCGGTTGGATCGTTTCCTTAGTCTCCAAGTTTTTCCCCTTTTCTTCTTTTCTTTCTCTTTTCCTTCTTCTCTTTTTCTTTCTCTCTATTTTTCTCTCTATTTCAATTTTTATGAAAAACATAATATCTAACCAAGCCAAAAGACCAAAATACCCCTACACTCAAATCTCTCGCAAACGCTCTCAAAACGCAATAAAACATAATAACGATGAAAAATAATATATTGCCAAATAAAAGTCAAAAATAAAATAATATAAAAACAAAAATAATTAAATCGACTCGATTAAATAAATCTAACAAAAACTGGGGCTTACAACTATCACCATTCTCTTCATCTCACCACCTCTAAAATTTAGAGATTTCAGGTTTGAATTCAAGGTGGGGTTCCGCTCTAGGCTTCAAGTTTTAGAATTAGATCAAATTAGGCTTAATGCATGATAGGGATGGGAATTGATTCATGAAATATGATCTTATGTGTGTGTTCATGTGCTTGATATGTTATGATCATGAATGGTATGATTGTAATGATGGATGTCAGTTTGTGAATTGTTTCTAACTTGTTAGCATCATTAGAGTATGATAGCATTGATCTGAGACTGAATTGGCAGAGAAAAATGCAGGTTAGGGATAAAAATTGAATGTTGGAATTTTCTTGACACACCTACGGGTCGTAGCAGCTGCTACGGGTGGCCGTAGCCGGCCCCTAGTCATGAAAGGGAAGGGTGTTAGGCAATTCTACGGGCCATAGCACAGGCTAAAGAAGGTCGTAGCAGGATACTTCCTCACCTTAATTGTTTTATCTTTCGATCCTAATTCATATTTTTCTTAGTGTTCCTTTCATTCCTTCCTTGTGTATGTTGATTTGACAGAAATAGAATCAATCTAGGAAGTAAATGAACGAACAGTTAAATAAGTTGATTACGCTTCGCCATTGTGTAGTTAGAACCATAATAGTCATGTTCGTCTAACATTGACATGATATGTTTCAATAACGATTGAGACTAAAATAGTATGTACCAGATGAATATGATATGTGTGCTATGTTTAATTAATAATGTGAAACAATAATTCCTTGTATTCGTTGCATTGACTTAATATGTTTCAATAATGGTTGAAACTGTAATGTATGAACTTGGTTATTCTTCAATGATGATTATGGCTGTAATAGCTTGAATTTCATTTAACCTTGAATATCGTATATGATTCATAGATATTGAAGTCGTAATAGTTTGAGTGCTATACTTATAAGCAATTGAAACTGTGATAACATATGCGTGTACGTTCTATGTAATGAATCCCAACGACAACATGTATTATGCTCCTATGAGAAAAGAACCTTAATAGTACAAAACACCTCATATGATTGATTAACTCATTACAAGACTGATGAGAAATTAATGGATTGGTTTCAATTTGTTCTTGTGTGAATAAAGTGAATTGAGCAAGGTGAGGAAGCCCTTACTTTTGGCTAGGAATAGTGGTCTTGGAAATAATGAGTAGGTGTTTATAGCCTCTTCTAAAAGAAATGGGCGTGCAATAAACTTAGCCTAGAAGGAGATGTTGTGAAACTATGTGCGAAAAAAGGCTAGTAATATGCCTAGCCTATAATTTCAATCCATAAACATAGAGAATAGTTTGGAGTCACTGAACCGTAAACTAGACTTGATGTAGTAAGTGTTAAATGGTATGCGTCGTCTTGTAAACAAATTGTCCCTCATTGATTTACATTTGGTTGTAAATGTGAGTATGCATATATGAATGATAATAAAAATTTACCAAACTCCCTTCCAACTCTTGACGGAAAGAATTGGCTTTGATGGAGAAAACAGATGCAATCTCTACTTGGCTTTCATGAAACCCTAGAAGTGGTTACTAATGGATTTCTTGCACTTGGTAAAGGTGCAACCGACACACAGAGAACCGCTCACAAGGATGCCAAGAATAAGGATTGAAAGGCGACGTTTTACATCTAATCGGCGGTTAATGGAGCTAATTTCGACAGAATTGCTTATGATGAATCGGCGAAGGAGCCCTGGGATATTATTGTCAAGTACTATGAAGGAGGCGAGAAAGTCAAGGTTGTCATGTTGCAAAATTTGCAACAACAATATAAATTATTGTCGATGGGAGAAGATGAAAAGATTGTAGGCTATGTGTCCAAGGTGCAGAAACTCGTCTATCTCATGAAAAATTATGGTGAAACCCTAACTGATAAGATGGTAGTTGAAAAGGTAATGCATACTTTGACCTTTCACTTTGATCACATTATCGTAGCTATTCAAGAATCCAATAATCTTGAAACCTTAAAATTGGAAGATTTGATTGGTTTGTTGGAAGCACATGAGATTAGGATTGTTGAAAGGAAAGGAGTTAAAGACTTTATACACACACTGCAGGCTCAGTCATAGAAGAAGAATGGTGGTTCCAACAAGTTCAAAGGAAAAATTGACAAGACTCAGGGAAATAAGTGTTGGTCGAATCCTCACAAGAATAAGGTTGATGATAGAGCTTCTGAATCCTTGAAAAGAGGAAAAGGAAATTCCTATCAGAAAGACAAATAAGAGAAAAAACGTGTGCAGTGCTATAACTGTGAAAAGTGGGGTCAATTGGTCAAGCATTGTTGGTCAATCAGTGCTATGACTGTGAAAAGTAGGGTCACTTGCACGCCGAGATTCAGATGATTCAGATGATATGGTAGTTATGGCTACAGTTGCAGATGACCATGTCGAATCCAAGATCTGGTTCCTCGACTCAGGTTGCTCGAATCACATTACTGGTCTAAAAGTATGGTTTGCAGATTTGAACAATTCGAAGAAGGGCAAGGTCAAACTTTCTGATAATAGCTTGTTGCAAGCAGAAGGTACTGACAACATAATTTTTCAAAGGAGTAATGAAGTGAAAGCCTTGATCAAAGATGTACTTTATGTTCCTGTAATTAAGTGCAATATTCTAAGTGTTAGGCAACTAGTCGAAAAGGGGTTCTTGGTGGTTATGAAAGATGGAGCCTTAGAACTTTTCGACATCCAAACTAACTTGGTCTTGAAATCTCCTCTGTCGAAGAATAGAACAGTTAAGACCATGATCATTTTGACTGAGGTACAGTGTTTGAAAACAGTTGTTGACCACAAGAATAGTTGGTTGTGGCATCTGAGATTTGGCCATCTGAACTTTAGGTCACTCAATCAACTGATCACTCAAGATATGGTAACTAGTATACCAAGTCTTGAGATGCATGACAAACTCTGTGAAGGTTGTCTAGTCGGAAAGCAGTCCAGGAAGTCTTTCGTTTCGACTATGCCAATGAGATCATCCGGCATACTCGAAGTTGTACATTCATATGTATGTGGTCCTTTTGAGGAGCACACCATTGGTGGAAACAGGTATTTCGTCTCATTTTTCGAAGAGTATCGTCGAAAGCTCTAGATCTATGTGATCAAGCACGAGGACGAAGTATTTGAAATCTTTAAGATTTTCAAGATACTTGTCAAAAACCAGAGTGAAAAGAAGATTAAGGTTCTGTTTACAGATGGAGGTGGTGAATACCAACCTCTATGATATTTGAAGAATTTTGTGCAGAACATGGTATTGATCATGAGGTAACTGCTGTTTATACTCTTTAAGACAATAGAATAGCAGAAAGAAGAAACAAAACCATATTTAACATGGCGAGATGCTTGCTGAAGCATAATAATTTGCCAAAATCCTTATGGGGTGAAGTTGTTTCGATTGTTGTTTATATTCTGAGCAGGTGTCCTGCCGAGAAGCTGAAGAAAAAGGTTCCTGAAGAAGTGTGGAGTGGCAAACGCCATCAGTGAGTCATCTGAAGGTGTTTGGCTCTATTTGTTACAAGCATGTTCCTGATGCAAGAAGAAGGAAGCTTGATGACAAGAATGAACCTATGGTTCAAGTAGGATATAATAAGACTATAGTATATAGGTTGTTCAATTCAATTAATCAGAAGATTGTGATTATTTGAGATATTGTGATTGATGAAAATTATGCATGGGATTGGAATTCTAGTGATGCAATTCACAAGCCATTGATGAGATGTGGTGTTGACGAAGAAACCGATGAAGTCGAAGTCGAAGAAATTGCCGATATTCCAGTCGAGGTTGAACTCGACGTTGAAGAAGTTGGTGACATTCCCGACACAATCGAAGTCGAAGAGGATATGTCTAGCACAAGCCCAAGACCTCAAAGAACTAGAGCTCGTCCATCAAGACTTCAAGACTATGAAAAGGTTGGTGATGATGAAGTCATAAAAGATGGAGAACTAATTCATTTTGCTTTACTTGTAGGTGCTAAACCAATAAACAATAGAGAGGCTTTAAAGAATATGAAGTGGAAGTCTTCTATGGTCGAAAAGTTACAAGCAATCGAAAAAACAACACATGGGAGTTGGTCGAATTGCCAGCACATACAAAAGCTATCAAAGTGAAGTGGGTGTTCAAATTAAAGCACAATGCTGATAGGTCGATAGTAAGACATAAGGAGAGATTGGTAGCTCAAGAATTTGTTCAGCGAGCAGGACTCAACTACTCCGAAGTCTTCTCACCTGTCGCAAGATTGAAAACTATTCGACTAGTGGCAGCCTTGGCATCCAAGCAAGGCTGGTTTACACTTTACTTAGATGTGAAATCGAAAATTTTGAATAGACCTTTAGATGAAGAGGTGTATGTCACACAACCTCCTGAATTTTGGATTCAG
The DNA here is from genome assembly GCA_022829125.1 of Lathyrus tuberosus. Taxonomy (NCBI): domain Eukaryota; kingdom Viridiplantae; phylum Streptophyta; class Magnoliopsida; order Fabales; family Fabaceae; genus Lathyrus; species Lathyrus tuberosus. The sequence goes on from JALAZF010000003.1 coordinate 19,738,574, forward strand.
AAAGAAGCAAGGAAAGTATACAAGTTGCACAAAGCGCTTTATGGCCTCAAAGAAGCACCTAAGGCATGGAACAAGAAGAACGACTCATACTTGATCGAATTCAGATTTATCAAATGAAAATATGAGTATGGTGTATATGTTCAGGTTGTGGCATAAGATACAACAATCATCTGCTTATATGTTGATGACTTGCTAGTAACTAGAAATAACTTGAAGAACTTGTTGAAGCTTAAAGAGCTGATGAAGAAGGAATTTGAAATGTCAGATCTAGGAAAGTTATCATACTTCCTAGGCATGGAATTTTAAATATCGAAGTAAGGTATGGTGCTACATCAAAGAAAGTATTTCAAGGAGATAGTCAAGAGATTCGGGATGAATGATTCGACTCCTGCATCTTTGCCTATCGAACCAAATTTGAAGTTGGAGAAGCATGGAGAGGAAGACAACGTCGATGCAACTTTGTTCATATAAATTTTAGGATCTATGAGATATGTGTGCTACAGTGGACATGATATATATTTCTCAATCGAATCAGTGAGCAGATACATGAGTGAACCAAAAGTGTCACAAATGAAGGCTGCAAGAAGAATCCTGAGAAACATAAAAATATTAACAAACTATAGAATTCTATTTCGACGAGACTCTGAAAGAAAAGAAGCTATGGTTATTTGTTATTTAGATGTTTATTAGTGTGGAGAAAGGGAAGATCGAAGAAGAACTACTGGATATTTATTTCAAGTATTTGGTGCACCAATCCCATGGTTCTCAAGAAAGCAACCTGTGGCGGCATTGTCATTGTGTGAGGCTATATATATAGCAGGATCCCATGTTGTGTGTCTAGCAATTTGGATTAGATCCGTGCTTGAAGAAATGGAGGTCGAAGTAAAGAAACCACTGGTGCTACAGATCGACAACAAGTCAGCCATAAATCTTGCGAAAAATCCAGTTTTGCATGGAAGAAGTAAGCACATAGAAGCTAGATTTCACTTCTTAAGGGGGAAGGTAAATCAAGGTGAATTTTAAGTAAGACATTGCTCAAGTAAAGCACAACTGGCCAACACTTTTATCAAAGGATTGAAGATCGATAGGTTCCTAACGTTGAGAAAGAAATTATGAATAGTTCAGATCGACAATGATTAGTATTTTTCGATAACTTGGATTATAGGGGCGTATATTGTGATATTAAATTAATATAATCCAATATGAGTTGTGCGACCCAAACCCAAAGTTAATTAGGGTTTAACATTTATTACTTAGTTTGTTATTTTACTAGTAGACAAGTTAGTTGTATATAAATATATAGTTTGTAATTCAGTTATTATCAAAGATTGCTTTATTCTCTCTTTCTCTCCTCACTAAAAATGTCTCATGCATTAACAAAATCATATGTTCTTCTTCATTAAGGGTGACATTGAGAAAGCCTATATTTGCATTTACTTGTTGGATCTCCTATTTGTATGTGATGACCAAAGTAAGGATTATTCTGATAGTTGTTAACTTTATTATTAGAAAGAAATTCTTAGTAAAATCAAAACCTTGCTACTGATGATTATCCTTAGCTACCAAACTAGCCTTGTACATTTGAATGGTTCCATCAGGATTTTATTTAATCTAAAATACATGCATGGAACCAACAACCTTTCTACAAGGTGGTAATGCAGTAAGTGTCCATGTTCCATTAGGTTTTAAAGCATCCAACTTTATTTGCATAGATTTTAACTATTCAGGTTTGGCCAAGGTTTGTTTAACATTAGTAGGCCAAGTTTTAGTATGGGAAATATAGGCCTTTGGTTTTGACCAACCAATTTTGGCACGAATCAACACAGGGTGATCATTTTTAAGTAGAGAACCAACAAGCTTATTACTAGAATGGATGTGATAAGACATACCAGACAAAATAGTAGTGTTAGAACTGTAGTTAAGTTTATGATAAGTATTTGGTCCTTTAGGTATGCTAGGTAATTGATATACCTCATTATCCCCAGGTTAATTTATAGAACCAATGTTTGGTCTTGAGACACAGACAACTCATTAGCAGTGTTCAAGTTATTTTTATTAGTTTCAAAAAAGTACTCCCTCCGTCTCATAAAAAGTGTCTCATTTGCACTTTTTTTATGTCTCAAAATAAATGTCTCTTTAGAATACCAATACAATATTTATTATTTTTTTCACTACTATACCCCTATTTATTAACTTTCACGCTTTTCAACTACTCCACTAATTATAAAGTAAGGGTATTTTAGTACAAACATATAATTTTATCTTTAAAGTTAACACTTTCAATCATTTTCTTAAGAACCGCGCATATTCCATTTCAGACACTTTTTATGAGACAGAGGGAGTAATAGTAACTATCTAACTTAGACAAAGAAAGAGATTTTGACTCAATCACAACAGTGGAGATATTGTCCAGAGTAGCCTATTTACCTTGTTCACAATCAGGTACAACTAGAGAGTAAGCCTGAGACAAAACGTCAATAGATTGATAATTAGAAAAACTAGAAGGTAAGTCTTTTGTAGGACAAGACAAAGACTTTGACTTTTGAGATATAACAATACTAAACTCAATAGGAAACATTTGAGGACATGTAAAGATATGCTCATGAAAAGTTACATTCTTGGATATAAATATTTTTCCTTCCTCTATGAGACATTTGAAACCTTTATGTTGAGGTGACACTCCTAGATAAACACTTTTCTTGACTTCTATACTAAAGTTAATGTTGAAGGTAAGGTCTAACTAATGGAAAATAGGAGCAATTAACCAAAACCCTTAATGGATTTATAACAAGGGTTTTTGTTGTAGAGAGAATGGAAATTATGCTCCCAAAATTTTAGAGGTATAGAAGCATGTGACAACAAGGTCAATCCCATTTCAACTAGTATATGTTTATGTTAGCATTCAAATAATCCATTTTAATGACAAGGTCAATCCCATTTCAACTACATGTTTATGTTAGCATTCAAATAACCCATTTTAATGAGATTTACGAGGACATGAGATGCATGAGGATAAGCCAACCTATGATTTATGCCTACTTTTGCTTAATATTTGGTGAAAGGTCTGAACTCACCACCATAGTCAAATTGAACTGTCGTAATGGCGGTGTTAAGCTGAATTTTGACAAATGTTTGGAAAATTTTGAAAACATAAGGAGTTTCATATTGTTGTTTTAAAAAGTATTGGCAAGTTTATGGGGTATGAGCATCAACAAATGTTATATAATACCTATAACCAGAGCTAGATGTAATTGGGGATGGAGCCCACAAATCAATATATATGAACTACATCAAAAGCATTATGATAAATAGTTATAAACATGAGGTGGTGTTGGAGACCCAGCATCGCGTAAACCAATGAAACTCTTGAGTTGGAACTGCAGGGGATTGGGGAGTCCCCGTGCAGTTCGAGCCTTGTTAAGGCTCCTTAGAATTGAGAACCCTGATTTAGTTTTTTTAATGGAGACAAAATTAAAATACCTTGAAGTGCAAAAGTTAAAAACGAGGATGAATTTCAATGGTTGCCTGAATGTTGACTGTACAAGATCCGGGAAAAATCGTGCAGGCGGTTTGATCTTGCTATGGAAGGAGAGCTTACAGGTTGAGATTACTTCATATTCGCTTAACCATATTAGTGGACATGTAGAAGATTTAATCGAAGTAGAAGGCTGGGATTTTAATGGGGTGTATGGTTTTCCTGATGAACAAATGAAAAGAGAAACGTGGAACCTCCTCCAAAGGTTGGTGGGTTCTGGGGGAAAGAATTCAATTAGCTTCGGAGATTTTAATGATGTGCTGTCAGCGGAAGATAAGAAGGGGGGTAATGTTAGATCAACTCGACAAATGAACTGGGGCAGACATGCTATAGATGCCATTGGAATCTCATAGCTGAATTTCGAAGGATATAGATATACCTGGACGAACGGCAGACGTGGTATGAACAATATACAATGCAGGTTAGACAGAGTTTTTGTTTCCAACGATTTCATGAATAGATTCACACCAATAAGGGTCATCCACCTTCCTAGGTACGGTTCTGATCATGCAGTCATCAGGGTTGATCTTGAATCCGACTGGGGTGCAAAAGAGAGGCGTAATGTTTATCTGTTTAACTTTGAGGAAAGCTGGTCTAAAGATCCGAACTGTGAAAATTTAATTAAGGAATTATGGTGTAGTAGTAGGTCGCAGACAGTTAGCAAGCTCCTTGATATGCAGAATCTGAGCGTGCACTTCAAAAACTATAGACTTTGTGAGATCTCTAAAGAGCTGAAACGTATAGAAGAACAGCTGCAGGATGAATCTAGATGGGACCCGAGTGAAAATTCCATTCAAGTCTACAAGGCACTAGAGGAACAAAGAGGTAAGCTGCTGAGAATAGAGGAAATTACGTGGAGGCAAAAAAGTCGGGCAGTGTGGCTTCAGCACGGTGATAAGAATACAAAATTCTTTCACAAGAAAGCGGATCAGAGAAGGAAAATAAACAGCATTTAAAAATTGAAAGATGAAAACGGTCGATGGTGGAGAGGGGCTGAAAATTGTGAAAGACTTTTATCCAGGTATTTTGAAGATATCTTTGAGACCTCTAATCCTAGTCATATGGATGAGGTTTGTCAAGTTGTCAGGGATAGATTAAAGGCTAGTCATGTTAGCTGGTGTGAAGCTTGTTTCACTATTGAGGAGGTTAAAGATTCTCTTGCGCAGATGCACCCTTTGAAAGCTCCGGGCCCGGATGACCTCCCAGCTTTGTTTTACCACTGGAGTATGGTGGGGACTGATGTTAGTGCTTTGCTCCTGGATATTCTTAATGGTGGAAGGGACCCAAGTAACATTAATTCTACGCACATTGCCTTAATTCCGAAAGTGAAAAATCCCTCATCCCCAAAGGAGTTCCGGCCCATCAGTTTGTGTAACGTGGTTATGAAGTTGGTGACCAAGACGGTTGCCAATAGATTAAAGAGAATTCTCCCCGAAATAGTTGATGAAGAGCAAAATGCTTTTATCCAAGGTCGATTGATAACTGATAATGCTTTGGTAGCAATGGAATGCTTCTATTGGCTTAAGAAAAAGACGAAAGGAAAAAGAGGACATATGGCACTTAAACTGGATATGTCAAAAGCGTATGACCGTTTGGAGTGGGACTTCGTGGTTCAGGTTCTCTCTTCAATGGGATTTCCCCCTCAGTTCGTGGATCTCATTAGGAGATGTATTTCTTCCGTGTCCTACAATGTGCTTATTAACGGACAGCCAGGGAGGAAAGTTACGCCATCTAGGGGTCTCCGTCAGGGAGACCCACTCTCACCCTATTTGTTTGTTCTTTGTGCAGATGTGATATCGGGTCTCATAAAGAAGGCGGTGCTGGAGAAGAAGATTCATGGCCTGAAGATTCCCCAGAATGCTCCAGTCATTTCTCACCTATTTTTTGCAGATGAATCTCTGTTGTTTACTCGTGCCAATCTCTCCGAAGCGGCGTGCGTTTTAGATGTCCTGCATAAGTACCAATGCAGTTCGGGTCAGCTGGTGAACTTAGATAAGTCAGAGGCTTCCTTTAGTCGAAATGTGCCAGAAAATGAGAAAGTTAGTATCCAGAACAGGATGGGTGTAAAGACGGTGGAGAGCCATTCCAAGTATCTAGGTTTACCAGTGGTATTCGGAAGATCTAAGAAGGAGGTTTTTGCTATGGTGGTGGAGAAGGTTTGGAAGAAGATTAAGGGTTGGAAGGAAAAATTCTTATCTCGTGCCGGAAAAGAAATCTTAATTAAAGCAGTGGCGCAGGCTATTCCGAGTTATATCATGAGCTGTTATAAACTCCCTGAGGAAACTTGTAAAGAAATTGAAGGTTTAATAGTTAAGTTTTGGTGGGGAGCACGAGACGGCGAGCATAAGATCCATTGGTTGCGTTGGGAGAGACTTGCAAAGTCGAAAAGAGACGGTGGTATCGGATTTAGAGGGATCTCTGAATTCAATTTCTGTTTACTGGGAAAACAATATTGGAGACTGTTGACAAAAAAAGGATCCTTGGCTGAGAGAGTATTGAAAGGAAGATATTTTCCCCGCAGTGATGTTGACAAGGCTACGTTGGGTTTTCGCCCTAGCTACTCTTGGAGAAGTGTTCTGCTGTCCAGAAACTTAGTTCATAGGGGAGCCAGGTGGAGGATAGGAACTGGTAATGATGTTTTGGTGTTCAAGGATAGATGGATTCCGTCTGTTAATGGCTTTAAGGTGGCTGGTTCCCATGGCGGTTGGGGTGCGGATTGTCTGGTGGCAGACCTTATAGATCAGGAACGCCGCTGCTGGAAGCAGGATGTTGTTGAAGCAAATTTTGACGATGAGACGGCTTTAGCCATTTTCAGTATTCCACTGTCTAGGTGTGCTACAAAAGATGATCTAGTTTGGCATTGGGAAAAGGATGGCGGGTATTCAGTTAAGTCTGCGTATCATCTGTGCTTGGCGGAGAAAGAAGCTTCGCAACCAGGGCCCTCGCGCATTGTGAAGCAGAAAGTCTGGCAACTTGTTTGGAATATTCCCATCAGCAATAAGATTCGTAACTTCCTCTGGAGAGCCACAAAGAACATTCTCCCGACGCGCGGTAATCTGAGGAAAAGAGGTATAAATCTGGATCCTTTATGACCCATGTGTAATAATGATGTGGAATCTGTTGAGCATCTCTTTATGCATTGCGACTATGCGAGACAGGTTTTATTTTCGTCCTCCCTTGGTCTGCGAGTTCAGTCTGGCCTTGGTTTTTCTGATTGGGTGGAGTCCATTTTGGATGGCTGTGACAAAGGAATTTCTCAGGTTTTTGCTTATCTGTTGTTTGGTGTTTGGCACCCTAGAAACCTGCTGGTGTTTCAGGGGATAGAAAATTTCCCTTTCAATGTTGCTGTTGATGCTAGTCATCATGTTGCTGAATTTAATAGGTGGAATTTGGATGCTTATATTAAGAACAGGATTCGGGTGGAGGAGGTGTGTGGAAGTTTGGGTTTGCACACAGTCCAGGTAGATGCTGGGGTATTTCAAGATGGTTTTGTAGGCTTCGACTACTCTATCTGCGACGACAACAACGAAATTATACTGTCTGCTAGCAAGCGGGTGCGAATGAACCCAGATCCGATCATTGCTGAAGCTCTGGCCATTAGATGGAGTTTGGAACTTGCCAAGGATGTTAACATTGCCAAGGTGCTGATCCAGTTCAATTCTAAGAATGCTGTGGACTGCCTGAATTTTTGCTCCGACATTGCAGATATAAAGCATGTAGCAGAGGACTGTCGGATTCTAGCGAGTAACTTTGATTTGGTTTCATTTATGTATATTCCTAGATCATTGAATACTTTGGCTCATAATCTTGTTAAGTTTGGGCATTCAATTGGTGATAGGACCTGGTTGGGGGTTTGTCCCATCCAGGCTGTTCCGGTTTCGCTGTCGGCTTCTTCCCCTCTTTAATGAAATGTCTGTTTCCATAAAAAAAAACATGAGTGAATGAAGTCTATGAGCTTATCAAATACACAAATAAAATTTATCTTTACTCACTATGGGTACATTACAGAAACTAAGTACATTCTTGACATAATTAAAATTGGCATGGCCGAGTCTATAGTGCCAAAGAAAACAAGAATTAGAATGACATGATTTAGCTAAAGTATAATTAGAAGCAACATAATTATGAACAACGTACAATTGGGTAAATATGATTAATAAAGCTTGACAAATCTAATGCTAGCTTGGGAAAGCAATATAAAGCCCTAACATCTAGAAATCCTCAATGAGAACTTTCTTTAAACCCTGACATTTTACACATCACTTATCAGGCAGGAATTAAAAAACAACATTTTTATCTTTAGTAAAATTTTTAACATATAAAATATTTCTAGTAATAGATGGTATAGACTTTTTTTTTGAAACAAAACTCTCTCACTGTCTCACTTTGAAAATAATATCCCAAGCTACCCCATTTGATGAAGGGTTTCGACCATTGAATGTCTGAGGATACAATGAGGTTTTTTAAATGTGGGACCCCGGCCAATGACTAGAAGAGACCATTAATAACTCAAATCGACTAAAAAAACACCTTTGACCCCTAAGCCATTGAAAGGTCGAGCTCTATTTTTCAAAATCTCCCTTCATACTCTCTGCCAATGAATGAATAAATTTGTTTGGAAAAGAGGGTAACTGGGTAAATTTTTCAATTTGAAGTATTTTGGGATTTGAGTTTCAAAAAAGGTGCATTGAGGTAAAACAAGTTACATGTAGAAGTCATTAAGATTTATTTAACTACTAGGTAAACATTTTGAGGAAAAAAAAGTTGAACCATCTAAATTTATCTCTAAGATTTGGGCATTACCAACATAAACTTTGATAAGATTGATGATTTCTCGGCAAGTGTATAGATAATGTTCTAGTAATGAAAGATCGAATCCACAAAAACTATGTTCGAACAAGACAAAATTTGTGCAAAGTAAGAAAATAATACATGGGTGGGGTTTCAATTTACCGTGCGAAAAACAAAATAAGAGTTTTAAGACAGAACAATGAAAGCGGTCAGGTTGTGTATTGAATTACCTAGTCCTCTATTATTGATGTTTGATGCCTTGTATGAATAACCTTATCATTATAATCCCACATCGAATTAACAAAACTGTTATAACTGATCCCTCGCGAAATAACTCACTAATCACTACTAGGATCTTCCTATCCCTAATCCACCAGCGTAAGCATGATTAGGCGATGTACAAAACATTAATTCCCTATGCCACTACTCGGGGTCTCTTACACTACTACGAAAACCCCATTTAACAACGCCAACTTTACCACGGTTTCGTATCCCACCGTTGTAACAGGATTAAAAATTTATAACGCCATATTTAACGACGGTTGTATTACATAACCGTTGTAATACAAGTTGTGTAACAAGCTTCGATTCCCAGCTCTATATTTTTTTTCTCCATATTTTTACATTTTAACACGCTTGTATTAGAAGACCGTTGTACTACATGTATCACGCTTTGATTCACAACAATGTATTCTTTAGTATTTTTAAGTACAATAGAGTATATATATAACTTTAAAAATAAAACTGTAAGGGATGAACATATATAGACATAATTTTATTTTAATATTCCATTGAGAGTACATTGATAAACATATTACATATCAAGATCATTGTCAGAGCTCATAGCATAAAATGCATCTTCATAATCTAGACATCTCTCCTCACTCCCCTCATCGGAATCATAATATACAGGCCTCCTTTTCTTCTTTATCTTCTTCTTCTTCGGCTTCTTCTTCTTCTTATTCTTATCATTCCTTACCCTTAAGGCATCCCTGAAGTTGGCAGTTGCTGGTTGGACGACCTCCTGGATTGGCGCCTGACGTTCCTCATTGAGGTTTCTAGGATTCTCATTTGTTGAACTCATTGCTACGAAGAATATATTATTTAGATATGTAAAATTGTCTATTTATAGATGAGGTTGAAGATGAAAAGACTAATAGTTTAATGCTTGTAATGATGATAACTTGTAAACCGTTCATATTCTGGAACTATATTTTCTTGTAAACCGTTCATATGTTAGGAAGTGCAATGGTTAATAATATCACGACAGTTATAAGTAATGACCGTAGTGATAACACTTATAATCCAGGCGTAACTTTAGGAAAATGTTGTTGCCTGGTGTCGAACCTTGTACCACGTATAAGGGGTATCGCTACGGTTATTATAACTAACCGTTGTGATATTATTAAATTAATATATAATCTATCATAACGGTTATTTAAGAAAACCGTTGTGAAACATTTACCTATATAAGGGAATTAACTTTCCCTTTTTGACAGTCGCGCCGTTTCCTTTACAGCGAAACCCTAGCACCCAAACTTCATCTTTTTTTAGAATCTGCGAAAAGAAATTCAAGAAGTATGAAGCTTTTGATTTAAGCTTTTTCCTCCTTGAATTCCTTCTTGCAGAGTCTAAAACTAGATAAACATGGTGATGATGCTGGCGTAGCAAGCGTAATGTACATATTGTTTATGGAAAATAAGGTATTCTTCCACTTCAATCTTTTTGTTAGATAGTACTCATTATCTCGTTTGCTTCATGATGTTTTTGTTGATTGTTCTCTTTTTGCGCAGATTCGACTTCAATGCTTCACAAGCAAGGTGAACTTCATTGTTATGGTACAGTCCCACTTCTTAGCATTTTCTTTCAACTTTTGCTTGTTTTGTTTTGAATACTAACTAATTTTCTTCATTGCTTCCCACTTCTTAGGGTTTGTTTCTAATTTTGCTTGTTTTGTTTTGAATAATAACTAATTTTCTTCATTGCTTTCCCACTTCTTAGGTTTGTTTCACATGGTGATGATGATGGTGGTACATATATATATGAATTCATTCTAATAAGGTACATATATATGAATTCATTGTGATATTGTACTTATGAAATTTAGTTTATTATTCTGATATTGTACATATGAAATTTAGTTTATTATTCAGATATTGTACATATGAAATTTAGTTTATTATATACTATGTATATTGTTTGTTTTACTATCCTTTTAATGAAAATGCAATCTGTTAAATTGGTATCGAAACTTATAATCTGAAAATTAAGATGTATTTGAAAACCAACCATTATCATGTCAATGTTTTTCGAATAACAGCCATTTCATTCAACACATTGAATGTTCCTTAACGCATAATATACGATTCAACGGTTTGATTCCTTCTACACATCGATATCTTTTATATTATATAGTTTACCTTTTCATCGCCAAAAATCATCGTGGTTTTTATGATCATGATTGTTATGATGATAAAATCGCGATGATTTTGGGAGATGGAGAGGTAAACTATATAATTAAAAATATCGATGAGTAGAGTGAATCAGACCATTGAATCGTATATTATGTGTTAAGGAACATTCAATGTGCTGAATGAAATGGATGCAATTCGAAAAACAGTGGTGTGTTTAAGTTGGTTTTCAAGAATATTTCAATTTTCAGATTATATATTTCCTTACCAATTTAATGGTTGTAATTCTTTAACTAGGTGTATGGTAAAACAAGCAATATACATTTGTATATAATAAACTAAGGGTACATGTAACAACGGTTGAAACTAATATCCGTTGTGATTGATAATATATTTCACAACAGTTGAAACTAATATCCGTTGTGATTAATAATATGTTTCACAACGGTTGATACAACTAACCGTTGCAATATATAGCGCATTTTCCAGAATACAACAACGGTTTTCAGACCGTTGTAGAAACATCAAAGATACAACAACAATCTACATAACAACGCATTCGCCCCCGTCATTATATGTCATTCCCAACCGTTGTTAAATGAGTTTTTCGTAGTAGTGTTATTCTTAGTTAATCAGCGTAAGTATCACAATTGCCATAGGTCCAACAGATAGGCTAAGGGTAAATATTCCCTATGTTCCCAAAATTAATTTAATATAGTATCTCAAATAAAAAGCTTTAAGAACCAGAAACAATTGCGTAGAATTAAAGATCAAAGGATTCATACAAAGTCAAATCAACATATAATCCAACAAAAGAGAAAAAGGTTCATTACACACAACCTAACCTAGAGAAGTTTAGCTACTCGTATTCAAATTACAATACCAATTATAATAAGTAGAATAACATATGAATTCCCTTGAAGGATTGGCCTCCAATGGATTCCAATGCTCTCAAAATCACCCTTGATGTTGTAGAATTCTTGCTTCAGACGCTAAAATTCGTAACCCTTATAAAAGTGCATAAATTCTTCCTTAAAAAGAGCTTAAAATAGGTCAGAACGCGTAAAAAAAAGCCTAGAAAAAGGCATAATCGCGCACATTATATATGTATCATGCGCGATGCAATTAGTACATCCTTATCGCATGCGTGATGCTGCGTGTGATTATTCTAGTAACTGCACGCTTTTTCTCCCTTTTTCACTAAGTCTAATTCCTTCACACATTGATATTTTTTCCTCATTCTTCGGTCTTTTTTCTTCCTTTTGACTCATCTTTTACTTTTTTTTCTCCGATTCTTCGCCTAATTTCTTACAATGAAGGATTGTTATCAAAGACCTACATAAGGATTTTATTTTGTGACTAAAATTTAGAGTGTGTAAGATGACGAAATGCATATAAATTTGAAAATCAGGCTTGAGATTCTAATTCAGAAAGTAGAGATTATTCTTGAGTGTAGACACAAGAATAATGTGTGGAAGCTACCATGGCCATTTCTTGTGAGCCTGAAGGTGAATCTTCATGCTTTTACGATTTTGTTGTTTGACAATCAGTTTAGTTGGATTAGGAGTTGTGTGGTATGGACGAATCATCAATCATATGCCAACAAATAGTAATAGAATTACAATACTTGCTAGAGATTTGGAAAGTAATACTATTTCCAATTGTGTAGTTCCCTCTACCACAATTGCGACCACTCATAAAATGACCTCTCCCGAAGCACTTTGGAAAGTTTCTCTAGAGCTACATGCTTTGTGACTTGTGTGAGTAAATTTTTTTGACATTGTTGATATATAATATTCTTGTATGAACTTATCCAATTGTGCCTCTTGAACATAGAGGAGAGTATCAACATCCTAGGGTGATGTTGACTCAGTACTTACATAGATGTGCAATACAAAAAAAATTATATTCTTTAGGGAGGAAATCGAAGATAAAGTCTATATGATTGAAAAAATGAATCGCCTACAACAAAAAGAAAGTTAGCATTGGCTTTGATTAGTAGGACAAATTATATAATGGATTAATTCCATTTGTTTGTTGATTTACCTCAACGCCTAATTAGCAAACTGAAGGTGTGAGAAAGACACAAGAAACCGGGGGGGGGGGGTGTTGAATCGCGTTTTAACTTTTAATACATTTTCGCCTCTTATTATTAACATGCTAAGAGAATATCAGAGTGACGTTGAGAGACTCTGACTTGCTAAGCGTCATTCAGATTGTGTGATGCATGAGGCATAAGCGACAAGGAGAATCTAAATTAGAGATGCTTGAATCAGACTTGCCATGCGGAAGCTTATCAGAGTTGGGTTGCAAGGTTCTGACTTGCTATGCAAGGTTCTGATAATTGATACAGAAACCTAAACAATAAAACAAGCATAAACAAGAGTAAAGAACACATGATATATCCTGGTTCACTTGAGTCATTCTCAAGCTAATCCAGTCCACCCTTCCAAGGTAATTTCGCCTTGAACACAAGGACTTAATCCCCTAAAATCAAAACCGATTACAGATGCACGGGAAAAAGCCGGTGACTAACAACCTACACAACCGCAACTATGACTAACCCACAATGAACCGTTCTGGGATCCAAGTTAATGGATATAACGAACATTGACCTAATAGGTTCCAATCTCGCAAGATCTACTATCAGGATTTCACAGCTAAACGTTCAGGGATCCGAGTCAACGGATATAACATTTACTGACCATTCTTCCAGGATTTTCAATGACTTTCATCAGTGATCTCACAATAGTATGACCCATAATTGGTCCTCTTTGAGATATGACTATCATTGACCATATTTTAGGATTTCCACAATGACACCCAGCCATTGTCTTCTCAAGTCTCCGATCACACTGATCACTTGAGGAATCCTAATTCACATAGAATTAGTTGTTCTGGAGATTACATTGATGCTTCTTAACAAGCAGATAACTCCTAATTTTAAGTACAAATGAACACTCAGTGTTCTACTCAAATTTGAGCAACAACTCCTTGCTATATTTTTATTCTACAAAGATGTATGTTAATTTGACAGTTTGATGACATCTTGTAGATCTTCTTCATCTTCTTTGTTGAGCAAGCTTCGAGCAACAACTCCTTGCTTCAGATCTTCAATATAGCCCAGATGATGAAGTTAGTTGATGACTTGACTGATTTACAATGTTGTGTTATTCATCAACAGCTTCTTTTCCAATTGATTGTTGTTGTGTTGAATGATGATCTTTTGAGCTTCAACAACAATGGTCGTGTGTTAATGGTGATAGCTTAAAATGTTTAGTGTAACAACGATAACTTATCGTTGCGACTATCATCACATCGACACCTTCATAAGCGCATACTCCTTTCCTTTAAATAGACAAGTAAATTATAGCTGTTGAAGAGCTGTTGGCTGTTTGAAAAGAGTCGTTATGCAATGATGAAAGTTGTACTGCCATATCTTCTTTTTACTGTAGAAGAAGTGATGGGATAGATCTTTTTAGTACTGTGTACAGTCATTATTAATGGTAACATTTGTTTTCAAATCTTCAGAGGCTTCTGATGGTAATTTAATTGAAGCATGAGTAGAGACTTTATAACTTGGTCTTCAGAAACTTCAAGTCTTCAGTCTTCAGAACTTGTCCATTAGGAATCTGTCTTCAGAGCTTTAGCACTTGTCTTGAAACTTGTTATCTTCACTGCTTCAACTCTTCATAATCTTCAGAACCTTGTTCACTCAGAACACTGTCTTCAGAACATTCAGCACTTGATCATTTGAATCTTATTCTTCAGAACACTTCAGTCTTCAGAGTATTTCTGCACTTTGTCTTCAGAGCCTTCAGCCTTCAGAACTTCAAGTCATGAGAATCTTTCGTACTTTGGTTCTCCACAAGATTATCTCTTCTGAAGCTTCGCTATCTTCAGAATCACAACAACTTTCAGAGTAGCATTGTAACACCCCAATTCCCATTGCGAATAAATAATACATAAATAAATCAGAGTAAATAAAAATTTATTTTTCTGACAGAAAACAGGGATGTCACAATTAAAGAAAGAAAAACACAATCCATGCTCATTTATTTGATACATAACACAAAATGGAGTAAATCTCAAAGGGCAACTTTTTCCAACAAAATGAAGTCCAATTATGGAATAAAGCGGAAAGATCCATAACGGACTTGTCTTACAAAATAAATTATTTTATAACATCCAAATATACGTACAAAAGTAATACAAAATATATTCAACAAAAGTATACATATACAATAAAAGCGTTCCCCGACTCCCGTGTTACGTATCAGACCAGACAGACTGACAAACGGATGGAGAACTAATCTTCACAAAAGCCTCCTAGACACAAATCTGCAATTGCCTCATAGAGCAACAAACCACAGCAGAAGGGTGAGAAATAACAACTAGATCAAGATTTCATAATAATATGCAAAAACACATAAACATTCACATGCGTAGTTATTCTCACCACAAGCATCACATGCTAATACATATAACATGCCACAAATACATAACATATATCGATTATACTAACATAATCACATATTCACAAATAATGCATCCCAAAGTTATCACATATGGAAACATACCACCACATCACGGATATTCACATATAACATATCATCCACAACCAATGCATTTATCACATATGCACATCCATTTACCAATTCAAACATAAATCTCAACACATACTCAATTAATTCATGATTTTCCCCACAAAATCAATCCATTCATGATTTATGCAAATGCAAAGAGACCGACACAACGACTCTATGCAAATACGGTACCATCCATCCATCATTTCTCATCACTAGTTCACTCAGGAACTATTGGAACCATCACTTGTTACTTAGTGTAACTCCCCGTCGGGCAAACGATGTTCCCTGTCGCTCACACCTCTTATTTTTTTAAGGCACACGACGTTTATGGATCGCTCACACCTCTTTGTATAAGGCACATGACCTGATCGCTCACACCTCTTTGTAAAAGGCACACGATCGTCTATAATCATCGCTCACACCTATTTGTATAAGGCACACGATGTTATAGCGGATTCCCTCTGGAATCGTTTCATCGCTCACACCCCACAAGGGCACACGACATCACAAGATGCATATCATGATGCTTGACATACAAGGACTCATGACAATCAAATGCATCTTCACAATTCAACCATATGAATTAATCAACATCATCACATTCATGCATTGCAAATCAATTTAAACAATGCATTTCAACCCATAAAGGCCACCAAACAACATACATTAAATTTCACATAAACAATGCACTTCATCACAAGCCACAAACCACCACAATCATATCATCACAATTCTTTACACAAGGGATTCACATATCAAATGCTACCCGCAACACATCATAACAACATACAATATCACACATTGAAATCAAACCCAAAACAACACATTTATTTGCCATACAGCCACAACCCATCATCACACCATCTAAACACATGCATTTACATCATACAACAGCACACAAGTCATACCATATCCATATCACAAGCACATTGCATGAAACACATCAATTACACACACTTATAACAGTAAAAGTCGACAAAACGACACAATTCCAAATTCCCGACATAATTAAATCGGCCAACAATTTCAAAACCATTTTAATAAGAAAGAACATTTCATTAGCTTTCCCACGGTATAAAGAACGTCCCGATCCGAGTTACGGATCAAAAGTTACGGAATTTAGAAAACAGATAAAATTTTTGAAGTCCCAGACCGCGCTGAGCGGGCTCCGCTCTGACTCGTGAGATTGCATTTTTTCAGAAGCGCACTGAGCGGACATCTGTATGCTGAGTGGGCTCTGCGATTTTCAGAAAAATCCCTCTTCGAAATCCAACCCAAAAATCCTATTTTTCAACCAAACTCAATTCCAACAGCAAAACAAACATCAACGATTATTCATACACACAGTGTGATCATACAATACAGTTTATATCGATTTCCGCCCGTGAAAACATCGATTTCTACTTGTTTATCTCATTTCGACCTATATTTGAAAAACCAATAAAACTTCCACACAAACATACATAATCAACACATATACATACACAAGCAAGATATAATTGAAACTACTCACCCTTACCCGATTATTCGCGCTTGAAACGGAGATTTCCTCGATTTTCTTCTTTTTCCTCTTCTCTCTTTTTCCTTCTCTTCTCTTTCTCTTCTTCCCCTTTTCTTTCTTTTCTTTTCCTTCCTCTCTCTTTTCTCTCTATTTCTCTTTTTATAACAAAATATCTAACTACCCAAAATGACCATTTTACCCCTCAGCTTAACTATCTCGCAAACGCTTTCAAAACGCGATAAAACATAAACATACCGATGAAATATATTTCGGGAAATAAAAGTTGAAAAGAAATTATAATTTATTGCAAATATTTTACCTATCAGAGAAATTAACCAATTAACTCAATTAGCAGGTAAAATACAATAAATTCACACATTTCACAAAATTCACATAAATGAAATAAATAATACCATGAAACAAATCGGGGCGTTACAAGCATCCACAAGAGCATTGGAACAGCAATATTGACATCCTTGGATCTATCTGATTATGATCAGATACATAAGCATACTTGCTTCTTGCGATTTGTGTTACACATAGTAACTCACATATGATTATTTACGCATATCTTTCTGATGTTTGTTGGTTCTGATATATTCTATGATTATGATCTACACACAAAACACATTAGAACATAAAATAGTTCTTTCAAAAATACTCATTGTTATCATCAAAACATAGAGATGACTTGCAGAGACAACTCTTGCTCTTTCAATCTCCCCCTTTTTGATGATGACAAAACCATGTATTTTGATTGAACATTTTATACAAGGTAATCACCAAACATAACATATTCAGAGTCCGGAACAACAGCTCCCCCTGAATGTGTTAACCCCAAAATTTTATTTGTGATCGTCTAGAATCTTATCTGATCCAAGGACTCAAAAAATAACAATTTGAGTTGTCAGAACATAGAATAGAGAAGGACTACTTCCCTATCTGTCTTAAGGAAACAAAAGTCTTCAACATCTGGACTTGTTCATCAGAACCTCTATCTTCAGATCTTTAGAACTTCATTCCTTTGGTCGTCGTATCAGAGCTCATAATCTTTAGAGTCTTCTGAAGCAGTTTCTACTTTTTAGCAGAATCATTTTAGCACAGAGATAGAACAATTCTCTTCTAATAACTTAGCCATGCTATTTATCAGAATTGAACTTGTCTTTTGTCGTAAGACACTCCCCCTGAGTTTCAGACTTGATGATCTTCAGATTCTTGATTTGGTCATACAGGTTCTGATCATCATTTAATCTTGGCTTTTTCGAGTTTGACTAGACTACAAGTCTTCATCTCAGAACCGTGTTTCTATCAGAACTCAATGGAGGATCACATCTTGATTCTTGATCTGATTGAAAAATATTTTTGTGATCAATCAAAGCTTGATTTGAAGTCTTGATACCCCTGTAGGCAATTGTAGATTTAGTCTGATGCCAAATCATTTTCTTCTGAGTTGAAATCTTGGTTAATCAAAACTTCTTCTTCTTGGATCTTTTATCCAGATCTTCAGATAGTCTTCGACGTCTGATATGCTCAGTTCTTCTGAAAAGCATCTTGAAATGTAGACTTTGTCTTGACTGCTTTCAGGAAGTTTTCTTCTTCTGATTCTTATGTTCTGAATATCATATTTTTAGACAGCTTACAGCTTCTGAACAAAGTGAAACAAGAATCACGATAACTTTAACATTCAGAAAGTTCTCAACTTCTGAACAGTACTGGGTCAATCTGATTCTGAACACATGTTCACGAAGTGTACAACTTCGATAACAAGAACAACAGTTCATAAGAACTTTAAATAGAGTTCTTTCAATTTAACCTGTTCTAAGAATGCCTAGTGAACTTGTTCAGAGTTCCTTGGTTAAACATCAAACATACGTTAGTGGAAAACGCATTTTATATCATTATGTTACTTGTTTGAGTTTTGCATTCTATCAAAATTATATTTCTATTTCTCCCCCTTTTTGACATCATCAAAAAGTTAGAGCATTTATGCATTTTTAATATGATAATGAACAATTTATCAGAAAATATGCTAATTTTGAATAGTTAAGGATATTTCATCTATAACAATATATAGATTATTCTTAACCCTAAGTAGTTTGGAGGGATCAAAACATAGGCTATGAAAACAGAATCCTAGGGGATAATTTAGGAGGTGCCTATGGATAGAGAGGAGGTGGAAGACGAGCTTCCAGACTCATCGGCTCTTGAAGCATGTATCTATTTATCTTTAGCTTGTGTGATTGCCAACTGCTTGTTCTTCACAATTTCTTCAGACATCCATCCATAAAATTCACTCCAGATATTTCCCATGGCAGTGGAATCTAAGCTGGAATTTGATATATCTATTAAGTTTTGGATTCTGTTGATAGCATTATCCTTGAAGGATGTTAATTCTTCATTAATAGTCTTTGATCTTTTCGAAGAAGGTTCTTCGCTATCAGCACTTTTCTGCTTCTTTCCCTTTTTCTTCCATTCTGAGAGTTCTTGAAGCATATCTGTAATGTTCTCCAGATCAATCCATACACCAATGTCTTCATCTTTGAATTTTCGCAGATAGTTTTCCACTTCTACTTGATCATGTGTTTTGTTGAAGTTAGGAAATCCTTTAACATGAACTCTTATAGCCATCATCACTTGCCTTAGTGATGTATCATCAAGATTAGTGTCTTCTTTATTTTTCCTTAAATCATTAAATCTGAGAATTTTTCTTGCGTTTTTTAGAAGTTTGCTTGATTCTCCTTTGCTGACCAGGATGTCATCAACTATTCCTGATTCTACCAAAATATCAGAGACGAGTCTCCCATATGGAACATGTCTGATTTCCGTGCCAGAACCCATTCTGGAGTCCCTTATAGATTCTTTCAGAAGTTTGAAAAGAATTGCTGGAAGATGTATCTTGATTCCTTTTAGAAGAAAGAATAGGACACATTTCTGAGTCTCATTAAGTTGATCTGAAGAAAGATGATGAAACACATTTCCTTGCAGGATTCTGAACCACACTTGTAGGGAGTCCTTTAGACTCGAGAATATTGGATCTTTCGTATTAACCACAATTACTTCTTTGAAAATAGAAGCCAAGACTTTTGCTTCTCTTTCCTTGCTTAGTTGATCCTTGGTGATTCTTAATCCGGTATTGTCATGCATCAGTAAATCTGAAAAAGTCTTTTCAGATATAACTATTTTCCTTCCAAACACAGAAGATACAATGACAGTTGTGCACGCAGTAGCATGAATCCAAAAGTCTTTGACCAGACAAGCGTAGGTTGGTCCTTCCAACCTTTTGAATTAGTTGCTCCACCCTTGATCATTCATAGAGTGAGTCACATCACATCTGTTTGCTTTCAAACTTTTGAAATTCACAATTGTTTAAGACTTGACAATGAGTTTTTCAACTGGTGTTTTTGTGGTAATAGGGCATAATACACTTTGACAGAAGGAGGCAATTGTTGAAGGTGAAACACACTAATAGAGTTTACTCAAGATTTAGATGATGTGAAGACTGTGAAGAGTAATTTAAGGTTGATCTTATTTATAGAATAATGAGAAGAGTAAGGCTTAAGAATTTAAAGGGGTAACTATTGATCTTTCCTAGGTGGGAAAAATAAGTGGATGATTGGTTTCTTTAATGAGGGAAAATTAACCGATCATGAATCATAACTGTTCTCTTATGAGTGGTGAGAGTAATCGTAGCACATTTATGACTTGAGGAGATATTGCAGTTTTCTTGATAATCCTAAGGCTTTTCGTGTGACGAATAATAGATGCATGTAATTGATTATAATACTTAATTATTTTATTCTAAATTATGGTAAATTCATGGAATGTAAATTTAAACAATGCATCATGATAAGAGAACATAAAATTAATCATTCCTAAAGATAAGCAGTTCACAATCAGAGTTACATGATTAATTGATCAAGAAGATATAAATCGAATTCAAAACAAAAAGTCAGACAAGCAAAGACCTTGAAAAACCATGACTCTAGGAAATCTAACTTCCTATTTTAGACTAAGAAAGTCATAGGTTGACAGAACTCAGTTACAAGCGCAGGAAAGACAGGTCCAACAAGCATGTTGAAGTAGTTTTCCCAGTTCTGAAATTTAATTCCAGAGAGAATACTTGTTTTGTTGAGTTGAGGCAGAAGGTTTAAATTCAGAGTGTATTCCTTCAGGAGTTCAAGATAAAAAATTTCTCCTCTGATGTTGTGAGAAGTCATTTTGAACAGGAGTAATTTTGTTTGAGAGAGAAGGAAATTAAACTATGAGATAGTTAAAGAGTGATTCTTCTTTGAAATGATATGACTTAGGATCAATAACTATTTAATGAACTGGAACAGGCAGGGTTCATTATTTTCGAAATAGCAATGAGTAGCTATGGAGGTCAGCTTTAAGACGACAAGACATGTTATAGACTCTATATATAGAGGTTGTCAGAGCAGATCATAAATAAGGATGCGAATATATGTATACTTATGAGCCGTAAGGGAGTGGCTGACACAAAGTAATCATAACTACTTATTTTACTCTCAATATTCGTCGAATCATAAATGCGTGAGAATCTTATTATACTTCAATAAATCTTACGAAACCTAATGTGTCAGTGAATGATCAGCGGTTATGACGAGATTCAAAATATTGCTACTATTTTAAATTCAGAGAATAAAGATGGTCATGAATGAGAAAGAAACATACCTTAGAGATTCAGAAATATTTTTACAGCGATTCTATATCTGAGTGCTTTCCATTCTGACTCTGAGCTTCTGATCATCATCTTTCAGCTTCTGCTCCCTTCAGAGTGATCTGAGAATATTTATTGATTCCTGTATTCTTCAGAAATTCTCGGTATTGTGACGTTTGAGGAATATTGGTGTCTTCTGAACTCTCATATCTAGTTTGAGAACTAGACTCAGTCTTTTCTTCAGATGATCTTTTCCCTTTTTCCGTTTAGAAACATTTATCTGACTTCTGAGAGCAACCTTCAGAGATTCTGATCTTTATTATCAGAACGTCTATCTTTCATCAAGCTTCCATTTCATAACATCTTTTGACTCTGTTTCTTCGAACAAATGTAGAGTTTGTTCAGAAACAAGTATTATCAAACATGTGTGTAACACATGACATAGTTTGCATGACAATCTTGTTCTTGCAATGCTGATCTAATCTTGTTTAGATTTAGTCAATCAAAGGATTGACAGCATCTCTGCTACTGAAAAGAGTGTCTGCTGATTTCTTCATTTTGAGAACCATCAGTGACTTAGATCCTTTTTTACTTTGAGTATATGACTTCTTTCTTTGCATCTAGTCGAGCATCTTCTGATTCCAGAATTTATGCAACATGAACTTCTGAGAGAAATATTAGATAACATCCTGACCAATAACGGTTGATTCTACTGAGATAGCATCTCAAGCTAACAGAACTCAATCGTTAATGTTATATCCCCCAAGACTCAGAATTTGTTCTTAATCAGATTCCTGATGTATCGCTAGATTTCCTCTTTCTGAATGTTCTTCAGTTTTTTGCAAGGCTTCTCAAGAAAACGTTATTTAATTCTTTGTTGAGTCTTTTAACTGCAGACTTCATTCTGAAGTTCAAAATCATAGAACAACAATCTTTCTTCTTTACATGAAGAAATTCTTAATGAGTTCTAAATGAGAAAGTCAAGGGTGGACTAATCCGTTTCTTGAAAACATCTCAAAAACTCATAAAGAAATAATCTTCAGTAAACAAGATTTCTTGTTTTCTGATGATTCAATCTTGAGCAAATACATTGTTTATCCAAACGTATTTTCTAAGATAAACATTCAACAGATACTACTACTTATCTGATGAATCTATCTTGTCAGCTGATTCTTCGATCTTCTCCTAAGTATTAGAGAGGAAGATTCTGTTGTTGACAACTACAAAACTTCAAGAATCAGTGACTCAATCCGGTAATCCATTTGATTACAATTTAGTACACAATCATCTTCTAAACTGATACTGAAATTGTAAGTGGATTGAAATCTCACCCAGAGTATTTCTACACACCATATCTGGATCTTTTTTTGACACTGTTAAGTGTTTGATATCCATCAATAACAGAACCGGAGCTCTGATACCAATTGAAGCTGTGAGAAAGACACAAGAAAGGGGGGGTTGAATTGTGTTTTAACTTTTAATAACATTTCACCTCTTATTATTAACATGCTAAGAGAATAACAGAGTGACGTTGAGAGACTCTGACTTGCTAAGCGTCATTCAGATTGTGCGATGCATGAAGCATAAGCGACAAGGAGAATCTGAATTAGTGATGCTTGAATCAGATTTGCAGGGCGGAAGCTTATCAAAGTTGGGTTGCAAGGTTGTGACTTGCTATGCAAGGTTCTGATAATTGATACAGAAACCTACACAATAAAACAAGCATAAACAAGAGTAAAGAACACATGATATATCTTGGTTCACTTGAGCCATTCTCAAGCTAATCCAGTCCACCCTTTCAAGGTGATTTCGCCTTGAACACAAGGACTTAATCCATTATAATCAAAATCGATTATAGATGCACGGGAAACAGCCGATGACTAACAACCTACACAACCGCAACTGTGACTAACCCACAATGAACCCTTCAGGGATCCAAGTTAATGGATATAACGAACATTGACCCAATAGGTTCCAATCTCGCTAGATCTACTATCAGGATTTCACAACTAAACGTTCAGGGATCCGCGTCAACGAATATAACATTTACTGACTATTCTTCCAGGATTTTCAATGAATTTCATCATTGATCTCACAAGAGTCTGATCCACAATTGGTCCTCTTTGAGATATGACTATCATTGACCATATTTCAGGATTTCCACAATGACACCCAGCCATTGTCTTCTCAAGTCTCCGATCACACTGATCACTTGAGGAATCCTAATTCACATAGAATTAGTTGTTCTGGTGATTATATTGATGCTTCTTAACAAGCATATAACTACTAATTTTAAGTACAAATGAACACTCAGTGTTCTAGCAAGATTTGAGCAACAACTTCTTGCTATCTTTTTATTCTACAAAGATGTATGTTGATTTAACAGTTTGATGACATCTTGTAGATCTTCTTCATCTTCTTTGTCGAGCAAGTTTCGAGCAACAACTCTTTGCTTTATATCTTCTATATTGCCCAGATGATGAAGTTAGTTAATGACTTGACTGATTTGTAATGTTGTCTTGTTCATCAACAACTTCTTTTCCAATTGATTGTTGTTGTGTTGAATGATGATCTTTTGAGCTTCAACAACAATGGTCGTGTATTAATGGTGATAGCTTAAAATGTTTAGTGTAACAACGATAACTGATCGTTGCGACTATCATCACCTCGACACCTTCAGAAGCGCATACTCCTTTCCTTTAAATAGCCAAGTAAATTATAGTCGTTGAAGAGTTGTTGGCTGTTTGAAAAGAGTCGTTATGCAATGATGAAAGTTGTACTGCCATATCTTCTTTTTACTGTAGAAGAAGTGATGAGATAGATCTTTTTAGTACTGTGTACAGTCATTGCTAACGGTAACATTTGTCTTCAAATCTTCATAGGCTTCTGATGGTAATTTAATTGAAGCATGAGTAGAGACTTTATAACTGGGTCTTCAGAAACTTCAAGTCTTCAGTCTTCAAAACTTGTCTATTAGGAATCTGTCTTCAGAGCTTCAGCACTTGTCTTGAAACCCGTTATCTTCACTGCTTCAAGTCTTCAGAATCTTCAGAACCTTGTTCACTCAGAACGCTGTCTTCAGAACCTTCAGTACTTGATTATTTGAATCTTATTCTTCAGAACACTTCAGTCTTCAGAGTCTTTCTGCACTTGTTCTTCAGAGCCTTCAGCCTTCAGAACTTCAAGTCATGAGAATCTTCAGCACTTCGGTTCTCCACAAGATTATCTCTTCAGAAGCTTCGCTATCTTCAGAATCACAACCACTTTCAGAGTAGCATCCACAAGAGCATTGCAACAGCAATATCGGCATCTTTGGATCTATATGATTATGATCAGATACAGAAGCATACTTGCTTCTTGCGATTTGTGTTACACATAGTAACTCGCATATGATTATTTACGCACATCTTTCTGGTGTTTGTTGGATCTGATATCTTCTATGATTATGATCTGCACACAACACACATTAGAACATAAAATAGTTCTTTCACAAATACTCATTGTTATTATCAAAACATAGAGATGACTTGCAGAGACAACTCTTGCTTATACACAAACGTTATTTTTCATATGTGTGTTGAAGTATTTGTATATTTTATCCAAAACTTTAAATGTGTGTTTACAAGAAAGAGCCCTAGGTAATACAAACCCAGAAATTATTGACAATAACCATATGAATAGAGCTTGATCTTGAACAATTAATTACTCAAATTTATTATAAATGGTCCTACTACACCATATTGATTCGTCTTGAAATTTTGGTGGAATTTAAGGATTCACAACGAGCTTATGCATTTTCTGTGGCAAAATTACCCCTTCAACTTGGTGATACCACATAAGATAGTTACTTTCTTGTAACTTAATCTTTAATTTAGGTCCGAACGAGTTATTGGAGTTTGATGTTATGAAAGAAAATGAAGTAACTTACGATTCAGTTAGCCTTTTGTTGAATAAGTCTTGATTTTACGTGAACTCCATATCTACTACTTGAATTTCAATTTGAAAAACTTAAAGAATAATAAAGTTTTAAGAATGAATAAGAACTTGAGCTCAAGCTATGAAGAATGATTATGAAAAGGGAGAACGAACCAGCGACTGATACCATAATGAAGTTAAATGTTAGTAGTTAAATGTTATGCAGTGGAGAAAAGTCTTTTGAATTAACAACTGATTATATTTAGTGCAAAAGTCTTTTGAATTAACAACTGATTATATTTATTGCTTTCAAACTGATACATTAACAAACTCTTATTACAAGTGAAAAGTTATGTAATTAACTTTAATCGAGCCTAACAAACTCTTTTAACGACTTTTATTTTTGAAAGGAAAATTAATATTAATATTTATAAGAGGGTAAAAATCTTAAACCAAATACAAAGAGCAAACAATTGGCAGAAGATGTACAAAAAACTGCAAGAAATATGTCGGACAAAACAAAAGAATAAAAAATTTCAAGAGCAAAAACATACAAGCCACCACAAGTCAACTTCAAATAAACCACCTTCGAAGAACAACACCCCAATGAGGATAAAGCTAGAGCTCGTGCTAACTTGACCACCAACATCAGATCAAGACCACCATGTGTAGAAGAAAAGAGACACATTCAGTTTTAATCTGGTCGAAATTTCGATCCGCTATTGATTAATCAATAGGATAGGATTTTGAAGTGATTCGTTGTTCTATCCAAAATCAATTTTATGCCAAAAAGACAAAAATACATTTTTTTTTACTTCTTTCATGTTTGTTGAGGAACCAGAAAACACAATATTATTTTGAGTCTTTCAATTAGTCCACACCACAGCATTTTAGATGATAGAAAATCCCCTAAATTTTGTCATCCCACCTAATGAAAGGAATCTCAAAGAGAAAAATAAAATCCCTTAAAAATAAAACATAACTTTAACTAACTCTATTAGTTGCCAACTGATTCACCTAACATACACAGTATGATGAGGTACTCCCAATTCTCAAATATATTCAAAATAAACGAGCACGTGTGGAAACGGTCAAACTTACTAATTAAATATTTACATTGGTATAACTCATAATTGCGATTTGAAATCGCCTTTATAGTTTAATTCAAATAACATGAAAAGATAGAAGACATTCTAGAAAAGGATGTCCACTTGTTTTATAGTAAGATTGTTTATAATTACATCCACTGATCATTCTCCTAAACCAGTTAATATAAACGTACTTGTTTCATCGTATTTTTTATATGGATTAAAATGTTTTAAACTTTTGTACCCAGAAAAACAAAAGTAACATTAACTATAAACAATTTAGAAAAATCAACGGTACGTGTGGATTGGTCAATTATAGGGTGATAAAAAAAATGGAGAAATACGACCAAACAAAGTAAAAGAATATATGTGAGTGGGACCGTGTGAGACTTTACTGGTCTATATAAAAAGCAATACTTGTTAGATAGTCCTTTCATAACTCCATTTCTAACCTCTCTTGCTTTTACCCTACTACGACTATAGATATATAAAACCAAACAATAGAGATGAATTTTGTAAATAAGTGTAAGAGAGTATGGGGAAGCAGCAAGAGATTGCATGATCCAGAAGGCAGTAGCAGCAGTAGCAGCTATGACAAATTATCAGACAAGTGCCACAAAAAGCAAAAAGACAGTCATAAGAAACCACCAAATGGTTGTCTTTGTGTCTATGTTGGACCTGAGAGACAGAGATTTGTAATCAAGATCAAAATATTCAATCACCCTTTGTTCAAAACACTTTTAGAAGATGTTGAGAATGAATATGGATATAGAAACGATGGTCCTTTATGGCTTCCTT
Source organism: Lathyrus tuberosus (assembly GCA_022829125.1). NCBI lineage: Eukaryota > Viridiplantae > Streptophyta > Magnoliopsida > Fabales > Fabaceae > Lathyrus > Lathyrus tuberosus. The sequence goes on from JALAZF010000003.1 coordinate 19,765,880, forward strand.
GTCATGTTGATTTGTTCTGTGAGGCACTTGTGGAGATGGAGAGAGCTGAGGTTGATATGGGTTTTGTAGGTTGCAATTTTCCAATGGGTTATAAGCATAGCTCAGTTTCACAATATTCTCCATTGTCTTGTCGTTCTAACTTGAGTTCATGTAATGCAAATTATGAGATTTTGGTATGAAGTTGTAAAAATAACTGTTGTAGATATGTATATGTCAGATATGATAGACTCTTTTTTACCTGTTTCGTAAGTTCCTATAAGATAGACATTTGTTAAACATAATTTCTTTCATGATATATATTTTTTAAGTTTTGATAAAATTATCGGTAGGAGTTTGCATGGTTGATTATTTTTAAAAATCAAACCATAATCATTTTTTAACCAGTTAAATGGTTTGAATTCATAACCATAATTACATTTCAATCAAAACTGGTTATAAAATCGATTATAAATTTGGTTGTAGTTATATAACTAGTTTTAAACCGGATATTAATTTTTAAAAAAAATAATTTTTTTTAAATAATTTCTTTTTTCAAAAAAAATTATTAGTTTTTTCAAAAAAAAGTAATTTTTTTTCAAAAAAACTTTATTATTTTTAAAAAACAATTAATTTATTTTGAAAAAATTAATCTAACAATTTAGTATTTTTTTAAAACTAAAACAAATTGTCTTATATATAGCATAAGAAAATGACAGCAATAACTCGTCTCTATTTTTAACTAATATGCAATGCAAGATAAGTCGTCTGAATTAGATTTAGATAGGAAGATTAGTCTATTATCCTATTGTCCCTGATACAACATATCCTATTGTAAATATAGGGTTCAATGTATCTAAACCAACTCACATTCAAACTGTGAGCTCTAATGGTATAGAAACAAAATCCTCATGCAGCCACATAAATAAGAGAATTAGAAACAGAAAACGACTACAAGATAGTTTATAGTTCATGTTGCAATATATATATATATATATGGTCATGCTAATACAGACCCATGTAGGTGTGCATTAGCAACATACACCTTAATGTATTTTTGTGTGGGCTCATCATTTTTTAGTGGGACCCATATTATGAAGAAAAAAAATAAAATAAAAATACATGTAGTGTATTTTTGTGTGGGACCCACATTAAAAAAATATGCACATTTCATCCTTTGAATCTAATCTAATAAATGATGTGAAATTCTGCTGAAGGTGAATTTGGAAAAAAATTATTATTTTTTAAAATATTTAACTTTTTTCAAAAAAAAATTATTTTTTTTCAAAAATGAATAATTTATTGCAAATATATTTTTCAAAAAAGAATAAATTTTTTTTTTAATTATAATTGAATTGATTGGATTTTGGATAATAACCGGATATAAAAATAATATATGGTTGGATAACCAACCATTAATAATTAAACTGGTTAATAACTATTTAATTATATCCGGTATTTTAAATAAATTTAAATTTGATTATGGATTTGAATCTAGTCGGATATTTTGCAAACCCCTAATTATTAGAGATATATCCAACCCGAATTAAATATTCTCTCAATAACTTATTTAGTTAAGATTATTTTAAAATAGTGTTTGATATTATTTCATCTTTTAAGGAGAAGAAAAGAATATTTTTTAGTGATAGTATCCAACAGACACACAAACTTTTATTTTTGTGCCCTAATACATTGATCAAAAATTATTTCATCTAGCGTTTAAACTCAATTTTTTTAAAGCTCAAATTTAATAACTTAATTTAAACAAACTATTTATAATTAAAAAAATATAGGTTTGATATAACTAATAAAAAAATCTCAAGAATACTTTTATCTTTATTGCAATATTAATGGTGTTGTGTACAAATGAGTTAGAAGTCTCACATTGTTTAAAAAATTGGAGGTTGAGCAATTTATAAGTAAAATGATTCATACACTTATTACTTTAGAGTGTGTTTGGATGAAACATTTTAATGAGTGAAAGTAATTTTTTGAGGAAATTTAAAATGACTTGATAAAAATCCATTGTTCGGATAAAAAATATAGAGAATTGTTAAAATGATATAAATTATAAAGTATTTTATTCAAGTTAAATTTAAGGAATTTCAAATGAAACTAAAAAGTAAAGAATTTGAAATTGCTCATTCACTCTATATAATGCAAATGTTAAATAATTTATTATTAATTTTTAAAATATTCCAAGATGGTCCTCATATTTTATGAAAATTTCAAATTCACCCTTAGAATTTTCAAAAGTTGCAAATAATTCCCTAATAATTTTCAAATTTTATAAATTGGTCCCTTAACCTTTTTTAAAATTGTAAATTTGTCCCTATTTTTTATATTTTAAATTTGATCCAAAAATTTTAAATTTTATAAAAGTGACCCCAAAAATTTTACAATGAATCATTTTAATATCCGATCCAAACAAAAGAATTTAACATTGAATGAATTTCAATTGAATCATTTGAATTACTTGGAATTTTGAATTCCTTAATAATTCTCAATTACCTCATCCAAACACACTCTTAAGGTATTGAGTGAATATGTGTTGTCTCTCTCGCTTGTGTGTTGCTCTTGACTAGGGGTGAGAATAGGCTGGACCGAGCTAGACTTTGTCAAGCCTGAGTATGACCTGTTAAAAAAAGAAAAGCTTAAGTCTGACTTATGGCCTATCAGAGGCTCATTTTTAGGCCTGAGTCTGTCCTTTTCGGAGGCCTGATTAGCCTACTTAAAAATCCTATATCATTTGAACATATGTAAATAAGCAATTCAACTAATGTTTAAATATGCTAGAGAACCAAAAGTGCAATGAGACTAAATGTTTGTTTACATACTTATTTGAACCTACATAGAAACATACGTTTTGTGAGATTAGTTGTTTATGAGAACTTGTGAAAACAACTTATGACATTATTCATAAAGTTTTTTCAACTTGATTTCACAAGTTATTCAAGATAACTAAACTTTACTTTTGTATTTTAATAGAAAATACAAAATAAATAAAAAAGCCTATTCTTATATTTATTAAAACGGGTCGGCCTAATAGCCTTAAAATATTTTTTATGGCCTATGGCCTGACCTACTAAACTAAATAGGCTTCTAAGAAAACTTAGGTCTTTTCTACTTAAAAAAAGTCTGGCCTGGCCTTGGGCGGTGTAGTTTTGACCGTAGGCCCCTGTTAGTTTGTCTGGCTTTTTTCCACTCTCACTCTTTACCCAATGTAGATGCTCCTCGTGATTAACCAACATATGGTGTGTGACATATTTTTTGAATTGATATTAGCGTCCAAAATTTATTTATCCAACTCATTAAAAAATTATCTACTATACGAGAGAGAAAAAATATCTGATCCATTATTATTCAAAAGTACTTATAAAAGAGGTTACAAAATCAATTAGAAGAATATAGCTTTCAAGTTCATAAATAACATCTTATTTTTTACCTAAGTGTTTTACGATATCTTTTATTCTCAATATGTGAAATGCATAATTCCAACAATCTTTAGATACCTCCAACAATCTTTAAGCCCGTAGAATATGTTAGACGGTGTGGCTAGTGATCGAGAGGGGGGGGGGGGGGGTGAATAGATCACCTCCTTGAAACTCAAGGATTTAAAAATACTTATCAGAGTTTTTGAAAGTTAGCGGAAAAATACGATCCCGAATCGACTTCCGTCTATTCTGGACCAGCTACTAGAAAACCGGACACAAGAATTAATGCTGGATTTATATTAGGATGACAAAGATTTATTAACACCAGATTAGGATCGAATCAAATGCACTTATCATACAAATACTATTTCCAATGAACAAAAACTCAGCTGACAGTTTTGTCAAACACTTGGCGTGTATGTGTTCAATGATTAACAATAATGGTGATTTGATAAAAAGTTTTCTTACCACTATTGTATCATGAAACGTTAAGACACAATACACCAAATGAATCACAAAATTGTTGAAAACGTAAACAGAGATAAAGACAGAATACGATACGCAGAGATTTGGTAAAGAAGCTCCCCACTTTCGTCCTCGCGTGTGGGTACGTCTCCCTCTCAATTTCAAACTGAAATTGAGACCTGTTATATCAATAATGCTGAATTCTTTGTTTACAAGGTTACAATACAAAGCCAGAAATCTAAACCCCAAGATCTTCCTCTTGTATGAACCTTCACTTGATCTGAGCTTAATCAAGAATTGCAAACAATTCACCGGTTCCACGATCTGTTTGCGAAATTACCAAATTTCCAAACCCTACGTTGTGGCTGAATATGTTCTGCAAACGTGACTAACAAACCCTCAAGAACACACCCGTTCTTGAAGGACAAACCAGATGGTTTTTCCTCGAAACCCCCTTTGAATCTTCAACCCAGCTGGATCCTTGATCGTTCCACTGAACGTTATCTCGATGATCCTTTAATCCGAAGAACAAGAATGATTATGTGTTGATGTTCTTGAATTAAAGTGATTAAGAAGATGATGAAGATAAAGTATCTTTCAGGTCTCTAAAACTGCTCCCAAAATTGATGCACACCAAACTTGCTTTTGCTGTGATTACACAATTTTCACTCTAACGAATTCACTTATCTCAAACTGAACTGTCATCACCTTCTTATATGTGAAACAGAAATGGTTAAAAAAAACAGCTTTATGTATCGATTCGAAACTCGTATGAGTCGATACATGGTAGTTATATAACATACATGAGTCGACACACAGATATATGCATCGATGCATACTGTAACTTTGTTTAATTTCAGAAAGTAAATTCAATCATGCATCGATACATAATACGAATGAATCGATACATAGCATAATTTTCAAAAACATCAAAGAAGCATGTATCGATGCAAAATTCGTATGAATCGACACATGGCTTAACAACAAAGAAGCATGTATCGATGCAAAACTCGTATGGATCGATCCATACTGAAGCAAACTCGTTTTTGTGATTTTAACAGAGGAATGTGTCGATGCAAGACAGACATGAATCGATACATACATAAGGAAAATTGTTTTTATGATTTCAATAAAGATATGTATCAATTGTATTGTCTTTAAAACATAGTATAGGTATAAAATCACATATATGTACCAACTAAACATGCATACTAATCTTATAACATGCACATCAAACACATAGGCATTTATTTATGCATTTATCACACAATTTGCTATCATACAAAACTTAAAAGATTGCTCACAAACTCCCCATTTTTGATGATGGCAAATTTGCAAGATGTGTGATAGACCACTCCCCCTGAGTTTGTGCATGGCTGTCAACATCTTGTTTTCTTTCTTCTCCCCCTTTGTCAACATCAAAAAGAAAGAATGATGTAACAATCTGTTTAAAGAGTCACAAAGCTAGAATGATGTAGCAATAAACAGCAAAATTGATATTGAAGCTAACAATCACAAAGAAAGAAGCTTAACATAAAACAATTACTCGCAAAGAATGACAAGGAAAGGGCAAAGATAACACAAGTAAACAGAAGTAAAAGAAATAAGCATTGAACTGTTAAGAAAGTGCTTAGAATTACATAAGCAATACCAAAACATACAAAGTTTGAACAATATAACAAAGAAACTTAAGCAACATGATTATGAAATGGAATGTAATGAAATGACATGATGATGGCTTAAAAGGGGTTATGGCCTCCACAGGACTCCTCATCAGCTCTATCAGGATCTCTGAAACTTTGTGGAGGCGGCGGAGGAGGCATCTCATCAGGATTATGGCCCATGAAACTATATTGCCTGAACCGGTTCTGAACTTCAACGCTTCTGAACCTGTCCATGATACCAGGATTGTCACGGCAATCGTCCATAAAACCAGACATTTCATTGTAAAAAACTTGATGCCATTTAACCAAGTCCGTGTGCCAAGAATGCTGATTATGATACATCCGTGTGTGCTCATCATGCCACTCACGATGCTCTTTATGCCACTCATTTTGCTGATTATGCCAAGCAAGCACCTGTTCATGACGGGCTTGATTAACAAGCTCCATTTGCTGAAACATTTGAGTCAAATACGCAGGAGCTGTTGAAGAAGAAGCAGCACCAGAGAACGGAGGAACAGTTGGACCTGGTTCATAATTTGTTGGAGACCACCTTTGTGGCACCCAATCACCCCAACCAGCATTAGCATTTGCTTCAGGATGATTCTCTTCGTTGACATCATTCATTTCTTCATCCATTTGTTCTTCAGTCACAAAAACTTGTTCAGAAGGCACATCAAAATTATACACCCTTGTTTTGGATCCTCTTTCCAAAAAATAAAAACATTTACGCTCCTTATCCCACCGGTATCCCATATGAGATAAAGTTGCAGTGTTGAACTCTTGAGCAGAAGAGGGAGATATAAGAGGTACTAAAGGTATGGCTATATTCCAGTATTTTATGATTCTCATAATCTGAGCAACATATCTAAGTGTAATATTCTTCGAACTGTTACGCATAAGAAATATGCGTTTCACAAAGTAGTTTGGCCAATTCAATGAAACCTTATTTTGAAGAAGGTACACAAGATGAATATCTGGTCTATCCAACCTAGAATGACCACCGGATCTTGGACGTAAAATGTGCGAGACAATCCAGTGAAGGATTCTAGGTATGCTTGTAATCATACCAGATGTGAGTGGTTCATCCTCACCCAGAGGTCTATCCAATTTTGAAATGGATGCAACATATTCCTTTATTTTAAAGTCAGTATCAAAACTCTGGTCATGCCAGTTCTTCATTCCAGGCAACCCAAAAGGAATTTGAAACACTTTGACCCAATCAGCAGCTTCAAAAGTATAAGTTCTGGTCCCAATAGAACATTTGAACATATAACCTCTACCAGATTGTAGACCAGCATAAAAGGTGCGAATAAAGTCCTCATGATAATCATCATTTATGCTAAAAAATGTACCAAGCTTTTGCACATTCAACAGATCAACAATATCGTTGAGATGCAGAGCGAAAGCATCAGTTTTATTAAAGACATGTGGTTTCATAACTAACCTTGTCTTGAAAGAGGCCTCAAACTCATCAGCAATGGTAGGATGAAGGAGAGTTAGCGCACTAGGAGGGATTTCTGGGGGTGGTGGAGACTGATGAGAAGTACCAATAGGTTCCTTTCCTTTTCCTCTTCCTCTTTGTCTAGCAGGAATGGTTCTTGGAGGCATGGTGATGAATTGAAGAAGAGTTAAGATGAATGAAGGATAGGAGGTGAATTAGGGTTTAGGAGATGAAGATGTTTGAAGAAATTAGGGTTAGCCGCTTGGGTATGAGAGGAAGAAAGAGTCTAGAGTGAATGAATGAAACCTATAAATTTGGATGATGTGTCGATCCAAAACTGAATTAAAATGCATTTATTGTAAAACAATCAGTATGCATGGATACAAGGGGTTATGAATCGATACATTTCACGAATTAATTGTTTTTGTAAAATGTCCTATGTGTCGACACAAAACACGGATGCATCGACACATACTGAAACAAGTTAAAAAAAACATGAATCGACTCATAGCACGAATGCATCGACCGGAAACTAGAATGTATCGACACATGCACTTGTTGCATCGATACATGCTGATGCTAAACTAAGTTTTAACTAATTTTTGAATACCAGTTGAGTATAGAAACCTGTTAGCAGCTCTAAGTCAATGCAATATGAATTATGTCATGATAATTATGCCCAAGTATAATTCACAAATCAAACATTAATGTTCAAACAACATATGCAAAGGAATACATATAAACGATCTTAAAGAATTTGTTCTAACATACATTAATCACATAGTTCCAAAGAGATATAGAAAGGAATGATATTTCCTCTGTTGATGTAACCTTATGAAGTATGAATGAGGTCTAAAAACAAATCTCAACAAACAAAGTGAGACATATATAAATAAGAACCAACATGCTTAAGACATCAATGAAGAGAGATCTAAAATCCCTAATTCACGACGAATGTTGAAGAACGGTTCCGTTGCTAATGGTTTAGTAAAAATGTCAGCAAGTTGGTTTTTAGTATCAACATGCTCAAATACAACGTCCTCTTTTTCAACATGATCGCGAAGAAAGTGATGCCTAATCTCTATGTGTTTAGTGCGTGAGTGTAAAACAGGATTCTTAGTTAGATTTATAGCACTTATGTTATCACATTTTATTGGAATACGTTTGAGTTGAATATCGAAATCTTGTAGTTGTTGCTTTAGCCACAAAATCTGAGTGCAACAACTACCGGCTGCAACGTACTCAGCCTCAGCAGTTGACAATGCGACAGACACCTGCTTTTTGCTATGCCAACTTACCAAAGAGTTTGAAAATAAGTGACATGTACCACTAGTGCTTTTCCTATCTGATTTGCAGCCAGCAAAATCAGAATCGGAGTAACCTACTAAGCTACAATCGCTTCCTTTGGAATACCAGAGCCCATATTTAGATGTTCCATGAAGATATCTAAATATACGCTTAACAGCTTTCAAGTGTGATTCCTTAGGATTTGATTGATATCGTGCACACATACAAACACTAAACATGATGTCAGGTCTAGATGCAGTAAGATACAAGAGAGACCCAATTATACCTCTATACTTTTTGACATCTACACTCTTACCGTGTTCATCTTTATCTAGATTTCCGTTGGTAGGCATAGGGGTGTCGATTGATTTTGAATCGTTCATTCCAAAGCGCTTGAGCAGCTCTCTGCAGTATTTTGTTTGACACACAGTTGTACCCTCATCAAGCTGCTTTATTTGGAGACCGAGGAAGTAATTTAGCTCCCCCATAAGACTCATTTCAAATTCACCCTGCATAACATTGGAAAACTCTTCGACCAAGTGTATGTTAGTTGAACCAAAAATTATATTGTCTACATAAACTTGAACTAAAAGAATGTGTTTTCCCTTGTGTTTAATGAAGAGAGTGGTATCCACTTTACCTCTTGAATATCCATGATCAAGTAGAAATTTGCTAAGTCTTTCATACCAAACCCGAGGGGCTTGCTTAAGACCGTACAAAGCTCGTTTTAATTTGTAAACATAATCTGGATATTCAGCATTCTCAAAACCAGGAGGTTGTGAGACGTATACCTCTTCATTGAGGACACCGTTTAGAAACGCACTCTTTACGTCTATTTGGTAAAGCTTAAAATTCTTAGAACACGCATAAGCAAGCAAGAGACATATAGCTTCAAGGCGAGCAACTGGAGCATAAGTTTCCTCATAATTTATGCCCTCCTCTTGGTTATACCCTTGTGCCACTAAACGTGCTTTGTTCCTAGTTATCACTCCGTTTTCATCAAGCTTATTTCTAAAAACCCATTTAGTACCTATGATATGATGATCTCGCGGACGAGGAACAAGTTCTCAAACGTCATTTCTTTTAAATTGATTAAGCTCTTCTTGCATGGCCATTAGCCAAAATTCATCAATCAAGGCCTCTTTGGCATTTTTAGGTTCTACTTGTGAAACAAAAGCGAAGTGAGAACAGAAATTACTTATCCTAGAACGAGTCATTACTCCCTTTGAAATGTCTCCCAAAATGTTGTCAATAGGATGGTCTTTTGAAGATCTCCAAGCTGGTGGAAGGTCATTCACTTCAGCTTGCCCTTCTTCCTTATCTTTTACATGACTGGTATCTTCCTCCTCCTCATTGTCTTCTGTTTTGGACTGATCAATTTCCGAAACAGCTTCTTTGAGTATGTCTTCCGTAGATACACCTGCGTCATCAAAAGAAATACCTTTTCCGACACTTTTCGGATAAGACTCATCAAAAGAAACATGGACAGATTCTTCAACAGAAAGTAAACGCTTATTATACACTCTATATGCTTTACTTGATTGTGAGTATCCAAGAAAGATACCTTCATCCGCTTTTGCATCAAACTTTCCAAGTTTTTCTTTACCATTATTCAAAACAAAACACTTACAACCGAATACGTGAAGATGTGACAAGTTTGGCTTTCTTCCTTTTAAAAACTCATAAGGGGTTTTATTTAAAATAGGACGAATTAAAATCCTGTTTAAAACATAACAGGTTGTGCTAATTGCATCAGCCCAAAAATATTTTGGTAATCCACCCTCATTTAGCATTGTTCTTGCCAACTCCTCTAAAACGCGATTTTTGCGCTCCACAACGCCATTCTGTTGTGGAGTTCGAGGAGCTGAAAAGTTATGCTCAATACCATTCTTATCACAGTACTTATCAAAGAGATAGTTTTGAAATTCACCTCCATGATCGCTTCGAATTGTAACTATTTTAGAATTCATTTTATTTTGGGACAGTTTTGCAAAACTCTTAAAAGCGAAAAAAGTTTCATCTTTGCTATGAAGGAATATAGTCCAAGTAAATCTAGAATAGTCATCAACGATTACGAGACCATAATAATTTCCACCTAGACTCTTTGTCCTAGAAGGTCCAAAGAGATCCATATGGAGAAGCTCAAGGGGTCGTGAAGTTGAAATTACATTTTTGGATTTAAAAGAGATCCTTGTTTGTTTTCCCATTTGGCACGCGTCACATAGGTGGTCTTTTGAAAATTTTATTTTTGGAAGACCGACTACTAGATCCTTAGATACAACCTTATTAAGAAAATCGAAATTAACATGCGCTAAACGTCTGTGCCAAAGCCAAGAATCATCATTCAAGGCAACTAGACACTTAGTGCTTGTTAAAGATACATCAAAAAGATCAAGCATATAGATATTGTTTACTCTTACTCCCTTAAACACAATATTCTGTTCAGTATGTTCAATTATGCAGCAAGTTTTTGTGAAATAAACCTTGTAACCCTTGTCGCACAATTGACTAATACTTAACAAATTGTGTTTAAGTTCCTCTACTAGATGGACATCAGAAATAGTAGTGGTAGAGGGATTACCTACACTACCTTTGCCAAGTATAGCTCCTTTGTTATTGTCTCCATAAGTAACATATCCCTTCTTCTTTGCTTTGAAGTCTATAAAAAGCGATATGTCACCCATCATGTGCCTTGAGCACCCGCTGTCTAGAAACCATCTTCTATCTACGGATGCAAGACACTCATCCTACAATATCAAAAGAGAGAAATAGGTACCCAATTTTCATTGGGTCCATGTGGGTAAGTGGTAACATGGTTGCCTTTAGGCTTCCATTGATAAATGCCTTTAGGAACAAGAAATCTCCTAAACTTGCATTTTTCAATGGTATGACCAGCACGACAACAATAATGACATAAGCCATGATGATGTATTTGTTTATTTTTGTTCATTAAATCCTTTGGAATAAAAGAGTATTTTGCATATGGTGGATTTAATGACTTCTTAAACAACCTAGAATCAATGGCATAAGTAACCTTGGGTTGTAAAGCTTTTTCCAATTTGACTTTAAGAGTTTTAACCTCTTGTTGCCAAATATGACAAGCTTCACAATACCTAACTTTACTACATCCGTTAATATTAATATCTTTTGAATTTTCTGCAATACTAGCTTTCAAACTTTCTAAATCTTTTTCAGCTTTGTATACTTTACCTTCCAAGAATGAAAAAATTTGTTTATCGGAAGATAATCTTTTAAAAGCATCTACAGCTTCGTTATGCAGTTTTTCAAAAGCTATTTTCAGTTTAGAAAAAGACATAGAAGAAAAATTACTATAGTGGGCTTGTCTTACTTTCTTATCGTTGATTTTCTTCTTGTGGTGGGACTGATTTTTGGTGTGAGCCATAAGACACAGATTTGCTGTCTCATCACTATCATTTGAACTTTGTGAGCTTGATGAATCACTATCACTTTCCCATGCAATATAAGCTCTTCTTTGTTTATTGAACCTTTTTGGTGGAGCTTTTCCTTTATCCTTTTTCTTCATAGGACATTCTGTCTTATAATGTCCAGATTTACCACAATTAAAACAAGATCCTTTTACTTTATGCTTCTTATTCTCTTCCTGTTTTGACTCTATAGATTGTCTTCGAAACTTAATGAGATTTTTGTCGGAATGCCTGATTCCATTCTTTCGAATGAATCTATTATATCTCCTAACAAAAAGTCCCATTTCCTCATCACCCGAATCTTCGTCACTACTTGAATCATTGTCACTTTGCTCTTTTTGTGAGGACTTTGAGCTAGAGGCCACAAGAGCTATTGGCTTCTTCTCACTCTCTTTGTTTTTATTCTTTTCCTTTTTACTCTTGTTCTCAAATATTTCAAGACTTTCCAGTTCTTGCTGATGTTCTTCCAGCTTGCCAAATAAAGTTATAATCGTAAGTGTCGTGAGATCGTTGGCTTCCTTAATAGCTGTTACTTTAGGTTGCCATTCCCTGCTAAGACATCTCAGAATTTTATTAGTGGCCATTTCATGGGAAACAGATTTTCCAAGTGCATTCAAACGATTGATGAGATGAACGAATCTCTTTTGCATGTCAGAGATAGATTCTCCTTGTTTCATGCGAAAGAGCTCGAACTCTTGATTAAGTGTGTTAATACGGGATTGTTTTACTTCAGTAGTACCCTCATGGGCAATTTCTAAAGCATCCCACATTTCTTTAGCTGTCGAGCAATGGGATACCCGATAAAACTCATCAGCACCAAGTGCTGAAATTAGCATATTTCGAGCCCTCCAATCACTCGACCACTTTTTCTCATCTTTCTCATCGTAATCATCTTCTGGTTTAGGAACTATGGCGCCAACCTCATTTCTCATAGTAATTTGAAAAGGACCATTTTGAATGGCAGCCCACACATTCCTATCAACAGAATTTATGTGAACTCGCATGCAGTCTTTCCAGTAGCCACAATTTTCACCGTTGAAAACAGGCGCTCTATTATACGCCCCCTTTGGTTCAGAATCCATATCGTTACAAGCAGCCACAAAACACCAGCGAACCGGCGCTCTGATACCACTTGTTAGACGGTGTGGCTAGTGATCGAGAGGGGGGTGAATAGATCACCTCCTTGAAACTCAAGGATTTAAAAATACTTATCAGAGTTTTTGAAAGTTAGCGGAAAAATACGATCCCGAATCGACTTCCGTCTATTCTGGACCAGCTACTAGAAAACCGGACACACGAATTAATGCTGGATTTATATTAGGATGACAAAGATTTATTAACACCAGATTAGGATCGAATCAAATGCACTTATCATACAAATACTATTTCCAATGAACAAAAACTCAGCTGACAGTTTTGTCAAACACTTGGCGTGTATGTGTTCAATGATTAACAATAATGGTGATTTGATAAAAATTTTGCTTACCACTATTGTATCATGAAACGTTAAGACACAATACACCAAATGAATCACAAAATTGTTGAAAACGTAAACAGAGATAAAGACAGAATACGATACGCAGAGATTTGGTAAGGAAGTTCCCCACTTTCGTCCTCGCGTGTGGGTACGTCCCCCTCTCAATTTCAAACTGAAATTGAGACCTGTTATATCAATAATGTTGAATTCTTTGTTTACAAGGTTACAATACAAAGCCAGAAATCTAAACCCTAAGATCTTCCTCTTGTATGAACCTTTACTTGATCTGAGCTTAATCAAGAATTCCCCCTGCAAGAATTCCAAACAATTCACCGGTTCCACGACCTGTTTGCGAAATTACCAAATTTCCAAACCCTACGCTGTGGCTGAATATGTTCTGCAAACGTGACTAACAAACCCTCAAGAACACACCCGTTCTTGAAGGACAAACCAGATGGTTTTTCCTCGAAACCCCCTTTGAATCTTCAACTCAGCTGGATCCTTGATCGTTCCACTAAACGTTATCTCGATGATCCTTTAATCCGAAGAACAAGATTGATTATGTGTTGATGTTCTTGAATTAAAGTGATTGAGAAGATGATGAAGATAAAGTATCTTTCAGGTCTCTAAAACTGCTCCCAAAATTGATGCACACCAAACTTGCTTTTGCTGTGATTACACAATTTTCACTCTAACGAATTCACTTATCTCAAACTGAACTGTCATCACCTTCTTATATGTGAAACAGAAATGGTTAAAAAAAACAGCTTTATGTATCGATTCGAAACTCGTATAAGTCGATACATGGTAGTTATATAACATACATGAGTCGACACACAGATATATGCATCGATGCATACTGTAACTTTGTTTAATTTCAGAAAGTAAATTCAATCATGCATCGATACATAATACGAATGAATCGATACATAGCATAATTTTCAAAAACATCAAAGAAGCATGTATCGATGCAAAATTCGTATGAATCGACACATGGCTTAACAACAAAGAAGCGTGTATCGATGCAAAACTCGTATGGATCGATCCATACTGAAGCAAACTCGTTTTTGTGATTTTAACAGAGGAATGTGTCGATGCAAGACAGACATGAATCGATACATACATAAGGAAAATTGTTTTTATGATTTAAATAAAGATATGTATCAATTGTATCGTCTTTAAAACATAGTATAGGTATAAAATCACATATATGTACCAACTAAACATGCATACTAATCTTATAACATGCACATCAAACACATAGGCATTTATTTATGCATTTATCACACAATTTGCTATCATACAAAACTTAAAAGATTGCTCACAGAATAGCTATCCCAAGAATCATTTCTTTGTCTTCTTAATTTCTATCTATAGAAAACTCCTGTACACCAAAAGCGACAAAAGTAGTATTATATTGGCTTGAAAACCAAGAAATGTGTCTCGTGTGTAGACAACTCGCCTCATATGATTGTTGGGTAGGATTATTGAGTAGTGAAACTGTATAGAGGGGATGAATAGACCCTTTAAAAAAATTGACCGCTTTTTTTAAAATGTAATATTAGTGTTTTTTCAAACATGCGGAAGAATTAAAGCGAGAATAGAGAGTTTATGCTTGTATTGGAAATCAATCATGATTACAGATACACAAGTCACAAATACCACATATACCACATATTATTCAAAGACATTACACAAAAAAGTGCTAGCTATATCAAACAAATAAATTGTAAGTTACACGATGTGATTTACTGATGCGGTAATTTCGGAACCCAAGGTTTATGGATTGAGGAAGGTCCCTGAGAGGAGGGAGGAATATCCACCTCTTCAGCAGAAGTTGGAGGAACATCTCTTCGCTTGATAGTGATGATGGGCGCAAACTCGATTACCCCTGAATCAATAAGCTCTTGGACCTTATACTTGAGCATCTTACAATTTTCAACATTATGACCAGGTACCCCTAAATGGAATTCACACCTATCATGGACATTGGAACCCATACGAAACTTGGTGTGTGGAGGTCCCGCAGCAATCAATTCAATTAGCTGAAACTTGAGCAAGTGCTGAAGCAACTAAGCGTATGGCATCGGGATTGGATAAAACTTCTTCTCAGTCTTCTCTGGCTTAAGACCCTCAAGAAACAGTTGGTGATGAAAAAGCTCTGACGGTGGAGAGGATTCATGAGGCAAACCATGGTCTAGAGGAGACCCCAAAGAGATAGGAGGAGTGAGAACCTCTGCTGCAGAAGCGGGCACCTGATTGTTTTCCTTTCTTAACACTGCATTCAGAATTTCCATAACCCGACCCATCTGAGTTTTTATCCGGTTAACTTCTTCTCTCAGCAGTTCCTGACCTCGGGACAATGCCTGAATGTACACCATAAAATGCCCCAGTTAGGTCTTCATCTCAGTCACCTCCGCTCGGAGTTGTTCCATATCTGAACCTTGATTGTGGTGAATCGAGTAGTTTGAAGAAGTCATGTTGGCCGTTCTGAAGAGAATACCCAGTCAGAATGATAATCCACACCCTCAGATTCGAGTACCTGTTATGAATGCATGTATGCAAATGCCATGTTCGGTTATTTCCAGGGAATCTATCTGCTTTGATTCAAATTTTGTACAGAATAATCCACAAGAAAAGAGGAAGCTTCTCAATGGTAAAATTTAGATATAAGATCCTTGGAAATAACAGAACATGTGTGCTGAAATGCTATGATGTTACATATGTACAGACATGTGATCAGGGCTTCATAAGTATCATGAATAAAACTGTGCTGAACCGATCTGGTTGAACAATAACCGGTCAAGTATGCAGGATCAAAGGTCCAACAAGAAAACCAGGAAACCAGAAGAACCCCTGCAGGTTGACGGTCATACTTTACATGCATCTGCCCTGTCAGTATAGAACCACGAGCCAAATGTCTGAATAGAATCATATCAGGCATACCAGACCCAGTGCCGATATAGAACCAAATTCAGAATACTAGAACAAAGTACCATTATCACTAATCATAGGAGAAACATACATAGGGTGGGTAGAAGGCCAAGGTTACCTGGAAACCTATAAACAAACCCCCATCTCACATGTAGGTTCTAAAAGGTAGGATCCTCAGATTCGGATCCCGGAATGAGAAGCAATAACACATTCAGCCCGTAGGATACAATGCTATCGCCAAACAAAAAGATCGTCATCTGATTCACCACAAAATAAAGGCCATCCTATGCAAGTTCTAAAGTGGGCCCTCGGGTGCGAATGGGTTCGCCACAGAATATGGTCTGCCACTGTCACCACTAAAGAGGGATGTTTCCACTAAGGTCCTCAATGATCGGTCACCAGATGCACATAACTCTCAAAGTCATACCCTAAATGAGGAAGACCCTCAAAGCAAGATAATCCTAAGAAAGTCGCACTCTGGCTGTGGAACTCACAACTACCCCCGTGGCTAAATACCATGAGAGCCCTGTGACTGTCCACTCTAAGTCCTAAAGTACACTCGAGCCTGGGTAATGGGCTCATCTCACAGTAACAATCCCATCCCGCCAAAGGAAACCAGACAGTCCAGAATATATGATGCATGATATAAATAAAATGCAGTAAAGGCGGTAAAGTAAAGCGATGAAGCTGTAAATAAAAGCAGTAAAGCTAACTAAAGCGAACACAAATCAAACACCCAAAAAGCAAAAACATGCAAGCGTTAGGAGAGACTCGCATCGGGGAGGGACCAGCATGAGGTCAACTTTCCCCAGCAGAGTCGCCAGCTGTCGCTCCCGGGATTTTCATCTAGGTACAAACGAGAAAGTGGCGCGGAAGAAAGAAAGTGAGTCGCCAGCCAGGCATTTTTATCCCAAAGAAAGGGCAGGTAATGTTGCACAAACCCGGGAGAAAGGAAAGAACGAGGTCTCGCGAACCAAAGAGAAAGGGTAAGGGAGTCGGTTACGTGAAGGGAAGGTTATCACACCCCTTCACGTTCGTCGTACTCGACGGGATCCACGCTTGAAGTACTGCTCAAAGGGTGACAGAAAAAATGCTAGAAAAAGAATGGAAAGAGAACAAGAAACAAATGTAGGGAAAATAAAAGAAGTGCTCGAATGGGCCCTACCCCACTGCCTACGTATCTCATCGGGAACATGAGAATCAGAGCGACGTAGTTCCCCTGACTAAGGGAAAATTGTTTGTGTTTTTTAGGGAACGACTAATGTTCTAGCTCAAGTGTTGCAGGCTCGCTGAATCGAGTGCGTTACCGTATTGCAAGAGAACAAGGAGAAGCACGTTCGTACATTGAGAGTGAGTGAGATGAGAAGAGAATTCCCGAGGGAAAGACGTTATTGTTTGTTTGAAGTGTTTTAGAAGTTTTTTATTTGAAGTGTTTTGCATAGGTAAGTGTACCTAAGTCTTTTTCAATGGAATGTGCATCTCATACATCATTCCAAAATGAAATGATGATGAAGTACACTAAGTATGAGGAAGATCCTCAAACTTACTTCCAAAGTTAAAGGCTTAAGCACACTAGCCTATTCCCTTTATTAAATGTTTTTGTTGTTTTTAAATGAAGAAGTGTTTTTTATTTGTTTATGAAATCACTTCATGTTAAAGACTTGTACAGCATGCTAGAAAACCTACAACACATTCCAAGATGGAATGCATGCAAGCCCCCCCAGGGAATAAGGCTCATGACACATGAAGATTGTTTCAACCTTTATTAGGTGTTTTGAAGTTGTTTTGAGATGAGAGAAGAGAGACTCAAAAGAAACAAAGGTAAAGACTAAAGGGGACTAAGACTTAAACCCTAATGTTATCATGCTTGGAGGTCCTAATGGTTTAGTGTGGTATGAGAACCCTAAGTCTAAAAGAAGAGTGAAGGAGAGAGCAAGAGGTAACATAACTCACTTCTAAGATAGAAGATGAGTTATGAACCAAGAGGGAGAAGAAAGAAGTTGCACAAAGAAAGCATTGAAATGCTTATCACAAACACAAAAGAGAAAACATTAAAAGATGAGGGAGGAAGGTCTGTGTGGAAGCATATCCACACACTCAACTTACCATTAGCCCCTACACAAAATGGTTAGTACCAAAACAATTCAAATATTGAAGTACAAGTGAAAGATGTAAGCAAATAAATCCTAGTGTTCTAAAGGAAACTCTAGGAAGCTTCTCAAGGGCTAAACCTAAAAAGAATAGATCACTAAAGGGTGGTACTAGCCTAGGGCAGTAGCAAAGCCTATTTACATCTACCAATGGTTACAAAGGCTTATAAAGTCAATCTATGTATAAACAATCTACCAAACATCAAAGGAATGCAATGATATGCACTAAAGATGCACCATGAACATTTAAGAGATGTAAAACATGCAATGATGCAATATGAAACACCAAAACCAGTAGGAAACCACTTCATAAATGTCACTAAGTATCCATGAATTATCATCCACAATATGAGAATAAAACTCAAGAAGAAGAAGTGGGAAGAAGTAGAACAATGTCACACAAGAAATCACAATGTTGCTTACTTACAAAACAAGTCACAAAGGAGAGGGAAATGCAATTATGAATGCAAATGAACATGGATCAGTAGCATACATGATATAATATGACATGAGAATGCACAAATGAACAAGTTTGGTTCATACACAAGTCACATTAGACATTAGGAAGAAGAGAACACAAGTTGAAGTTATGGATTAAAGATGAATCATAAATGTGTATGACATACAAACATGGATAAATGCATAAATAAATGTCAAGGTCAGAAGCACACATCATTTATGAATGTATTATAATGCATATGAACAATCATACAAGGCATGAGTGCAAGGATCTAAGAATATAAAGACAAGATGAAAAGAAATTCAAACAATGTTCAAGTTCACATAAGATGGCATACTTGTAATGCAAGTTTTGAAAGAAGGATGAAACATGAACATGAATAAGAATGGATGCAAGTCAGTAATATATGATATGCTTGATCATATTACAATGCAATAATGAGGTCACAAAGATGCACACAAAACAAGTTGAGACATGTTAAAGAAGATGCATTCAAACTAGGTCAAAGTAGTTCACATAAGCAACAAACATTTATGAACCAAAATAAAATGACAAATGACCTATAATCTAGCATGGATGACCTATAATGTTTATGAAATGACCTATAAAATGATCACACAAGTTCTAATGCAATGGCACAAGTGCCTCCTAATCAAACAAGGTTTAGAAAGTCAAACAAAAGCCCACAAATGTGACTTATAACAAACAACAAGGAAAAAATAGAAAGAACCTTAGGAAAATTATGAAATTAAATCACAAAGCACTTATGTCAGAAACAAGCCAAGTATCAAAAGCTCAGGCCAAGATTCAACAAGAAACAAGTTCACACAAGTCATCAAAGTCACACTAAGCTCCCAAAGAAAGATGCACAAAGAAATGGTTTAAATGCTATACCAAAATGATTTTAAAAATATGAGAAAAATGTTTTTAAATGAATTAAGACGTGGTTTAGGCATGACAAAAAGAATGAGTGTAAAAGCATTTTAGAATTATGCAAAAATAAATGTGAAATGGGCATGTGTAATGAAGAACAACACTTAAAAAGAAATTAAAATAAAAAATGCAAATATGACCAAAATCAATTAAAATCAGAAATAAAAATTATAGAAAATTAGTTTAATGAATTATGATGCTATATGAATTTTTGTAGAATTATTTAATGCATTTTAGTATTTTTAAAAGAATAAAATGGAAACAGTATGAAAAAGAAATTTAAAATAAAAAGAAAAGAGGAGTGGAGGTGCAGACATAGCAATTTTCACGTGCAAAATGTTTGGGCTTACAAAGTAGGGGGTTCAGATAGCAGTTTAAGTCCAGTCCAATAAAGCGCGCGTGTGTGAGTGTGTGGTTAAGGTGCACATTCAGTCAAGAATTTGACTCACTCTGAGCCACATGATCAAGTCAAATAGATCAATCAACACAAGTAAGTAAATCCAATGGATGAGATTCAAAGATCACCACAATTATCACGCACGCACACACATGCAAGTAATCTGAGAGAAAAATAAGGCACGTGATGGGAGTATGCTTCATTTACGCGCTGGCACTCTAATGGCCTTAGGATCAAACAAATCGTACGGCTGTGTTTTAATCTGACCTTAAACCCTAATCAAACCCTCACCGGCCGGAGAAGGACCTCCGATCATCTTCTCCGGCCATCTCCGACCACCTGCAAATCCTCAAATATTCCAGAAATGTATAAAATGCACCTTAATCGAAAGAGGAAGTTATGTAGATCACGAATCCAGCAAAAGATTTCACAAATAATGCACAATCAGAGAGAATCGACAACAAACATTTTGCCCTAGAATTTGGATCTAAGCACTTAAGGTGCCTATTACTAGCCAGATAACTCACACTGCTTCTATTAAGCCATAAACAACAAGAACAACTTAAAACAAACTAAATCTACAAGAATCAGTTCAATGAAAACAAACCTGAATGAGCAAAATCCTTCGATCAAAAGAAATCCAGAGGTGATGCCTTGAATCCTTGAACTCTAATGTGGCCAAATAAAGGCTTCCAAGGCTATGAAATCAAAGAAACTTGATGCTTCACTCTACAACAGATCCACAATGTTGATGCTATGCTTGATTCTAATTCCTTGATGATGAATAGTGAAGAAAAATTGTGATGAGTTCGTGCAGAGAGAGAAGATTCAGAGAGAAATTCTTGAGAGCTTTGGGAGAGTAGGGTTTGTGAAATGTAGAAAAATGAGAGAGAGAGTGTGAGCTTAGAGGTGTGCGTGTGAAGAATGAAAAAATCTCTTGCAATTCTGTTAGCATTTCTATTTATAGGTGAGGTTAACTGTTAACCAACTGTGGTTAACAGTTAGAAGCTTGGTTAAATGAGTTCATAGTGAGTCAAGTTTGTTATGGACGAGTTGGAAGGTTTTTGCTATGGTGATGAGGGAGTATGTTAGTTTATGGTGGTGATGTTGTTTTGTTCTTGCAGCAAGGTTACTTGGTGAACAAGTCTCTCATTTCCTCTTTGGTGTATGGACATGGTTATGTACATGTATGTGTAAGAATTGTGTGTGTTCATAATAGGAAAAGAGTGGACTAATGTATGCGTGTGTATATGCTGAATCAATCAATAACCACAATGCCTTGTTTCCATTTTTTAAAAACAATGCCCCACGATCCAATGATGAGCTTTAAGATGCATCTTCTCCCAATTCCATGAACTGTTTACTGAGCTCTTGTGCTCTTTGGAAAGATCTTGTGTCATAGCACAACATTGATGTCAATATTAAGATGAATGGGAGCCTCTAAAGTAACGAAAAATGGACATAAACTTTGAACAATATTACTGCATTCAGAATACCAAGCTGGCCTGCGCATTTTGATTATGGGCGAACCAATCCTATCAGTGTGAACCCTTTCCTTTACAACCTTATATCTCTCTAACCCTTGACCTATTGAAAAAACTCTGAACATCACTTTTGTAGAGGGGCCAATAAGGAACAAATGCTATGTTGAAAGTTTCTTCAATTGAGACCTCTAAGACAAGGAAAAATGGTATAGAAGTTGAACCCTTGTTGCACACCATATGTTTGACATATTTACGCCGAGGCTGGCACGCGCGTGCCCTGAATCCTGGCCCAAAATGACCTAGTTTTGCTCAACTTAAATGGCTCATAACTTCTTCGTCCTTTATCCATTTTGAGCATTCTTGCTATAGAATTGAAGCTCTCTTGATGAACTTTTGAATAGACCTGGTGGAATTTTGAATCGAATCATGGAAATGAAGAAAGCCTAGCTTAAAGTGAAGGGTTGAACTTGACCAAAGTTACTAAAATTGGAAACCCTAATTCCTCCAATTTGGGAAACTTTTTATTTTCTTGATTTTTGATGAAACCTCCACCATTTCTTGATCAATTTTGGACCATTGAACACCATAGACTTGAAAAATAGTAATTTGACCTCAGAAGACCAAGAGTTGACTTTTTCCTCAGCCTGATTGATTTTTCCCTAATTGCACTGATTTTCAATCAACTGACCAATTGAAACCCTTCTGAAATGAACCAATGAGCAATATTCCCTCCTTAGATATTTGATATCATGTAGAAAACATTGAGATCAAGTTTGAACCAAATTTTCATCAGGAGCCTGCTTGAATCCAAAACTCTAATTTTGACTGCTTTTGATAGGAGATGATGAACTGTCCAACTTCTTGATAAATTCCCATCTTCCAATGACTTGTGAGATCAAATGAGATGATACATGATGTAAGAGACCCTTGAGGCTTGTTGGGAGACCCTTGGCTCTAGCTCTCTTGCTTTGGATGGTCAATACTCTGAAATCAACTGATCACATGCCCTATGCTGAATGCAAAGATGAATGCTTTATTTTTCTATGACTTGAATGTAATGCAATGCATTGAAAGTACATGCTAAATGATATGAAAAATGAGAGGGAAAATTTTGGGGTATTACACACGAGATGTGTCCTTTACATAAATTCAATTATTGTAGGATTCTAACACCACCAGTCCGCAACTTTCAATCACCAATAAAACTCAATTAGGTTCCATTTCTAGCAAAACCTACACTTAAGTAATAAATTGCTACCAACGGGAATTAACGATAAACTATGATAAGAAACGAAAATCTAAACATGCAATAGACTACAAAAATTAAATGCAAGAGAGAGAGAGAGAGAGAGAGAGAGAGAGAGAGAAGGAGAAGGAGAGAGAGAGAGATAGTGTGTGTGTGTGTGTACACTCGTATGTATAGTGGTTCGGCAGTATCGTCATCACACGAGCCAACCCCAATCTTCAATGGTTTCCCATTGGAAGTTGTTTTCTTCCACTATGTTTTGAAAATAATTAAACGAATTCATACAATCGACGATCCATAATAATGCTAAGAAATATAAATCTCATATCTAGATCTTGACATGTATAAAGCTTGACGCTAAACTCTCTACAATTTTTTTACTCGATTCTCTCTTCTTGAATCTTCCATCTTGACCAATATGATCACTATCTTTGTGTGTGGAATCCACCCATGATCCCTCAGATTTCTTGACCGATGAATTGTCGGAAGATTGAGAAGAACTCCTACAATGTCTATAGGTGTACACACAAAACTACTATTGTTAACCTAGAGAGAAGAACCTAATAATTACTTTCACTGGTTATTTTGAGATTGAAATTTTTATATCTTTGAGCTGTTTGGGTCTGGTGTAAGTGAAAATTTGTAAATTCTCATTGGGAGAATTTTTGTTTGGTTATGATCAAAACCAAATGAAAAACTCTTATTTCATTGTTAAGATAAATCGATTAAAACCTCTTTTATGTTTGGGAGGTCTCCGTAATTAAAATTCTTAGTCGGTTCATGAGCTTAGTTTGGCGTTAAAAGATCTCAATTGGTTCGAGATTGGCTTGTGATAAAATCTCTTGGTTGGGAAATTTTTGTAGTTAAAACTCATTGTTTGGTTGGAAAGTTATTCCATTATAAAATCCAATCCTTGTATAAGGAGGTTTGTGGGTAAACCCTGTCAAAAGCTCTCAACATAGTGAAAACTCTCAAGAAGGAACTCTTAGGGAGAGGAGTAGGTCACTTAATTAGACCGAACCTTTATAAATCTCTGGTTCTTTTCTTTCTTCCCCTAACTGTTTACTTTTCAGTTATTTATTTTTGTTACATTTTCATCTATTTGATATTCTTATGTCCACTGCTTTTATCTTTTTTCTTACTAACATATTTCAAACCCTAGTTTTGTTAAATATTTTGATTTTGAAATGGTTTTCAAAACCCCCACAATCCACCCCCTATTGTGTTTGAAGTCACATGTCAAAAACTTTCATTCAGCTTTACTTTTCTTTTTCTTATTTTCTATGTGTTTTAGGCGTTTTGAAGGTACAAAGGCATGCCCATGTATGTGGATAGAAGTTGAACCAGGAAAGACTACGTAAAGACATATGAAGACTTGCATCTGTTCATTTTTGTTGAGTTATGTGACACTCTATAATTAAACAGAGTTGGAAACGAAAGGACATGGTTAATTATGTTTCCCTTTTTGCGGAGAGGCAAAGACTAAGCATGGGTGCAGACCTAACATTTTGATTTCATTAGGGCATGAAATGAGTTGAAAATCGCATTCCTATCTAGATATATCTTGTAAAGGAAAAATTTCCATTTGAGAAATCTGATTATGAGCTTTACTCATAAGTACGGAGAATCACTATACGAAGCATGTGAGCAATTTAAGGAAATGCTTATGCCCCCACCATGGTCTAGAAAGATGGTTGATAGTCCATAATTTTTATAATGGTATGCGGTATACCATGAGAATGACACCATACTCAGTTGCGGGCGGGAAACTTATGATCAAGAATATCAGCTTACCCTGCGCCTTTAAATAGGACATGGCACAAAACCTTTATCAATGAGGAAGCGACCACAACTCTATTGAGCGAGCGCCTCAAAAGGGAGACTTATATAAGGCTAATGCTCTACACCATATTAACGCAAAAGTTAATGCATTATTTCAAAAGTTTTAATAAAATGAGTGTGAGCATTATAACTCATCTCCCAATCTTGTGATATTTGTGGAGTAGTTGGTCACACTAGTAGTACATGCTAAATGATTGCAGTCGGAGAACCCAACCAAAAAATGGATAGTTACGTGAATAACTCCAAGAGAGGAAACCCTACTCCAATAACCATAATCCTGGTCGAAAAGACCAACCCAATATTTCCTATAAAAAATAACTCTCCCCATTTTGTGAAAAACCATACCCAATAAGCAACTTGTTAGGAAAATCATTCCTTGCCAATACTGGAGCTCTCATAAATGTTAAATGTGGGAAAATTAATTTTGAAGTAGGAGATGAAAATATTAATTTTAACTCTCTAAACTTATGAAAAGCCCTACCTTTAATGATTCTTGATATAGATTTAACATAATTGATCAAAGCATTAAGGAATTCTTGTTTGAAACATCTCTTCCTGACAATGTGGAGGCATATCTAATAGCGAATATCAACCAAGAAAGCAAAATGAGGAAGCTGAGGCATACGAAAGGGTAATGGATGAAAGGTCTACCATTCAACACTAAAGCTTTATGATTTTAAAAACATAAAGTTAAACACTAAGGAACTCATAAATTATGGAAAAAATTGAAACTCGTACCACCGCATCTTGAATATAAACCTTGTCATATATACTTTATCTCACCTATAATTGAAAAAAAAAAAAGAAAACGGTAAAGAATCCAGAAAATGATGGATATCTACAAAGGGTACTCCAAAGCATATAGGTACAATGATGAAGATGCATGTTTCAAGGAAATACCTCTTGATTTAGAATTTCAAACGATTAAGTTAATAACCTTAGACAAGGAATACATGAGAGTTAACCCATGTGTTTTTAATTTATGATGTTTTTATTTATTTTAGATTTACGAGAACTCACAAGATTGAAGGAGAAATGAAGTATCAAAGTCTAGAATGAAGGAAGCTCAGAAAAAAAACATTTATTTTTGAAATCTGATCAGTGGTAACCGGTTAACACCAGGTGGGTAACCGGTTACTTCATACAACGTTTAATTTATTTTTGAAAAAATGCTCAGAGTAACCGGTTAACATACTGTCAGTAACCGGTTACTTGCAGACAGTTTTGTGAAAAATAGTTAGAAACAGAGCTGCAACATTTCTTTGATGCTAAAATTATTTTCCAATGACCATGACACGAATAAGGACCAGTTTGAACACTTGTATGCACATTGTTAAGGAGTAATTGATTATACCTTTGATCAATCCTTGAGAGTTCTTCAAGACTTAAACCAATGTGCAATTTTGTTCAATTCTTCAATGTAGCTTCAAAGTCCTTGATCCAATTTCATTTTAAGCAAGCATAGCAATTTACATAAGCAATGTTGTCTTCATCAAAATTCTTGAAAAGCCATGTCTTCACATTCTCCCCCTTTTTGATGATGACAACCCAATATTTGAAAGTTAATTCCACCATTGTTTCTCTAACCATATGAAAGCTCCCCCTTAGATGATGCTCCCCCTAAATCAAATGTTCTTAGGGATGTTTGAAAGCTTTTAAAGTTCTGCACAATTTGTTAGAGAAACCATACAACATAATAATATAATCTTCTCCCCCTTTGTCATTACCAAAAAGGAAAGGGAAAAAGACTTTGGAACAAGGTATCACAAGTTGTATGAACAAACTTTAGAGATGATAAAGACTACCAACACACATAACTAGATGAATACAAACAATAACATAATACATAAATATATTAACCTTGTTCAAAGAAAGTACCAACTTAATAATCTAGTACAACCAACACAAAATAACTTAGCAAGTTTTAGACATGTAGAACTTAGAAACATAATGAACTCAACTTAAAACTTAGAAAAAAACATAAAAACAAGAACAATTAATCACTTCCAGAATATTCCTCCATTTCCTCATCATCATCTCCTTCTCCTTCATCTTCACCATCATCATTTCCTCTTTCTTCTTCATGAGAGGCTTGGTTGCGGAACATGGACCGGAATAGCTTTTTGAGAGACTTTATGCCATGGGTGGTTTGTTGATGGTTTTAGGTCATTGTTGTCTTTAAGCTCTGAATTTCATTGTAGAGAAATTCGTTTGTAAACCCTCCTTCCGAAGCAACTGCCGGGGCAGCCGCTTCATCTTTGTAACGGTATGTTCCATTAGGTGCCACAATAATGCCAGTGTTTTTAGTAACCGTTGTAGCATTGATTTCACATGCCCTAGCAGTCATTTGATTTTGTGGCTCCCTTTTGAGGAAAAACTTGTTATACTCCAGAATCTTAGACACAATTCTCGCATATGGTAACCTGCCAGAAAGAGATAGTTGATGTTCCATGTGGTGAAAAATCACATATGCCCAGTTGATTTTCATACCCATTTTCATTGCCCTAATGAGTTGTACTTCCAGCTCACTTACTTGGGAGTGATTTGAGTGCTTTGGAACCAAAATGTATGCCAAAATATAGTGTAGCATACGATCACTAACAGTAAAAAAAGCAGCATATTTGAGAACCCGTCCAGCATTTGCCGGTTGTTTGGCGAGAAGTTCATCATACGTTCCTCTAGAAATTTCCACAAAGTATGCCAAACTATCAAAATCTTTCCAAGTCCGAGATTTTGGTAAAATACCTTGACGAAGTTCCTCACCATCATATGGAACACCCAAACATTTACCTAGTTCTTCTAAATCCATGGAAATCTCCTTATCCTTAACAGTGACAGTAAGTAAAGGTTCATCTATCTCATCTTTTCCAAAAATGACAGTATGGTAAAATTCCCTAATAAGGTCTGGATAATAAGGTCCAACATCACAGACTAAATCCATAACACCAGAATCTTTCAACAATGTCTCAAAGGTAAAACTATGATTTGGAAAAGCTGAGAAATTTACATATTTTACCTGCATTAGAGTTTTGATTCTGACATTGAAATCCATTCTCCGAAGTTTCACAGGTTGCATGTGGTGATCTTCAACAGAGTCAGAACTTTCTCCCATTTTCTTCTTACCTTTATCCTTTTTGGAAGGAGCCATGGAAGCTTTGTGGAAGATGAGGTTTTTAGGGTTTGGAAAGAGAATCCGCAAATGAGGTTGGAGAGAGGTATGAGAGTGAAATAGAGTAGAGTGGGGTATTAATTTCTTTGAATGGAGATGAGGTTGGAAAGAGTGGAAGAATGAGTGGAGGAAATAAGTTTAATGCACTTTATGACAATTAGATGCAATTGACTCATTTTATTTAACATGTTTGACCAATAAATAAAATAAAACGATTAAACAATCAGAATACAAACCAATAGCGAAACAAAAAAAATTCAAAAAGTAGCTGCGGTAACCGGTTACTTACCGTATGTTAACCGGTTACTGCGAGGAAAAAAGTGACGTTCTGGGGCAAAAATACAAAGTTTAACCGGTTACTTACCCTTTGTTAACCGGTTACACTGGCAATACTTCTAAAAACAGCAGCTTTGCAGCGCATAACTCAAGAATTATTTCCATAAATTTTAAGTTTGACATGTTAATAGACTAGTAAGGCAACTTTGAGAAAAAAAAATAATGTTCATAAAAATAGATTAAGTAATTGTAAAAACTCGAAATAGTAACTTTTCAACATAAAGCAATTTGTAACTAATACTCGAAATATTTAAAAAATTAACCTTTTGTGTACCTTGGCTTCATTTGAATGTGAAATGAAGAATTATTGAAGAGTTATAGATCACCTTCATCTAAAATGCCAAGTTCTCGATGAATCTTGAAAAATTGTTCTTTTGCGAGTGGTTTTGTGAAAATGTCCGCTAGTTGATTATGTGTATCCACAAATGAGACTTCAACATCTCCTTTAAGCACATGATCACGTAGAAAATGATGTCGAATGTCTATGTGTTTGGTTCTTGAGTGCATGACGTGATTCTTTGTAATATTAATTGCACTTGTGTTGTCGCATCGAAGTGGTATGCATACAAGATCGATTCCATAGTCACTTAATTGTTGCTTTAGCCAAAGATTTTGAGCACAACAACTACCCGCTGCTATGTATTCTACTTCAGCCGTACTAAGAGCAACACACGCTTGTTTCTTACAGGACCATGAAACTAAAGCATTTCCTAAAATGTGACATGTTCCACTCGTGCTTTTTCTATCAGTTTTGCAACCTGCATAATCCGCGTCAAAATAACCAACTAAATTACACATACTACCTTTTGGATACCATAGACCAACGTTCGTCGTTCCCTTGAGATACTTCATGATTCTTTTCACAGCGGTGAGATGTGACTCCTTTGGATTTACTTGAAAACGGGCACATAAACACACACTAAACATTATGCCAGGACGGCTTGCCGTCAAATATAATAAAGAACCAATCATACCTCGATACTTCGTAATATCAATGGAAGCACCCGATTCATCTTGATCAACATAGGTTCCGAATCTCATTGGTGTAGCCATAGCCTTGCAACTATCCATGTCGAATCTTTTCAACAATTCTTTGCAATACTTGGATTGGTTGATGAATATACCGTCCTTTAGTTGTTTGATATGAAGTCCAAGGAAGTAATTCATTTTTCCCATCATTGACATTTCAAACTCTCCTTGTATCATCAATGAGAATTCTTTACAAAGATCTTCGTTCGTTGAACCGAATATGATGTCGTCAACATAGACTTGAACTAACAAAGTATTACCTTTTGCTTTCTTAATGAACAATGTCTTGTCAACTTTGCCTTTTACAAAACCCTTTTCACAAAGAAAATTGCTAAGACGATCATACCATGCTCTTGGTGCTTGCTTTAAGCCATAAAGAGCTTTCTTTAATTTGAAGACATGTGAAGGATTCTTGAAGTCTTCAAAGCCCGGGGGTTGTTTGACATAGACTTCTTCATTGATGTAGTCATTCAAGAATGCGCTTTTGACATCCATTTGATATAGTTGAAAATTTAATGAACATGCATAAGCAAGTAATAAACGGATAGCTTCTTGTAAGTTGTAAATGCGCCTAAGGGGGGGGGGGGGGGGGGGTGAATTAGGCTCTTAAAAATTTCTTCGATCTTTTTACTGGTTCTTGGTTATTTTTCCATTTGATGATAAGTGCTTGAAAGTAAAGTGCGGAAAGGAAAAATGACACAAGAGAATTATAGTGGTTCCCCTCACAGCCCGAGAGTACTCCACTCCTCCTTCAACACGAAAGAGATTTCACTATAGTTTAGAATTATTGTACAGACTAATCACACCAATGGTGATGCTTACTATCTAACCTATAGGTAACTAAGTGTATGAAGAACAATCCTCTTCAAAACACTCACTTGTTTCCAACAATCCTGGACAACAAGGTAAAACAGAAAAGTATTCTTGATAATAAGATTATGTCTTGATAGTATGTTGATATCAATCTTGATATTCGATCTTCTCCTTTGAGACAATATCACTCAAACAATGTATACAAGTGTTCTTGACAAGAATGAGATGAAACAATGATATTTTGTGAAAGATATGCAGAAGTTTCTCTCAAGAAAAATGTTTGAATGAACACTTGAATAATATTTTGAAATATGAAAGGATGAGTGAATTTATGATTATGAAATTGTTAGGAGATGAGTGTTAAATCTGAAAATGAAGTGTTTAAATATGTGTAGAACACCCCTACAAAAAGGTATGAGAAATATGCAGCAAAGGAATGAAAAGAGATGAGAAAGCAATGCATTTTTCCATGAAAAGTCACCATTTTTCGCACACAGTAACAGTGTTAATCGGTTAACCATATGGGTTAATCGATTAACATATGCTAACGTTAAGAAAATATTCAAATTTTGAACTGGTTAATCGGTTAACCCCACAGGTTAATCGATTAACAGAACTGATTTTTCAAGAAAAAGTTTAGAAAACAATGTGAACCTTCCATAAAAGATTTTCAATGCACTAGATCAAAGATATGCAAGATGCAAGACATGTGAACACTTGTATAATCATTTAAATGACATTGATATACCTTTGTTCAACCTTTGATCTTCATGATACTTGAACACTTGAAGCTAATTGATTCAACTTGATAGTACTTAGGATATCTTCTTGAACTTGAACTTCTTGTACTTCATGTAGCTTGATTCTCTTTCTTTTTGCATATTATCTTTGTAGAGAGCTTGTTGTGTTGTCTTCATCAAAACTCAATGTGAGTGAAGCTTGCTTCTACACTTCTAACCTTGCAACCGGAGCTCATGTTTCCTCAAAATCAATGCCTTCCTCTTGATTGTAACCTTGAGCCACCAATCTTGCCTTGTTTCGAATAATTATCCCATTCTCATCAAGTTTGTTCTTAAACACCCATTTGGTACCGATGATGTGTTTATCACTTGGTCTAGGAACAAGTTCCCAAACTTGATTCCTTTCGAATTGGTTTAACTCTTCTTGCATAGCAATAATCCAATGATCGTCACTTAAGGCTTCACCAACTTTGGAAGGTTCAATTTGTGAGACAAACGCCATATTCAAGCAAGCATCTTTAAGATTTAACCTTGTTGCTATACCTTGACTAATATCACCATTTACTTTGTCAATTGGATGATCTCTATGGGTCCTCCATTCCTTAGGTAGATCATCTAGATTTGACTCTTGTTGAATTGATTCTTCTTGGAGTTCCACTTGATTCTCTCTTGAAGTATCTTCTTGGGGAACTTCTACAATTTCATCATCATCATCACACAAAACAATATCCTCCTTGGAGGGGTTAGATTCATCAAACTTAACATGCATAGATTCTTCAATTGTTAAAGTTCTTTTATTATAAATTCTATAAGCTTTACTTGTAAGAGAATAACCAAGAAATATACCTTCATCTGATTTTTCATCGAACTTACCAAGATTGTCTTTGTCATTGTTTAAGACAAAGCATTTGCATCCAAAAATGTGAAAATAAGCAATGTTTGGTTTCCTCCCTTTGAAAAGTTCATAGGGGGTCTTCTTTAGAATAGGTCTAATGTTAACACGATTACTTAAAAAACATGCCGTGCTCACCGCATCCGCCCAAAAGTATTTTGGAAGATTTGAATCGCTAAGCATTGTTCTTACAAGTTCCACCAATGACTTATTCTTTCTCTCCACCACTCCATTTTGTTGAGGAGTCCTTGGTGCCGAGAAGTTGTGAGATATTCCATGTTCTTCACAAAATTCTTCAAAGGAAGCATTTTGGAATTCTCCACCATGGTCGCTTCTTATGGAGGCAATTGAAAGTGACTTCTCATTTTGAATTTGCTTTGCATATTTCTTGAATGCTTTAAATGTGTCACTTTTCTGCACTAAAAAGAAAGTCCAAGTATATCTAGAGAAATCATCAACAATAACTAAAGCATATACATTACCTCCGAAGCTTCTTGTTCTTGATGGACCAAATAAGTCCATATGCATCAATTGTAGTGGCCTTGAAGTGGACACCACATCTTTAGATTTGAAAGTTGACTTGGTTTGTTTCCCCTTTTGACATGCATCACACAACTTATCTTTGACATATTTTATCTTTGGTAATCCAATAACTAAGTCATGCTTAATTAATTTATTCAAATGCTCCATGTGAATGTGAGCAATCCTTTTGTGCCAAAGCCATGACTCATTATTGCTTGCCATAAGACATTTAACCTTCAAAGAAGTGTTATCAAGGGAAATCATAAAAATATTGTTAATTCTATTACCTTTAAGCATTACCTAATTAGTGACTTCGTCTTCTATCAAACATTCATCTTTAGTGAACTTGATTTTGAATCCTTTGTCACAAAGTTGGCTTATGCTAATAAGATTATGCTTTAAGCCTTCAACATAAAGCACATCTTCAATTGTTGTGAAAGGTGGTGAACCAACATTGCCTACGCCAAGAATCTTTCCTTTATTGTTATCTCCATAAGTAACATAACCCTTGGCCTTAAGCACTAGACTTGAAAATTTGTTTACATCTCCGGTCATATGCCTCGAACAACCACTATCAAGATACCATAGATTTGAAGTGGTCTTCAAGCAATCCTACAAAACAAATTAAGTTTTGTTAGGTACCCAAACAGCCTTGGGTCCTTCATAATTAGTACCTTTCTTTACCCACACATAATGCCCACTTGCAACACTAAAGTTTCTTACATAGCAAGCATTGGATGTATGGCCAATAATACCACAATAAAAACAAGTAGGAACAAAATTGCTTTTATATCTAGGAACATATGATTTCTTTTTAGGAAATCTCTTCTTAATGGGAGTTCTTTTATTTTTAGGATAAGGATGCACATTTTTAGGTTTGTTCACTTTCTCCTTAGAAGTTTGGTCACTAGCCTTAACAAAGATTGTTTTACTAGAACTTGGTTTAGAAAATTTAGAGTAACCAAGTCCACTTTTATCATTCGAATATCTTTGTTGACTAAGGACCGCTTCTAAACCAATTTGTCCTTTCTCATATCTTTCTAAGACTCTTTTTAATTGAACAATTTGGAATGAAAGTGACTCACAATTTTTACACACCAACTCTTGTTTTTCTTCACTTGCTCTCTTTTGTTTTTCATCTTTTGATTCTTTTTCCATAACATCGACTTTTTCTTCTAAAGATGTTATTTGTCTTTTTTGTGAAGAAATTGTTTTACATAAGACCTTACATTCATTTAAGAGTTCATTTATGGCTTCTTGTGCATCATTATCATAAAGAGAAAATTTAGTACTAACCTCGTCATTTTCATCTTCGGAGTTATGTGTAGCCATAAGTGCTAGTTTTGCGCTTTCATCGCTCTCCGAATCGGATGATGAACTAATTTCGTTGTCTTCCCATGCAATGTATGCCTTCTTATTTTTTGATTCCTTCTTGCCTTTAAAACTTCCTTTCTTTGCAAGTTGTGGACATTCGGGTTTTATATGACCTTGCTTCCCACATTCATAACATGTAATGTCTTGAGATGAAGTTGAAGTATCCTTTTTCTTAAAGTGTTTCTTCCTTTTAGCATAAAAGGACTTATCTTTATTTCCAAAGAATTTTCCAAGTCTTTTTACTAGAAGCATGAAATTTTCGTCTTCCTCCGATGAGTCGTCATTTTGTTTTCCTTTTGCATCTACCTTTAAAGCAATACCTTTGGACTTCTTGTCTTGAAGTTCATGTTTTTCAAGTTGTCCAAGTTCTAACTCATGTTCTTGAAGTTTTCCAAATAGAGATGCGGAAGTCATCGTAGAGAGGCTTTTATTTTCCGATATTGCCGTTACTTTTGGTTTCCATTCTCTTGTCAAAGATCTTAGAATTTTGAGATTTAGTTCATCATTTGAAAATGTCTTACCAAGTGCTATTAAATGATTAGTCAAATGAACAAATCTTTTATGTAATGCAACGATGGTTTCTCCAGACTGCATTCAGAACATTTCATATTCTTGACTTAGTGTATTTAGTCTAGATCTTTTAACTTCAGTCGTTCCTTCATGTGTTTCTACCAAAGTATCCCATATTTCTTTTGCCGATTTACATTGACAAACACGAAAGAACTCATCAATACTTAAGGCACTTTGAAGAAGATTGATAGTTTTCTTTTCATTTAGAATTTTTCTCTTATCTTCTTCATCATATGTATTTTTTAATTTTGTGGTACCAACACCATTGACTACATTTACAGAATTATGTGGACCATTCTCAATAGCTTCCCATATACCTTCTCCTTGTGCTTCAAGATGTGCTCTCATACGAATCTTCCAAAAATCAAAATACTCTCCAGAGAAAAGTGGCGGCTTGTTACTACTTCCACCGTCTTTGAAAATCGGGTTCGTGCTTGCTGAAGCCATGCTGGATCTTGTCGGAACAGGTTACCTAACCTGCTCTGATGCCAATTGTAGGATATATGTGAGCCTAAGAGGGGGGTGAATTAGGTTCTTAGAATATTTTCCTGATTTTTGACGATTTTTTATCTTTACTTTCCTAAAGATTTCTAAGTGATAAAATGGTAAATGCGGAAAGTAAATGAACACCAAGATGTATAGTGGTTCCCCTCACACGTCGAGAGTACTCCACTCCCCTTTCAACTTGAAAGAGAATTTCACTATAATGTTAGATTCCTAGACAAGACCAAACTATGTCTTTCTATACTACTCTAACAACCAAGAACACTCCTCTTGGATTTACAAATGTTTAAAGTCTAATCGAGAATAAATATCTCACAAATGGACCTTTTGTATCCACAATCCGGATTACAAGGAAAAACCTTACAAACTTATCTTTAACAATCCTAAAAATAAGTTGTAATCAAAATATCAAAAAATCTGAATTTTGTATATGTGTAGAAAGTTGAATCTTCAATGTATCAATCTAAAGATTGATCTTCTTCTTTGTAGCAATCACTCTAAAAATGTTATACAAGTGTTCAACACAATGAGGATGAAACAAATGCAATATATATGAAAGTTTTTGTGCAGAAGTTTCACTTTGGAAAAGTTTGAAGAACACTTTGATAAAAATGTAAGAATAGAGAAGAATGATTGTTTGAAAATTTTAGCAAAGAAGGTGAGTTTAAAATCTGTCAATTTTATGCTTTTATAATGCTTAAACACCTCTACAAACAACTATAAATTATTAAGGGATGCCATGGTTCAAGAAGACAAGGTTTGAGAATGAAGCATGAAGAGATGCAGTTATTTTTGAAATCTGATCAGTGGTAACCGGTTAACACCAGGTGGGTAACCAGTTACTTCATACAATGTTTAATTTATTTTTGAAAAAATGCTCAGAGTAACCGGTTAACATACTGTCAGTAACCGGTTACTTGCAGACAGTTTTGTGAAAAATGGTTAGAAACAGAGCTGCAACATTTCTTTGATGCTAAAATTATTTTCCAATGACCATGACACGAATAAGGACCAGTTTGAACACTTGTATGCACATTGCTAAGGAGTAATTGATTATACCTTTGATCAATCCTTGAGAGTTCTTCAAGACTTGAACCAATGTGCAATTTTGTTCAATTCTTCAATGTAGCTTCAAAGTCCTTGATCCAATTTCATTTTAAGCAAGCATAGCAATTTACATAAGCAATGTTGTCTTCATCAAAATTCTTGAGAAGCCATGTCTTCATAGAGGGTACGTTAACTTCGACGAGGATTACAGCCTCGGTCCTGTATGCTAGACGAAAAGGTGTTTCCCCAGTTGTAGAGTGTGGAGTTGTGCGGTATGCCCATAAGACACTGTGTAGTTCCTCGACCCAGGCCTTCTTTGTTTCGTCGAGCCTTCATTTGAGGCCTCGAAGGATGACCTGGTTAGCTGCTTTAGCCTGCCCGTTTGTTTGAGGGTGCTCGACGGACGCGAAGTGTTGCTTCGTGCCTAGTTGGGCAACGAAGTCTTGGAACACCATGTCCGTGAATTGTGTCCCATTGTCCGTTACTATCGCTTGGGGGATGCCGAAACGTGCGAGGATGTTTCGTTTGTAGAAACGTAGTATATTGAGGGCAGTTATTTTGGCTAGGGCCTCCGCTTCTATCCATTTTGTTAAGTAGTCTACGACCATTATTAGGTATTTGTTCTGATTTGATCCTACTACGAAGATCCTAGGATGTCTAGGCCCCACCAGGCAAATGGCCATGGGGAGGATATAGCCTTGAGCTCGTTAAGTGGAGCCAGGTGCATGTCCCCGTGCCGTTTGCATTTATCGCATTTCTTCACGTGTTCTTTAGCGTCGCGCTGCGTGGTCGGCCAGTAATATCCTGTTCGGAGGGCCTTTCGGGCAAGGGACTTTCCACCAAGATGTTGGGCATTGATTCCTTCGTGGATTTCGCGCAAGATGTGTGCGACCATTTCTTCCTCAACACACTTGAGCAGCGGGATGGAGAATCCTCGTCTGTAAAGTTTATCTTCGACCAGGACGTAAGAGTAAGCTCTTCGCCTAACTACGCTGGCCTCTTTTGGGTCGGACGGAAGTTCGTCTTTAGCGAGATAGTTGTAGACAGGGGTCATCCAGCAGTGGTTGTCTCCGATCACCTGTACGTCGAGGGTCGGGGAGGCCCTCTCGATACTGGGTCGAGGAAGTACCTCCTGAATGACGGACTTGTTTCCGCCTTTCTTCTCTGTACTCGCTAGTTTGGATAAAACATCTGCTCGGACATTGTGTTCGCGGGGAACATGTTTCACTTTTACCGTTGTGAACTTCGCCATTTCCTTTTTGACCAGGGCTAAGTATTCGGTTAAGTTGTCGGTTTTAGCTTGATATTCTCCTCGGACCTGAAGGGCCACGAGTTGTGAATCTGTGCAAATGACGACCTCTTCTGCGCCCAGGTCCTCGGCTAGACGTAACCCAGCAAGGAAGGCTTCGTACTCAGCCTGGTTGTTAGAGGTTGGGAAAGACAGGGTGAGCGACACTTCAACGATGATTCCTTTGTCGCTTTCCAGTATGATGCCTGCACCGCTTCCAGCCGAGCTAGAGGCACCGTCCACAAAAATGGTCCATTTGCGCGCTTCGCTTGCGGGGGAATCAGCGAACATCATTTCTGCGACGAAGTCGGCCAGAGCCTGGGCCTTGAGGGCTTTCCTGCTTTCATATTGGATGTCAAATTCGGATAGTTCAAGTGACTATTTGAGCATTTGACCGGCTATATCTGGTCGTCCCAGCAGCTGCTTTATGGGTTGATCTGTTCGAACCACGATCGTGTG
Organism: Lathyrus tuberosus; assembly: GCA_022829125.1. NCBI lineage: Eukaryota > Viridiplantae > Streptophyta > Magnoliopsida > Fabales > Fabaceae > Lathyrus > Lathyrus tuberosus. The sequence continues at coordinate 19,803,259 of JALAZF010000003.1, forward strand.
GGCTAGGAAGAAGTGTCTTAATCTTCTGGCTGCGTTGATGAGGGCCAGCGCCACTTTCTCTATCTGTTGGTACCTTAACTCTGGTCCTTGTAGTGCTTTGCTCGTGAAATATATGGGCTTCTGTCCATCAGGTGTCTCGCGGATGAGAGCGGCGCTCACTGCTTTGGTTGCTACAGCGAGGTATAGGTACAAAGTTTTGCCATTGTCCGGGCGAGAGAGGACCGGTGGCTCTGAGAGCGCCCGTTTCAGATGGAGAAGAGCCTTGTCGCATTCCTCAGTCCATTCGAATGCTGCCTATAACACCCCATTTCTACCCGACATTTATAATAAAATCAGAGTGATAAAATTCCAACATATAACGGGATATCACATTTTTCAACTTAAAAATCATTAACACAATAAATAATCATGAAAGATACATAACACGTTCAAGGAGAATTCATAAATCATCATATAGTCTTCAAATAACTCAACTTTATAAAATACTACGCAGCGGATTCATAATCAAAGTTATAGCATCTTTATCCAACAAAATCAACTTAAACATAAAATAACAAGTGCTCTTTAGCAATTCAACTTAAAAATTCAGCATTTAAACAACTACGCAAACAAGACGTGCGTCATCCCCCCGAGTGCTACGTATCAGAGCGACAACCACTGACTCGAACTAAAGGTAACCGGCTATTCCTCTTGATTACCTGCACGTTGCCAACATAGGGAAAACATTCAAACAGAAGGGGTGAGATATCGAATTTTATAAACGAAGTATGATAAATAATACATAGATAAGAATCATACAATTATCACCACATCACATCAACAACGACACCACAATCCACAACAACTTGAAAAATGCAACTTAACGCGACTCGACTATGTTATGCATGTGGTACCATTTGGAGTAAAACTCCCAACTTAAAATTGCCAGTTTATCGAGGCATCAAGGCATAAGCCTTCAACTTTCAACTTGTGCCAATCCAGGCCAACGTGGTGTGAGCATCGGCTCCGACATAATAATGCAAGCATGCTATATGGCATGTACGACACAACAACGTCAACAACATAAACAAATTATACAACATGAACAACTTAGTCAACTTTGGCCATTAAGCCTTCAACTTAAAATTTATCCGTATATCGGAACAAAGCAACACAATCAGCTGTACCTGCAATTCAACTTTCCCAACATAATTTCAACAAAACAATTCAACACAATCACCTACTAAATTACCCGACTTATCCCGACAATTTTCGTTAAATTCCGGGAAACTAACTTTTCCGCCTAAACCGGTTAAACCGACTAAAACTGCACTGTTTTAACTTCAGCGATTAATACGAACTTATAGTCAAATTCTGTTTTCTTTTTCTATTACTACTACCAATTAATTTACTAACCCTTTTATCTTTCTGATATAATTCTTCTGCTACACTTACAGTACATCTGTTATAAAAAAATCAGTAATTCTTACTTCTGTCAAAACATGTTGCTTCTGTCAAAACCTGTTATATTCATCAGGCCAGCATCATACTTTCTTCAACTGCACTCTTATGATTACTATTATTATTAATTCATCTCATTTCCTAATTTAAGAACATGTTACAAATTTCATCTATGAAATTACATCCAAAACACATTTGTTTTTCCTTAAGACTAAGTTCTGTATAGGACACAAAAAATGCCATTCCCCTTAATTATGGGTGGCTTGCGCCACCCTTGCTGATGAAATGAGTGGCTTGCGCCACAATATTCTTAGGTGGCTTGCGCCACATACATTGTGGTGGCTGGGCCCACCTTACTCTTCTTTCTAAATAAGTGGCTTGCGCCACTAACAAGTTTCACACAGGGTGGGGCCACTTCTATAACTATCACTTAGTGGCTACATGCCAATCACACTCTCCTTTCACATCTAATACGTTTTATTAAATAATCCACTAAGAATTTTCCACCCAACAAACAATTTCCTGCGCAGCTTTTGAAGTAGCAGTTAATCATTATTTCATTCTTCAATACTAGTGTACTACTACTACTTATTCCATTGCCAATTAAATGAAATAATACTAGCCTCTAGTTAACAATTCCATGCGTATGAATCTATAAGCAACGAGGCCACTTAATTTCTACACCACCCAACTCCAGCTAATAACTATTATATATGTATATGTTATATTATGATGCCTTGCTACCTTGTATTTCTATTAATATATAATATTCATTAAGTGCCAAAACTCTTCTTGTCAACATGGTCGTGCGTTGTAGCCTCCAAGGGGATTGGAATGAGTCACTTAATGCTACACATTAAACAGAGGGTGGCCACATAAAATATATATCATGCACACTGAATTATGGATCAGGTATTCATCATTCCAATTCTATCATTATTTTACTCCACTTGTTTCTATCCATCTACAATAACTAATATAAAAAGAAAACCCACTTTAATACTACACTTAAACTATCATTGGCACATAAAAAGGATACTAAATTTTATTAGCTGGTGTTCGCATAAACCAGTCTCAATTCAATTTTCAACCCCAAATATCAAATGGGTCTCTAAAATATCACCAAAAATCAGAGTTAAGTACACCAAAAATGACTAATTTCAAAATTTAACCTTAACCTAATTAAATTCAGTTTCATAGAAAACAATGATTCCACAGAATCTTAACAACACAAAATCAACACCACAGTAGAGAAATTATATAACCCAATCCTACGTATCAATCATCATAACCCGGTTAAAAAATTCAAACCCCACCCTTACCTTGGAATGATGGTCTCTCTATAATTTTCCGGTCGAATCCGCTTCGCCGTAGCTTCCAACTTTTGCTCTGCAATTTTCTACGACCATTCTCCATGAATTTTCTTTCTCTTCTCTGCAGCCTCTTTTCTTCTCTTTCAAAACCCTTATTTTCCTTCTTTCGTACAACCTTCCTTTTTCTTACTGCTACTCCTCGTTTCTTTTTAATTCAACCACACAAAATAATAATCTTATTGGGCCTACTAATCATACCTCCTTATTTGTTATTTCTCACACAACAACTAAGCCCAATTTAATTAAATAAATAGTCTAATTTAATAATATTATTTCTAATATTATTTCTCCGATTAAACTGACTAATTATTCGACTATCCACTGAACAACTCAAACAACATAATAATCCAATTTCTCCTCTTAGAATAATACCGACAAATTCCCAACTTCGACAATTTCCAATAAATAATCCCTTTAATAATTTAATTAAATGATTAATTAAATTCAGGGCGTTACAACTCTCCCCCACTTAGGATATTTTCGTCCTCGAAAATTTATCCGACACAACCATCCTCAACGCTAATTCCGCATCCAACTCTCTGATCCTCAAGTCGCGTTTGGCAACACTTCGACTACTACTTTTCCGATATAACAACAACTCAACCTGATATAAATCCAATGCCAATCATTCGACATCTCTACGACTTACTTGTTAACAACTTACCAACTACCTCAGAAATCTCTCGACTTATCAACACTTAAAGTAGTAACAACTATAACATGCTTATACGTGGATACACATTCTCGCCTCATCATCTTAGCAACATAATCGTTACTAATTTATCAACTACTTCCACAATACCTTGGAATATCAACTTTTAAGGTAGCAACAACCATAATACACTTATACGTGGATATTCAACGTTACATCTTCATACTAACAACATCTTTTGCATAAATCAAATGCGCAACTTCATCCCCATCAATGTACATGCCAATTATCAACAACCACCAACAACTCTATTCACCTCGTCGTATCACTCTTATAGTGACATCAACATAGCCAACATAATCAACTTTGTTATGTTATGAAATATTACTTCGTACTTACGGTAACCAGCAACAACATCATGACAACGGGAACACAATCACTATAACGTCAACTTAACCGCTTAACTCAACGAATATGCGCACCACTCACCATTAACCAACAACCATAATAACATACTTATAGAATCAGCAAAGTTTGCGAGAAAGCACAGTACTCTGGCACATCACGCTTCAGCTGCGCGACTCTGATTATCCATCTTAAGTCACCATCTTATTAAAGTCCCCGTCAACTATGTGGGTTACAAGTCTTAATCTAGTTCGGACTACATTTAACATCCACCATAAAATCGTTGTTCACTTGATATCCTCAATCCTTCACCTTGCGACACTAACTCGCCTATAAATCAATTATTTCGGCTTGTTCAATACTCCTCAACTCTTTCTTGACTACTCCTCTATTAATTCACACCCACTGTCGAACAACTATTCGCATGCTATAACATCCATCGCTTTACTCACCATCAAGATAGCAAGGTACGTCTATACCACCCAACACGATTTCGTCCACTATCAACAAGATATTAAGGGTGATCAGTTCCTCAATTTGTCAATAGACAGCCGGCAACCATAATGGTGGCATAAATCATCATTACCCAACTACAATAGCGTCATTTACCTTGTGGTCAAGATTACCTAAGCATACTGCTCCATCATTCCTCTAAGGCTTACAAACGTGTTCTTAATTTCTTTATTTCCAACTTCGTCAGCGATACACAACGTCCCAAAATCCATCACATATTCTCCCATACAAGTTAGTTGTACCACAAAATCATTAGATATCCTTCTAGTACCGGAATCGCTACCACATCAAGTACCATCCAAATCGGTCCACTTCCACCGAAAACATTTACCCAAGTTAAGAGCTTTAACAACACTAACAAATCCTTCGTCTTTCTTCTTAATTTCATAACTTCAATGATCCATATAGTTTCACACTTGATTCTCTTTCCAATCACAATCTCAACAATACCATCTCATCATCTGGTTGGTGATAGAACTTCCAAAAATTTCCAACTCATGTCGACACATCTCGCCACTAACACACACTCCACTTTACTATTTAACCTTCCTCAAAGATTTCTATACTTTAATCATTTTCAACCATTATACGCCGCACTTCCATGTGCTCCTCCGACACTCTTACCTTCTTCCCATTACCAAACGTTTTTATACTTGACTTCATCTTACTATTTCCTGCAAGAATTGTCCAACTTCCGACACGATTATCTTCTTCATTACAGACCTCCCAGACACAAAATTATATTCCAAAATGAAGGGAATTTCATGTATATTCCAGAACTTCAAGAATCGCTCGAATTCGAATTGCGAGTAAAAAGTTATCGTCCTTGCAATGGGACTGGTCAAGAGATCCTGTATGGAGAATTCTACAAATATCAGCACCAGACCCACACATTCAAACGCGTTTTTCCCCCTCTTTAAAAACTTGCCGAAGGCCAAATTTATATGCCAACTGTAGGGAATTTCGTAAGCTTTCCGAAAAGTCCAGAATCGCTTTCATCAGAGTTACGAGTAGAAAGTTATGCCCTTTTTACTGAAGGTTGTTCCATAAATAAGAAAATAAAAACCGAAATTGGTGAACATGAGTTCTACCTCTTTCTCTTACTTCCAAACTCTTCGCATTTCCAACTACGACTCGCAGTTCAAAAGATTCCAACAACTCCAACGACTTCTACAAACTTTTTCAATCACTTACCAATAATCCCACAGCAAGGTCTACAGCAATCCGTCACTTAATCAATGATCCAACATCGACATCTTACGCAAGGCTACTTAACATCAACTTCACAGTTCACCATCAACGCTGGATATAACAACTTTCTAAATTCTATCTTATAACAATCATCCTTTTTCCAAGACACTCCAACTTGTTAAACAACCAAGATCTTAAATCCATGTTACCTTCGAATTCGGAAAACAACAAAGCTTCAACAACACTTGCACTGTCGCCATCAGTAGCATACAGAACCGACATCTTACAACTGAATCATATCCGAGAAGCACAGCTTCTCCCCCACTTAGCATTCAAACCAACTCCTGCAAACAATCGACTAGAAAGCAAACAAGTACTGACAGTGTTTCACACACTTGTCGCGTACTAAGGGATAAACGACATTAGACAACTTGGCCGGACAGACCGACCTGCCTTGATACCACTAATGTAACACCCCATTTCTACCCCGACATTTATAATAAAATCAGAGTGATAAAATTCCAACATAAAACAGGATATCACATTTTTCAACTTAAAAATCATTAACACAATAAATAATCATGAAAGATACATAACACGTTCAAGGAGAATTCATAAATCATCATATAGTCTTCAAATAACTCAACTTTATAAAATACTACGCAGCGGATTCATAATCAAAGTTATAGCATCTTTATCCAACAAAATCAACTTAAACATAAAATAACAAGTGCTCTTTAGCAATTCAACTTAAAAATTCAGCATTTAAACAACTACGCAAACAAGACGTGCGTCATCCTCCCGAGTGCTACGTATCAGAGCGACAACCACCGACTCGAACTATAGGTAACCGATTATTCCTCTTGATTACCTGCACGTTGCCAACATAGGGACAACATTCAAACAGAAGGGGTGAGATATCGAATTTTATAAACAAAGTATGATAAATAATACATAGATAGGAATCATACAATTATCACCACTTCACATCAACAACGACACCACAATCCACAACAACTTGAAAAATGCAACTTAATGCGACTCGACTATGTTATGCATGTGGTAGCATTTGGAGTAAAACTCCCAACTTAAAATTGCCAGTTTATCGAGGCATCAAGGCATAAGCCTTCAACTTTCAACTTGTGCCAATCCAGGCCAACGTGGTGTGAGCACCGGCTCCGACATAATAATGCAAGCATGCTATATGGCATGTACGACACAACAACGTAAACACACAACAACGTCAACAACATAAGCAACTTATACAACATGAACAACTTAGTCAACTTTAGCCATTAAGCCTTCAACTTAAAATTTGTCCGTATATCAGAACGAAGCAACACAATCAGCTGTACCTGCAATTCAACTTTCCAAACATAATTTCAACAAAACAATTCAACACAATCACCTACTAAATTACCCGACTTATCCTGACAATTTTTGTTAAATTCCGGGAAACTAACTTTTCCGCCTAAACCGGCTAAACCGACTAAAATTGCACTGTTTTAACTTCTGCGATTAATACGAACTTATAGCCAAATTCTGTTTTCTTTTTCTATTACTACTGCCAATTAATTTACTAACCCTTTTATCTTTCTGATATAATTCTTCTGCTACACTTACAGTACATCTGTTATAAAAAAATCAGTAATTCTTACTTCTGTCAAAACATGTTGCTTCTGTCAAAACCTGTTATATTCATCAGGCCAGCATCATACTTTCTTCAACTGCACTCTTATGATTACTATTATTATTAATTCATCTCATTTCCTAATTTAAGAACATGTTACAAATTTCATCTATGAAATTACATCCAAAACACATTTGTTTTTCCTTAAGACTAAGTTCTGTATAGGACACAAAAAATGCCACTCCCCTTAATTATGGGTGGCTTGCGCAACCCTTGCTGATGAAATGAGTGGCTTGCGCCACAGTATTCTTAGGTGGCTTGCGCTACATATATTGTGGTGGCTGGGCCCACCTTACTCTTCTTTCTAAATAAGTGGCTTGCGCCACTAACAAGTTTCACACAGGGTGGGGCCACTTCTATAACTATCACTTAGTGGCTATATGCCAATCACACTCTCCTTTCACATCTAATACATTTTATTAAATAATCCACTAAGAATTTTCCACCCAACAAACAATTTCTTGCGCAGCTTTTGAAGTAGCAGTAAATCATTATTTCATTCTTCAATACTAGTGTACTACTACTACTTATTCCATTGCCAATTAAATGAAATAATACTAGCCTCTAGTTAACAATTCCCTGCGTATGAATCTATAAGCAACGAGGCTACTTAATTTCTACACCACCCAACTCCAGCTAATACCTATTATATATGTATATGTTATATTATGATGCTTTGCTACCTTGTATTTCTATTAATATATAATATTCATTAAGTTCCAAAACTCTTCTTGTCAACATGGTCGTGCGCTGTAGCCTCCAAGGGGATTGGAATGAGTCACTTAATGCTACACATTAAACAGAGGGTGGCCACATAAAATATATATCATGCACAGTGAATTATGGATAAGGTATTCATCATTCCAATTCTATCATTATTTTACTCCACTTGTTTCTATCCATCTACAATAACTAATATAAAAAGAAACCCCACTTTAATACTACACTTAAACTATCATTGGCACATAAAAAGGATACTAAATTTTATTAACTGGTGTTCGCATAAACCAGTCTCAATTCAATTTTCAACCCCAAATATCAAATGGGTCTCTAAAATATCACCAAAAATCAGAGTTAAGCACACCAAAAATTACTAATTTCAAAATTTAACCTTAACCTAATTAAATTCAGTTTCATAGAAAACAATGATTTCACAGAATCTTAACAACACAAAATCAACACCACAGTAGAGAAATTATATAACCCAATCCTACGTATCAATCATCATAACCCGGTTAAAAAATTCAAACCCCACCCTTACCTTGGAATGACGGTCTCTCTATAATTTTTCGGTCGAATCCGCTTCGCCGCAGCTTCCAACTTTTGCTCTGCAATTTTCTACGACCAGTCTCCATGACTTTTCTTTCTCTTCTCTGCAGCCTCTTTTCTTCTCTTTCAAAACCCTTATTTTCCTTCTTTCGTACAACCTTCCTTTTTCTTACTGCTACTTCTCGTTTCTTTTTAATTCAACCACACAAAATAATAATCTTATTGGGCCTACTAATCATACCTCCTTATTTGCTATTTCTCACACAACAACTAAGCCCAATTTAATTAAATAAATAGTCCAATTTAATAATATTATTTCTAATATTATTTCTCCGATTAAACTGACTAATTATTCGACTATCCACTGAACAACTCAAACAACATAATAATCCAATTTCTCCTCTTAGAATAATACCGACAAATTCCCAACTTCGACAATTTCCAATAAATAATCCCTTTAATAATTTAATTAAATGATTAATTAAATTCAGGGCATTACACTGCCTCCTTGCGGAGGAGTTTGAAGAACGATAAGGCGTGCTGGGCAGATTTGGCCACGAAACGAGATAGTGACGCGAGCATCCCGTTGAGGGACTGGATGGATTTCTTTGACTTGGGCTTTGGAAACTCGGAGAATGCTCGTCACTTATCGGGATTGGCTTCGATTCCTCGTTCCGTTAAGTAGAAGCCGAGGAACTTTCCTGCCCGGATACCGAACGTGCACTTCTCCGGGTTGAAACACATTTTGTATTTTCTGGCCTGTTCGAAGACCTTCCTTAAATGGGCAGTGTGATCGGTTTTCTCGTGAGATTTTACGATCATGTCGTCCATATAGACTTCGAGCATGTCGCCTATCTCTCCCCGGAAGACCTTGTTCATCATTCTTTGATAGGTCTCTCCGGCGTTCTTCAGGCCAAAGGGCATTACGTTGTAGTAATAGTTGCCCGATTCGGTCATGAAGACCGTGTATTTCTTGTCGGCCATTTCCATTGGAATTTGATTATAGCCTGAGTAGGCGTCCATGAATGTTAAAAGTTTAAAACCGGCAGAATTATCAACAAGTTTATCAATATTGGGGAGGGGATAGGCATCCTTCGGGCATGCCTTATTAAGATCGGTGTAATCAATGCACATTCACCATTTGCCATTAGATTTCTTTACAAGTACAACGTTGGACAGCCAAGTGGTGTACTTGGCCTCCGAGATAAATTTGACCTCGAGGAGGTCTCTTACAACTTTTTCTGCAGCCTCTGTTTTCTCCAGAGACTGCTTTCTCCTACGTTGTGCTACGGCCTTGACGGCCGGGTCAATTGTCAGTTGGTGGCAGGCGACGGACGGGTCCAAGCCGGGCATCTCGGCGGCGCTCCAAGCGAAGCGGTCGGCGTTGTCACGGAGGCATGCTTTGAGCTGCTTCCTCGCGATGTCAGGAAAGTCTGCTCTAATCTTCACTCCCCGCTGAGGGTCGTCGCCGAACAAAACGAGCTCGAAGTTGCCATCCAGGATTGGGCGCATCGGATGGGAGCTACTGCTGGACGAGTTGGTTGAAGCTGCTCGGTCCTCCTGTTGGTCTTCTTCGGTGAAGCGGCTGCCGAGGTCGATGGAGTCGACCTGAGGCAGAGGCTTGGCTTCCTCGGAGCTGCTGGGCAAGGCTGGCTTGCTCGATACCTTTGGCTTAGATTCAATGGCATTGAGCCCCTTTGTGGATGCTTCGAAACACAGTCGTGTAGCTTCGATGTCGCCGTGGAGGGTGGCGACCATCCCTTTTGAAGTGTAATACTTCATCTTGAGTTGGACTGTTGAAGGCACAGCTACCAACTCGGCCAGAGTTGGTCTTCCGAATATGCACTGGTAAAGCGACGGGCAGTCGATTACCAGAAATTGTACCTTGACGGATCTGGTCGTCTCAGCTGATCCGAAGGTTACGATCAGCTGATCCGAAGGTAAAGCGACGGGCAGTCGATTACCAGAAATTGTGCATATTTTATGTTAACCTTTTGTGTAGGGGCAGAGGTAAGTCACTTGAGCATGTGGATGTTTATCCATGCTTATTCCTCCTTTCATCTCTTATCTCTTTCATAACTCTTTTACTTGTTGGATTACACGATATAATGCTTTGTGTAAAACTCTCTCACACCCCTTTGGGATCCTAGCTCATCCTTAATTTTTGATTAAGTTGAGGTAGGATAAGCATTATATAGTGTTATCCCTCTCTCTTCTTTAGACTTAGGTTGTTCTTAAACCTCCCCTTAGGGCCATCTTTTGCATGACAACTTTAAGATAGAATTCCCCTTAGTGTTTTCTTTCTTCCTTAAGTCTTCTCTTCTCTTCTCATAACCTTTCTAAAACACTTAATAAAGATTAACGTGTATTGCGCATGAGCCTTATATATGGGAAGTGAATAATGGGGGGTCTCCCTTCATTCTTCTAGGGTATTTAGTGTACGTCCTGTTGGGGACGATACGCAACGTAGTCGTTCCTATGTTGTAGACTTGGGTGCAATGCAAGTTACAAAGTAACTTCAAAACACTTCTTGTCTAAAAAACACAAAAACAAACTCAAACCTTTTTTATCCTTCGGGATCGTTCGGTTTCAAACCCATTTTCAGAAAAAGGGCATGTTACTTTCGTCTCGTCGCAAACAGGCATCGACCCTAACTGTCTGACACGAATCTAACGTTGCTTATAAAAAACACCAGCAAAGTCTTCCCTAGTGAGGGGAACTACGTCGCTCTGATTCTCGGGTGTGAGCGAGATACGTAGGCAGGAGATCGTGCGAGATCTCTCCGAGCACAACCTTTCTTCATCACCTCTTTGTCTCTTTTCGACCTGTAGGTCGAACTACGACTGCTCTAATTTCCTCCTTCTGGTCAGATTGAGGATACGCAGGCACAAGACGACGATGTCTTGGCGAGCAACCTCCCCCTTGGTTCGTGTCCGAACTATGTCGACTCTGACTTTCCCATTGTACGAGGGAATACGTAGGCATAGGACGAGTGATGTCCTATCGAGTCACTTCTTTTTTCTTTTCCTCCTCGTTTCTTCGTTCTTTTTCGATCCCGTTCCTTTTCCTTTCCAGTAGCAGTGGAGCTCTAGACGACGACACCCTTTGATTAAGAAAACAAGCGTGGATCCCATCGAGTACGATGGACGCGTGGGGGTGCTAATACCTTCCCCTCGCGTAACCGACTCCCTTACCCGTTTCTCTTGGTCGCGAGACCATGCTTTTCCTTTCCCCCAGGTTTACGCAGTGTTTCCTTTCCATCTCTTGGGATAAATACACATTGCTAGAGACTCTGTTTCCGCGCCACTTTCGTGTTTGTACTTGGATGAAAATCCCGGGAGTGATAGCTAGCGACTCTACTGGGGACTGGTTGACCTATTGCTGGTCCATCCCTTATGTGAGTCAATCCTAGCGCTTGTCTGTTTTTATTTCATTGGGTGTTTATTGTGGTGCTTTATTTTGTTGTATATTACTGTATCACTATATTATTGTTTTACTATTTTACTGTATTTACCGCATTTATGGCATTGCATTTCATTATTATGCTGGACTGTGCTGTGCTGTACTGGATTTTTTGTTTGGCAGGTTGGGATTTCGGAGAGATAAGCCCACTACCCAGGCTTGAGCATACACATAGGTATTAGCGTGGGCAGGCGTGTCGCTCCCGTGGTGTTGGCCACATGAGGGTGTTCACGAGACCCATAACTAGATGAGGTTCTATCGGGAGATATCTACTACTGTATGTTGATACAGGCCAGTAGTTATTCTCTTGAGGAACTGTCGACTCTGGTGACCATTCCCGAGGACTCAGTAAAGACACTCCTCCCGAGATGTGATAATGGCAGACCAGAAATGGCAAACCCATTACACATTCTTGATCCGAGGACCCAATGCTGGGAACTTGCTATAGGATATCCTTTTTTAGGGGAATCAGTTGAGGCCTCCTCGGTTGATGATGATGCCAAACCAGAAATGGTGAACATATCATCATTTCTCGACCTGAGAGTCCGTGATATTGAGGATCCTCGCCTTTCTAGTACCCACATGTGAGAGGGGGGTTGTTTACAGGTTTGAAGGTAACCATGACTTTCAGTATACCTGATACTTTAGATTTCTTATCAGTATTGAACTTATCAGTGTGGTTACTCTGATGTTCTGGGTATTTGGTGCAAAGCCTTGAGGCTATTCAGTTTGTTCAGTGCAGCCAGCTTGTGTGGATGCCTTGATCCCATGCTTTGCATTGCATTTCATTTTTCTGACATTCATATTTTTACATTTCCAGGTAGTATCTGATCTTTTGATTTTAGTCAATGGGCAGTCATCAGGATGGACACTAAGAAGAGTAAGAAGAATATCATTGTTTACAAGTTCCCGAAGCTCACTCTTGGCCAGCTTGGCAGCTTACGGGATATGGCCGGTCCGGAAGTGTTGGGAGTTTTCAAAGAGAAGTATGGTTGGATCTTATCTCTCGTTCGTAACCTCAGCGAGTATAAATATAATGGCTTGCACACCTTGATGCAGTTATATGATCCTTCCCTGAGATGCTTTGTGTTGCCAGACTATGTATTGGTCCCTACTCTGGAGGAGTACTCAAACATCCTGGGGATTTCAATTAAAGAGGGTGCTCCATTCTGTGCTTCCAAGGCAGACCTTGACTTCAAAGCTGTGGCTGCTGCTCTTTATTTGAGCAAATCAACTTTGGAGGCTGACATCACCAACAAGGGAAAGTCTCGTGGCTATCACTTGGCGTACTTGGTAAAGAAGGCTCAAGAAGCGGCTAAAGAGAAGAGGTGGACAACTTTCAATGCAATACTGGCTCTCTGTGTATATGGCATTGTCCTTTTTCCTAATGAATCTGATTTTGTTGATACGGATGCTATCTGGATCTTAACAACTCAGAATCCAGTGTCGACCTTGTTAGGAGATCTTCACTATGCCTTGTACAATAAGAATGAGAAGAGACGAGGCGGGATAGTTCATTGTTGTACACCTTTTTTCTATAAGTGGTTTGCAAACCGTTTACCTCGGTCAGGTGCTTTCGTGGTGTCGTACCTCGAAAAATGAGAACGACCTCGCGAAGCGCAATCGCACGCCCGCTGGATGGACTTGACAGAGTCGCCACCAATCTTTATTTATTCCATAGAGGGAAAGGGAAAATATCGAATAAAACTCCTAAAAGAAAGGATAAGATATGGTCATCGCAACCAATGTCTGAGTTCGGGAGTCGGTTACGCAAGGGGAAGGTATTTGCACCCCTCACGTCCGTTGTACTCAACGGGAACCATTTAGTTAGGGTTGAATGTAGGTTAGCTTATGGATTGTTTCTAATCTTCTACTTGAGGAAAAGGAAGAGAGAGAAATGTTTTTAGGGTTTTTTTAAAAGGGGGACCTAAGGGTTTTTATCACTAGGGGGGCTCAACAAGACTTCGCAATCTCGTGCCTACGTATCCTCATAGTTCAATGAGGAACTCAAGCCTTCGTAGTTCGGGCTACGATGGAAAAAGGAAAAGGTAGAAAAAGGGAAAGTTGGAATCCAAGAAGGCATTGGATTTAAAGGAAACAAAAGAAAAAGAAAAAGGTGGCTCGCTAGGATCTCGCAATCCTATGGCTACGTATTCTCAAGATGAACTTGAGAAATCAGAGCGTCCGTAGTTTTGGCTACTACAGTGAAAAGCTTGAAAGCAAAGCTTGTGAAGATTGGTTGTTTAGGAGAAGAGATTAATGGCTATCTCTTATGAAAGGATTTGAACGAAGGGTTAAAGGTTGGTGAAGGAGAAGAGATTAATGGCTATCTCTTGGAAAAACTAGTGGCTTAAAAGTGGCTTGAATATGTTCAAAGAATGCTAAAGGGTTATGCCAGAGTGCTAGACTCTAACAGTCATTTTCATTCAAGATTGATTGTAAAATTGTTTGTTTAGACAATGAACATTGATAGTGATCAATGATTCAAGAGTTGCGCCAAGATGCTAGATCTCGACGGCTCTTATTCATCCAAGTTGAAATGAAAAATATTTGATGGACAACGAACGCTTGACAAAAATCAATTGTTCAAAAAGTTGTGCCAAGATGCTAGATCTTGACGGCTCTTATTCATCCAAGTTATGATTAAGATTGCTTTGAGGACAACAAGCTTTTGATGATAAAAAAAAAAGCTCAAAAGGGTTATGTCAAGATGCTTGAGCTTAACGGTCCTTATTTGTCCAAATTGATATGAAAGTTGTTTGATGGACAATGAACGCTTGATGAAAATCAATTGTTCGAAGAGTTGTGCCAAAATGCTAGATCTTGACGGCTCTTATTTGTCCAAGTTAATTAAAGGTATTTTGAGGAGCCAAAGAATGAATGAATGGCTACCCCAAAGTGCGAGACTTGAGACCAATCGTTCGAGGTTTCTGCTAGAATGCTAGATTCTAACGGTCCTCTTCTTTCGCGATTAATTGAGAAAAAGTTTAATGTTATGCTAAAGCAAAAACAAAATTCGATTTTGATTAAATATTTATTCGCATTTGAAAATGATTAATAAAATGATTTTGAAAATTAACTTTGTAACATTCACCTATGGAAAATAAAGATAAATGAATAAATAAATCAATTAATCAATTAATATTAAATAAAAACTAACGTGTAGCATCCTTTTGGTCATATAAACTAAAACTTAAAAAATCTAGTTGGTTATTTACCCATGAAATTAACATGTAGGAACCATGCACTTATGATAATGAAACATGCACCTAAAAATTTCATATACTTCTAACTTATACAGCAAATGAAAATGAAACGTGCATTATACTTGTTCTTTGCAATTATGATAAAACCATGCACCTGTTTTCCATCATATATTCCCATAGTAATCAACAACAGAGAAATGATTTCATAAAGAAACCAAGCCTATCACTCTACACACACATGGCTTCAAATGAATTTTAAAACACACGTCCACAATACATAATCTAACGTACTCAACTTCTTCAAATTTAGAACCAATTAACAATGAAAATGACACTTATCATTAATTAGGACATGAAGACTAAGAGGATTAGAGATTTACAGTTACCACTTAGGACTTTTATTTGTGGGTTCTAGAGTTAAAACATTGAGCCAAAACTATATTAACTTCAAAATATTCAAACATACCGAAATCGTTAAAACTTAGCACACCAAAATCAGAAGAACACATATACAGTTTACTTAGAAAACTAATTGAGTGAAAAACTAGACATACAACCTAAAGACTTCAATTCAAATTAAAATCTATCGCAAATATGAAAAATCCAAAGAAAAACAGGTGTAAAGAATCAAACCGCGAGTGAAAGTCAAAACAAATCGAAGAACAAATCACAACGCAAAATCATACATAACTTAACTCAAAGACAATACCCAAACGAAGTACGGTGATGTCGTCGGAGTAGAGATGGTGTGTCGCGTTTGCTGGCAATGTTTCGTAACTGAAATCGTAGTTCAAACAAAGCCAAATCAGTGGCACGAACGTCGCAAAGTCATAACAGCAATGATATGTGCTAACGAAACAACTTTGTTCGAACCGAAACTTCAACCGCGATTTGAACAACAACATAGGTAAGAAACTTCCAATTTCCATGTGGGCGGCGCTCCCTTTAAGGTTTATTAGTCTTCCCCCCTTTTTGATTCTTGTTATGCAGTGTATTTATAGAACAGGATTGGTGAAAATTTGAGCAGAATTTGAAAGGGAATTTGGGAGCCAAAGTTATGAATCCATGTGACATTGTGAGGGATGATTTTTAACCTTTGATTGTGGGTGAAAAGAGAGGCCAAGATTCATTGGTTTTGTGTTTGTTATGTGAGTGAAAGTTTGAAAAAATTTGCTGCAAAAGAGAAGTACAGCTCTTCATGTGGTGTCTCCATTGTACTGATAAGTCTTTTTCTCTGTGAATCCTAGTTGTTGCTGTTGGTCAAAGGTTGATGACAGCATGGACTGCAGATTGTTGACTCGGTTTGGCTTGGGATACGTCTCTGTTGTCTTTGTGGATTGTAACAATGACAAATGAAAAATAATAATAATAAAAAAAATGATAATGAAATAATAATATAGTGAATAATAATAATAATAATAATAATAATAATAATAATAATAATAATAATAGATATCAACAATAATGACAATAATAATAAACAATAAACAAAATTAAAATAAAATGAAAACTAATTAAAACTAAACTTAAATTTTAATTAAAATTAAAATTAAACCAAACCTAAATTAATGAAATTAATCTAATTAAATTAAATTAAATTAAAATTAAAAGTAAATTGAATTAAAATTAGCCTAATTACTAAACTTAAGATAAAAACTAAACTAAAATTAAAATTAAATTAAGTTTAAAATATAAACTAAAATAAAAAAAAATTAAACTAGATTAATTCTAAGTAATTTTAAAATAAATATTTAGGTAAATATATAAACAAATATGGTCAAGAATGGCATGCAAAAATGTCCGATTAAATGATATGCAAACGATCAGAATATCTAAGGGTAAAATTTGGGGTACAACACGTGGATACTAAGACTTCTTTGGAATGGAGCAAACGTCTAATGGGTCTAGCTGCTAAGGATATTGTTTGGGTGGATCAGGGATTGCTTGGTATGGACATTTTGCATAGCTGTGGAGAGTACCCCAACGTACGATTGATAGGGAGAAAAGGAGGTATTAATTACAATCCTTCTTTGGCTATCAGGCAGTTTGGATATGCTCTGAAAGATACTCCGGTTGAAAAAGATTTGGAAGAGTCATTATTTTTCATGTAGCTGATGGATTAGCTGTCGCGCAGAAAGCTTCTGAAGCATGGCTCAGTAGACAAAAGAAAGGAAAAGCCGCTTTGGGCAAACCCAATAATCAAGCTTTCCCTCCCTACGTAGACTGGATAAAGAAGAGGGTGGAAGAGTTCTACTTACCTTTTGACTGGGCGCCTCCCTTGTATCCTGAGATTGTAGAAGAAAGGATTACTGTACCCCTCGATGAGTTTAACAAGCAACGGGACTTGGTGTATGAGTTGAGGGTAGAGAATGCTGGTATGAGTAGTCAGCTGCAAGGTTCTTTACATGACAACTTGGAGTTGAAATGGAAAGTTCAAGATGTGACAGAGCGCCTGGAAGAGAAGGAGAAGGATCTCACTGACAGAGCTCAACACTTCAGAAAAGTCAGTATGACTGCTGAATCCTCTGGCAAGGCCTACAGGAAAAACAAGAAGCTCTTGACCGAGACTGAAGCCAAGCTTGCCACATATCAAAAGATGTGGGAGGAGGTCAAGATTGAGAACGGGGAACTGAAAGAAGAACTTCAGAAAATGAAAGCAGGAAAAAAAAGCACTTCTCTGGTAAGTAGAAAGAAGCTCAGAAGGAAATTAAAGAGCTCAAGTTGCAAGCCGAAGTCAAGAAATCAAGACGCGGAGGCGACGATGTTGAAGAACAAATTGCTAAGCTGAAGCAAGATATTGAAAAGAGAAACAGACTGATCAAAGGGATGATAGAGCGACCTACACATCCAGACATTGTGGATCTTCTTGAGGAAGTTGAAGCCAGCTTGTTTGGAATTAATTTGTAGGGATCTTGTTGTTATGTTTGTTGGGATTACCATCAGGATTGTTGATGGAATCGCCGTTGATTGTATCAGACCCGTCTGTACGAATTCTTATGACATGATATAAAATGTTTGGTTCAGCTATATATGTCTCAACAACTCTCATTTTCAAAGAGTGTACTTCCTTTGTGTTGATTCTGCAGTATTTCTGGGTTCAGATTTATTTTCCGATATTGTGTCCAATCCCTTGCCTGGTTTCAAAGATTGGAATCAAAGCGGATACGACCTGGAAATGTTTAAATATGATGTTTGCATTTACATTTGCATGATCATAATCATTTTTCATTTTGCATAACAGGTTTATCTCTGGTTTTCTTATCGTGTTCTTTTATAGACAGGATTGCTGACTAGCAGATTCATCAGTATTCTACCAGACTCAATCAAAAGAGAGCTATGGAACAGATGCAGGCTGAGATGGCTGCCATGTAGACTCGCATGGCCCATTTCATGGAATT
The DNA here is from genome assembly GCA_022829125.1 of Lathyrus tuberosus. Lineage (NCBI taxonomy): Eukaryota > Viridiplantae > Streptophyta > Magnoliopsida > Fabales > Fabaceae > Lathyrus > Lathyrus tuberosus. The sequence goes on from JALAZF010000003.1 coordinate 19,821,858, forward strand.
AATGCAAGGCGTTTCACAAGGGCAAGAACAGCTGAGGACCTTTGTCCAACCCTTGGTGGCAAGAGTTGACGAGGATGGCGTTCTTCATGGCGGCCTTCATAATGATGTCGTTCCTCCGGGCGGAGGTGTTGGGGGTAATGGTATTCCTGTTGGTCCTCCGGACGGGGGTGTTCATGTCCCTTCTATTGTGATCCCTCCGGGCGGAGGAGAACAGGTTGTGATTCCTTCTGTTGTAGGAGGAGGAAATAGTGTATGTGTTATTCATGGCCGTCGATATGATGACCAGCAAGATGATATATTTTATGTGCAAGGCGGGGAGGTTGTTCCCTAGGTTGATAATGATCAGAGAATCAGGTTGATTGAAGAACATCTGAAAGGGGTTGTGAATCAGAACTCTGTGGGTATGGATTTGGATGATTTAGGGTTGGTCCCCGGTGTCAGGATTACGCACAAGTTCCAGGTTCCTACCTTTGAGAAATACAATGGTACCACTTGCCCAAAGACTCATGTCCGGGCATACGTAAGGAAAATGGCTGCGTACTCTAGTGACGAGAAACTACTGATGCATTTCTTCCAGGATAGGCTGTCTGGGGCATCTTTGGAGTGGTATATACAATTGGAGAGATGTCACGTCCACAATTGGAGAGAGATGGTAGAGGCTTTTGTCAAGTACTACCAATATAACACTGATATGGCTCCCAATAGGACTCAGCTACAGAGTATGTCTCAGAAGAATAATGAGAGTTTCAAAGAATATGCCCAGAGGTGGCGCGAACTAGCAGTGAGGGTACAGTCCCCATGTTAGAGAAGGAGATGCTGAATATGTTCATGGCTACCTTTCCAGGTCATTATTACGAGAAGCGGCTGCCTTGCATGTCCGGGAAGTTTGCCGATTTGATCTTGGTTGGGGAAATGTTGGAAAGTGGAATTAAGACTGGAAAGATTTCGGGCAATGAGGGATCTTCTTCTGGAGGAGGGAAGAAACCTTATGTAAACTACAAGAAAAAAGAGGAAGCGAATTCTGTTTCTTCATACCGCGGTAAGGGAAAGCAGCGTCAGAATTATAATCAGCAGGTGGCCTCAGTAACTATTCCTGCAGCACTTCCACTTCAACAGCAAAATCAGGCTCCTCGCCAATATCAGCCAAGGCCCAAGCAGAATTGGTACTTTGATACTCCACTGTTGCCTTATTCCCAATTGTTTCAGCATTTGCTACAGTTGTAGTTAATTCAGAAGAGGACTCTAGCTCCTATTACAGGCAATCCACCTCCGGGTTACAATCCCAATGCTCACTGTGACTTTCGTTCTGGGGCACCCGGGCACCACATTGAGGACTGTAAAGCTTTTAAGCATAAAGTCCAAGATTTGGTGGATTCGAAGGCCATCAACTTTTCCAACGACGTGCCAAATGTCATTCAAAACCCAATGCCGAACCACGGTGGGCCGGGGGTTAATGCTGTTATAGAAGATGGTGAATCTTTGAATTTGGTTCTAGACGTGAATGAATTGAGGACTCCTTTGTTGGTAGTGATGGAGAGATTACTGAAGGGTGGGGTATCCCTTAGTTGTGATAAAAGCTGTTCAGAGTGTATGTTGCAAACAAATGGTTGTGATATGTTAAGATCAGGTATTCAGAGGTTAATTAATGAAGGTCGGTTACAGTTCGATAGGTGCGATCAGAAGAAGGAAGTTACTGGTAGAAGGAATGATATTGCCACTGTTACTATCCCTTTTAAGACGATAACTATTTTAGCGCTGGCAAGACCAGCGCTAGTCATTATCACCACTCCCGGGCCCGTTCCGTATGAGAAAACAAAAGCTATCCCCTGGAATTACGGTGCCGAAGTGTTTGTTAACGGGCAAAAGCAAGAGTTGGTGGGAACGTCAGTGGTGAACTCCGGTTCTGAGAGTAATGAGGAAGCAGGAGCTATCACGAGGAGTGGTAGAGTCTTTATCCCATCTGATGATCGGGCTGGTGGTGCTAGGCCAGACAAAGGAAAGTAGGTTATGGATAATTCAGTGCAGATGCCGGTAGTGAACGATTCCGCAGCAAAGCTAGTTGACAACTCATTCTCAGAGAATGTGGAAGAGTTTATGTGGTTGATTCGGAAAAGCGACTACAAAATCGTTGACCAACTGCACCAAACACCGTCTAAGATATCCATTTTATCTCTGTTATTGTGTTCGGAGGCGCATCAAAACACGCTGTTGAAGGTATTGAATGCGGCATATGTACCCCAGGAGATCTCAGTTAATCAGCTGGAAGGGGTAGTGGCTCATGTTAACGTGGGAAATGGCTTGGGATTTACTGATATGGATTTGACTCCAGCTGGGAGAAATCATAATAATGCTTTGCACATTTCAGTTGAGTGCCGAGGGTCGTTAATGTCGCATGTGCTTGTTAACACTGGGTCATCTTTGAATGTTTTACCGAAGAAAACACTGATGAAGTTGGACACTTGTGGGTTAATCTGCATGCCAAGTGATTTGGTGGTGCGTGCTTTCGATGGTTCCAAGAGATCTATCTTCGGGGAAATTGTGCTGCCAATTAAGGTTGGTCCAGAGGTTTTTGAAGCCACTTTCTATATCATAGACATCCAACCTGCTTACAGTTGTCTATTGGGCCGTCCATGGATTCATAGTGCTGGGGTTGTGACGTCCACACTGCATCAGAAGCTGAAGTACATGGTAGACAGACATGTAGTAACAGTTTGCGGTGAAGAAGATATCATGATAAGTCACATGTCTACTTTCAAATATGTGGAGGTAGATGGCGAAATACATGAAACTTTATGTCAGGCTTTCGAAGTAGTGAATATCCCTGAGGAGTCTCTCAAGGAAGTCAGCCAATCTGAAGTGATAAAGCAGCATGCAGTGGTAGATCAGCCAGATATCTCCATGTCTTCCTTCAAAGATGCACGGGCTATGGTTGAGGCCGGAAGTTCACATAAATGGGGTCAGGTTATTGAAGTCCAGAAAAAGCAGAATACTTACGGGATGGGATATAAGCCACCCAGGCGTCCTAAGGATCCTCCCAAGTTTTATGGTCCTGTTCGTTTCACCAGTGCTGGTGTGTTCTTTGACATAATTAGTGCTATTGATGAGGAAGGGGATAGTGATTGCGATATGGACAATTGGATCCACCCCTGCATTCTAGGTCAAAGTCTTTGCAACTGGTCATCAGAGAAAGCCATTCAAGTGACCGTCCCAGAGTAATTGCCTTTGTTTTCTTGTTATGACAATCCTACGTTCTGCCCAAGACGTAGTGATTTTTGTTTGTAGGGCTTGAATATTTTGTGTGTTTTCTTTATCATTAATAAAGGACGTTTTTCACATTCAAATATTTTGATCTCTGTTTTTCTGTTTTTACTTTGTTCATTAAATCACAACAAAAGGGAAATGTGTTTTTGTTTGTTGCATACATAATAAACATAAATCATCGATCATGCAGGTTTTCTTGTTCAGATACCACCAATCATGATTCAACTATGGCTCGGTATGATTTCGACAATCCCATTTATCAGGCTGAAGAAGAGACTGATGAAGATTGTGACTTATTCGAGGAATTGGCCAGACTGTTGAAACAAGAAGAAAAGGTTATTCTACCTCATCAGGAGGAAATTGAGATTGTTAACTTGGGAACCGAGGACGTAAAGAAAGAAGTAAGGATTAGGCCTGCTTTGGAAGACACTGTCAAGGGAAGATTGATTGAAATGCTTCGAAAGTATGTGGATATCTTCGCCTGGTCTTACCAAGACATGCCTGGGCTTGACACTGACATTGTGGTACACCGGCTGCCGCTCAAAGAAGGTTGTACTCCGGTAAAGCAGAAGCTGAGAAGGACGAAACCGGATATGTCTGTCAAGATTAAAGAAGAGGTTCAGAAACAGATAGATGTTGGATTTCTGGCTGTGACAAGTTATCCTCCGTGGGTTGCTAACCTTGTGCCTGTACCTAAGAAGGATGGAAAGGTTAGGATGTGTGTTGACTACAGAGATCTGAATAGAGCAAGCCCGAAGGATGATTTCCCGCTTCCCCACATTGACGTGTTAGTGGACAACACTGCTCATTACTCTGTTTTTTCCTTCATGGATGGTTTCTTTGGGTATAACCAAATCAAAATGGCCCCAGAAGACATGGAGAAGACGACGTTCATAACACCGTGGGGAACATTCTGTTACAAGGTAATGCCCTTTGGACTGAAAAATGCTAGGGCAACTTATCAGCGGGCAATGGTGACTCTCTTTCATGATATGATTCACAAAGAGATCGAGGTCTATGTTGATGACATGATTGCGAAGTCACAAACGGAGGAAGAACATCTGGTGAATCTTCAAAAACTGTTTGAAAGGTTGATAAAGTTCAGTCTGAGGTTGAATCCGAACAAGTGCACCTTCGGGGTGATATCTGGAAAATTACTGGGGTTTATTGTCAATGAAAAAGGTGTCGAGGTTGATCCTGCTAAAGTAAAAGCCATACAAGAAATGCCTGAACCGAGAACAGAAAAAGAGGTTCGTGGTTTCTTAGGGAGGTTGAAATACATTGTTAGATTCATCTCTCATCTTACAGCCACGTGTGAACCAATATTCAAATTGTTAAGAAAAGATCAAGAGGTCAGGTGGAACAAAAATTGTCAAAAGGCGTTTGAAAAAATAAAAGAATATTTGCAGGAACCTCCGGTCCTTATACCACCAGTGCCAGGAAGGCCATTGATTATGTATCTTACGGTTCTTGAGAACTCAATGGGGTGTGTACTCGGTCAACACGAGTCAGGTAGAAAAGAGCATGCCATCTACTACCTGAGTAAAAAGTTCACTGATTGTGAGTTAAGGTACTCAATGTTGGAAAAAACATGCTGCGCACTCGCTTGGGCAGCTAAGTGTTTAAGGCATTATATGTTAAACAACACAACCCTCTTGATTTCGAAGATGGATCCGATCAAGTATGTGTTTGAAAAGCAAGCGCTTTCTGGGAGAATAACCCGTTGGCAGATGGTTTTGACAGAATACGATATTCAATATGTTTACCAAAAGGCCATTAAGGGAAGTGTTTTGTCATAATATCTTGCTGAACAACCAATTGAGGGTTATCAATTGATGAAGTTTGAATTTCCAGATGAACATATCATGTTTCTGAAGATGAAAGACTGTGAAGAGCTGCTACCTGATGAAGGACCTGAAATCGGATCCCAATGGAAGCTGGTTTTTGATGGGGCAATTAACTCATACGGTAACAGAATCGGGGCAATCATTACAACTCCAAAGGGTTCTCATATACCCTTCACTGCCCGGTTAGCATTCATATCCACCAACAACGAGGTAGAGTATGAAGCATGCATCATGGGGTTAGAAGAAGCAATTGATTTGAGAATCAAGAACCTCGATGTTTATGGTGATTCCACGTTGGTAGTTAATTAGATTACAGGTGAATGGGAAATTCGTCAAGCGAATTTGGTGCCTTATAACAACTATGCCAGAAGGTTGTTATCTTTCTTTGACAGAGTCAGTTTCCATCATATACCCCGGTTGGATAATCAGATGGCAGATGCGTTGGCAACATTGTCTTCGATGTATCAGGTGAATCATTGGAATGAAACTCCCTCAACCAGAATCATGTGTCTGGATAGACCCGCTTTTGTGTTTCCAGTTGAAGGGGTATCAGATGGCAAACCTTGGTATTATGATATTAAGGTTTTTCTGAAGAGTCAAGAGTATCCAGAGGGGGCGTCCACCAAGGATAAGAAAACTCTGAGGAGGTTGGCGGGGGATTTCTTTTTGAATAAAGATGATGTGTTGTACAAGAGGAACTTTGACATGGTCTTGCTACGTTGTGTTGATGAACACGAGGACGACCTGTTGATGGAAGAGGTTCATGAAGGATCTTTTGGTACCCATGCCAATGGGCACGCTATGGCTAGAAAACTGTTGAGAGCGGGGTATTACTGGATGACTATGGAGTCTGATTGTTTTAAATACCCCCGAAAATGTCATAAATTCCAGATTTATGCAGATAAGGTGCACGTACCGCCTACTCCTCTGAATGTGTTGTCATCACCTTGGCCCTTTGCCATGTGGGGCATTGATATGATCGGAAAGATTAAGTCGGCTGCTTCCAATAGACATCGCTTCATTTTGGTTGCCATTGATTACTTCACGAAGTGGGTGAAAGCAGCCTCGTATGCCAACGTAACCAGACAAGTGGTAGCCCGGTTTATCAAGAAGGACATCATCTGCCGGTATGGAGTCCCGGAGAGAATCATTACTGATAATGGTTCAAATTTGAACAATAAGATGATGAAGGAGCTGTGTTAGAGCTTTAAGATTGAACATCACAATTCTTCTCCCTATCGTCCGAAGATGAATGGGGCTGTTGAAGCGACTGTCATACCCCAAATTTTGACCACTAAGATTTCCCATCATTGTGCAAATTATCATCACAATATGGGTAAACCATCATACCTCATCAGTCTCCCCAAAGCTAGGTGAACATTCACTACTATCAAAGATTAGGGTTGCAAGCCCTCTCTGAGCTCTTAGACAAAGGATCAATCAGGAAATGACATGATCTTCAACTTGTCTAGCCTCCCAAACATTCACAAAGGATCAAGAGGACTCCCACTTCAAGGATTAAGCACAAGTCTTCTCCCTTCTAGGTGGATCAAGCCTTAAGATCACCAATGTCACCAAATTAGGGTTTGGTCGACCAGGGCCTCCAGATGGAAATTTTCCTCTGGGCATGAGCCAATGCTTCAAAGCATAACTTATGATGCTTTAAGGGACATCATAAACCCAATCATCAAGTCAATTTAGCCTCAGGGGATGCATTCACCAAAAATCAGGAACTAGGGTTTCTTGACCTAATTCACCCCTAAGTTGACTTTTGGGACAAAACATGAGCCAAGACCTCAAAGGAGGATTTAAGGGTCTCTAATACACCACATTGATCCATTTGCAACAATGGATTGAGCCAAGAAGCTTGAGCAACAAGTTTCATTTTCATCTGAACCACAGTTAGGGTTTCGCGAGAAAAGTCAACTGTATCTTTGACTTTTGACCAGGACATGCTCCCAAACCCTAAGACATGATTCAATACACCCTATAACACCTATGAAATCAATCCATCAAGTTTGATTTAGGTCAAGGACTTGATTTCATAGAGGATCGCACAGTTTGGAGTTAATCTGACAAAAAGTTAACTGTGCACTAAAGTCAAACTTTGACTTTTTGAGATTTTTCACAACTACGGTTTTTTAACCCTAAAATGATCTTAATGTGTGATTTGAATCATAATTCATCAATAAAAATTAAGAAAAGTTGGATAACTTGTAAAAGGGGTAACCATAAAAACTTAGAAAATTTTCTAAGTTATGGAACAAAGTGGCTAGGGTACCAACTTTGGAGGATCATAACTCCTAAACCACAAGGCCATTTTTCCCCATCCAAAGATGGATTTGTAGCCCTCATGGCCCTCTACAAAAGCTTCAACTACACCTCATTCCAATTCATTATGGATTTTGAGTTATGGAATGATCAAAGTGTCTGAAAACATGAAATGCCACTTTTTCCAACACTTAGTGAAATTTTCACTAAGTCAGAATCTGCCTTCACTTTTTTCCAAATGTAGGGGCATTTTTCACTTGGATCCAAAAAGTATCAAAACCAATAATGATCAAACAGTTATTGTATCATATGAGGGCTTTCCAAAATGGCCAAGAACTCCATCAAATTCCAATTGAGCCATGAGATATGACAATGGCAATATGCCTTGCTGAAAACTGCCAAGGCTAGGCAGAATTTTTCACTTTTGCTCGATTTGGCAAAATCAGATAATTCCAAGCCTTGTCATCACTTTGGACACATCTGAGGATCAAATCTAAAGGGAACAAACACTGATCCAAGCCTCCAAAGTCTTTGGAACAAGAAGTAGCATGCCAAACCTAGAAATCCCTAAAAGAGGGACAAGACTCCAATTTTGGATTTGAGCATTTAATGGATACACCAAGGTGGCATGGACTGACACATTTGCAACTTAATTCAGTCAAGAATGATCCAACAACTAGGGAACCACAGCTCTGTGCTTTAACCTCTAGTCAATGGCTAGAGGAGACTTGAGATTCCAAAGTGCAACCATTGGCCAAACCTCTGCAACAGTTGCCATTCACTATTGCTTGCAAAACAAACTTCATCTACTATAAATAGAGCTCATTTGTGCTCAGTTTGAGTACACCAAAGCACTACAACACTTGCTTTCCTCAAAATTTCTTTCTCTTGGCCAAAATGCCTTCTTTAGCAAGGTAACTTTGAGTTTTTGAGTTAGGGAGCAATTCCACTACAGCTCATGATCCAAACACATCCAATATGTCATATCTAAGCTGTCCAAACTCACACAAGTGACCTGTAATCCTTAAAACTCAAAGTCACCTCTCAAAACCTCAAAATAGGCTTTTTTTGCATTTTCCAAGCCGTGTCTTGATTCAGTCACTTTCCAAACCAGATACAACCTCAAACACACTCCAATTATCATCCTTGAACTATCCCAAATGGCTCCCAACATCTGGAACACCATTTGAGGGAGTTGCTATTTTGGCCATTTTAACCCCTTTTGCAAGAAAGGGCCAGTTTTTGTTTTTGCAGGTTCCAGCTGATTCCAATCATCCTAAAAGCTTCTAAGTGATCATTTGAGAGTGTCCAAAGCATCAAACCATTTCTGGAACAAGAAACTTGGCAAATTGCACAAAAAACTCCAAAAGCGCAAAAAGAGGTAAGCATCATGACTTGAACTTTCCAAAATATGCTTTGCTTTGAAGTCCACTGCTCATGCATCTCTTCTACATGTTATATGTGTTGTGTTTGTCCCAATTTATCATGTAATTCATGCTTGTACCAAGAGATGGCATAGAAAATGCAAAATATGGTCTATTTCAAAACCACTATCGGATTTTGAGGAGGGAGCATGATCTGGAAAAAATACCACCACCATTGGATTCCTTGTGAAATTCTAGGCCGGATGCATATAAATTTTGTCCCTTACCATGGAGAAATGAGAAAGTTATGGCCTTCACGTTTCTGAGCCAAAACTTGCCTTGCCTTGCCTTGGCCAGGCCTAGGACACAAGGCAAGCCTTGTGTATTTGTTGGTTTGTTTCAATCAACGGATGTATCACCACCCCAGTGGTAAGGCGTGCGCCCTATAACCTTGAGGTCGTGGGTTTAAACCCCACCCAGACCATTTTGTGTTTTCTCACATTTCGCTATTTTTTTCCAATATTTTCATGTTTTATTAATTAATTGGAAAATTAATAACTCCTTCAATTTTAATTATTTTTTATTAGTTCTTTTTACAAAAAATCACAAAAATGTTAAAATATTTTTTTTCCCCAAAAAAATTAGATTTATATTATTTATTTAATATAATTAGTATTTTTGTGAATAAATGTCTTTTATTTGTTTTTAAACCTTTTAAAAATAAATATCCATTTTGGAAAATCAAAACCAAGTAGGTTTTAATTAATCTTGTGATGAAAGCCTCATTTTTCAAACCTAAAACCAAAATCACAAGTTGTTTATTCAAACTTATTTGGAATTTTTATCATTTGTATTAATTTTCTTTGAATAATTATATTAAAAAATGATGAAATTAGGGTTTTATTGATTTTCACCCTAACAAACTTTTTTCAAACACTCATGGGCCTCTAATAGAGTGTAAGATCCAATCCTTTGTAAATACAAACCTATTTTGAGCCTCAAATGTTGTATAAGTCCCGTTGTATTTCAAAAGTTCGGCGCGATCATCGCCCGTTTAAAACAAACCATCTGGGCCTCTCCTCGAGCTATAAGACCCATTCAAAATCATTTTGGGCCTCTAATAGAGTGTAAGACCCAATCCCTCTTTGAAACCAAAATAGTTTTGGCCTCAGTCGTTGTATAAGACCCACGGTGTTTTCAAAACCTCGACGGGACCGTCGCCCTTTTAAAAAAAACCCAGGGCTTCTCCTTGAGTTATAAGACCCATCTTTGTTCACTTTCAATCATTTTGGGCCTCTTGAGAGAGTGTAAGACCCATCCCCTTTGTATAGAAAACCTTTCTTGGGCCTCAGTCACTTGTATAAGTCCCTGTACAAAACGACAGTGCGATCACTGATAAAACCATGGGCCTCTCCTTGAGCTGTAAGCCCCAATTTTCCTTTCAAAAACACTTTCTCCTTTGATTTTGTAACATACTGTTATTTTCAATTTCTTTGTTGAACAACTAACCAAACAGCATGAAAGCTCTACAACCGAGTAAGTGTTTACCCGCTTTCTTTACTGCTTTCATATATATATATATATATATATATATATATAACTGTATTGTGGGGCTGTTTCACTGTAAGTCTTCTTTCATAAACTCATATCGACTGTGTAATACTAGTATAGATATTTAGAGTTTCCCCGGCAACTACGTCTAGAACTAGACAAAACCTCGTCTCCTTACATCCGACGTTCTCCCGGATATTTCAAACATAACCTAAACCATGAGAATTTTCTTTTGCAACAATTTTAGATAACTAGATCTAAGAAATCTCCCCCTTGAACAATTCATATACAGAAGGCCAATGTTCCAAGTGAAACCGCTTCTGGAATTGTTCATCAGCCTCCTCTTGGGCTTAGTGCAAGGACCCACAGGCTTCCTAAAAGCATCCCCGCCTCCTCTTGGGCGTTGTACAAGGACCCGTCGGCTTCTTAGAAGTTTTCACAGCCTCCTCTTAGGCTTCGTATAATGATTCTTCCTCCGGGAAGATAGCCTCCTCTAGGGCTTCGTACAAATTATCCCTTCGGCTTCCTAAAAGTTTTTCTTGCCTCCTCTTGGGCTTCGTACAAATTGTCCCGACGACCTCTTAAAGGTATAGGAACAGAAATTAGTCATCTTAATATAACAGTCTTTCAAAGAGTCTAGATCTTTCTACCGTGAACGTACTGTCTCTTGATCTCTCTTAAACATAGTACAAAAGATAAAACTCTAGACTTGGACAGTCTAATCTCCTTGAGTCTCGAAGACATTCTCAAGTTCCTTTCAAAAATAGGAAAAAAACACCCGTAGACTTGGGCAGTCTCAATACCCTTCGGATTCCCCGTTTCCTTAAAGAACGGGAAATAATCCCGGTCCTCAGATCAAATCCTTGAGTACAACATTACCCATATAAGAACTTATTTTCTCTTTTAACCAACATACTGGACCTGTCACTCAACTGAAACAGTAACCATAGCCTCCTCTTGGGCTTTGTACAATGATTCTCCCCAGCAAAGTAAACCTTTGCAGCCTCTATCTCGGGCTTCGTACGAGATACAAAAACACTCTCTTGTTGAGTCAAACATCTTTTATCCTACATCTCGGGCTTTGTACGAGATAAAAATCACTCTCTTGGTGAGTATAAAAGACTCTCTTGTTGAGTCAAACCCTTTTAACCTCTGTCTTGGGCTTCGTACAAGACACATATAAAAATACTCTCTTGTTGAGTCAACCCTTTTAGCCTCTATCTCGGGCTTCGTACGAGACACAAAAGCATCCTCTTGTTGGGTCAATAGCCTCCTCTTAGGGTTTGTATAAGGAAACCCCGATTGAGTCAATCAACCTTTTAGCATCAAAATTTGTGCCTCGTTCACAGCATACAAACATCAACAACTCCTTTTCCCCCCATCTAATTGCTGTAAGCGGAAAGCCTCTGGATTATTCACATCCACGCCACTGTCCCTCTTTTAGCGTGAGAAATTCCTAAGGAAAGATGGCATTGCTCTAAACTGAGTTAAAGTCTTCTCCTTCAGGTTGAAAATCCCCTATAAAGGAAATTATGGCATTGCTGGATTCGCATATCCCAGTTAAAGTAATTCTCCTTTATAATCAGTCACCCAACAGTTGTGCCAAACAGACCAAATATTTCCCTTTAGAGATTAAAAATTCTCTCTAAAGTCAACACCCTTTTAGCTTCACATCTTGGCCTTCGAACAAGATACAAATAGACCCTTCAGCTTCACATCTTGGGCTTTGAACAAGATATAAACCACCTTTAGCTTCATGTCTTGGGCTTTGAACAAGACACTAAAACACCATTTCCTCCCATAGAATAGGAGGAACTACGATCGCTCTGATTTCCCTATCCCGGGAATACGTAGGCATAAGATTGAAAAAAGAATCTTAGCGAGCACACTAATAAAAAAAACCCCAAAGTCCCCTACCCCAAAGCCAATCTAGCATAGTATCCCAACAAATTCCCCATGAACAGTCCTGGTATTTTGTTCTGAACAAAATAAGTAGAGAGAGGCCCATGAACTAAAACCACATCTGTAAACCAACAGTTTTGACTATTTAACCTCAGTTTGCAAGCAGGGTTAGTTGGAGACATCTATTTCCCTTCCTTCATCAGCTTCAATAGGATAAAAAATGAACGACCTGTAGTACCCCAGAGCGACAGTGCTTAAGAACCACGTCCAAAAATCGCTCGCTACAGAAAATGGCGCCCACCGTGGGGCCTCTTCATCTTTCTTTCTTACAATTTAGGTGAAAACCTTGGACAAGTCATTTTCATGGCGGTGGTCGCCACAGAAAAATGGCGCCCACCGTGGGGCCAAACAAAGGAATCTTGTCTCTCTTATCTCCCTGGTTGAAACCTTCTCTTAGGACAAGTCCTTGGGTTCACAAGGTATCACCGAATGACGGTTCCATCGGGGAATGTCATTATTAGGATCGGCCCTCACTAGGATCTTAGGTCAAAAACCTTTAAGTTGGGAAGGTACCACAGAATGGCGACTCCGCTGGGGAGCCATTTTCTATTAGGATCATAGGATTCATAGCTCTTAAAAAGTCTAGGACATTAGGACAAATATATATACTGCTTTTCCTAATTGATATCTGTGTTTATTTTTCTGCTAATGGGAATGCGTGTGGTGCCGCATGTGGAAAGATTGAGTATACACCTAGGAAAAACCTCTTTCAGTAGTGCGGAAGCTATCGGAAATAGTTGTCACGCGATACTACCCTCTTCTGAGATTCTTCGAAATACATCACCTAGCACGGTTCCCGGCCTGTTGATGTTATCTCGACAAGAATCAATGATTTTGAGAGACAGGTACAAAAATCACTAGTATAAACCTTTGGGATGGGTAGAGCCTTGACTTCATGACACCGACCCTTTGACCCCATGTTTTTTCTATGTTTTTGTGTGCTGCATTCATGCATTCATTTAAAAAAACATTAAACAAAGAAAAATTTTCTCTTCTAGTCTCTATTTTTCGAATTAAACTAAGACAATGATTGAAAATGTCAGAGAGAAAAGGATTGCGCTAATGGATTTCGGTAGGAGAAAAACTCACAAGTATACCTTCAAGGTTCCAAAACTAGGGGATTTTAGAGGATTAGCAAGGATGATCACTAACCCTGACGCTTTCAGAGCCAAGTACGGAGGTCTGTTACCTCTGTTAAGGGTCCATGTAATTGAAGGAATCCTGGAGGCACTCGTTCAGTTTTACGATCCGGTCTGTCACTGTTTCATATTCCCGGACTACCAGCTCGCACCAACGCTGGAGGAGTATTCTCATCTGATTGATCTACCCATTATTGATCAAGCTCCCTTTTCTGGACTGGAAGAAATTCCAAAGGATCAAATCATTGTAAGAGCAATCTATTTGGATGAGTCAGAAATCAAGACTCACATGACCACCAAGGGAGGAATCCTAGGTTTACCAGCCATGTTTCTAGTAAAGAAGGCTTTGTACTTTGCTAGTATAGGGAACGTGACTGCTTTTGAAAGCATCTTTGTTTTACTAACCTACGGGTTATTTCTGTTTCCCAACATTGATAACTTCGTCGATATCAACGCCCTTAAGGTTTTTCTCATTGGAAACGCTGTACCAACCTTGCTCGTAGATGCGTATCATTCTGTACACTTAAGGAATTTATACAGCGGAGGAATGATCACGTGCTGTGTACCCCTGCTATATAAATGGGTTATCTCCTATTTTCCTAAGTCTGCTGCTTTTTGGGATCATAAGAGTGCCTTACGTTGGTCGCAGAAAATCATGTCTCTTACCAACTCTGATATATATTGGTACAATAGAATTTATGACGGGATCAGAATCATTGACCGTTGTGGAAACTTCCCCCAACGTACCCCTCATAGGAACTAAGGGAGGAATCAATTACCATCCAATTTTAGTTCGTCGTCAATTTGGATACCTGTTGGTTGCGGAATAGGGGGCAAGCAAGCAAAAAGATTTGGAAGTATTTTTCCGGGAATTTATCGTGTCCACAGAGATCGGTGCTACTGAACTGCCGTTCGACAATTTCAATGTTAATGAGTTTGGTTTTAAAATGGTTTAAAGCGTAAAACAGAAAAGTAAATATTGACATAAAAATAATTCATTCTTCAAACAGACGAACTTATCAGGCGTGTATATATTCGACTCATCACAGACTTAAACTTACCGACCAGTTAAACTCAACTTACAATACTCCTCAATATCACCCGGTATCGCTCACAACAGTGTCCATCTCTGGCACACTGAGTTGAGAAATCACCCGTATCACTCTCTTCGTCACTCTCGCGCACGAAGCCTCGAGACACGGACGTCATTAAGTTTCGAAACCCATACGGATTGTTAGCCCTAAATCTATCTCTAGCATCCAGAAACTAACAGATAATCACCCCTAATCGAAGTTTGTGAAGTTTATCTCTAACACGACCCAAACCCCACGCATAAAGCAAAAATCAGAGACAATCATCGATAAAGATTCATAAAGCAAATTAAATATAACACCATGATCAACAAATATACATGAGATCTAAGTACAAACATATACAAACCCAACAAAGAAGAAAGACAAGAAGAAAATCAGAAAATGAACCAAACACTTCACGGATTGTCGGAGCCGATCGATGAGAAATCCACCCCGGATCATCCAAATGCAAGCTCCAATGATGTTTTCTAAGCTAATCTACAAGAAAAATGAAGTTTGATGGATTTGGGAGCAAAAAATACCCAAAACCATCCCCAAAAATCTGTTTTTTTAATATATATGGGCTGTCAAAGTCGCAGAGCGCGCTCAGCGCGCTCCGGGCGCTCAGCGCGCGTTTTTTGAAGTTAAACCGCCTTATGAGCGCGCTCAGCGCGCAACCTACTGTAAGTAGCTCTATCTGGGGGCTTGGAGCGCGCTCAGCGCGCTCAAAGCATGCTCGAAAATTCAAACTTATTTTCTTCATAACTTTTGAACCGTAATTCCGTTTTTCGCCCGGTTCGAAGTGTTGGAAAGCTTATTCAATGCTCTATACAACAATGGCAAAATCCCACTGCTTAAATACCTACAAAAATGAGATAAAATCAATTAAACTCAATGATATTTACACGAAACGCAATATATACACTAAAATGTAACTATACACATTTATAAACAAAACAGGGTTTATTCGTATGATATTTAACAAAAAGCAACGATAAGTGCAACAAAACATATATACAAAAACAGGTACATTTTGCACTTATCAATACCCGATGAGGCATGTCCCGCGTAATACTCATTTGGAAGGTCTTTTCTTCAAGGAAGGAGAAAATGACAGGGCACTAAAAATGGAAATAGTGCACGCTTGGAAACATGTTTATAAGAAAGGACGGGAGTCTCTATGAAAACCGGATTGTGTCTCGGTGGAGCCTTATCTCCACTGGGTACAAACTAGAGCTCTCAAGCTAAAGATGCCTTATCCTCGTCACGGAGTTCTTCCGCCAAGGGAATCTGTCATGTACTTCATGACTGAAACGGAAAAACTTCAGGTTACGCTCAACAAAGTTCAACAAGAGAGGAGGTCTTGGAAGAACAAGTACCGCATTCTCAATGTGGAGTGTACCAAAATACAGCAACTGCTGAAAGATAAGGATGCTCGAATTGAGATTTTGGAGCAACATATTGTAGAAAATTAGGATGACCAAAGGAATTTGCTCGCTCCTTTCACTTGGCAAAGGAATGACAACTCGACAACGGCCCAAGAGCCCCGGTCCAAGAAAAGGAATGTACCAGAATCAGCACCCGAGTTCTCCTCAGAGAGGACTCGGGACCCATTAGCTTAGGTTTCTATTTCCGCACCTTGTAATTTACTGTATTTCCATTTCCGCAATCCTTTGAATTCAATAAAATGGGGGTGTCCCCACTGTTTGATATTTGCAATCTAATTGTCAAAGTTTATTTTGATTAAACCAAAAAAAAAATTAATATAATCATTGCATTCTTCATTCTCACGTCACGTATTTTTATTACCTACGAATATCACGTTTATGTCTCGGTTCTAGAGTCAAACTGTCTCATTCGTACAATACTCTGGCCAATCGTCAGAAAAAGATGGATGATCTCGAGGAAGAGAACAGAGAGTTGAAAGAAGAGATCGACGCTCTGAGAGAGGATATGAGAAAGCTTCGTAACGACATGCAAGCCAT
This sequence comes from Lathyrus tuberosus, assembly GCA_022829125.1. NCBI lineage: Eukaryota > Viridiplantae > Streptophyta > Magnoliopsida > Fabales > Fabaceae > Lathyrus > Lathyrus tuberosus. The sequence continues at coordinate 19,838,311 of JALAZF010000003.1, forward strand.
GGCAGAAGCTCAGCTACAAAGAACTATGATCTCAGAGATCACCTCAACGCCCATAGTAGAGAAATATGATCCTAGGTATCAAATACCGAAAGATCGTCCCTGGGGTATGCCTGTTAACTATATCCTAGAAGGATATGTTCCGCCGATCACTGAAGATCAGGGAATCATAGCAGAAGCTGCTGGGCCTAAAGGTTACAAACTTCGGGAAAGTGAGGATGCCAGAGGCATAATGAGGACTCCTGAAGGTTACAAACTTCGGGAAGCGCCAAGATTCACTGCCGTAGTAACGGTACCACCCCCTGTGGTGCACACTGTCCCGAAAGGACAGATTCCACAGATACCTTCTGGTGGAAGGGAAAGTATGTTCGATAGAATGGATGAATTCCAGGAGCAGTTCCTGGAAATGCAGAAAGAACTGCAGGCTATTCGCGGTCAGGATTTATTTGGAAAGGACGCCGCAGACCTTTGTTTGGTCCCCAATGTGAAAGTCCCGCACAAATTCCAAGTACCCGATTTTGAAAAGTACAAGGGTAACTCTTTCCCTCAAAGCCATTTGGTGATGTACACTCGGCGAATGTCAGCTCAAACAGAGAACCAGGATCTACTGATTCACTACTTTCAGGATAGTTTAATCGGTGCCGCATTAAAATGGTACATGGGTTTAAACCGCACTACGATTAGCACTTTCAGAGATCTTGGCACTGCCTTCGTCCAACAATATAAATACAATTTGTACATGGCACTGTAGCGCGAATTTTTGGACGTGGTTGCGAAGCACTATCGCTTTTGGGGTACTACAATTCGATTCATTTTTTATCCTATTGAAGCTGATGAAGGAAGGGAAATAGATGTCTCCAATTAACCCTGCTTGCAAACTGAGTTTGAACAGATGACTGTTGGTTTACAGATGCTACAAAGATTGTGGGTCTCTCTTAGGTTATTTTGTTAAAATAGTACCTGGGCGATTGGTGGGAGTTTAGGACTGATGCTTTTCGATTGATATGTGAAGGTATGGGATTTGGGACTTCAGATTAGTGTGCTCGCTGAGATTTTTCTTTCAATCTTATGCCTACGTATTCCCGTTTACCGAAACAGGGAAATCAGAGCGATCGTAGTTCCTCCTATTCTATGGGAGGAAATGGTGTTTTGGTGTCTTGTTTAAAGCCCAAGACGTGAAGCTAAAAAGGTGGTTTGTATCTTGTTCAAAGCCCAATATGTGAAGCTAAAGGGTCTATTTGTATCTTGTTCCAAGCCTAAGATGTGAAGCTAAAAGGTTTTGACTTTAGAGAGAATTTGTCATCTCTAAAGGGGGTCTGTTTGTCACAACTGTTGGGTGACTGACTATAAAGGAGGATTACTTTAACAGGGATATGTGAATCCTAGCAATGCCATAATTTCCTTTATAGGGGGTTTTAACCTGAAGGAGAAGACTTTAACTTAGTGTAGGGCAATGCCATCTTTCCTTAGGAATTTCTCATGCTAAAAGAGGGACAGTGGTGTGGATGTAAATAAACTAGAGGCTTGCAGCTTACAGCGATTAGATGAAAGGAGTTGTTGATGTTTGTATCCTGTGAACGCGGCACAGTTTTGATGCTAAAAGGTTGGTTGACTCAACCGGGGTTTCCTTATACAAAGCCTAAGAGGAGGCTATTGGCCCAACAAGAGGGTGCTTTTATATGTCTCGTACGAAGCCCGAGAGAGAGGCTAAAAGGGTTTGACTCAACAAGAGAGTGCTTTTAGATGTGTCTTGTACGAAGCCCAAGATGGAGGCTAAAGGTTTGACTCAACAAGAGAGTCTTTTTGTATCTCGTACGAAGCCCGGGATGGAGGCTAAAAGGATTGCTGTTTCAGTTGAGTGACAGGTCCAGTATTTGGGTTAAAAGAGAAAATCAGTTCTTATAAAGAGACTGATTAAAGGTAAGGCTATGCTTTGGGATTGATCAGAGGATCAGGGTTATTTCCTGTTCTTTAAGAAAATGGGGAATCCAGAGGGCATTGGAGACTGTCCGAGTCTACTGGTGTTTTTCCCTACTTGAGAATGCCTTCGAGACTTAAGGAGATTAGACTGTCCAAGCCTAGAGTTTTATCTTTCGTACTATGCTTAAAGAAATAGTAGTAGTACGTTTACGGTAGAAAGATCTAGACTCTTTGAAAGACTGTTCTATTAAGATGACTAATTTCTGTTCCTATACCTCTAGGAGGTCGTCGGGACAATTTGTACGAAGCCCAAGAGGAGGCTGGAAACTTTTAAGAAGCCGAGGGACAATTTGTACGAAGCCTAAGAGGAGGCTCTCTTCCCGAAGGAAGAATCCTTATACGAAGCCAAAGAGGAGGCTGTGAATACTTCTAAGAAGCCGTAAGGTCCTTGTACAACGCCCAAGAGGAGGCGGGGATGCTTTTAGGAAGCCTGTGGCTCCCCAAACCCCGAGAAGTTCAAGACAGGCTATTCACAGAGAATAGATCAAGCCAGGAAAGTTCGAGAATTTGGAAGAAACTCAAGAGATGCCATTCACGGAGAAAAGATCATCTCTGGGGAGTATAGTTTCTTTGACAATGTCTAAGGGTGACAGTCTATGAAAGGGTTCACCGAGAATGCTGCCTTTCACGTCTCCATATTGTTTAACCCCAAGAGGAGGGAAGACTGTATCTGGTAATCCTATGGGGATCTAGTTTTGTCTATTTTAGAGTAACCAACAGGGCTTAGTGCTAGACGTAATTTTCGAGGAAACTCTAAATATCTATACTAGTATTACACAGTTGATATGAGTTTATGAAAGAAGACTTACAGTGAAACAGCCCCACAATACAGTTATATGTATATGAAAGCGGATAAAGAAAGTATATAAACACTTACTCGGTTGTAGAGCTTCCATGTTGTTTGGTTAGTTGTTCAACAAAGAAAGATTGAAAAACAACAGTATATTTCAAAATCAAAGGAGAAAGTATTTTGAAAAGAGGTTAGGGCTTACAGCTCAAGGAGAGGCCGAAGATTTATCAGTGATCGCACTGTCGTTTTGTACAGAGGGACTTATACAAGTGACTGAGGCCCAAGAAAGTTTTTTGTACAAAGGGATGGGTCTTACACTCTCTCAAGAGGCCCAAAAGATTTATTTTTGTACAAGTGGTGGGCCTTATAGCTCAAGGAGATGCCCAAGGTTTGTTTTTCAACGGACGATGATCGCGTCGAACTTTTTGAAATACAACGGGACTTATACAATAAGTGAGGCCCAAAAATAGGTTTGTATTTACAAAGGATTGAGTCTTACACTCTATTAGAGACCCAAAAGTGTTTTTAAAAAGTTTGATGAGGGTTGAATTAATCAAAACCCTAATTTGTTTCCAAAATGTATTTTAATTGAATAAAAAATTCAATTAAGATAATCAAAATTGTTTAACATGTGGAAAACAAATTGTGATCTTTGATTAATGTTTCAAAAATCATGTTTTGACCTACAAAATGATTAGAAGTCATAAAAATTTGCAAAATCAAGAAGGAAAAAATATTTTAAATGTCAAAAACAATTAAAATATTAATTCTTTGCAAAAATATCAATTATATGAAATAAATAATATTTTTAGGATTTTTTGATAAAATAAAATATTTTAACATTTTTGTGAATTATTAAAAAAATAATCAACTCAAAATCATTAAAACTCAGAGAGAAATTAATTTTTGAATCAATTAAATAAAATCACAAAATTCAAATATTTGAATTTTCAAAAAGGGCGCCAAGAACAAGGGCAAGAACACGCGCCACCTTCTGTTTCTGCAGATTTGCGTTTTCTATCCAATCTCACTGAATACTTGATTATATCATGCAATCTACATATCAATCTACTCGTTTCAACCTCATGATCATGTCTATGGTCTTTAATTTCATTTATTTTAAACATGGAATAAGAAATCAAAGAGAAACCTCAAGAAACCTAAATTCTGCATGAAGGTTCAGAAATTCCATACATGATTCAAACAATGCGATTGATTGAGGGAAAACATTCCATGCATGATTATGAACATATGGCCAAATTATTGTGCAGCAAAAATTGCATGGATCATAGAGTTAGAAGAGCTCATGCTTACCTCTTGCAGCTGGTGATCGTGTTTTGTGTTAGAGGTGTTACATCTTGGTTCCAATGATCTTTATAGCTTCCCTAGGTGCTATGGAGTGTGTCTGAATGCTTGGACTTAATTGGAAATGGTTGGATCACTTCATGGCATCTCAGCTGCAACTTGGTTAAAACCTTGAGCAACTGGCTGGTGATTCTGAGAAATCAGTGTTCCAGATGTTATGTGAGTGTTTGGATCACTTCTATATGATGTTTATAAGGTGTGTGTGTGATTGGTTTGATTGGAATTGCTCTCAAACTCAAAACCCGATAGTGACTTGCCTTAGAAGGCAAAATTGGAAGTGAGAATGTGATTTTGAAGAAAGCATCTGTTTGATGGCTTTGGTGTACTCAAACTGATCACAAATGAGCTCTATTTATAGTAGAGCAAGTTTGTTTTGCAAGCAATAGTGAATGGCAACTGCAGCAGAGGTTTGGCCAATGGTTGCACTTTGGAATCCAAGTCACCTCTAGCCATTGACTAGAGGTTAGGGCACAGGGATGTGGTTCCCTTGGTCTTGGATAAGTCTTGACTAAATTCAGTTGCAAATGGCTCAGTCCATGCCACCTTGGTGTATGCATTGAATGCTCCAATCCGAAATTGGAGTCTTGTCCCTCTTTTAGGCAATTCTAGGTTTGGCATGCTACTTCTTGTTCCAAGGACTTTGGAGGCTTGGCTCAGTGTTTGTCCCCTTTAGATTTGATCCTCAGATGTGTCCAAAGTGATGACAAGGCTTGGAATTATCTGATTTTGCAAAATCGAGCAAAAATGCAAAATTCTGCCTAGCCTTGGCAGTTTTCAGCAAGGCATATTGCCATTGTCATATCTCTTGGCCCAAGTGGAATTTGGTGATGTTCTTGGCTATTTTGGAAAGCCCTCATATGATACAACAACTGTTTGATCATATTTGTTTTTGATACCTTTTGGATCCAAGTGAAAAATCCCCCTACATTTGGGAAAAAGTGAAGGAAGATTCTGACTTAGTGAAAATTTCACTAAGTGTTGGAAAAAAGTGACATTTTCACTTTTTGTGATTTTGATCATTCCATAACTCAAAATCCATGAGGAATTTGGAGGGAGGTTAGTTTTAAGCTTTTGTAGAGGGTAATGAGATCTATCAATCAAGCTTTGGATGGTGAAAAATGGCTTTGTGGTTTAAGAGTTATGATTCTCCAAAGTTGGTACCCTTGCCACTTTGTTCATAACTTAGAAAATTTTCTAAGTTTTTATGGTTACCCCTTTTACAAGTTATCCCACTTTTCTTGATTTTTCTTGATGAATGATGATTGAAATCATACATTAACATCATTTTAGGGTTAAAAAAGCATTTTTGTGAAAAATCTCAAAAAGTCAAAGTTGACTTTTGTGCACAATTGACTTTTTGTCAGATGAATTCCAAACTGTGCGATCCTCTATGAAATCAAGTCCTTGACCTAAATCAAACTTGATGAATTGATTTCATAGGTGTTATAGGGTGTATTGAATCATGTCCTAGGGTTTGGGAGCATGTCCTGGTCAAAAGTCAAAGCTACAATTGACTTTTTCCTCAAAACCCTAATTGTGGTACTGATGAAATTGAGACTTGCTGCTCAAGCTTCCTGGATCAATCCATTGTTACAAATGGATAAATGTGGTATGTTGGAGACCCTCAAATCATGTCTTGAGGTCTTGGCTCATGATTTGTCCCAAAAGTCAACTTAGGGGTGAATTAGGTCAAGAAACCCTAATTCCTGATTTTTGATGTATGCATCCCCTGAGGTCAAATTGACTTGATGCTTGGGCCCATGAGGTTCCATGGAGTATTTTAGGATATGCTTTAAAGCATTGGCTCATGCCCAGAGGAAAATTTTCATCTGGGGGCCCTGGTCAACCAAACCCTAATTTGGTGACACTGGCGATCTTGAGGCTTGATCCACCTGGAAGGGAGCAACCTTGTGCTTAATCCTTAAAGTGGGAGTCCTCTTGATCCCTTGTAGATGTTTGGGAGGCTAGACAAGTTGAAGATCATGTCATTTCTTGATTGATCCTTTGTCTAAGAACTCTGAGAGGGCTTGAAACCCTAAATTTGATTGTAGTGGATGCTCACTCATCTTTGGGGAGACTGATGAGGTATGATGGTTCCTCCATATTGTGATGATGATTTTCACAATGATGGGAAATCTTAGTGGTCAAATTTTGGGGTATGACAGATGCCCTTATTTAATCTTCTTGGATCCGAAGGTGTGAATGGCCAAGGTATTCGGGCATTCGGGTTGCAAGAGGATTAAATATCGGAATACCCGAAATTTTGATGGTGGTTAAGAATGGTATTTTTCCCATCCTTCTTTTTTTTCTAAGCAATGGTGCTTAGAAAAGGTAAAAACTTCCCCTCGATACTGGTTTCCTACCAAGTAACTGGTCTAAGTTTCAGAAATAAACTTCCCCTCGATCCCGGTTTCCTACCAAGGAACTGGTCTCAGTTTCTGATGTAAACTTCCCCTCGATCCTGGTTTCCTACCAAGGAACTGGTCTAAGTTTCTGAAATAAACTTCCCCTCGATCCTGGTTTCCTACCAAGGAACTGGTCTCAGTTTCTGGAATAAACTTCCCCTCGATCCTGGTTTCCTACCAAGGAACTGGTCTTAGTTTCTTTGGTCAATAAACTTTTTGACAAGGGACGTTATTCGTAGCGACTTTTCCTCAAACTTCTCGCCAAATTTTCCTGGAGAGATGCCATTTGATAGAAAAAGTTTTGATGTCAGAGTTGCTGGGGAACCCAGTCGTATGAGTTGTAGAGGTGTACAAACTTCTCTATTTGGAGACCCCATTTGCCGACTCTACTGGGGAAAATGAGTCTCTTGAGAGACTGCTTTCACGCTTGGGGATATTGCATCATACTTTTCTCGGGATCTTCCCGGAGAAACGCCATATGATGTGATCCAATTTTGAGGTGCTGATGACCTTTTCACTAGCGGTTTTTTCGGAGAAAAACTGCTGTATTACCGGATCTCTGCTTAAGAGGCTTCCTCTAGGGATTTTCCTTAATCTGGGAAATCAAAAATATCATCTTCAATGGAGAAGAGTGACATCGGTTGAAGGTTCTCTGGTCTTTCAAAGGTTCAAGTTATCAAAGTGGTCAAGGGCCAATTCTGATCCAGAACTAAACTGGAGGAGAGAGATTGTTCAGACGCAACTTTCCTGACGAGGAAAGAACTGACAACTCGATTGAGAGGACTATTATCACTAGGGGACAAGACCGACGAGAGTGATAGTGATGCAATATGAATGTGAATGCAAATCAATAATGCATGATGTATGTATGTATATGCTGACAAAACTGACGCGCCATACAGACTAATAGATCAACATGACTGGATACTCGGCCATCACGGGGCGAAGAAGTACTGCTGGTTCAAGATAGCAATTCCGCCTTGCTTAGGAGAAACGGTCCCTGTTGGGAGCGACGCTGGTCGGGCTTAGGAGATGGGAACTCGGTCGAAGAGGTCAGATGGAGCATTTGCATCTGACATAACTGATCCTTCATTCAGGCATACTGGTTTAGGAGTACTTTGATTCTGCACTTTGAGGCTCGAACACCTTTGGAGAAGCGATCGTTGTTCTTTCGATGTTCAACCGTCAAAAGAAATTGCCATCTTTATTAAAAGCAGAAAAATTTTACAAGTAAATTCATTTTTGTTTTGTTTCAAGAATCGTTGATCATGTTAAAATGTCGTTCTATAGAGCTAAAACAAATAAGAATTGCAAACAAAAGCACAGGGGCTCAAATTTATTGATAGGATGGAAATCAGCCAAACGCGTGATACCATAGAGTATTTACAAAGTTAGAAAATGGTAATTTAAGGGAAAAGGGGCTAAGTTGAAACATAACGACCGCTATCCTTCTAACAACTTTGAATTCGGGACATCCTGAGCTTCTGTCGAAGATGACCTTAACTAGAGTCTTTCTGATGGACGACGTAACTGCTGCTGAGGGACTTGCCTCTGTTGGACATAGATACTTGCCATTATCCCTAACTTTTGCCTAGATTGTACTTTGATATTTCCAATCCACCGGGATGATTTTTGATCGTGTCTCTAATTTTTGCCTGGACCGCCCTTTCGGGTTTTCATTCCACCGAGACGTTTTTTTTTTCAGGCGAAGTATTTCTTGACTACATCAACTTTTGTGGGGTAGGCAAATTCCTCTCCGTCCATGGTTGCAAGTCTCAAGGCACCGCCTGAGAAAGCTTTCTTGACCACATAGGGGCCGTCGTAATTCGGGGTCCATTTGCCCCGAGAATCAGTGAGAAAAGATTGTATCTTTTTTAGCACAAGGTCTCCTTTCCTGAAGACACGAGGTCGAACCTTTTTGTCGAACGCCTTCTTCATTCTTTGTTGATACAACTGACCGTGGCATAGTGCCGTTATTCGTTTTTCTTCGATCAGATTCAGTTCTTCGTGCCGACTTTGACACCATTCAGCTTCTGTAAGCTTGGCTTCCATCAATAGCCGGATTGATGGGATCTCTACTTCTATGGGGAGCACTGCTTCCATGCCATATACTAGAGAGAAAGGGGTTGCCCTTGTTGAAGTGCGGACAGATGTGCGATAACCGTGAAGAGCAAAGGGTAGCATCTCGTGCTAATCTTTGTAGGTTACAACCATCTTTTGAACAATCTTCTTGATGTTCTTGTTAGCCGCTTCTACCGCTCCGTTCACCTTTGGTCGGTAGGGAGATGAGTTATGGTGTTCGATCTTGAACTCAGCGGACAACTCTTTCATCATCTTATTGTTCAAGTTAGATCCATTATCAGTAATGATCTAGCTCGGAACACCATAACGGTAGATGATATTGTTTTTGATAAATCGGACCACCACTTGTCGGGTTACATTAGAGTACGACGCTGCTTCGACCCACTTAGTGAAGTAATCAATGGCTACCATAATGAACCGATGTTCGTTTGTAGCTTTGGGCTCAATCAAGCCAATCATGTCGATTCCCCATATGGAAAAAGGCCACGGGGAAGAGGGAACTTTGAGATGTGTTGGCGGTACATGGATTTTGTCAGAGTATATTTGACACTTGTGACACCTCCTCATGTACTTGTAGCAGTCGGATTCCATGGTCAACCAGTAGTACCCTGCTCTCAGAATTTTTCTCGCCATTGTATGTCCGTTGGCATGAGTGCCAATGGACCCTTCGTGAATTTCTTTTATCAGCACGTTTGCTTCTGGTCTGTTTACGCATCGGAGCAAGACCATGTCAAAATTTCTCTTATAGAGAGTATCACCGCTCAGGAAGAAGTTTCTGGCCAGTCTTCTGAGGGTTTTCCTGTCCTTCCTTAGTGCCCCAGGTCGGTACTCTTGTTTCTGAAGGAAGCATTTGATATCGTGATACCAAGGTTAGTCGTCTATGACTGCTTCAATCGTGAAGATGTAAGCGGGCCGTTCAAGGCGCATGATGTTTATCTTAGGTAATTCGTTCCATTGACCTACGCTAATCATGGAAGAGGGGGTGGCTAAGGCATCAACCATGTGATTCTCTTCACGAGGGATATGATGAAACTTGATTCTGTTGAAGAATGGTAACAAACTTCTCGCGTAGTCTTTGTAAGGAATCAATCCTGATTGGTATGTGTTCCAATCTCCTTTGATCTGATTGACGACCAAAGCGGAGTCGCCATATACATCCAAGTTCTTGATCCTTAAATCAATTGCTTCCTCGAGACCCATAATACAAGCTTCGTATTCGGCCTCGTTATTTGTGCACTTGAATGTCAGTCTTGCGGTGAAAGGAATGTGGGTACCCTGAGGGGTAACAATGATTGCCCCAATTCTGTTTCCGTAATGATTGACTGCTCCGTCAAAGATTAGTCCCCATTGGGAACCTGGTTCTGGCCCTTCACTGGGTAGCGGTTCATCGTAATCTTTCATTTTCAAATACATGACATCTTCGTCTGGGAAGTCAAACCCGATTGATTCTTGATCGTCAATCGGTTGATGAGCCAAATGATGGGCTAAAATACTCCCCTTAACGGTTTTTTGAGCATGGTACTCTATGTCATATTCTGATAGCAACATCTGCCAAGGGGAAATCCTTCCCGTGAGAGCAGGCTTTTCAAATACATACTTGATCGGATCCATCTCGGAGACCAACTAAGTAGTGTGACGAATCATGTATTGGCGCAGACGCTTGGCTGCCCATGCCAAAGCGCAGCAAGTTTTCTCAAGCATAGTATACCGAGTCTCGCAGTCGGTGAATTTCTTACTCAAATAGTAGATGGAAGACTCTTTCCATTTGGTTTCATCTTGTTGGCGAAGTACACAGCCCATGGAGTCTTCCAGGACTGTGAGGTAGATGATCAGTGGTCTTCCTTCCACTGGAGGTGACAGAATCGGTGGATTCAACAGATATTCCTTGATATTGTCGAAGGCGGTTTGGCAATCTTCTGTCCAAACACATTCCTGATTCTTTTTAAGTAATTTGAAGATCGGCGCACATGTCGCGATCATGAGGAATATGAATCAGGAAATGTAGTTCAAACGTCCCAGGAATCCCCTAACTTGTTTTTCAGTCTTTGGAGAGAGCATTTCTTGAATGGCCTTGACCTTGTCAGGATCAACCTCAATTCCTTTCTGGCTAACGATGAACCCTAGAAGTTTTCCCGAACGGACACCGAAGGTGCATTTGTTGGGATTCAAGCGGAGTTTGTACTTTCTCAACCGCTCGAATAGCTTTGACAAATGGGTCACATGCTCCTCTTCTGTCTTAGATTTGGCAATCATATCATCGACATATACCTCGATCTCTTTGTGTATCATTTCATGAAAAAGAGTAGTCATGGCCCTTTGATAGGTTTCCCCGACGTTCTTCAGACCGAACGACATTACCTTGTAACAAAAGGTGCCCCGTGGGGTGATAAATGAAGTTTTCTCCATGTCTTTCGGCGCCATTTTGATCTGGTTATGGCCCGAGAATCCATCCATGAATGAAAAAACTTTGAACTTTGCTGTACTGTCAACCAGCATGTCAATGTGTTGTAAAGGAAAGTCGTCCTTTGGGCTAGCCTTGTTTAGATCTCTGTAATCCACACACATTCTGACTTTTCCATCCTTTTTTGGAACGGGTACGATGTTGGCTAACCATTGAGGATATTCTGACGTAGCGAGGAAACCCAAGTCAATCTGTTTCTGTACCTCCTCTTTGATTTTGATGGCCATGTCCGGGTGAGTCTGTCTCAACCTCTGTTTTACTGGCGGACATTCTGACCGTAACGGTAAATGATGTTCCACGATGCTAGTATCCAACCCTGGCATATCCTGATAGTACCAAGCGAATACATCGGGGAATTCTTTGAGAAGCTTTACTAAACCCTCTCTGGCAGTTGGACTGAGCAGTGCCCGAATCCTGATTTCTTTTCTCTCTTTTTTCGAACCTAAGTTTACCATTTCCAACGGCTCTTTATGAGGTTCAATTGACCTTTCCTCCTGTCTGAGTAATCGGGAGATCTCTTCTGGGATTTCGTCATCATTCTCTTCTTCAGCCCCAAATACCGGGAACTCAAAGTTGGGAGAAGGCATCGGATCGTATGTTTCAACAGGGTTTAAAACAAATAATCTGGATGACGGTATGATTTGTGTTTAGAAGAGATAGAGGAAATACAAGAGTGTGTGCAGTGTATTTCTTTGGAAAACTGCTTGTTTTTTATTATTTGTTTCTTAGGATTACCATTTTCTGAGAAAAGCAAAAGGAGAAAACAGCAATAAATGCGGAAATTACAGAATGACATTATTTTATTAATGAACAAGTCGATTCTTAAAACTACAGCCCTATAAAACAAAACTCTGTCGCTTTGGGAGAAGCAAAGAGGGAAATTTATAGAAAAAGAGCCCTATCAAAACATCCGTTTCACCTGGGCAGGGTGAAAGTTAAAGGACGACAATTACTTAGACTTATGAACGATCTTCGGAACGTCGACAGCAACCCATTGGCGGCGAACTCCTCGGTGAATCACAAAATCTGGCACCTTCCTTGATTTGTCTTCAGAAATAACACTGATTTCTGGCGGAGCAGGATCATTGGAATTTATCTCCCAGGCAGAGTTGTCGTGGGAGGATTCCTCTTTTGCATTTTGCATAGCATTTGTGCTCTCAGGTAGATCTCCCCATCCAGTTGGCTGGATGTCTTCGAGCCTGATACGAGAGCTTACAGGAGCAGTGTACTTGACCATATAGTCGTATTTCCCACTTGGTTGTCCCAGGGTGTCCCATACTTCTTTGGAACTGGAGGAGTCATCTCTCTCGATGATGTTGACCTCTGGAAAAGCATAGTTAATGAATTCAAGTCCTGCAAACGTTGCAAATTCATCGTCGTACTGGACGTTTTCTGAATGACCTGATTGTTGATTCCATGACATGGTGGGGACGCAGGTATTCTTTTCAATGATGCTCAGCTGATTTTCATTGTTCGGCTGATTTTCTTGCCCCAAGTCTTGAGGATACGGCTGCTACATTGGCAGGCAATCCATCGGGCCATAATAGTTGTGGTCAAAGTTGTCCTTCATCAGAGTGTCCTCCTCTAATGAGTTTGGTGGAGCACGACATCCTTCTGGATCACAATCTCCGTATATCATTTCGACATCTGACCTAGGTATAAATCTCGGACTCTGTGTAGGAAAGCAAAAGGGTGTAGGAACCTCTTCCTGAGACATATAACCGTCCTTGTTAAGATAGGACTCCCATTCTTCCTCCGTATCAGAGGGATCATCTTTATCAATGGTATGAACTTCTTGAGGCACTGGGTGAAGGAAACCTCCACTGTGGAAGAAGTCTTGAATAGGATGAAGACTTTCATCGCTAGTAGTAGCTGTCTGGGTATAGGTTGCAGAAAAACCAAGACCCTTCCTTGTTTTATTGTCAGTAGGAATGACTAGCTGTCCCCATCCTGTTGTATTGGTACTCTCGACTGCTTTGATAGCATCTTTGTATGAGGAAATGGAAGTTCCCTCTTTGGATTGATTGTCCTTGCTCACCGACAGTGCTTGGAACTGAGTTCCAATAACCTCCTCAGGTTCTACACCAGTAGATGATGATAAGTTACTCATAAGAAAGGCTTGTTCTCCACAGACCGTGACGAGCTGGTTGTTCTGGACGAACTTTAACTTTTGGTGGAGGTTCGAGGTGACTGCCCCAGCCTGATGTATCCAAGGTCTTCCTAATAAACAACTGTACGTTGCCCGGATGTCCATAACCTGGAAAGCGACTTGGAAAGTTTGAGGACCAATAGTTATGGGAAGATCGACTTCGCCGATAACCGTTTTTCTGGACCCATCAAATGCTTTGACGACGACCTCACTGGTTCTCATCGAGGGTCCTTTGAAGGATAATTGCATCAAAGTGGACTTCGGCATAACATTCAGGGCTGACCCTGTGTCTACCAGTACGTTGGCTAAAGCATCGCCCTGGCAGCTGACCGTGATATTGAGCACCATGTTATGACGGCGACCCTCTTCAGGTAATTCCTCATCAGTAAATCCCAAGGTATTGCAGGAAGTGATGTTAGAGACAATGCTATCGAACTGTCTGATTGTTACATCCTGTTCCATAAAGGCTTGCTCCAAGACTTTCTGTAGAGCCTCCCTATGTTCTTCTGAACTGAGTAAAAGTGACAACACATAGATCTTTGAAGGAGTTTGTAATAGCTGATCAACAATGTTGTATTCACTCCTTTGGATGAGCTTCAGCATCTCATCGTTGTTTTCTGAAAGGTCAGGATTACTGGATTGACCGACCAGTGGATTAGGAACTTCTGTCTGAGGTTCCTTTTCTTTGTTAAATTCTCCAACTCCTCGGTTGAAGATTCGACCACTCCGTGTTACTCGACTGATGTCTGCAATATTCACGACGGAGGGTAATGGAATTTCCTTTCCATTCTCGAATGTTGTCGCGCCGTATTTGTAAGGGATAGCCTTAGTTGATTCATACGGTAATGGTCCCGGTAGATAGATGACTATGGGAGCCTTCTGATTTTTCTGACCATCGTAAGCAATTTCGATCCGTTCCTGGTTGGGAACTCTCGATTCGTCAAGTAGAGGGATGATGGTACAAACATCCCTAGCCCCCTAATGATCAGAGATTACGACAACATCCTCAATTTGATCAGCGAGGTAGTCCGGCGCCCAGTTGATTCATCCAGAACCCGGATATGGGCGAATCTCTCTACGATCCACCTGACCCTGAACAGTTGCTCGAACAAGGTAACATCCTTGGTTACTTTCCGAACAAACCCTACAACGTTCATAATTGTGTGGTGGCACCTGGACACGCCCGCTTTGAATACAATGTAACCTCACTAGGTCAGTTTCCACATATCGAACGTCCCGACTTTGATGCCGAGTAGGGTTCCCGTTGGTAATAATAATTTGCTGGGTGTCTTCATCCATGTAGATTGGAAGCCACCAGTGGTTCAATAAGTGCTTAAGGGTTTCCTGGACAAGGGCACAACCTTGATCGTTTTTGCAACCCCCCTACAGCTCTGATAATCATGTGATACCAGGAACCCGAGCCGGACCTGTTTAGCATGTAACTCCACCAGGCTGGTATTCATCAAACGAATATTGAAGAATTGAATCATGTTGATCTGATAGGGATTCCTATCATGGTAGTCCTGGATCCATCCAAGATCCATCTGACGCTGGAGGGTCTCTTGTACAAAAGAGCACCCCTGTTTGTTTACCGAGCAAGTCAGACAGGAACTTTAATCGTGTCGCGGCAGATTATGATACTGGCTTTACCTAGAGTGCATCGCCACCAAGTTGACATTCATTGCACGGACGTCGTGGTTCTGAATGATGTTAGAATTCGTGTAAACCATGTTAACTCCACGAACTCGGTGCTCTTGGATCCATCCGAGATCCATCTGTTCCTATAGAGCTGATTGCACCACAGAACATCCTCGATTGCTTTTAGAGCAGATATCACACTGGTGATAGTTATGAGGTGGCACATGGCCATATCCACTCTGTCTGCAATGCATCTTGACCAGATTGGTCCTTAACAAGAGTACATCATGAATTTGATAGACGTTGTTAGTCTTTCCTTCTATCAAATTGACTGTAGCTTTCTCGTGTTGAGGCAGCGGGTTTGTGAGAACATTAGGATTTGTATCCTTGAAAGATAAGACCCCGCTCTTAACAAGCTTTTGCACGTCGGATTTGAAATTGAGACAGTTTTCTATGTTATGCCCTGGTCCTCCTTGATGGTAAGGGCAAGTCTGATCCTCCTTAAACCAAAAAGGCGGATTTTCCGGTACTGTAAGAGGGGACTTAGTCTGGACATTCCCCTTAGCTAGTAGTAACGGAAAGAGTTCTGCTTATAATACGGGTATAGGATCAAATCCTTGTGGCCACGTTGTACGGTTGTTATTGTATGGAGGACGAGCCTGCTGAAGAGGTTGTTAAGTCCTTTGCTGATTAGGTTGGCTCTGCGCAACCTGAGGTTGATACGTAGAAATAGGCACAAGATTAATAGCAGGAGTTACAGCTGCTACTGGTTGATAACGTCGCCTTTGCTTTACGAGAGAGATATTACCAATATCTTGCTCTTTTTTCTTAGGGAGAGCACTACCGTATCGCTTTGTACTACTTGATGATCCAGTGTCTTTGACTAGACGTCCTTCTCGGACGGCTTCCTCAAGACGAACTCCCATACCGACCATCTCGGTGAAGTCACTGGGCGCACTGGCAACCATTCTGTCGTAATAAAATGAGCTTAAAGTCTTTAAGAAGATCTTTGTCATCTCTTTTTCCTCAAGAGGTTGACAAATTTGAGCGGCAATTTCACGCCATCTCTGAGCGTATTCCTTAAAGGTTTCTTTGTCCTTTTGTGACATTGATCTGAGTTGATCTCTGTCATGTGCCATGTCTAGATTGTATTTATATTGTTGGACGAAGGCAGTGCCAAGATCTCTGAAAGTGCTAATCGTAGCACGGTTTAAACCCATGTACCATTTTAGGGCGGCACCGGTTAAACTATCCTGAAAGTAGTGAATCAGTAAATCCTGACTCTCTGTCTGAGCTGACATTCGCCGAGCGTACATCACCAAGTGACTCTGAGGGCAAGAGTTACCCTTGTACTATTCAAAGTCAGGCACCTGGAATTTGTGCGGGACTTTCACATTGGGGACCAAGCAGAGGTCCGCGGCGTCCTTTCCAAATAAATCTTGATCGCGAAGGGCCTGCAGTTCTTTTTGCATTCCCAGGAACTGTTCCTGGAACTCATTCATTCTTTTGAACATGTTGTCGTTTCCACCAGAAGGTATCTGTAGAATCTGTCCTTCCGGGACAGTGTGTACCACGGGCGGTGGTATAGTCATTATGGCCGAGACTCTCGGTGCCTCCCGAAGTTTGTAACCTTCAGGAGTTGCTGTCATGCCCCTGGCATCTACGCTTTCCCGAAGTTTGTAACCTTCAGGCCCAGCGGTTCCTGCTGCGGTTCCCTGATCCTCATTGATCGGCGGAACATATCCTTTTGGGATATAGTTAAGTGGCATGCCCCAGGGACGATCTTTTGGCATTTTGTACCTAGGATCGGACTTTTCCATTATGGGCGTTGAGGTGATCTCCGAGATCACAGTCCTTTGTAGCTGAGCTTCTGCCATGGCTTGCATGTCGTTATGAAGCTTTCTCATATCCTCTCTCAGAGCGTCGATCTCTTCTCTCAACTCTCTGTTCTCTTCCTCGAGATCATCCATCTTTTTCTGACGATTGGCTCGAGTATTGTACGAATGAGACAGTTTGACTCTTGAACCGAGACACAAATATGAGATTCGTAGGTAAGAAGAATACGTGACGTGAGAATATGATGAATGCAATGATTATATTAATTGTTTTTTTTTTGTTTAATCAAAATAAACTTCGACAATTAGATTGCAAATATCAAACAGTGGGGAAGCCCCTGTTTTATTGAATTCAAAGGATTGCGAAAATAGAAATACATCAGATTACAAGGTGCGGAAACAGAAACCTAAGTTAAGGGGTCCCGAGTCCTCTCTGGGGAGAAACCAGGTGCTGATTCTGGTACTTTCCTTTTCTTGGACCGGGGCTCTTGGGCCATTGTCGGGTTGTCATTCCTTTGCCAAGTGAAAGGAACGAGCAAATTCCTTTGGTCATCCTGATTATCCACAACATGTTGCTCCAAAATCTCAATCAGAGCATCCTTATCTTTTAGTAGGCGCTGTATTTTGGTACACTCTACATTGAGGGTGCAGTTCTTGTTCTTACAAGACCTCCTCTCCTGTTGAACTTTGTTGAGAGTAACCTGAAGTTTTTCCGTTTCAGTCATGAAGTACATGACAGATTCCCTCAGATGAAGAACTCCGTGACGAGGATAAGGCATCTTTAGCTTGAGAGCTCTAGTTTGTACCCAGTGGAGATAAGGCTCCACCGAGACACAGTCCGATTTTCCTAGAGACTCTCGTCCTTTCTTATGAACATGTTTCCAAGCGTGCACTATTTCCATCTTTAGTGCCCTGTCATTTTCTCCTTCTTTGAAGAAAAGACCCTCCAGATGAGCATTACACGGGACATGCCTCATCGGGTATCCAAATTGACGATGAACCAACACTGGATGGTAGTATTCCTCCCTTAGTTCCTATGAGGGGTACGTTGGGGAAGTTTCCACAACGATCAATGATCCTGATCCCGTCATAAACCCTATTGCACCAATCTATATCAGAGTTAGTAAGAGACATGATTTTCTGCGACCAACGTAACGCACTCTTATGATCCCAAAACGCAGCAGACTTGGGTAAATGGGAAATAAACCATTTATACAACAGGGGTACACAACACGTGATCGTCCCTCCGCTGTACAAATTTCCTAAGTGTACAGAATGATACGCATCTGCGAGCAAGGTTGGCATAGGGTTTCCAATGAGAAAAACCTTAATGGCGTTGATATCGACGAAGCTATTAATGTTGGGAAACAGAAATAACCCGTAAGTGAGTAAGACAAAGATGCTTTCAAAAGCAGTCATGTTCCCTACACTAGCAAAGTACAAAGCCTTCTTTGTCAGGAACTGGACTGGCAAACCTGGGAGCCCACCCTTGGTGGTCATGTGAGTCTTGACTTCTGACTCATCCAAATAGATTACTCTTGCAATGGTCTGATCCTTTAGAATTTCTTCCAGTCCAGAAAATGGAGCTCGATCAGTAATGTGTAGATCGGTTAGGTGAGAGTACTCCTCCAGCGTTGGTGTGAGCCGGTAATCCGGGAATGTGAAACAGTGATAGACTGGATCGTAAAACTGAATGAGTGCCTCCAAGATTCCTTTAATCACATGGACTCTTAACAGAGGTAGCAGACCTCCGTACTTGGCTCTGAAAGCTTCAGGGTTAGTGATCATTGTAATACCCCAAAATTTGCTCTCCTCTTTTGGCATCATAGCATGGCATTATCATTTATCATATCATATCCACCTCACTAGCATTGCATTGCATTTAACATAGAAAAATGAAGCATGGCATCCTTCTTACCATCAGGGCATGTGATCAAGTGGAAGGTGGACAATCAAGGAATCATTCAAAGCACAAAAAGGTCAATCAAGTTGGCTCTATGCAAGCCAAGAGGTCTCTCATGTCTCATACTATCTCAATTGATCTTCCAAAACCTCAAGGAAGTGAAATTCAATGGGAGATTGAAGCACTACATCTTTCACTATGCAAGAGGTTCAAAAATTGAAGGAGAACCCTCAAAAGAGATAGCTCATTGATTCAAAATCATTCTCAAGTGGCATTTCTCATCATCCTTTAAGAGGATACACAACATACTCTGAGGAATTTGGATTTGGAAGATGTGCAATTTTCTCCTAACCAGAGAGGGTCAAAATTAGGGTTTCTAATAAAATCAGGATATCTCTGATTTTTTGGACAAAACTTGATGTCATGGTATTCCATATGTCCTTAAGTGTATGTATGTGGAAGATTGCATCTCAATTGGTTTTAGAAGTGGTTCAATTGGAAGAAAGATCAAGAATCAGGAAATTTGGGGCCAAGTCAAATAATCAGAGGAAAAAGTCAACTCTTGACTTTTTGAGCCCAAAATCATGAAATTCATGTTACATATGTTCAATGTGCAAAATTTGATCAAGAAACTCCAAAGGAATCATGAAAAAATTAAGATGTGGAAAGTTGCCATTTTTGGATGAAGTAGGGTTACTAAAAATAGCAAGTTTTGGCCATTTTGCATCAGAGTTTGAACCAAGGCCATTCAAATTTGGAGTACCAAATGAAAAATCCACTCTGCCTCAATGAAAGATCTTGTTTTAAGCTTCAAATCCATGTGTGGAACATCTCCATTGGATAAAAAATGAGGGAGATATGATTGATCAAAGTTTGAGCAAAGTAGGTTCAAAACTAGGTCATGACCAAGATTTTCAGGGCACGCGCGCAGTCATTTTAACAAGCATGTGGTGGGCCAAATGTCCATTTGTCTTTCTCATGGTTAGAGGCCTCAAATGAAAAATCTTTCAACATGAAAGTTGTTCCTCTATGTGAGATCTTCAAAATTGATGTTCATGTTTTTTTTATGTGATCAAAGGATAAGGAGTTGAGATAGCTCAAAGTTTGGTCAACACAACTGAAAGTCACTAGGCCAACTTGTCATGCCATGCCACAAACTGCTCGACCATACATCAGTTTGTTTTTCCATCTGGTTATGGTCATTTTTAGGCATGTTTGAGGCATCCTTTCACTTTCATTTTCAAACCAAACTTGTTGTATTGTGATCATTCTTTCCAACAACATCAAAAGTTCCTCAAACCATCCACTAACATGAGAGAAATCCACCCTCAAACCTACATTGTTACATTGGTTACAAACTGTCACAAAATTGAAAAAACAGAAGGTTGTTGTTGTTATCATGTTTTAAGTCACACGCATACATTCTCAACACACTCCCAACCTTTGCCTCATTTGAACAAACACCACCTTACACATACATAGCCTTACATCAAAGAGGAAATAAGAAAACTTATGGTACAAGCCAGGCTGCTGCACTGATAGTAACATCACCACCACTGGTTCACTCTCATCCTCACCATATCATCTCATAATCACTCCACACTCTAACCAAACCTCCCAACTCGTGGCATAACAACCTCACTCAGTTAGTTAACTCAAACTCAGTTAACTAACTCACTCTAACTAGAGTTCTAACCATCAACCACCAGAGTTAAACCATAACCACACCTATATAAACAATTCTAACAGATTTGGGAAAGAAGGAATTGATTTTTTCACTCTCACTTCAAGTTGCTCTCACTTTTTTCTCTCAGAATTCTCAGTGTCTCTCTCTGATTTCACACGAGTTCTTCACACATTCTCACTTTGATCTTCATCAGTTGTTCATCATCAAGCACTTCTGATCAAGAACAAGCTGAAGTAAGACCAAGCCATCAAGTGCAGCAATTTCTCCAATCGGAATTTCAATTTACTCTCTCCAAGATCCAAAGATTCAGAGCATTTATTTTGCTCTGAGGAAGCTCGAGGATAATTGCCTTTCTCTGGTTTTTCTGTTGATTCAAGAGTTCTCCAATTTCAGGTTCCATTTTCTCACATTTTCTTCACAGATTTTAGCTTGTTTTTATGGCATTTGAGGCTTAATAGAAGCAGTGTGAGTTCTGGCTAGTGATAGGCACTATAGGTGCTTAGATTATTTTCTAGGGCAAAAATGTTTGTGCTCGTTTCTCTGTGTACGTGATTGATCTGTGAATTTAAAGGCTAGATTAGTAATGTGCATGAGTTCAGCTTTCTTTTGGTATATGGCTTGTGAATTTCTGGAAAAAATGTGAGTTACAGGTGGTGCTTGGTCGCCGGAGAAGATGACCGGAGGTCATTCTCCGGCCGGTGACTTCAACTGTTAGGGTTTGCGTTGTTTTAATCTCGTCCGTTCATTTTGCGCAATCGTGTGGCTTATGTGATGACAGCACATTAAAATACATGTGCATGTCACGTGTGATTTTCTGAATTTTTTTTAAACATTGTGTGGTATGGTACATGGTAGGGTGTATGGACATTCAAGTGTGCGCGTTGATCTTGATTACCTTGACCTAGATTTGACCTTGACCTGATCTGATGGTGGTGAATGGTTTGACTTAGTTTGACTGATAATGCATGGTAGTTAGTGTGTGCTACGCGTAATTGGACCTAATCAGATTGTTATTCGCACCCCATGTTTTCAAGCCCAAAACATTTTGAACTGTCCAATTGCTATGTTCATACCCCCCTTTGTTTTGCATTCATTTTTATTTTTATTTCTTTCATACATGTTTCATTTCTAATTGTTAAAAATACCAAACATCATCATAAAATTCCACAAAAATTCATGAGTATTCTTAAGACATTTAGGAAATTTTTCATGATTTTATTTTCTGATTTTATGACCATTTTGCCCCTGTTCCATTATTTCTTTTGAATTTCCATTTGTATGCATACTTAATGTGACATATGATTTTGTGCGTTTTTGTTCTTGATCATAAAAAATGATTTTGATGCCTTTCTTTTTGCATTGTGGTCACAATATGTTGAGGTATGTTTGAGATTTATGAGATGATTTTTAAGTCTTTTTTGGATGACTTTTGATGTGTTGCTTTGAGCATGAATACATGAAACTTCCATGAGACTTTGACCTAATTGTTGAGTGACTTTGGTTCTGATTCATTGCTTGTGGACTTGATATGTTAATGGCATGTGTTTAAGGTGTTTGATTGGTGAAAGTCATAATTTTTGAAGCATGTTTGCTATTTGTTTGAAGCATGAAGTTTAACTTGTTCATTTTGTGAATGCATGCCTCATGTTTGGTTTGCTTGATCATGAAGGCACTTGTGCCATGAGTTGTGGTTTTGTTTGAGGATGTATAGCATGTTAATTGACTTCTGATTGTGACATTTGGGTTTCATCTTTGCATGTTTGATGTTTATCTTGCACCTTAAGTCACTTGTTTCACAAGTATGAACCACATTCACATCACTTCACCTTTTCTCCTTTGTTTCTTGTTGGATTGAGATTTTGTTTGCATGATTTGGTATGCTCATTTAGGATAACATTAGGTTGTGTAAATATGAGTTACATTCTGACTTGGAAGCATGTATAGCATTCAATCTCATTTTACTTTGTTTGTCAACTTGTTTGAATTTGATTTGTTCATTATATTTTCTTACTTTACTTGTAAGTGATTGTGCTAACCATGTAGGGGCTTCGGTAAGTTTCAATTGAGTGTGGATAAGGAATCCACATTCAACTTCTATCCTTTCTCTTTTACAATTCCATGTTATGTTTTGTTAAGCACTTATGTGCTTTCTTTTAATAACTCATCACTTTCCCTTTGTGAATTACAATTCATCTTCTACTTTAGAAGTGAATTGTTTAATTCATTCTTTCTTTAGACTTTAGGTTGAAACCTCACAAACCTTTAGGATCACTCCCTTTAATCTTCAATTAGGATTGAGTCTTAGTCCATATAGGTTTTACCTTTTCTCCTCTCTTGAGTCTCTCTTCTCATCTCTTAAAGAAAATTCAAAATATCTAATAAAGGTAGGCATTTATTGCATTTAGGCCTTTCATATAAAGAAAAGATTATAAGGGGTCTTCTCTTGTAATCTTAGAATGTGTAGCATATAGCCCATCTTGGGTCAATGTGTTAAACATTTGATCTTGTATGAGGGACTTAAATGCAATACTTGTTGAAGGTGCAAATAATAAAAAAACACTTCTTCACTTCATAATCAACAAAACACTTAATAAACACAAGTATGCTAGTGTGTTTGAACCTTGACAATTGGAACTGAGTGTGGGGGTCTTCTTCACTCTCAGTGTGCTTTCTTACCCATTCCATCTTGGAATGTTAGAATGTACACATTCCAATAACTAAGATTTGGATACACTATCATATGCAAACAAATGGGAAAAACTCTTAAAAGACAAAAACAAACAATAACGTCTTTCCTTCGGGAATTCTTTTCTCACCTCATTCACTCTCAACGCACGAACGCGCTCCTACTCGTTCTCTTGCAAGATGGTAACGCACTCGGACCAGCGAGCCTGCAACACCTGAGCTAGAACGTAAGCCGTTCCCTAAAAAACACAAACAACTTTCCCTTAGGTGAGGGGAACTACGTCGCTCTGATTCTCACGCTCCCGATGAGATACGTAGGCAGTGGGGTAGGGCCCATGCGAGCACTTCTTTTATTTTCCCTACATTTGTTTTTCTTTCCTTTTCCATTCCTTTTTCAGTTTCTTTCTCAGTATTCTTTTCTTACACCCTTTGATCGAGACAAGCAAGCGTGGATCCCATCGGGTACGATGGACGTGAGGGGGTGCTAATACCTTCCTCTCGCGTAACCGACTCCCGAACCCATTTCTTTTGGTCGTAAGACCATGCTTTTCCTTTCTCTCAGGTTTACGCGGTGTTTCCTTTCCCTCTCTTGGGATAAATACACATTGCTGGCGACTCTGTTCGGTGCCACTTTCGCGTTTGTACTTGGATGAAAATCCCGGGAGCGACAGCTGGCGACTCTGCTGGGGATGTGAGCCATTAAAACTCTGGTTTCCTTAGCGAGTCAATCCTAGCGCTTGTCTGTTTTTCTTTCATTGGGTGTTTACTGTTGTGCTATATTTACCATTTTATTGTATGGTTATTTACTGCTTTACTGTACATTACTGTATTTACTGCTTTTTAGCATTACATATCATATTATTACTGTTGTGTTGGACTGTGCTATTTTCTGTTTGGCGGGATGGGATTTCTGAGAGATAAGCCCATTACACAGGCTTGAGTATACACTTAGAGTTAGAGTGGAGAGTAGTGGGACCTACGTGCCGTTTGGAGTGCGTTGGGTGTTCACGAAATTCACAGCTAGACGAGGCTATCTTGGGACACGTCGTGGCATGCGCATCTTGCGTATTCCAGGATGTAGATCTAGAGAGCTGTCGACTCTAGTGACCGATCATGAGGACCTTAGTGGAAATATCCCTCTTTAGTGGTGACAATGGCAGACCACATTCTGTGGCAAACCCATTCGCACCCGAGGGCCCACTTTGGAACTTGCATAGGATGACCTTTATTTTCTAAGGGGAGTCAGTGGACGACCTCTTTGATTGGCATAGCATTGTATCCTACGGGCTGAATGTGCTATTGCTTCTCAAACCTCCGAAGCTGACAAGCCTTATTTTCTAAGAACCACATGTGAGCATGGGCGGGATGTTTACAGGTTTGCAGGAAACCCAGCCTCCTACCTACCTTACTCGTGATTCTATGATGGTTTCAGACATTGTATCCTATGACAGTGATTTAAGTGTTCATCTCAGATATTGCCAGACTCAGTACAGAGACACAGTGCACACAGTTCAATACAGACACCGACACTTGATTACCTGATCACATGCCCTTTTGCATTGCATTACCATATCATAACAGTTATGTTTGTCATTTTCAGGTGCATAATACATTTCTGATTCCAATCCATGGGTTCAACAGAGATCGTTGCCGAGAGAAAGAACAATGTGTCTTACAAGTTTCCAGATCCTGTCTTGGATTCATTGCTCAAAGTTGTAGATATGGCTGGTCCGGGTATTCTTGATAGGTTTCAGAAGAGCTACGGGAATTTGGTTGGGATGGTCCGTACAATCACCAAGTATGAGCATGATGCTTTGCACACTCTGCTGCAGTTCTACGAGCCTTCGTTGAGGTGCTTTCTTTTTTCAGATTACATTTTGATGCCAACACTGGAAGAATTCTCATTTATTTTGGGAATTCCGATCACGTCGGCAATACCATTCTTCTCTGGTAGTTCTCCCAGCGTAAAAGAAATTGCTGCTGCTTTACAAATGGATCAGGCAGTGATAAAGAGTGGTGTGAGCAGTAAAAATGGAGTTAGCGGATTTCATTTAGAATTTCTGTCTGGACAGGCCCAGGAGGCTGCAAGTGCTAAAAATTGGATGGTTTACAATTCCATTCTGGCTCTCTGCATATATGGCCTAGTTTTCTTTCCCAATCAGCAAGACTTTGTGGATATGCAAGCGACAAGAGTTTTCGTTCTTAAAAATCCAGTCCCTACTTTGTTAGGAGATTTTTATCATTCCGTGCACTATAAGAATGAGAAAAGGAGGGGAGGATCTATTAGTTGTTGTACTCCACTGCTGAGCCATTGGTTTTTCAAACATTTGCCTCAGACAGGTGCCTTTGTGGAAACCAAATATGTGGCGAAATGGTCTAAACGATTGATGAGTTTAACTGCTGATAACATTGTATGGTTTGATCACCGGTTATTGAGAATAGAGCTTGTCACAAGATGCGGAAATTTTCCAAATGTGCCTTTGATTGGCAGAAAAGGAGGGATCAATTATAATCCAGTTTTGGCCATCCGACAGTTTGGGTATGCTTCCAGGGATCCTCCTACAGAGCAAGATGTGGAAGAATCTTTATTCTTTACAGGAACTAAAGATGCGAAGGTGGTAGAAGTAGTGAATGCTTGGAAAGATAAGCACAAAATTGGAAAAGCAGTTTTTGGAAAAGGAGATTGTAGATCTTATCCTGAATATGACAGGTGGATTGAGACGAAAGTAAAGGAATTGCTTTTACCCTTTTCAAGGGGACCTCTTTTATGTGCAGTACAGCCAGAACAACCCACTATGGTGGCTATTGAAGAATGTGAGAAGTGGAAGAAAATGGTCAGAGAGTTGCAGATAGAGAATTCTGGAATGAGCAGATGCCTTCAGAAAGCGCTAGCTGACAACAAAGAGTTGGAAAAGAGAGCCTTGAAAGCGGAAAAAACCTTGGCTGACAAAGAGGAAGATTTTGATGACCGAGCTCGGTACTTTCGGAAACTTACTTTGGGAGCAGATGACACTAGTCAGGCTCACAAGATTACAAAACAGGCTTTAGCCCGAAGCAAGGATTCATTAGCTCAACTTCGTCAAGCTTGGGATGAAGTCAGAATTGAAAATGCCGAGTTAAAGGATCAGTCGAAGACTAAAGACGAGGAGCTTAAAAAGGCGCATGAGCAGAGGAGAAAGTATCGGGAAAGTCTCAATAAAAGTCAAGAACAGTTAGAAGAAGCTAGAAGCCAGTTGAAGAATACCAAGAAAGAGCTTGAAGAAGTCATGATAGAAAGGGAGATACTCAAGACGCAAGCCGGCATAAAGAGACACAAAGGAGTGTGTGATGACGAGGCTCTGATGCTGCACATGGGTTCTTTAACTGAAGCTCTTGAGAAAAGGGATGTCTTGATCAAAGAGATGATTGAAAAGCCGAATCACCAGCGTACCCGTATACTTTTTGAGGAAATCAAGTATTCAAGTGATAAGCTGAAGGATGTGGAATTGTCAGATTGATGTTCTTTTCCCTGTATTTTGTTGTTAATGGATACCATCAGGCTTGTTGATGGATCCATTTTTTCCTTGTATTGCATTTGCGGTTGAACCTTTCTTAAATGTACTTGAATACTTTGTTGAATGAGTATGAGCAGTTTTATTCAGAATTATTCCTTATCAGATAGCTGCACACAAGCACATGACCACGACACGTCTCTTTATATCACGATTTCTGGTCTTCAGATTTCTGTGGATTGGATTGGAATCAGGGTATAAAGGCACCTAGGAAATGACAAACATAGCATTGCATGGCATTGCATATCATTTTGCATTTTGTTACTTGCTTTTCAGGTACTCGTTGCAGGGTCTCTAACCTTTATTTGGTTTCAGGCAGTATAGCGGAGAGTCATATTCACCGATATTCGACGCGAAGGAATCAAGTAAGAATCATGGATCAAGTGCAAAGTGATTTGGCGGAAATGAGGGCGCGTATGGACCAGTTCATGACCCTCATGACTGGCATGGCGCAAAATCAGGAGAGACTGAGGCTTCTGGTAGAGCGTCCCGACAATGGGCCCGAAGGTGATCATCATGACAATTCACAGGGACACGGCATCCCTCCTCCCGGTGGCAACCCTCCTCCTGGTGGTAACAATCGGGGTAATGGAAATGGTAGGCATGCTGGTGTTACTCTTGAAGATACTCTGGAAGACCAATTTACTCTACTAGATGCTGATGTGGGTAATCAAGGTGATCGAAGGTATGAGGAGTTAGCAGAAAAGATCAGGGCCATAGAATGCAAGAACTCTATGGGTATTGATGTTACCAGCTTGGGGCTGGTCTCAGGAGTCAGAATTCCCCCTAAATTCAAACCTCCCACTTTTGATAAGTATCACGGCAATGCGTGTCCCCAAACGCATCTTCAAGCTTACTTTGGGAAGATTTCAGCCCATACGGATGACGAGAAGCTATGGATGCACTATTTTCAGGACAGTCTGGCGGGGGCATCCTTGACCTGGTACATGAAGTTGAATAGAGCTGCTGTGAAGAATTGGAAAGATCTGGCAGAAGCGTTCCTGAAGCAATACCAGTATAATATCGACATGGCGCCCAACCGCACCCAATTGCAGGGATTGTCCCAGAATGCCAAGGAGAGTTTCAAAGAATATGCACAGAGGTGGAGGGAAATGGCTGCCCAGGTCCAACCTCCCTTGTCAGACAGAGAAATGGCAGATATGTTCATGGGCACCTTGCAAGGGGCCTATCTGGATAGATTAGCTGCTTGTCCGTCAACTGGATTTGCTGATATTGTGATTGCGGGAGAAAGAATAGAAAGTCTGTTAAAGCTTGGAAAGATCCAGGATGTGAGTGGGGCTGGCTCTTCGGGGACGAAGAAACCGTTTGCTAGTAACCAGAAAAGAAGAGAAGGTGATACGAATGCTGTGTTTAGAGGACGAGGCAGAGGGCGTTCTCGAGCTTATTATCAGGTAGATGCTGTAACAATCCCCACACCGTCTGTTCAGAAACAACAACCCCAACAACAAGTTCAACAGCAACAACCTTTTTTCCAGCAAAGGTCTAGACAGAGGGATCGTAAGATGGATCCTCTCCCTATGACTTATGCCGCGCTGTTGCCCCGGCTACTCGAGTTAAAGTTGGTAGAACTCCGTACTATGAAAGCTCCGGTTGCTGGAAACCTGCCACCTAACTTCGATGCTAATGCTCGTTGTGAGTTCCACTCAGGTGCTCAGGGGCACTCCATTGAAAAATGCTGGGCTTTCCATCATAAAGTACAAGATTTGATTGATGCTAAAGCCATCAATTTCTCTCCCGCTCCGAATATTACTCAGCATCCCATGCCTGATCATAGTGCAGCAAATGTGTACGCTGTTGAAGATGGGAGGAGATTGAATTTGGTGTTAGACGTTCATCAAGTGAAAACTTCTTTGTTGGTTGTAAAAGATCGTTTATTGAAGGGACTGGTGTTCCCGGGCTGTAATCAAGAGTGCTCTGAGTGTATGAATCAGGAGAACGGCTGTGATAAGTTGAAGATGGGTTTACAGAATCTGATCGATGAAGGATGTCTACAGTTCGATAGAGTCGTGAAAGACACTGATGAGATATCAACCGTGACCATCTATTACACTCCCGCTGAGATTCAAATGCCGGTCAATGCAGTTCCCGTGGCGAGTGTTGCGCCAGAAAGGCCCAGTCCTGTCACTATCACGGTGCCAGGACCAATTCCGTTCACGTCTACGAAAGCTATCCCATGGAACTATGGGGCAGATGTATATTACGAAGGTTAAAAACAGGAAGTTGAGTCATCAGTCAGCCCAAGTGTTGATAACGTAGGGGGTGTAGGGGGTTTTACAAGGAGTGGAAGGTTGTTCGCTCCCCAAACCTTGAGAAGTGATAAGGAGGTAGAAGATGCAGCAAAGGCTAAAGGTAAACAGGTGGTTGAAAGTGCGCCTACACCTGAAGCCGAGACAAAGATTACTTTTGATAAGGAAATGGAAGAATTTATGAAGATAATCAAGAAAAGCGATTATAAGATTGTGGACCAACTGAATCAGACCCCTTCAAAGATTTCAATCTTGTCACTATTGATGTGCTCTGATGCGCACCGACAGGCGTTGTTGAAAGTGTTGAAGAGTGCGTACGTGCCACAAGAAATTACTGTTAATCAGCTCGAGGGCGTAATCTCCAATGTTAATGTCAGCCATGGCTTGGGCTTTACAAGTAGAGATTTGACTGTTGAAGGAAGAAACCATAATAAGGCTTTGCATATCACGATGGAGTGTAAGGGCGCAGTGTTATCTCATGTACTGGTAGACACTAGTTCATCACTTAATGTCTTGCCCAAGAAGGCATTGATGAAGCTAGAAGTTGATGGTTTGATCTTAAGGCCTAGTGAATTGGTGGTCAGAGCATTCGATGGAACTAGACGATCTGTGTTTGGTGAGGTGGAATTGCCCGTACAAATTGGACCACAGGTATTCAAATCCACGTTCCATGTAATGGACATACAACCTGCATATAGCTGCCTATTGGGACGCCCTTGGATTCACGGAGCCGGGGCTGTTACTTCTACTCTCCATCAAAAGCTGAAGTATGAGTTTGAAGGGCAGGTTGTGACAGTGTGTGGGGAGGAAGACATCTTTGTGAGTCACTTGTCCACATTCAAATACATTGAAATGGATGGGGAAATTCATGAGATGCTGTGCCAATCATTTGAAGCAGTCAATATTGACGATGCACCTGAGTCTTCTTCTGTACCAGTTGGGGCTGGTACCTCCATTTCATCTTACAAACAAGCTGTCGAAGTCGTCAGGGCAGGCAACGCCCAAGGTTGGGGCAGGTTGATAGAGACCCCAATAAAGGAAGACAAATTTGGTATTGGTTATCATCCTTCTACAACTTCAGATGCGGGGAGCAGGGGACCCATTACTTTCAATAGTGGGGGAATTATCTACACGGACCAGTCTTGTGCAGCCACAGAGGATAGTGTTGACAGGGATTGTGATCTGGACAACTGGGTACGCCCTCATGTTCCGGGACAACAAGCGCAGAACTGGTTCGTTGAAGAAGTCGTCCGGGTTACTCTTCAGACAGAGTAATTTTTCTTCGTTTTTTCTAACCATAATGCATGACAAAATCTTGCGCTCTGCCCAAGGCGTATAGATTCATTTGTAGGGCCACCATGGTTGCATTTGCAATGTTTAATCATTAATAAAGGACGTTTTGCAATCAAATTTTGTTCTCTGTCTTTCAGTTTTTATTTTTGCACAAAAAATATAAAATGGCAATGTTTCATTTTCTTTTGTTTTGCTTAAAAATAAATTCTAAAATAAGGCATGAACCCGTTCATGCAGACTTGATCCTCCGGATACCACTGATAACGATTTTGATATGGCCATGTATGACTTTGACAATCCGATTTATCAAGCCGAAGAAGGGGATGAGAAAGATTGTGAACTCCCTGAAGAACTGGCCAGATTGTTGAAACAGGAGGAAAGGGTCATCCAGCCTCATCAGGAGACTGTAGACATCATCAATATTGGTACCAAGGACGCCAAAAAAGAGATCAGGATTGGTGCCAGCTTGCAAGCAGATGTGAAGCAAACTTTGACGGAAATGTTGCGCGAGTATGTTGACGTCTTCGCCTGGTCGTATCAAGACATGCCGGGGTTGGATACAGATATTGTTGTGCACAGGCTGCCATTAAGAGAAGAATGTCCGCCAGTCAAGCAGAAACTTCGTCGGACTCACCCCGACATGGCCTTAAAGATTAAGGAGGAAGTCCAGAAGCAGTGGGACGCTGGTTTTCTTGCTGTGACAAGGTATCCGCCATGGGTAGCCAACATCGTGCCAGTACCGAAGAAAGATGGAAAAGTGAGAATGTGTGTGGATTATCGAGATCTTAATAAAGCTAGCCCGAAAGATGATTTTCCACTACCTCATATTGATGTGCTGGTCGATAATACAGCTCAGTTTTCAGTGTTCTCATTTATGGACGGTTTCTCCGGGTACAACCAGATCAAGATGGCACCTGAAGATATGGAAAAGACCACGTTCATTACTCCGTGGGGTACTTATTGTTATAAAGTAATGCCTTTTGGTTTGAAAAACGCAGGGGCAACGTACCAGCGGGCGATGGTGACATTGTTTCATGACTTGATTCATAAGGAGATCGAATGTTATGTAGATGATATGATTGCCAAGTCTAGAACAGAAGAGGAACATCTGGTTAACCTGAAAAAGCTGTTTGAAAGGTTGAGAAAGTTCTGTCTGAGATTAAATCCAAACAAGTGCACGTTTGGGGTGCGTTCTGGAAAGTTGCTAGGTTTCATTGTGAGCGAAAAAGGAATCGAGGTTGATCCTGCCAAGGTGAAAGCAATACAAGAAATGCCTGAACCGAGAACAGAAAAAGAGGTTCGTGGTTTCTTGGGTAGATTGAACTACATTGCGAGGTTCATATCTCACCTAACAGCCACGTGTGAACCAATATTTAAATTGTTAAGGAAAGATCAAACGGTCAGGTGGAATGACGATTGCCAATTGGCATTCGATAAGATAAAAGAATACTTGCAGGAACCTCCGATTCTAATGCCTCCAGTTGAAGGGAGACCGCTGATAATGTATCTGACAGTGCTTGAAGGATCCATGGGTTGTGTTCTCGGTCAACATGACGAGACAGGTAGGAAGGAGCATGCTATTTACTACCTGAGCAAAAAGTTCAATGATTGTGAGTCCCGATACTCAATGCTTGAAAAGACATGCTGTGCGCTTGCATGGGCCGCTAAGCGATTGAGGCAATATATGGTTAGGCACACGACCTTGTTGATTTCAAAAATGGATCCTATCAAGTATATTTTCGAGAAACCAGCATTGACAGGCAGAGTTGCACGGTGGCAAATGGTCTTGACAGAGTATGACATTCAGTACACTTCACAAAAGGCCATCAAAGGAAGTATCTTGTCCGACTATCTTGCGCAACAGCCGATTGATGATTACCAACCCATGAAGTTTGACTTCCCTGATGAAGACATCATGTTTCTCAAAGCTAAAGACTGCGAGGAACCACTTCCGGAGGAGGGGCCAGACCCTGAATCCAAATGGAGTCTGATGTTTGATGGGGCTGTCAATATGAATGGGTGCGGAGTTGGAGCAGTTCTTATCACGCCGGAAGGTGTTCATATGCCTTTCACTGCACGAATAACTTTCGGATGCACCAACAATGAAGCAGAGTACGAAGCTTGTATAATGGGGATCGAGGAGGCGATTAATCTACGGATTAAAACCCTTGATATATTCGGTGATTCAGCTTTGGTAATCAATCAAGTGAAAGGGAGTTGGTACACGCACCAAGCAAAACTAGTGCCGTATAGAGATTATACGAGGAGATTGCTGACATTTTTCACAACAGTGAAACTGTACCATATTCCTCGAGATGAGAATAGGTTCGCTGATGCCTTGGCCACTTTGTCTTCCATGATCAAAGTGCAAAGATGGAACCATGCACCTAAGATTGAGGTATCCCGCCTTGACAGACCAGCATTTGTGTTTGCGGTCGATGCAACGTCTGATGACAAGCCATGGTTTCATGACATTAAGTGTTTCTTGAAAAGTCAAGAGTACCCGTCCGGGGCATCGTCCAAAGACAGGAAGACGTTGAGAAGGTTAGCTGGTAGTTTCTTCCTGAACAAAGATGGCGTGCTGTATAAAAGGAATTTTGACACGGTCCTGCTTAGATGTGTGGATAGACATGAAGCAGACTTGTTGATGATTGAAGTGCACGAAGGCTCTTTCGGTACCCATGCCGGAGGGCATGCAATGGCTAAAAAGTTGTTAAGGTCGGGATATTATTGGTTGACTATGGAGTCAGATTGTTGCAAATATGCCCGCAAATGCCATAAATGCCAGATCTACGCAGATAAAGTGCATGTACCTCCAAATCCGTTGAGTATCATGTCGTCGCCTTGGCCGTTTGCCATGTGGGGCATTGATATGATCGGAAAGATTGAGCCTACAGCTTCCAATGGTCATCGTTTCATCTTGGTGGCAATTGATTACTTCACCAAATGGGTTGAAGCTGCATCCTATGCCAATGTTACAAAGCAAGTGGTCGCTCGTTTCTTAAAACGGGATATCATTTGCCGATATGGAGTTCCCGAAAGAATCATTACTGATAATGGTTCTAATTTGAACAATAAGATGATGGCTGAGTTATGCCGGGACTTCAAAATCGAACATCACAATTCTTCTCCGTACCGCCCAAAGATGAATGGCGCGGTCGAAGCGGCCAACAAAAATATCAAGAAGATTGTGCAGAAAATGGTTGTCACGTACAAAGATTGGCATGAGATGTTACCATTTGCTTTGCATGGGTATCGAACGTCGGTACGCACGTCCACTGGGGCAACCCCATTCTCACTCGTATATGGTATGGAGGCAGTGCTACCGGTTGAAGTAGAGATTCCGTCCCTCAGAGTCATGATGGATGTTAAGCTAGATGAAGCTGAATGGGTACGAGCCAGATTTGATCAGCTGAGCCTTATTGAGGAAAAGCGATTGGCGGCTGTATGTCATGGGCAACTATATCAGCGCAGAATGAAGCAGGCATTTGACCAGAAGGTGCGTCCTCGGGTTTATAAAGTCGGAGATGTGGTACTCAAAAGGATCCTTCCTCCCAATACAGATCACAGGGGCAAATGGACTCCTAATTATGAAGGTCCGTTCGTGGTTAAAAAGGTCTTTTCAGGCGGAGCCTTATTGCTTACAACCATGGATGGCGAAGACTTTTCATCCCCTGTCAACTCAGACGTAGTCAAAAAATACTTCGCATGAATAGACCCGCTGGATAATAAGAATAAAAAAAATCCAGGCAAAAAAGGGCATCCCGGCGAACCAAAAACAGAAGAAGGTTCGGGCAAAAATTAGGGATATAATTGAAAAAATTGTACACCCGGTAAGTTGAAAACCCGAAAGGGCAACTTAGGCAAAAAAGGGTATCCTGGTGGATCGAAAACCTGAAAGGGCGGTCCACACAAAAGAGGGATTTAAGCGAATGACTACGGTTTGAGTTATCTGTACCCCATTACCGTTTGAACAACTGACGTTCTGAAGAATAGGAATCGGTCTGATCATTCCTCAGAAGGCAAGGTCGGGGAGTTTTGAAGACATACTGGTCATAACAGAATGGAAACTCAGTGGAATTCCGTTTTCACATTGCCATTAGGATAGTTTCTTTTCTCAATTTTCAGCGATCACCTCTTTCCAGGGATTGCTTCCAGATGTAATTGCCTATTCTGGGCTTTCAGTCAATAAATTGAATTTCAATAAAAAGCTTTCTATTTTTGTTGCTTTGTTTGCAAAAACGTCCTAATTTTTGATAAAACATTGCATTTGAAAACATGACAGCCTTGCAATAACATGCGCAGAAAAAACATTTGAAATTACTTCGAATGTTGAATACTCCCGGATGGTGGATTCTAGCCACGCAATATTCGGAGCATGTGGGCATATTCTTTTGTTGCAGGTAGCAGGTGCAGATGATTTTAGGCACAAGACCAGCAATAAATCACCCCACGCAAAAGACTGGGGCAATTATGGGTAAGGAGATCGGCGTTCATCGTTCGGTCGACGGTCGGTCACGACGATTCGATATCAACGAACTGAGTTCAACTGGGTATCGTTGTATCTTATTAAGTCGATTCTCTTATTCAGTCCTTCCAACAGCTACAAGCTTTTCTGTGTCGATAACGGTCACAGGTTCCCCAAAAGAGTGGTCTCATCGACACCAAAACGGATGGTCATTATCCCCAGCGAAGTCACAAGAGTTTGAAGAGGCTAAATCTTCTGTAAAATCCTCTTATGACATCCTCTTCGGGGACAAAGGGTTTGGTTCCCCAGCATGAAGTGTTGATCATCCCCAGTAGAGTTTGAGGACAGTTGGTCTTCTGTAAAATCCTCTCAAAAGGCATTCTCCAGCACGAGACATTTTAAAGCAGTTTTCTCTAGTAGAGTTTGTTATAAACCCGTCATCCCTAACGGAATTGCCTAAAGGGAAGCTCGCCTAACATGGGGCATTGTAGTACTTATCCTAAGCTCGACAGTCACATTCTTCAGCAGACTACTGTGGATTTGCTTTGGGTTTCCCCAACAGATCTCTAAGGACTCTTTCTAGCAAGTTGCAGTGGAATGTTCTAACCAGGATTTGCATATCCCTGGCAGAGTAGCCCTGATACTCAGCAAGATCGTATCTCGGGTCATGGTATCCCCACAGAGGTCAGCATCGAATCTTGTCACCAATACTCCCCAGCTGAGTTGTTGTTCTCCCCGCAGAGGTTTATAAGATCGGCAGAATCTATTCCTCAACAAGGATGGCACAGTCTTGCCCCAGCCGGGTCAAAAGGTGGATAACCCCTACAAAGGGTCTTGGATTGGATAGATCCCCAAGCAGAGTTTTTTTTATGACTTTTCTTCCTTAGCAAGACGCCATGCAAAGAAATTCTCATCCCCAGCGGAGTCTCTGTGACCAGAATTCATTCCCCCAGCAGATGAAGTGATTACTGGCAGATCTATTATTCTTCAAGTCCAATTTATTTTTGGCAAGCTTGACAATTCAAAGCAGACGGATTGTTCATCCATTCGCCAGCAGAGATATTATCCTTTTAGGAGTCTCCGAGATTAAATCATTGACTGTGGTTCCTCAGCAGAGTCGGCAGAGATGTCTGGCGCAGAGGCAGAGAGTAATTCGATTTTAAAATTCTAAAAGTCCAACAGTGGATTGGCGAAAGTCCGTCTTCGGGTGGCAAAAGTCCAACAGTGGATTGGCAAAAGTCCGTCTTCGGGTGGCAAAAGTCCAACAGTGGATGGGCAAAAGTCCGTCTTCGGGTGGCAAAAGTCCAACAGTGGATTGGCAAAAGTCCGTCTTCGGGTGGCAAAAGTCCAACAGTGGATTGGCAAAAGTCCGTCTTCGGGTGGCAAAAGTCCAACAGTGGATTGGCAAAAGTCCGTCTTCGGGTGGCAAAAGTCCAACAGTGGATTGGAAAAGGTCCATCTAAGGGTGGCATATTCTCAAAGTCCAACAGTGGATTGGCAAAAGTCCGTCTTCGGGTGGCAAAAGTCCAACAGTGGATTGGCAAAAGTCCGTCTTCGGGTGGCAAAAGTCCAACAGTGGATTGGCAAAAGTCCGTCTTCGGGTGGCAAAAGTCCAACAGTGGATTGGCAAAAGTCCGTCTTCGGGTGGCAAAAGTCCAACAGTGGATTGGCAAAAGTCCGTCTTCGGGTGGCAAAAGTCCAACAGTGGATTGGCAAAAGTCCGTCTTCGGGTGGCAAAAGTCCAACAGTGGATCGGCAAAAGTCCGTCTTCGGGTGGCAAAAGTCCAACAGTGGATTGGCGAAAGGTCCATCTAAGGGTGGCATATTCTCAAAGTCCAACAGTGGATTGGCAAAAGTCCGTCTTCGGGTGGCAAAAGTCCAACAGTGGATTGGCAAAAGTCCATCTTCGGGTGGCAAAGCAGCTAAAAGTCCAACAGTGGATTGGCGAAAGGTCCATCTAAGGGTGGCATATTCTCAAAGTCCAACAGTGGATTGGCAAAAGTCCGTCTTCGGGTGGCAAAAGTCCAACAGTGGATTGGCAGAAGTCCATCTTCGGGTGGCACGAAGCTGCAAAGTCCACCAGTAGCGTGGCAGGCCAGTAGTCGTCTGGCGTCGTTCAAAAAGACATTTCTAAAGTCCACCAGTAGTGTGGCAGGCCAGTAGTCGTCTGGAATTGCATAAAAGACATTTCCAAAGTCCACCAGTAGCGTGGCAGGCCAGTAGTCGTCTGGAATTGCATAAAAGACAGTATTAAAGTCCACCAGTAGCGTGGCAGGCCAGTAGTCGTCTGGAATTGCATAAAAGACAGTATTAAAGTACACCAGTAGTGTGGCCAGCCAGTAGTCGTCTGGCGTCGTTCAAAAGACAGATCTCTCCGACGTTTCATCGAGGATTCAATCCAGCAGTCTCGTTGGGTTTATATCCCTTTTATTCTTCACCCAGAGCAAATTTTTGGTTATATTTGGTATTCAATCACTATATACCTTGAAAGTCCGAAAGCAATTGCTTTCAGGCATTCAGGTCTACAGCGCTTGAATAGGGGCAGCTGTAATACCCCAAAATTTGCTCTCCTCTTTTGGCATCATAGCATGGCATTATCATTTATCATATCATATCCACCTCACTAGCATTGCATTGCATTTAACATAGAAAAATGAAGCATGGCATCCTTCTTACCATCAGGGCATGTGATCAAGTGGAAGGTGGACAATCAAGGAATCATTCAAAGCACAAAAAGGTCAATCAAGTTGGCTCTATGCAAGCCAAGAGGTCTCTCATGTCTCATACTATCTCAATTGATCTTCCAAAACCTCAAGGAAGTGAAATTCAATGGGAGATTGAAGCACTACATCTTTCACTATGCAAGAGGTTCAAAAATTGAAGGAAAACCCTCAAAAGAGATAGCTCATTGATTCAAAATCATTCTCAAGTGGCATTTCTCATCATCCTTTAAGAGGATACACAACATACTCTGAGGAATTTGGATTTGGAAGATGTGCAATTTTCTCCTAACCAGAGAGGGTCAAAATTAGGGTTTCTAATAAAATCAGGATATCTCTGATTTTTTGGACAAAACTTGATGTCATGGTATTCCATATGTCCTTAAGTGTATGTATGTGGAAGATTGCATCTCAATTGGTTTTAGAAGTGGTTCAATTGGAAGAAAGATCAAGAATCAGGAAATTTGGGGCCAAGTCAAATAATCAGAGGAAAAAGTCAACTCTTGACTTTTTGAGCCCAAAATCATGAAATTCATGTTACATATGTTCAATGTGCAAAATTTGATCAAGAAACTCCAAAGGAATCATGAAAAAATTAAGATGTGGAAAGTTGCCATTTTTGGATGAAGTAGGGTTACTAAAAATAGCAAGTTTTGGCCATTTTGCATCAGAGTTTGAACCAAGGCCATTCAAATTTGGAGTACCAAATGAAAAATCCACTCTGCCTCAATGAAAGATCTTGTTTTAAGCTTCAAATCCATGTGTGGAACATCTCCATTGGATAAAAAATGAGGGAGATATGATTGATCAAAGTTTGAGCAAAGTAGGTTCAAAACTAGGTCATGACCAAGATTTTCAGGGCACGCGCGCAGTCATTTTAACAAGCATGTGGTGGGCCAAATGTCCATTTGTCTTTCTCATGGTTAGAGGCCTCAAATGAAAAATCTTTCAACATGAAAGTTGTTCCTCTATGTGAGATCTTCAAAATTGATGTTCATGTTTTTTTTATGTGATCAAAGGATAAGGAGTTGAGATAGCTCAAAGTTTGGTCAACACAACTGAAAGTCACTAGGCCAACTTGTCATGCCATGCCACAAACTGCTCGACCATACATCAGTTTGTTTTTCCATCTGGTTATGGTCATTTTTAGGCATGTTTGAGGCATCCTTTCACTTTCATTTTCAAACCAAACTTGTTGTATTGTGATCATTCTTTCCAACAACATCAAAAGTTCCTCAAACCATCCACTAACATGAGAGAAATCCACCCTCAAACCTACATTGTTACATTGGTTACAAACTGTCACAAAATTGAAAAAACAGAAGGTTGTTGTTGTTATCATGTTTTAAGTCACACGCATACATTCTCAACACACTCCCAACCTTTGCCTCATTTGAACAAACACCACCTTACACATACATAGCCTTACATCAAAGAGGAAATAAGAAAACTTATGGTACAAGCCAGGCTGCTGCACTGATAGTAACATCACCACCACTGGTTCACTCTCATCCTCACCATATCATCTCATAATCACTCCACACTCTAACCAAACCTCCCAACTCGTGGCATAACAACCTCACTCAGTTAGTTAACTCAAACTCAGTTAACTAACTCACTCTAACTAGAGTTCTAACCATCAACCACCAGAGTTAAACCATAACCACACCTATATAAACAATTCTAACAGATTTGGGAAAGAAGGAATTGATTTTTTCACTCTCACTTCAAGTTGCTCTCACTTTTTTCTCTCAGAATTCGCAGTGTCTCTCTCTGATTTCACACGAGTTCTTCACACATTCTCACTTTGATCTTCATCAGTTGTTCATCATCAAGCACTTCTGATCAAGAACAAGCTGAAGTAAGACCAAGCCATCAAGTGCAGCAATTTCTCCAATCGGAATTTCAATTTACTCTCTCCAAGATCCAAAGATTCAGAGCATTTATTTTGCTCTGAGGAAGCTCGAGGATAATTGCCTTTCTCTGGTTTTTCTGTTGATTCAAGAGTTCTCCAATTTCAGGTTCCATTTTCTCACATTTTCTTCACAGATTTTAGCTTGTTTTTATGGCATTTGAGGCTTAATAGAAGCAGTGTGAGTTCTGGCTAGTGATAGGCACTATAGGTGCTTAGATTATTTTCTAGGGCAAAAATGTTTGTGCTCGTTTCTCTGCGTACGTGATTGATCTGTGAATTTAAAGGCTAGATTAGTAATGTGCATGAGTTCAGCTTTCTTTTGGTATATGGCTTGTGAATTTCTGGAAAAAATGTGAGTTACAGGTGGTGCTTGGTCGCCGGAGAAGATGACCGGAGGTCATTCTCCGGCCGGTGACTTCAACTGTTAGGGTTTGCGTTGTTTTAATCTCGTCCGTTCATTTTGCGCAATCGTGTGGCTTATGTGATGACAGCACATTAAAATACATGTGCATGTCACGTGTGATTTTCTGAATTTTTTTTAAACATTGTGTGGTATGGTACATGGTAGGGTGTATGGACATTCAAGTGTGCGCGTTGATCTTGATTACCTTGACCTAGATTTGACCTTGACCTGATCTGATGGTGGTGAATGGTTTGACTTAGTTTGACTGATAATGCATGGTAGTTAGTGTGTGCTACGCGTAATTGGACCTAATCAGATTGTTATTCGCACCCCATGTTTTCAAGCCCAAAACATTTTGAACTGTCCAATTGCTATGTTCATACCCCCCTTTGTTTTGCATTCATTTTTATTTTTATTTCTTTCATACATGTTTCATTTCTAATTGTTAAAAATACCAAACATCATCATAAAATTCCACAAAAATTCATGAGTATTCTTAAGACATTTAGGAAATTTTTCATGATTTTATTTTCTGATTTTATGACCATTTTTCCCCTGTTCCATTATTTCTTTTGAATTTCCATTTGTATGCATACTTAATGTGACATATGATTTTGTGCGTTTTTGTTCTTGATCATAAAAAATGATTTTGATGCCTTTCTTTTTGCATTGTGGTCACAATATGTTGAGGTATGTTTGAGATTTATGAGATGATTTTTAAGTCTTTTTTGGATGACTTTTGATGTGTTGCTTTGAGCATGAATACATGAAACTTCCATGAGACTTTGACCTAATTGTTGAGTGACTTTGGTTCTGATTCATTGCTTGTGGACTTGATATGTTAATGGCATGTGTTTAAGGTGTTTGATTGGTGAAAGTCATAATTTTTGAAGCATGTTTGCTATTTGTTTGAAGCATGAAGTTTAACTTGTTCATTTTGTGAATGCATGCCTCATGTTTGGTTTGCTTGATCATGAAGGCACTTGTGCCATGAGTTGTGGTTTTGTTTGAGGATGTATAGCATGTTAATTGACTTCTGATTGTGACATTTGGGTTTCATCTTTGCATGTTTGATGTTTATCTTGCACCTTAAGTCACTTGTTTCACAAGTATGAACCACATTCACATCACTTCACCTTTTCTCCTTTGCTTCTTGTTGGATTGAGATTTTGTTTGCATGATTTGGTATGCTCATTTAGGATAACATTAGGTTGTGTAAATATGAGTTACATTCTGACTTGGAAGCATGTATAGCATTCAATCTCATTTTACTTTGTTTGTCAACTTGTTTGAATTTGATTTGTTCATTATATTTTCTTACTTTACTTGTAAGTGATTGTGCTAACCATGTAGGGGCTTCGGTAAGTTTCAATTGAGTGTGGATAAGGAATCCACATTCAACTTCTATCCTTTCTCTTTTACAATTCCATGTTATGTTTTGTTAAGCACTTATGTGCTTTCTTTTAATAACTCATCACTTTCCCTTTGTGAATTACAATTCATCTTCTACTTTAGAAGTGAATTGTTTAATTCATTCTTTCTTTAGACTTTAGGTTGAAACCTCACAAACCTTTAGGATCACTCCCTTTAATCTTCAATTAGGATTGAGTCTTAGTCCATATAGGTTTTACCTTTTCTCCTCTCTTGAGTCTCTCTTCTCATCTCTTAAAGAAAATTCAAAATATCTAATAAAGGTAGGCATTTATTGCATTTAGGCCTTTCATATAAAGAAAAGATTATAAGGGGTCTTCTCTTGTAATCTTAGAATGTGTAGCATATAGCCCATCTTGGGTCAATGTGTTAAACATTTGATCTTGTATGAGGGACTTAAATGCAATACTTGTTGAAGGTGCAAATAATAAAAAAACACTTCTTCACTTCATAATCAACAAAACACTTAATAAACACAAGTATGCTAGTGTGTTTGAACCTTGACAATTGGAACTGAGTGTGGGGGTCTTCTTCACTCTCAGTGTGCT
This sequence comes from Lathyrus tuberosus, assembly GCA_022829125.1. Classification (NCBI taxonomy): domain Eukaryota; kingdom Viridiplantae; phylum Streptophyta; class Magnoliopsida; order Fabales; family Fabaceae; genus Lathyrus; species Lathyrus tuberosus. The sequence goes on from JALAZF010000003.1 coordinate 19,879,884, forward strand.
TTCTTACCCATTCCATCTTGGAATGTTAGAATGTACACATTCCAATAACTAAGATTTGGATACACTATCATATGCAAACAAATGGGAAAAACTCTTAAAAGACAAAAACAAACAATAACGTCTTTCCTTCGGGAATTCTTTTCTCACCTCATTCACTCTCAACGCACGAACGCGCTCCTACTCGTTCTCTTGCAAGATGGTAACGCACTCGGACCAGCGAGCCTGCAACACCTGAGCTAGAACGTAAGCCGTTCCCTAAAAAACACAAACAACTTTCCCTTAGGTGAGGGGAACTACGTCGCACTGATTCTCACGCTCCCGATGAGATACGTAGGCAGTGGGGTAGGGCCCATGCGAGCACTTCTTTTATTTTACCTACATTTGTTTTTCTTTCCTTTTCCATTCCTTTTTCAGTTTCTTTCTCAGTATTCTTTTCTTACACCCTTTGATCGAGACAAGCAAGCGTGGATCCCATCGGGTACGATGGACGTGAGGGGGTGCTAATACCTTCCTCTCGCGTAACCGACTCCCGAACCCATTTCTTTTGGTCGTAAGACCATGCTTTTCCTTTCTCTCAGGTTTACGCGGTGTTTCCTTTCCCTCTCTTGGGATAAATACACATTGCTGGCGACTCTGTTCGGTGCCACTTTCGCGTTTGTACTTGGATGAAAATCCCGGGAGCGACAATCATCCTCGTTAATCCTCTCAAATCTTCTAGTTTTGGAACCCTGAAGGTATACTTATGAATTCTCCTTCTACCAAAAGCCATGAGCGCAATCTTTTTCTCTGACATTTGCAATCATTGTCTTAGTTTAATTTGAAAAAGAGAGACTAGAAGAGAAGTTTTTCTTTGATGTAATGTTTTTTAGATGAATGCATGAATGCAGCACACAAAAACATAGAAAAAACATGGGGTCAAAGGGTCGGTGTCATGAAGTCAAGGCTCTACCCCCTCCCCAAAGGTTTATACTAGTGATTTTTGTACTTGTCTCTCAACATCATCAGTTCTTGTCGAGAAAACACCAGCGGGCCGGGAACCGTGCTACGTGATGTTTTTCGAAGAACCATAAGAAGAGGGTGGTATCGCGTGACAACCATTTCCAATAGTTTCCGCACCACTAGAAGAGGTTTTTCCTAGGTGTATACTCAATCTTTCCACATGCGGCATCACACGCATTCCCATCAGCAGAAAAATAAACACAGATATCAATTAGGAAAAGCAGTATATATATTTGTCCTAAAGTCCTAGACTTTAAAGAGCTATGAATCCTATGTTCCTCACAAAAATGGCTCCCTGGCGAAGTCGCCATTCTGTGGTATCTTCCCAACTTTAAAGGTTTTTGACCTAAGATCCTAGTGAAGTCAAAAAAGTCTTATCCCAGTGAAATCCCCAAAGAAAGAAAGAAAAGAAAAGAGCCCCATGGTGGGCGCCACTTTTCTGTGGTACTTTTTAAGGTTTCTACCTAAGAGATGGGAAGAGAACAAGATCTCATCGTATCCCCACTGAAGTCGCCATTTTTTCTGTAGCGCGAATTTTTGGACGTGGTTGCGAAGCACTATCGCTTTTGGGGTACTACAGTTCGATTCATTTTTTATCCTATTGAAGCTGGTGAAGGAAGGAAAATAGATGTCTCCAATTAACCCTGCTTGCAAACTGAGTTTGAACAGATGACTGTTGGTTTACAGATGCTACAAAGATTGTGGGTCTCTCTTAGGTTATTTTGTTAAAATAGTACCTGGGCGATTGGTGGGTGTTTATGACTGATGCTTTTCGATTGATATATGAAGGTATGGGATTTGGGACTTTGGATTAGTGTGCTCGCTAAGATTTTTGTTTCAATCTTATGCCTACGTATTCCCGTTTACCGAAACAGGGAAATCAGAGCGATCGTAGTTCCTCCTATTCTATGGGAGGAAATGGTGTTTTGGTGTCTTGTTCAAAGCCCAAGACGTAAAGCTAAAAAGGTGGTTTGTATCTTGTTCAAAGCCCAAGATGTGAAGCTGAAGGGTCTATTTGTATCTTGTTCGAAGCCCAAGATATGAAGCTAAAAGGTTTTGACTTTAGAGAGAATTTGTCATCTCTAAAGGGGGTCTGTTTGTCACAACTGTTGGGTGACTGACTATAAAGGATGATTACTTTAACCGGGATATGTGAATCCTAGCAATGCCATAATTTCCTTTATAGGGGGTTTTAACCTGAAGGAGAAGACTTTAACTCAGTGTAGAGCAATGCCATCTTTCCTTAGGAATTTCTCATGCTAAAAGAGGGACAGTGGCGTGGATGTAAATAATCCAGAGGCTTGCCTCTTACAGCGATTAGATGAAAGGAGTTATTGATGTTTGTATCCTGTGAACGCGGCACAGTTTTGATGCTAAAAGGTTGGTTGACTCAACCGGGGTTTCCTTATACAAAGCCTAAGAGGAGGCTATTGGCCCAACAAGAGGGTGCTTTTATGTGTCTTGTACGAAGCCCGAGAGAGAGGCTAAAAGGGTTTGACTCAACAAGAGAGTGCTTTTAGATGTGTCTTGTACGAATCCCAAGACAGAGGCTAAAGGTTTGACTCAACAAGAGAGTCTTTTTGTATCTCGTACGAAGCCCGAGATGCAGGCTAAAAGGATTGTTGTTTCAGTTGTGTAAGAGGTCCAGTAGTTGGGTTAAAAGAGAAAATCAGTTCTTATAAAGAGACTGATTAAAGGTAAGGCTATGCTTTAGGATTGATCAGAGGATCAGGGTTATTTCCTGTTCTTTAAGGAAATGGGGAATCCAGAGGGCATTGGAGACTGTCCGAGTCTACTGGTGTTTTTCCCTACTTGAGAATGCCTTCGAGACTCAAGGAGATTATACTGTCCAAGCCTAGAGTTTTATCTTTCGTACTATGCTTAAAGAAACCGTAGTAGTACGTTTATGGTAGAAAGATCTAGACTCTTTGAAAGACTATTCTATTAAGATGACTAATTTCTGTTCCTATACCTCTAGGAGGTCGTCGGGACAATTTGTACGAAGCCCAAGAGGAGGCTGGAAACTTTTAAGAAGCCGAGGGACAATTTGTACGAAGCCCAATAGGAGGCTCTCTTCCCGAAGGAAGAATCCTTATACGAAGCCTAAAAGGAGGCTGTGTATACTTCTAAGAAGCCGTAGGGTCCTTGTACAACGCCCAAGAGGAGGCGGGGATGCTTTTAGGAAGCCTGTGGGTCCCCAAACCCCGAGAAGTTCAAGACAGTCTATTCACAGAGAATAGATCAAGCCAGGAAAGTCTGAGAATTTGGAAGAAACTCAAGAGATGCCATTCACGGAGAAAAGATCATCTCTGGGGAGTAGAGTTTCTTTGACAATGTCTAAGGGTGACAGTCTGTGAAAGGGTTCACCGAGAATGCTGCCTTTCACGTCTCCGTATTGTTTAACCCCAAGAGGAGGGAAGACTGTATCTGGTAATCCTATGGGGATCTAGTTTTGTCTATTTTAGGGTGACCAACAGGGCTTAGTGCTAGACGTAATTGCCGAGGAAACTCTAAATATCTATACTAGTATTACACAGTTGATATGAGTTTATGAAAGAAGACTTAAAGTGAAACAGCCCCACAATACTGTTATATGTATATGAAAGCGGATAAAGAAATCATATAAACACTTACTCGGTTGTAGAGCTTCCATGTTGTTTGGTTAGTTGTTCAACAAAGAAAGATTGAAAAACAATAGTATATTTCAAAATCAAAGGAGAAAGTATTTTGAAAAGAGGTTGGGGCTTACAGCTCAAGGAGAGGCCCAAGGTTTATCAGTGATCACACTATCGTTTTGTACAGAGGGACTCATACAAGTGACTGAGGCCCAAGAAAGTTTTCTGTACAAAGGGATGAGTCTTACACTCTCTCAAGAGGCCCAAAAGATTTATTTTTGTACAAGTGGTGGGGCTTACAGCTCAAGTAGAGGCCCAAGGTTTGTTTTTCAACGGACGATGATCGCGTCGAACTTTTTGAAATACAACGGGACTTATACAATAAGTGAGGCCCAAAAATAGGTTTGTATTTACAAAGGATTGGGTCTTACACTCTATTAGAGGCCCAAAAGTGTTTTTAAAAAGATTGATGAGGGTTGAATTAATCAAAACCCTAATTTGTTTCCAAAATGTATTTTAATTGAATAAAAAATTCAATTAAAATGATCAAAATTGTTTAACATGTGGAAAACAAATTGTGATCTTGGATTAATGTTTCAAAAATCATGTTTTGACCTACAAAATGATTAGAAGTCATAAAAATTTGCAAAATCAAGAAGGAAAAAATATTTTAATGTCAAAAACAATTAAAATAATATTTCTTTACGAAAATATCAATTATATGAAAAAAATAATATTTTTGGGATTTTTTGGTAAAATAAAATATTTTAACATTTTTGTGAATTATTAAAAAAGAATCAACTCAAAATCATTAAAAATCAGAGAGAAATTAATTTTTGAATCAATTAAATAGAATCACAAAATTCAAATATTTGAATTTTCAAAAAGGGCGCCAAGAACAAGGGCAAGAACACGCGCCACCCTCTGTTTCTGCAGATTTGCGTTTTCTATCCAAGCTCACTGAATACTTGATTATATCATGCAATCTACATATCAATCTACTCGTTTCAACCTCACGATCATGTCTATGGTCTTTAATTTCATTTATTTTAAACAAGGAATAAGAAATCAAAGAGAGACCTCCAGAACCCTAAATTCTGCAAGAAGGTTCAGAAATTCGATACACGATTCAAACAGTGCAATTGATTGAGGGAAAACATTCCATGCATGATTATGAACATATGGCCAAATTATTGTGCAGCAAAAATTGCATGGATCATAGAGTTAGAAGAGCTCATGCTTACCTCTTGCAGCTGGTGATCGTGTTTTGTGTTAGAGGTGTTACAGCTTGGTTCCAATGATCTAGATAGCTTCCCTAGGTGCTATGGAGTGTGTCTGAATGCTTGGACTTAATTGGAAATGGCTGGATCACTTCATGGCATCTCAGCTGCAACTTGGTTAAAACCTTGAGCAACTGGCTGGTGATTCTGAGAAATCAGTGTTCCAGATGTTATGTGAGTGTTTGAATCACTTCTATATGATGTTTATGAGGTGTGTGTGTGTGTGATTGGTTTGATTGGAATTGCTCTCAAACTCAAAACCCGATAGTGACTTGCCTTAGAAGGCAAAATTAGAAGTGAGAAGGTGATTTTGAGGAAAGCATCTGTTTGATGGCTTTGGTGTACTCAAACTGATCACAAATGAGCTCTATTTATAGTAGAGCAAGTTTGTTTTGCAAGCAATAGTGAATGGCAACTGCAGCAGAGGTTTGGCCAATGGTTGCACTTTGGAATCCAAGTCTCCTCTAGCCATTGACTAGAGGTTAGGGCACAGGGATGTGATTCCCTTGGTCTTGGATAAGTCTTGACTGAATTTAGTTGCAAATGGCTCAGTCCATGCCACCTTGGTGTGTGCATTGAATGCTCCAATCCAAAATTGGAGTCTTGTCCCTCTTTTAGGCAATTCTAGGTTTGGCATGCTACTTCTTGTTCCAAGGACTTTTGAGGTCTGGCTTAGTGTTTGTCCCCTTTAGATTTGATCCCCAGATGTGTCCAAAGTGATGACAAGGCTTGGAATTTTCTGATTTTTCCAAATCGAGCAAAAATGCAAAATTCTTCCTAGCCTTGGCAGTTTTCAGCAAGGCATATTGCCATTGTCATATCTCTTGGCCCAAGTGGAATTTGGTGATGTTCTTGGCCATTTTGGAAAGCCCTCATATGATACAACAACTATTTGATCATATTTGGTTTTGATACCTTTTGGATCTAAGTGAAAAATCCCCCAACATTTGGAAAAAAGTGAAGGCAGATTCTGACTTAGTGAACATTTCACTAAGTGTTGGAAAAAAGTGACATTTTCACTTTTTGTGATTTTGATCATTCCATAACTCAAAATCCATGAGGAATTTGGAGGGAGGTCAGTTTTAAGCTTTTGTAGAGGGTAATGAGATCTATCAATCAAGCTTTGGATGGGGAAAAATGGCTTTGTGGTTTAAGAGTTATGATCCTCCAAAGTTGGTACCCTTGCCACTTTGTTCATAACTTAGAGAATTTTCTAAGTTTTTATGGTTACCCCTTTTACAAGTTATCCCACTTTTCTTAATTTTTCCTGATGAATGATGATTCAAATCATACATTAACATCATTTTAGGGTTAAAAAACCATTTTTGTGAAAAATCTCAAAAAGTCAAAGTTGACTTTTGTGCACAGTTGACTTTTTGTCAGATGAATTCCAAACTGTGTGATCCTCTATGAAATCAAGTCCTTGACCTAAATCAAACTTGATGGATTGATTTCATATATGTTATAGGGTGTATTGAATCATGTCCTAGGGTTTGGGAGCATGTCCTGGTCAAAAGTCAAAGCTACAGTTGACTTTTTCCTCAAAACCCTAATTGTGGTACTGATGAAATTGAGACTTGCTGCTCAAGCTTCCTGGATCAATCCATTGTTACAAATGGATCAATGTGGTATGTTGGAGACCCTCAAATCATGTATTGAGGTCTTGGCTCCTGATTTGTCCCAAAAGTTAACTTAGGGGTGAATTAGGTCAAGAAACCCTAATTCCTGATTTTTGAAGTATGCATCCCCTGAGGTCAAATTGACTTGATGCTTGGGCCCATGAAGTTCCATGGAGTATTTTAGGATATGCTTTGAAGCATTGGCTCATGCCCAGAGGAAAATTTTCATCTGGAGGTCCTGGTCAACCAAACCCTAATTTGGTGACACTGGCGATCTTGAGGCTTGATCCACCTGGAAGGGAGCAGCCTTGTGCTTAATCCTTAAAGTGGGAGTCCTCTTGATCCCTTGTATATGTTTGGGAGGCTAGATAAGTTGAAGATTATGTCATTTCTTGATTGATCCTTTGTCTAAGAACTCTGAGAGGGCTTGAAACCCTAAATTTGATTGTAGTGGATGCTCACCCATCTTTGGGGAGACTGATGAGGTATGATGGTTCCTCCATATTGTGATGATGATTTTCACAATGATGGGAAATCTTAGTGGTCCAAATTTGGGGTATGACAGGCACCAGACAGAGATCAACTCAGATCAATGTCGCAAAAGGACAAGGAAACCTTTAAGGAGTACGCTCAGAGATGGCGTGAAATTTTCGCTCATATTTGTCCCCCTCTAGAGGAAAAGGAGATGACTAAGATCTTCTTAAAGACCTTGAGCTCATTGTACTACGACAGAATGGTCGCCAGTGCGCCCAGTGACTTCACCGAGATGGTGGGCATGGGAGTTCATCTTGAGGAAGCCGTCCGAGAAGGACGTTTAGTTAAAGACGTTGGATCGTCAAGTAGTACAAAACGATACGGTAGTGCTCTCCCTAAGAAAAATGAGCAGGATATTGGGAATATCTCTCTCGGAAAGCAAAGGCGACGGTACCAACCAGTAGCAACTGTAACTCCTGCTATCAGCCCTGCGCCTGTTTCTACGTATCAACCTCAGGTTGCTCAAGGCCAACCGCATTCGCAGCAATATCAGCAAAGGACACAACAGCCTCTTCAGCAGGCTCGTCCTCAATACAACAACAATCGTACAACGCGGCCACCAGGATTTGATCCTATACCCGTATCGTACGCATAACTATTTTCGTTAGTACTGGCCAAGGGGCATGTCCAGACTAAGTCTCCTCTTACAGTACTGGAAAATCTGCCTTTTTGGTTTAAGGTGGATCAGACTTGCCCTTACCATCAAGGAGGACCAGGACATAACGTAGAAAACTGTCTCAGTTTCAAATCCGATGTGCAAAAGCTTGTTAGGAGCGGGGTCTTATCTTTCAAAGGTACGAATCCGAATGTTCTCACAAACCCGCTGCCTCAACACGAGAAAGCTGCAGTTAATTTGATAGAAGGAGAGCTAACAACACCTATCAAATTCACGATGTACTCTTATTAAGGGCCAACTTGGTCAAGATGCATTGTAGACAGAGTGAATATGACCATGTGCCACCTCATAATTATCACCAGTGTGATATCTGCTCTAAAAACAATCAGGGATATTCTGTGGTGCAATCATCTCTACAGGAACAGATGGATCTCAGATGGATCCAAGAGCACCGAGTTCGTGGAGTTAACATGGTTTATACGAATTCCAACATCATTCAAAACCACGATATCCGTGCAATGAATATCAACTTGGTGGCAATGCACTCAAGGCAAAGCCAGTATCATAATCTGCCGCGTCACGATTATAATTCCTGCCTGACTTGCTCGGTAAACAAACAGGGATGCTCTTTTGTACAAGAGGCCCTCCAGCGTCAGATGGATCTTGGATGGATTTAAGACTACCATAATAGGAATCATTATCAAATCAACGTGATTCAAATCTTCGATATTCGCTTGATGAATACCAGCCTGGCGGAGTTACATGCTAAACAGGTCCGGCTCGGGTTCCTGGTATCACATGATTATCAGGGTTGTAAAGCGGGTTGCGAAGACGATCAGGGTTGTGCCCTTGTCCAGCAAACACTTCAGCACTTGTTGAACCACGGGTGGCTTCCAATCTATATGGATGAAGACACCCAGCAAGTTAGTATCACTAACGGGAATCCTACTAGATATCAAAGTCAGAATGTTTGGTCGATGGAAACAGATCTAGTAAAGTTACACTATATTCAAAGCGGATGTGGCCAAGTGCCACTACACAACTATCAGCAGTGTGGAGTTTGCTCAGTGGATAATCAAGGATGCTACCTCGTGCGAGCAGCCCTTCAAAGTCAGTTGGATCGCAAAGAGATTCAACCCTGGTCAAGTTCTGGATCAGTCAACTACTTCGCTGATCAAATTGAGGACGTTGTCGTAATCTCTGATCATCAGAGGACTAGGTATGTTTGTACCATTATCCCTCTACTTGACGAATCAAGAGTTCCCAACCGGGAATGGATCGAAATTACTTACGATGGTCAGAAAAATCAGAAGGCTCCCATAGTCATCTATCTGTAATACCCCAAAATTTTCCCTCTTATTTCTTCATATCATTTAGCATGAGCTTTCATTTCACTGCATTGCATTCAAGCATAGAAAAATAAAACATTAAGCATTTAGCTTTGCATCCTGCATAAGGGCATGTGATCAGTTGTTTCTCAAAGAGGTGGATCATACAAAACAAGATGACAAGAGCTAAGGGTCTCTTACATCATATGTCACCCCATTTGATCTCACAAGGCATGGGAAGATGGGAATTCATCAAGAAGATTGAACAGTGCATCATCTCTTATCAAAACAGTCAAAATTAGGGTTTTGGATTCAAGTGGTCTCCTGATGAAATTTTGATTCAAACTTGATCTCAATGTTTTCTACATGATATCAAGTGTCTAAGGATGGAAGATTGGCAATTAATTCATTTCAGAAGAGGTTCAATTGATCAGTTGCTTAATAATCAAGAAAGTGGGAAAAGTCAACTGTGCAGTGAAAAAAGTCAACTCCTGACTTTTTAAAGTAAAATTCATGAAATTCATGTTATATATGTTCATTGGACAAGATTTGATCAAGAAATGATGGAGGAATCATGAAAAATCAAGAAATGTGCAAAGTTGCCAAAAATAGAAACTTTAGGGTTTCCAAAAATGGCAAGTTTGGACCATTTTGCACCACATTTTGAGGCTTCCTTTCTCCATGATAAAAGCTTCAAACCTCAGGCCCAAGTTGAGCCAATTAAATTTCACACTCTAAGCTTCAAATTCATATAAAGAACTCTTCCATCGGATCAAAATTGAGGGAGTTATGATCAATCAAAGTTTGGTAAAATCAAGGCAAATCTCAAGTCATGGCAAGGCAAGCGCAGGCCCATAGGCCATAATTTCATCGAATAGTTGGCGTGCCAAATGTCAGGCCAATTTTCTCCATCAAGAAGGCTTCAAATGAAAAATTGTTGAACATCAAAGTTGTTCATCTCCATGCCCTCTTCAACTTTGATGTTGGACATTTTTTCATTTGAACGAGTTATGAAGGTCATACGAGGGCTCGAACATGGTGGTTTCATGCTGAAAGTTCACAAGTCACAAGGCCTTGCTTGCAGCCCAAGTCACACACCCATGCACTAGTTGTGGTTCCTTGTTTTCCAAGCAACCGAGTTGATCTTAACTAACCGAGTTAACTAACTTGACTCGGTGAGTTGAGTCTAACTAACTCTGACCCTACCTCATTCCAAACCTCATTCCAAACCTCTCATACTCCAAACCTAAAATCTATTTAAGAGATGCTTCACTCATTTTCAAGGGACTTCAACCATTTCTCAAATTTCTCACATTTCACTCTCAATTCTCTCTTATTTCTCTCTTCACTTTGCTACAACTTCTACTTCTCTCTTCCAAAACCACACACAAAAACTCTTATTTCTTGAAGAATAATCACTTTTTACCTTGAAAAGTGATTAATTCTTGAGCTAAAATTCATTTCTTGGTTTGCATTGGTTGGATTTTCGGGAATTTCAGCTTGTTCTTCTTCAATCCAAAGGTTTTTCACCATTTATTTTGGTGCAAGTTGGATTTTGGTGGATTTTCGCGATTTCGTTCGGTTTCGACGCGCTTTGGAAATCGATTGAGGGATCTCTGGTTTTCTTTCATTTTCTGCACCAAGATCACTTTGCAACAATTACCAAAGCAAATCTCCGCTTTGTAGGTTGGTTTTCCTCAAATCTATACTTGATTTAGCTTATTTGCAACTTATTCGATGTAGATCGTTGGTGATTTTTGATTTGGATCCATGTGCTTGATTTTCATTCTTAATGTGGATGATTACGGGATCTAAATGATGTTTGAATACTGTGTTTGAATGTTATTTTCGTGCATAAGTGATTACGTGATCATTGGAGTGGTTTGAATAAGTCATTTACTGCTAAAAAGTGCTTTTGGAACTGTTTTTTTTTTTAATTCTGTTGCTGTGTAACCGGTTAGCAGTTATTCTGTAACTGGTTAACATGCTGTTTTTTGCGTAGTTTCTGGCTATTTTGAACTGTGTAACCGGTTACAGCATAACTGCTAACCGGTTACCACAGCTGCAGAATGTGATTTTCTTGCATTTTCTTGTTTGTTTGAGATCCTTTGCATGTCTAAACTTCATGGATCAATATGTTAATGATTCGTGAATTATTCTTGAGCTATTTCACTTCACACTATTGCATGAGCATGATTTTTCGACACGCGGTTCTTGATTGTTAATCGATGAATGTTGATGTTTGCGTTGTTGACTAATTGATGTAATGATCACATAATGCACACACATTGAGCTTGTTAATTGTTAATTGATGCTTGTGTTTCTGGAATTGTTATGTGAATGTTCATTTGCTTTCTATTTCAAGAGGTGCACATTTTTTTTAATTTGTTCATGTGCTTAATAATGTGTATTCTCTTACAATGTGCATTATTCCATGGTGATTTCAAGAATCGTTTACCATGATTTATGGTGTGATTGTGATCATGTTTGATTAAATAATGTGCAAGGCTTGAAGCATGTTTGTTCTTTTATGAATGAATCATTTGTGAGTGCATATGCTGTTGTATGTGCTGCTATTTGCTTTTTTACACCCGTTTTGTAGGCTGAACATGAGCTGTTGTTTGTTGTTTGGTATATGAAGCTGAATTTACTGCTGTTCTGTTGCATGTGGACTGTAATAGCTGCTGTTTTCATTGTTTCCTTCCATTTGCTTGTTTGACCAAGTTCTTTTGCTTAGGCTTTTCTTGTAAATAGTTTTTGAACTACCCTTTTCATGTAGGTGCAAATGGTAAGTAAGTGTGTGGATATGCTTCCACATACAATTCTTTCTTTCATTTTCTCTTATTTCTTTTAATAATTCAACTTGTGATCATGATAAGCATTTATATGCTTTCCTTGAATAACTTCTTTCTCCTCCCTTTTGAGTTACAAGTCATCTTCTACTTTAGAAGTGAGATGTTTAATTCATTCTTCTTCTCCTGTCTTTTAGGATTAGATTTCTTAAACTACATTAACCTTAGGATCACCATGTATGATAACTTTAGGATTTGAGTCTTAGTCCCCCTCATTAGATTTTACCTTTATCGACCATTTGAGTCTCTCTTATTCTTACCCCAAAACAAAAATAATAAAAAACACTTAATAAAGGCATAACAAATATTGTATTTAAGCCTTTCATGTAAGAATGAGATAGTGAGGGGTCTTCTCTCACTTTCTTAGAATGTTTAGCATACGTCCCGTCTCGGGTCGATATGCGAGGCATTCGATCCTACATGAAGGACTTAAATACAATGTGCGTTACAAAACACAAAACAATCAAAAAACTTCTTTCTTAAAAGACAAAAACAAACAAACAATTCTTTTCTCATCTCTTCACTCCTTCCTTAAGGACTCGTCAAGTCCGTTCTACTGCAAATAGGTAACGCCTAAGTCTCCCTACAGCGAGCTACAACACCTAACTGCTGGGACGCGCACTCTGACGTCTCCACTAAAAAACACAAACAAAGCGACCCTCATTGAGGGGAACTACGTCGCTCTGATTCTCATGTTCTCGATGAGATACGTAGGCAGTGGGGTAGGGCCCATTCGAGCACTTCTTTTATTTTCCCTACATTTGTTTCTCTTTTTCTTTCCATTCCTTTTCCAGTTCCTTTTCCAGCATCTTTTCCTTACACCCTCTGATCGAGACAAGCAATCGTGGATCCCATCGGGAACGATGGACGCGAGGGGGCGCTAATACCTTCTTCTCGCGTAACCGACTCCCGAACCCAGTTCTCTTGGTCGCAAGACCATGCTCTTTCCTTTCCCTCAGGTTTACGCGGTGTTTCCTTTCCCTTTCTTGGGATAAATACACATTGCTGGCGACTCTGTTTCGGTGCCACTTTCGCGTTTGTACTTGGATGAAAATCCCGGGAGCGACAACTGGCGACTCTACTGGGGAAAGAACCCAGAATCTCTGGTTTCCTTAGCGAGTCAATCCTAGCGCTTGTCTGTTTTTCTTTCATTGGGTGTTTACTTTGATGCTGTACTTAGTGTTTTTACTATATTATTGCTTTACTGTACATTACTGTATTTACATTACATATCATTATTATACTGGACTTTGCTATGCTGGTTTTCTGTTTGGCGGGATGGGTATTCTGAGAGATAAGCCCATTACACAACATCTTATTATGTATGGTTTATACGAAATCCACAACCAGATGAGGTTTTCTTGGGAGATGTTCTGATTTGCGCGTCTTGTGCATTTCGGGGCGTTAACCTAGAAAGCTGTCGACTCTGGTGACCGATCATTGAGGACCTTAGTGGAAACATCCCTCTTTAGTGGTGACAGTGGCAGACCACATTCTGTGGCAAACCCATTCGCACCCGAGGGCCCACTTTGGAACTTGCATAGGATGGCCTTTATTTTTGGGGAATCAGTGGGCGATCTCTTTGTTTGGCGATAGCATTGTATCCTACGGGCTGAATGTGTTTTTGCTTCTCAAAATAGAGAATCTGAAACTGAGGAACCGCTTTTCTAGTACCCACATGTGAGTATGGGCGGGTGTTTACAGGTTTGCAGGTGACCATGCCTCCCACATACCCTGATACTCTGATATTTTCATAGACAGATGATGTAACTTGTTACAGTCAGTGGGTTTCTATCTACAATATTATTCTCAGATTTGTACAGACACCGTGCACACAGTCCAGCACAGACACAGAGCACGCTGATCACATGCCCTTTTGCATTGCATTATCATGTCATAACATTCATGTTTATCATTTTCAGGTGCTTATTACACGTCTGATTCCAATCAATGGGCTCGACAGAGACAGTTCTCGAGATAAAGCGCAATGTTGCCTACAAATTCCCAGAACCTGCTTTGGACTTAATGCACAAGGTGATAGCTATGGCCGACCCGGGTGTTCTTGTCAACTTCCAGAAGAAATATGGGAAATTGGTTGAGATGGTCCGTAGAATCACACAGTATGAGCATGATGCCCTTCACACGTTGCTGCAGTTTTATGAGCCTTCGTTGAGATGTTTTCTTTTTCTTGACTACATTTTGATGCCTACTCTAGAAGAGTTCTCATTTATTTTGGGAACTCCGGTCGAATCAGCTTTGCCATTCTTTTCTGGAAGTCATCCTAGCATAGAGGAGATTGTAACTGTAGTACAGGTGAAAGATTCAGTGTTAAAAGGAAATGTGGCTATCAAAAATGGGGTCAAAGGTTTTCACTTAGCCTTTCTTACTGACCAAGCTCAAGAGGCTGCTGAAACAAAGAATTGGACTGTTTACAACTCCATCATGGCTTTGTGCATCTATGACATTGTTCTTTTCCCTAATCACCAAGATTTTGTGGATATGCAGGCTATAAGAGTTTTTGTTCTCAAAAACCCGGTTCCCACTTTGTTAGGAGATTTCTACTACTCAGTGCATTTCAAAAATGAAAAAAGAAGGGGAGGACCTGTCAATTGTTGCACTCCACTTTTATCTCGTTGGTTTTTGAAGCATTTACCTCAGACAGGTGCTTTTGTAGAAACAAAGGATTCCTTGAAATGGTCCAAGCGGATGATGGGATTGACTGCTAATAACATCGTCTGGTTCGATCGTAAGTTGATGGGGATAGAGATTATCACCAGTTATATGAACTTTCCCAATGTGCCTCTAATCGGCAAGAAAGGGGGAATTAACTATAACCCGATCCTGGGCATTAGACAGTTTGGATACGCTTCCAGGTCTCCTCCCATAGATCGGGATGTTGAGAAATCTTTGTTCTTTACAGGGACTGAAAATGAGGAAATGTTGCAAGAAATTGTGAATGCTTGGGGTCACCAGCATAGAGCAGGAAAAACAGTTTTTGGAAAGATGGATTGCAGATCTTACCCTGAGTACGAAAGATGGCTTGAAATGAAGGTGAACGAATTACTCTTGCCTTTTTCGAGGGAACCCCCCTCTCTATCCTGTAATTCCAGAGCAGCCTACCATGGTAGCTATCGAGGAGTTTGACAAGCTGTAGAAGTTGGTAAAGGAGCTTCGGGTGGAGAATTCATATTTGAGTAGTCTTCTTCAAAAAGCTTTGCATGCCAACAAAGAATTAGAGCACAAAGCCCAAGACGCAGAACAAATCTTAGCTGCAAGAGAAAAGGATTTCGCCGAAAGAGCTCAATATTTCAAGAAAGTTAGTAAAGGTGCCGATGCTGCCACTCAAGCTCATAAGAAGACCAAACAGGTTTTAGCTCAGACCAAGGACACGCTAACCAAGCTTCAGCAAGCCTGGGATGAGGTTAGGATCGAAAATGCAGAGTTGCAGGAACAGCTGAAGACCAAGGATGATGAGCTCAAAAAGGGACATGAACAACGGAGAAAGTATCGGGAGAACCTCGGTGAAAGTCAAGAGCAATTGGTAAGTGCCAGAGAGGAGCTGAAGACTTCCAAGAGCAAGCTTGAAGAAGCCAGGGTAGATGTGGAGAAACTCAAGATACAAGCCGGTGTGAAAAGGCAGAAAGGTGTTTGCGATGATGAAGCTCTCCTGATGCATATGGGTTCACTGACCGAGGCTCTCATGAAAATAGATGTTCTGATCAAGGAGTTAATCGAAAGACCAAACCACCAGCGTACTCGCATACTCTTCGAGGAGGTCAAGTATTCAAGTGATAAGTTGAAGGATTTAGAGTTGTCGGAATGACAGTTTGTTTATTTCTCTTGATGTAATTTTGTTGATGGATATCATCAGGCTTGTTGATGAATCCACCTTTTTGATGTATGATGTTTGAATTCATTGTTGAACACCGTATGTATGTTTCTTCTTGATTGGAATGAGCAGGTTATTCAGAAATGTTCCCCTGGCTGTTATTTGTACACGAGCACATGATCGCGGAACGTCTCTTCATATCACGATTTCTGATCTTCAGATTTTTGTGGTTAAGATTGGAATCAGAGTGTAGAGCACCTCAGAAGTGATAAACATGGCCTTTGCATTGCATGGCATATCATTTTGCATTTTGTTGCTTGCTTTTCAGGTACTCGTGGCAGGGTCTCTAACCTTTATTTGGTTTCAGGCATTATAGCTGATACCCAAGTTCACCGATACGCAACTCATAGAAATCCAGCCAGAACCATGGATCAAGTGCGGGCATAATTAAGGGAGATGCGAAGCCAAATGGGGCAGTTTATGAGGGACATGCAAGCTTTAATTCAAGACCAGAAAATGCTGAAGGAGGAGGTTAATCAAGTGAAGACCCAGATGAGTTTTGTTATGGAAGTTGTGAGAAATGTGATCAAAAAAGATGATAATCCCACACCTGAGGCTATAACAGAAGTTGTCGTTCCACCATTGCCTATGGAATCTATCCCAAAGAGTGATGTGTCTCACGGATTTTCTGCACAACCTGGAATTCAGAAACTTACTCACCAGCAGTTACCTCTTGTTTCCCCAAACAGCCCCAAGGCTAGGAAGTACCTACCAAAGTCGAAGAAAACTGACAGAATCTTTGATCCGCTTCCTATGCCTTATGCTCAGCTGTTGAGGCACCTACTTCAACTCCAATTGGTTGAACTTCGGACAGTAAATCCCCCTAGTGGAAAGCTCCAACTCAATTATGATGCAAGTGCCCATTGCGATTTTCACTCTGGTGCGCCGGGGCATAATGTGGAAAAATGTAAATCCTTTCATCATGTGGTCCAAGATCTAATTGACTCAAAGGCAATAGATTTCGAGCCAGGCGGCGTAAGCATACAGAGTAATTCTGCTCCTACTGCTGCAAAAAATATGAATTTCCCGGCGTTCCCTCTTGAAGCGGCATCAAGTCAGGGGCATATCTTGCAGCCCTTGGTCTCAAAATCCCCATATCAGCTACTTGTTCCCGATCTTCAGCCAAGTTTGAAACGGAAAATGCTAGGAAGAGAGGAGTACCCGAATCAGTATTAGCAGCAGACTAGCTTCCAGAGGAGATATCAAAGACCCAGAAAGCCCGAGATAAAATTTGATCCCATTATTGTTTCTCACAGTCAGCTGCTTGGCCGTTTACTTCAAGACTCTTTGATTCAGTTATGGGAAGTTGATCCTGTCCCGTATCCCCTTCCGCCAGGTTATGACAAGAATGCTAGGTGTGAGTACCACTCAGGGACACAGGGGCATGCCATTGAAGATTGTAAGGTGTTCAGGCATAAAGTGCAAGATCTGATTGACGCTAGGATCATTATTTTCACTGCAGATGGTCTGTACGTTAACTAAAGCTTCCCAAGCGAGCACGTAAAAAAGGGAAAAACAGCTCCCGAAACAGTCAGTCCAGATGGAGTCAAGCCTCTTCAACAATGGCAATCTTCGTTTCTTTGCTGCTTTTTCATATATAGCTTTCATTTGTTTGTTCATACATTGTTTGCATGTTAAAACTTGTTTGTATGATGATTTTAATGCAATGAATATGTTTTCTTGAAGAATTTCATTTGTGTTCACTCATTTAATGTTAATGTGCATTGCAATACCAATTTTCTTGCTTAAACTCTTGAGGGAGGATGATGAGGTAAAAACGCAAAAATCTCTAAGGGTGTGCTTTTGAATAAGAACTCTGTTGAGGATGTACAGACATTGTTTCAAATCCAAACACTAGAGATATAAGGGAGATAGACCCTCATTAACCCCTTTGAGCCTTGAAGTAGGAGTTTCTTTCGTATGAAAAAACCCTCACATTTAACCCAGGGGCAGGGTAGGCGTCAGTTAATTTGACCGAGTGTTCAAATTTCAAAATGAGTGTGCATCTGAGGATCCATTACCTTCTATTCCACCGTCAAGAGGTCAAGAGATGTGAAACCACAATGGTTATCCATCAACAATCAAAGAGTGAGGCAGTCGCAACCGTTTCAACAAAGTTAAGACAAGCCAGCGTCACACGATTTGTTCCATAAAGAATTGAAAAAAAAGAAATGAAAAGCCGGCTAAGTTAAAACTTGAAAACAAGCAACTTAGGCAAAAGTTAGGGCATCCCGCTGGACTCCGAAATCAAAGATTCAAAAGAATCTGTCCAGGCAAAAGTTAGGGATAAGCAAAAAAGAATGTGAAAGCAAAATGCGAACAGGATTACCCAAGAAAGATCCTCAAAAGAAAGAACAGAGTCGTGTGACTACGAACAAAAGACAAAAGGGGTGACTGTTACTCCAAAACCTCATTAGGTGTCAAACCATCAGTGCATGGATTCCTTAAAGATCATGAAATCTTTTTGAGAGATGAGCGCTTGTGTCAAATTGGCTGAACGTAGGACTGGAGAATATCACGAAGAGTGGGTGGGCACCGATAAACCTTGAGCCTTAAATCTTTGTTCTCAAAACCGTGAACCAGGCCACGATACAACCCTCAAAAGTCCTAATTGAAACAGGGTTATTTCGAGAGCGTACTCCGATGAGATAGTGTTCCTGACTCCCATGAGTAATGCTGAAAGATCTTGTTGGTATTGCATTTGCATGCTTTACTTTATTCAAAAATCAATGTCGTATCCTAAGCAGTGATTCGTTCACAGCTTTGCGACATCTTTTCAATAAAGACTTTAAGATTAACATGTGTGTTGCATTAGAATTTTCATTCTCAGACTAAAACATTTTCTGCTTGCATACCTTTGTTTGACATCAAAAGAAGTTTACATATGGAAATTCAGTCTAGAAGCTTAATCTTGCCGAGTTGAGAATTCTGAGACTCCCGAAGGACAGCCACATCCAATGGTACTTCCTAAGGAAACTTTGTCGAGCAGGAGCTTTCCCAACAAGTTGTGTTAAGACGTAGTCGATCTGGGGCAATTACTTCGAGATTCAAATCTCTCCAAAGGCAGGTATTCTGGGTCTTCCTTCAAAGATCAGTAGTCAGGGGTAAAACCACTTCAAGGTTCATACAGGGGCAGGCCATCCCGAGAGCACGGGAAGTTAGTCCATCTAGACGGCTAATCAGCCTATCCAGGGTTCAGAGTATTGGGGCAGAATATCTCACGAGTATATGAGATTGTTCATGAATCTTCTCGAGGCGAATTTCTCTGTAGACCATACGGTCTGAGGCAGTTACGTCGAGATCCGACGAATCTCTACAAGAGTTTGAAGACATTGAGGTGTTTTGGATGACAAGTCTTCTGTAAGATCCTCTTGAGACGATTTCTTTTGGTGGACCATGTTGGTCTGGGGGCAAATGAAAGAAAAACTATTGTTCACGCATATGCCAGCAATCATCTAAAAGGCTTGAAACAAAGGGGCATTCCAACCCAAGGCATTTGGGGTCCCTTGTTCTCAGCAGGCTTCCTTAATCATGTTCCCAGCAAGAGATGTGTCCAAACCTTAATCCCCAACAAGTGGTGGTTCAGAGTTAGATTTTCTCAGTTGCAAAAGTCATATCCAGCACGGGGCATACGTGCATATCCTTTTGGTTGCAGGTAGCAGCCTCGTATTAGGCTCAAAAGTAAGATTGAAGTGGTTTCAAAAACACGAGAGCATGGACCGTGTCTTCCAAACAAGTAATCACTTATCCCTATGCAGAATACCGGGGCAATCATGTTCAGGAAAGGGTTCACATGTCATCCTTTTGTCACAACATTTACTGATTGAGTCCATTAATCAGCTGACGGTCGCTCACGACGATTCGATATCGACAAGTTAATGGCCACTGGATATCGTGGTATCTTATTAAGTCGATTCTCCCATTCAGTACTTCCAACAACTACAAGCTTTTCTGTGTCGATAACGGTTGTAAATTCCCCAGTAGAGTTGCCTCGCTGTTAATGTTCAAGACTCAACGAGTGTCCAGGAGTTTGAAGATGCCAAGTCTTCTGTAAAATCCTCTTGGGACATTTTCTTTAGATACACTGCGTGATCTGGGGCAAAGGCAAGTTGTTGAACCTCCCAAACATGGGGCATCATAAAATTCCCAAGCGAGATGTGTTCCAGATCTATTATCTCCAGCAGAGTGACCTCTCAAGTCTCAGCATTTGCTTAAGAGTTTGAAGATGCCTGGTCTTCTGTAAAATCCTCTTAAAAGGCATCCCCAGCACGAGACGCTTTGAAGCGATTCTCCCTAGAAGAGTTTGTTGTCAACTCATTATCCCCAGTGGAGTCGTCAAACGAAAGGTTTCCTAGCATGGGACATTGTAGCTCTTATTCTAAGCTCGACAGTTTTATTCCTCAGCAGATTACCGTACATTTGCTTGGTGTTTCCCAGCAGATCTCTAGGGACTTTTTCCCAGCATATCACAAGGGAATATCTCCTAACCAGGATTTGTGTATCCCTGACAGAGTAGTTCCGGTCCCCAGCAAGAGTGTGTCTCTGGTAGTTGTACTCCCCATAGAGTTTAGCATTAAATCTTGTCAACAATACTCCCCAGCTGAGTTGTTTTTCTTCCCCGCAGAAGTCTAGCAGGTCAACAGAATCTCTTCCTCAGCAGAGTGTTAGCATATTCTCCCCGAGTTTGATAGATCCCCAAGCAGAGTTTAATGACTTGTCCTCTTTGGCAGAGTGTTAGTACATTCTTTCCCCAACCAAGTCAGAAAAATCTCATCCCCAGCGGAGTTGCTATGACCAGAATTCATCCCCAATCAGATGAAGTAATTCCTGGCAGAGTCATCACTTTCATACATCTCAAAGTCCAATTTATTTTTGGCAAGCGTGACAATTCAAAGCAAACAGATTGTTCATTCATTCTCTAACAGAGATACCATCCTTTCAGAAGTCTCTAATGTCAAATCGTTGATCATTGTTCGTCAGCAGAGTCAGTAGAGATGTCTGACATGCATGCAGAGCGTTATCCAGTATTGGAAATTCAGCAAAGTCCAACTGCAGATTGGCAAAAGTCCATCTAAGGGTGGCAAATTCTCAAAGTCCAACCGCATATTGGTAAAAGTCCATCCAAGGGTGGCAAAGCAAGGCAAAGTCCAACCGTAGATTGGCAAAAGTCCATCCAAGGGTGGAAATTCAGCTGCAAGTCCAGCCGTAGATTGGCAAAAGTCCATCCAAGGGTGGCAAAGCAAGGCAAAGTCTAACCGTAGATTGGAAAAATTCCATCCAAGGGTGGCAAATCAGCTGCAAGTCCAACTGCAGATTGGCAAAAGTCCATCTTAGGGTGGCAAATAGGCAAAGTCCAACCGTAGATTGGCAAAAGTCCATCCAAGGGTGGCAAATCAGCTGCAAGTCCAACCGCAGATTGGCAATAGTCCATCTTAGGGTGGCAAATCGGCAAAGTCCAACTGTAGATTGGCGAAAGTTCACCCGCAGTGTGGCAAGTCAGTAGTCGTCTGACTCCATTTAAAAAGACAGGTTCAAGACCAACCGTAGAGTGGCAAAAGTCTACCCGTAGTGTGGCAGGCCAGTAGTCGTCTGGCATTGTACAAAAGACATTGCTAAAGTCCACCCGTAGTGTGGCAGGCCAGTAGTCATCTGGCGTTGTTTAAAAAGACATCCCTTTAGTGTTATTCTTCATCATCGGAGTTCTATTCAAGAAGAGTTCATGTGTTGGGGTTTATATCCCTTTTTTTCTTCTCCACAGAGTGCAAATTTTCTGGTTATTTTCGGTATTCAATCCCTCCATACCTTGAAAGTCTGACAGCAATCGCTATCATCCATTCAGGTCTACAGTGATTGAATAGGGGCAGCTGTAATACCCCAAAATTTGCCCTCTTATTTCTTCATATCATTTAGCATGAGCTTTCATTTCATTGCATTGCATTCAAGCATAGAAAAATAAAACATTAAGCATTTAGCATTGCATCCTGCATAAGGGCATGTGATCAGTTGTTTCTCAAAGAGGTGGATCATACAAAGCAAGAGAACAAGAGCTAAGGGTCTCTCAACAAGTCTCAAGGGTCTCTTACATCATATGTCACCCCATTTGATCTCACAAGGCATGGGAAGATGGGAATTCATCAAGAAGATTGAACAGTGCATCATCTCCTATCAAAACAGTCAAAATTAAGGTTTTGGATTAAAGTGGTCTCCTGATGAAATTTTGATTCAAACTTGATCTCAATGTTTTCTACATGATATCAAGTGTCTAAGGATGGAAGATTGGCCATTGATTCTGAAATTCTGGTATCAGATGTGTGATGTTAAGTGCGATGTCACAACAACACACTCTGCTCAATGGACAAATTAAACAACAAGCTATAAATCAACACAAGGAATTGTTCACCCAGTTCGGTCTCAACTACCTACGTCTGGGGGCTACCAAGCCAGGGATGAATTTCACTACTTGTAGAATTAAATTACAGACTCAACAACCCAGTTGACAATCTCCTAATCTTAATTCCTACTAGTGACTTTCTACCTAAGAAACCACTTAGATATGAGAACACTACTCAATCCCTAAAACAATTCAGTGATATAATTCAAAGATTACACACTTTGAATAACACTACTTGATTATGCTTCACAGCTTTGATCAAGAACAACTCAAAACAACAATACCAATTCACACTCGAGTGGTTTACAAAACATACACGAAGACACAAACGACACTCAGTCTTTGGCTCACTTTCTTCGTTATTTTTCCTTCAGTACTGGTGCGCTTTATATAGCTCTTTGAATTGGGCTTGGACCTGCTACAATATCTGACTTGATTTGTTATTTAAAACTGAATCTTCAAAACAGATTTTCTCTCTCAAAATCTTCTTAAATCTTCAGCTTTTAAACCTCCTACAAATCTGCATCAAATCTCTATGCAACAGAGAATATCTATCCCAAGATATCCGCAACCAATGAGACAACCTGCTCTCCATAATTCCAGCTAAAACGCAAACCCTAACAACATCACAAAACCTGATGTTATTAATTCTACAGATCTAATGTCACAACATCGCTTGTGACATCAGACACCCAAACTTCACTCTTAACACAGCCCAGTGTTAAGACTCAATGTTGTGACATCATCACCTTGACATCAAACATTGAACAACCTTTGTTTTACCAAAATTCCAGCCAATCCAAGAAACTAACAATCTCCCCCTTTGGCTAATTTTGGCTAAAACAATCTCTGCACCTTCAGAGACTTCAGCAGCGGAATAAACTTGATTTTTCCAACCTTTGCAGCAGCAGCACAGTCTTCACAAACAGCTACACTTCACAATGCTTTCAACATGCTGCATAAACACTCCAATACTCTCCTGTACACAAACTTCAACACTAACCAGCAGCATGGAATAAATCTCCCCCTTAAGGCAAGAACCAGCATACAAGCTGTTCAACAACTCTCCCCCACTTATGCATCACAACTAGCATCACTCCTTGTCATTGCAGCACCTCTTGCATCTTGACTGACTCTTGACTATTTCTCCCCCTTTTTAGCCACAATTGGACAAACCTCAACAAGTAAGTCCTATGACACCCTGTACAAAACCATACTTCTTCTGTCAGCAATATCCACATTTTGAAAATCCAGACATATTCTTCATCCATCCAGTTATGAAGGCTTCACACAATCATCCACAAGATCTGAAACACACGCACAATGCCTTCCACTGAACTCTAAGTCAACTCCTCACACTTAGAATAACACACACCAAGACAAGTGTACAATCTATTCAAGGCCATGATTCAATCTTGTCTTCATACATCTCCTCAGAAGCATGTGCGCACAAGATTCAAACAATTTGCTTCATATGACTAGAACCATTCAAGGCCACACCGAAACACCAATCAATAGCCTAATGTCATAACATGATATCTGACATTATATCCTCATAAGAGGCAACCAACCTCCACAAGCTTGATCAACATGCAAGCTTCATAATATATGCACCTTTGCTGCAAAATCCATAGACAAGTACTCCCCCTATCATGATTAACAAATGCTCTAGATGGAGATTAACATTTGAGCACATTTTCTGAGTACATGCATTTTGGTACCACTGTCCCTTTCTCCAAAGGCTATCATACAATTCATCTTCACCATCCAAGGCAAACCTTCTACTTCATCATTCTCCCGTATGACTATGTAGATGCTCCTTAGATATAATGTAAGCACTAAGCTTCAGATCCAGAACAAAGACATCCTTCACCAAGGATACTCTTGACACTCTTGACACCAGGGTCTTACATATGCTCCACAAATTCTCAGCTTACTTATAAGCTTTACTGAGATCCAGTCTCTTCAAGAGATCACAATTCCTCTATCCTTACATCCACCAGTAGTTGTTGAAATTGGTGAAGTCTTCAAAGACAGTAGTCATGCTTTGCCAAAACAAACTACTAAACACATGACCATAATCTCCACCTCTTCTGACCAAAAATGCTAGAGCATCTAACTCCACATGGCCAATCTTAATCATCTTCCAAATATAACCACCAGCAAACATGATGTTATAACATCTTTTGGGACATCAACTTCTCATCACCATTCAAAGGACTCATTGCACAAAGAAGTCCTTCAAGAAGCTCCCAATAAAACACAGTCAGAGCAACTTATTCATACACACCTGAATACCATAAGTTCCCACACCCTCTCTAAACCATATCCTAGCAAACTCAACCATATCCAGAGTATCTATACCAAATTCTTTTTCCAGAACATTCTTCCACCATTTTATGAAAAGCACAGGAATGTTATCTAGTATGGCCATTTGAATTTTCTCAGAAGTTCTAACATCAACGGCTTCCTTCATTGAGAGATATCCTGGACATTATCATCAGACTTATCTCTGAACTTCCTATTTCTGGAAGAGATGAACACTTTACTCCTGGATTTTGTAGTACCATCCACATAGATCTTCTGCTTATCAGTTCTCATCTTTGGAGGTGACTCAATAGCTTTCCTCTTCCTTGATTTCAGTCGTTTAGCAACCCCAGGAACCACTTTTGCAATTAGTTCATCATCACTCTTCTTTATTTTAAGGCTTGAAGTACCTTTCTTGACTTGAGATGTTGTAACATCAGCTCTAACATCTGCATCTTCCAACCTAAGGATTGTCAACCTGTGAAATTTTTCTTCTGAACTATAGGAGTCATTAGTCAGGTTGTCATCTTTCTTGGCCTCGCAAGTATTCAGCTCCCAACACTTCTTAAGGTCACAGCTTTTGATCCTTCCATCAGCATTGTTGACTCCTTCATCTTGCTCACATAACTGACTACTCAAGTTGGCTTTTAACACATCATCCAACTTAGGAGTAACAGCACCATAAGTCATTAACCCAGATTGACTTTTCACCATACTTTCACACTTGATGTCACCATCTGATGTTACAACATCAACCTTAACATCACTAGATAAGCTATCCACTTGAGGTATCCACTGATAGCAATTATCTTTGGATCTTACTCCCTTCATCACTACCTCATTCTGCTCATCAGCTACCACACATTCATCTTTGGTGTAGCTTACCTTGTAACCTTCATCACAAAGTTGACTTATGCTAATTAAATTAGCACTCAACCCTTGAACAAGGAGCACATTATCAAGAGTAAGACCATCATGATTCTTCACTCTTCCAACTCCTTCTACTACTCCTTTTTCACCATTGCCAAAAATAACATCATTTGCATGGCAAGGATTGAACTCTACCAAATGCTTCTTGGATCCAGTCATGTGCTTTGAACATCCACTGTCAAAGTACCATGCATCCATAGCAAAATGTCCATCTGATGTGTGAGCCAATAGACATGTGACCTGAGCTTTAGGAACCCATTGTTTAACAACTTTGGGCCTGACCTCCTTTAGTTTTCTTTGAGGAGCAGATTGTGGATAACCATGCAGTTTAAAACAAGAGTACTGCATATGTCCAAACCTTCCACAATAGAAGCATCTAACTCTGTCATCTCTGAATTGGTTATATCATCTACTATTATGATGATGATGTTGCTGGTGCTGCCATCCATAGTGTTGATTTCTTCTTCTATGGTAAGGCTGTTGTCTTCTACTACCATAGTTTGACTGTCTTCTATGGTAAGGATACTTTCTTTTGAACTGTCTCCTATGGTGATGAGGCTTCCTTCTTCCATAGTAATGGGGCACAACATTGTTGTATCCATACCCATATTCATACATGTTCCCCCGATGTTGATTAAACATGTTCTGATCGAACCTAGCAGCCTTCATGCTCTTGTGATATTAAGGTGGCATATACTGACTAGCTCCCTGAGACTGCACCTTCTTCTGATGATGAGCATTCTTCTTCTCAACATTCTGAGGCTGTGGATGAGTAACCTTATTAGGTGTAGGATCATGTCTCTTTGTTTGATGCTGAGACATTGGTTGGGACACCTCCTTCTTTGTTCCAGAAGTGCTTGCTTCTGTAGAACTCTTTTCCTCAACCACATATCCTATACCTGATTTATCTCCAGCAACTTTCTCTGACTGAAGAATCTTATCAAGAGTCGTTGTACCACTGTTCATCATCCTAACAGATTTTGTCATCTGATCAAGTTGAGATTTAACTAGCACAACTTCATTTTCCAGATCAGCTTTTACATTCTCAAGCTGAGCAATCTGTTGCTTGTGACACTTGTTTTCTTGACAAATCTCAGCACTTTTTAAACACAGCTCTTGATAAGTAGATGCTAACTCCTCATAAGTTATTTCTCCATCACTATCATCATTATAAACAACAGTTCCTGTTAAGGCTCTAACATGCTTTGCTGACTCACCTTCACTTTCACTATCAAATTCAGACCAGGAGACTGTCATGCCCTTCTTCTGCTTCTTCAAGAATGTGGGGCATTCCTTCTTGACATGTCCATAACCTTCACATTCAAAGCATTGAACACCTTTATCCTGGGCATTCTTCTCTTCATCTTTTGCTTTTGACTTGCTGATGTCAGAAGGGATGCTCTTGACATTAGGCTTGTAGTTATTGTTCCACCTCTTGAACACTTTGTTGAACTGCCTTCCCAACATAGCTATGGCCTGAGATAAATCCTCCTGGGATTCAGTATTCTTCCCTTTATCTTCTTGAGCATTTGAAGTCAATGCTATACTTTTTGGCTTCTTTTCAGGCTCTTCTTCATTTAACCCAAGCTCAAGCGTTTGAAGAGATCCAATGAGCTCATCAACCCTTATCTTGCTGATGTCTTGAGCTTCTTCAACTGCAGTCACCTTCATCTTGTACCTCTTAGGAAGGGACCTAAGGATTTTCCTTACAAGCTTTTCTTCTGACATATTTTCACCAAGAGCACTGGATGCATTAGCCAGCTCAAGAACACTCATATGGAAGTCATGAATAGTCTCATCTTCCTTCATCTTCAGGCTTTCAAACTTAGATGTTAGAAGCTGAAGTCTTGACATCTTAACTCTAGATGTACCTTCATGAGTAGCCTTCAAAATATCCCACGCTTCCTTAGCCACTTCACAGGTATTGATCAACCTGAATAAATTCTTATCTACTCCGTTGAAAATTGCATTTAGAGCTTTGGAATTACCAAGGGCAAGCTCATCTTCTTCCTTGGTCCATTCTTCTTCAGGCTTCGTCTTTGAGGTGCCCTCTTTATCTTTCCCAGCATCATCTTTTTCAAACACAACAGGTGCTTTCCATTCTTTAACAATAGCCTTCCAAGCCCTGCTGTCCAAGGATTTCAAGAAGGTGATCATCCTTGGCTTCCAATAGTCATAATTCGAGCCATCCAAAATAGGGGGTCTGTTGACAAATCCTCCAACTTCTTTGTCCATCTTTACACCATAAAGTAACTTCCCTAAATCTCACCCAAAGACAGACAGGATGTCTGCTCTGATACCAATTGAAATTCTGGTACCAGATGTGTGATGTTAAGTGCGATGTCACAATAACACACTCTGCACAATGGACAAATTAAACAATAAGCTATAAATCAACACAAGGAATTGTTCACCCAGTTCGGTCTCAACTACCTACGTCTGGGGGCTACCAAGCCAGGGATGAATTTCACTACTTGTAGAATTAAATTACAGACTCAACAACCCAGTTGACAATCTCCTAATCTTAATTCCTACTAGTGACTTTCTACCTAAGAAACCACTTAGATATGAGAACACTACTCAATCCCTAAAACACTTCAGTGATATAATTCAAAGATTACACACTTTGAATAACACTACTTGATTTTGCTTCACAGCTTTGATCAAGAACAACTCAAAACAACAATACCAATTCACACTCGAGTGGTTTACAAAACATACACGAAGACACAAACGACACTCAGTCTTTGGCTCACTTTCTTCGTTACTTTTCCTTCAGTATTGGTGCGCTTTATACAGCTCTGTGAATTGGGCTTGGACCTGCTACAATATCTGACCTGATTTGTTATTTAAAACTGAATCTTCAAAACAGATTTTCTCTCTCAAAATCTTCTTAAATCTTCAGCTTTTAAACCTCCTACAAATCTGCATCAAATCTCTATGCAACAGAGAATATCTATCCCAAGATATCCGCAACCAATGAGACAACCTGCTCTCCACAATTCCAGCTAAAACGCAAACCCTAACAACATCACAAAACCTGATGTTATTAATTCTGCAGATCTAATGTCACAACATCGCTTGTGACATCAGACACCCAAACTTCACTCTTAACACAGCCCAGTGTTAAGACTCAATGTTGTGACATCATCACCTTGACATCAAACATTGAACAACCTTTGTTTTACCAAAATTCCAGCCAATCCAAGAAACTAACAGATTCATTTCAGAAGAGGTTCAATTGATCAGTTGCTTGATAATCAAGAAAGTGGGGAAAAAGTCAACTGTGCAGTGAAAAAAGTAAACTCCTAACTTTTTAAGATCAAATTCATGAAATTCAAGTTATATATGTTCATTGGACAAGATTTGATCAAGAAATGATGGAGGAATCATGAAAAATCAAGAAATGTGCAAAGTTGCCAAAAATAGAAACTTTAGGGTTTCTAAAAATGGCAAGTTTGGACCATTTTGCACCACACTTTGAGGCTTCCTTTCTCCATGATAAAAGCTTCAAACTGATAAGTGCAAAATGTACCTATTTTTGTATATGAGTTTTGTTGCACTTATCGACACTTTTTGGTTAATATCGTTCAAATAAACCTCGATTTGTTTATAATTACGTTTACTTTACGTTATAGTGTATATATTGCGTTATAGTGTAAATATCAATGAGTTTAATTGATTTTATCTCATTTTTTGCAGGTATTAAATCAAGGATATCTTGCAATTGTTGTATAGAGCATTGAATAAGCTTTCCAACACTTTGAACCGGGCGAAAAACGGAGTTACGGTTCAAAAGTTACGAATAAAACAGTGCAGAATTTTCTGGTGTGCTGCGCCGGGCGAAATAACAAAAGCGTCGGGCGATGCAAATTTTGCTGGGCGAAATCAAGAGGCGGAGCAATGTCACAATTCTGGAACTTGGCTGGAAAATTGGAGGAAACAAGGATGAGGCATCGCCTGTGAAGCGCCGGGCGAAACTTCAAAAGCGCCGGGCGAAACCACAATTGTGTCGGGCGAAACAGCGCTAGAACTTGCAAAAATAAACCGCCTTTCGCCGTCGGGCGCCCCAAAATTCCGCCGGGCGAAACTGGGCGGACGGAAACATCAAATATGGGAAAAAAACACATTTTTAGGGATGGTTTTGGGTATTTTTTGCTCCCAACTCCATCAAACATCATTTTTCTTGTAGATTAGCTTAGAAAACATCATTGGAGCTTGCATTTGGATGATCCGAAGTCGAATCTCTCGTCGATTGGTGTTGACAAACCAAGAAATGTTTGGTTCCTCTTCTCTCTTCTCTTTGTAATTTCTTTTTGTTGGGTATTGTATAGTTACTATGAACATATGTATCTTTGTTGATCTTAATATTATATGAAATTTGCTTTACAAATCATTATCGATGTCTTCCTTGATCTTTTTGCACTTATGTTTGGATTTGTGTTGTGTTAGAGATAAACATCACAAATCTTGATTAGGGATGGATATCTATTATCTAGATGCTAGAGATAGATTTAGATGATAATCTTTTTCGTGTCGGAACTTAATGTCTTCCGTGTTTCAAGGCTTCGTGCGCAAGAGTGACGAAGAGATTAATACGGTTGTCTCTCAGCTCAGTGTGCCAGAGATGGACACTGTTGTGAGTGATGCTGGATGATTTTGACGAGTATTGCAGGTGGAGTATAATTGGTCGGTAAATTTATGTTTGTGACGAGTGGATTATATGTATGCTTAATAAGTTCGTCTTGTTGAAGAATGTATACTTTTTATGTTTTTATTTACTTTCCCGTATTTACCTTAAAACCATTTTAAAACCAAACTCATTAACATTGATATTGTCGAACGGCAATTCAGTCGCACCGATCTTTGTGGACACGATAAATTCCCGGAAAAATACTTCCAAATCTTTTTGTTTGCTTGCCCTATACCGTTTTCAACACAAACCTCATGCCCAAGTTGAGCCAATTAAAGTTCACACTCTAAGCTTCAAATCCATATAAAGAACTCTTCCATTGGATCAAAATTTAGGAAGTTATGATCAATCAAAGTTTGGTAAAATCAAGGCAAATCTCAAGTCATGGCAAGGCAAGCGCAGTCGCATAGGCCATAATTTCATCGAACAGTTGGCGTGGCAAATGTCAGGCCAATTTTCTCCATCAAGAAGGCTTCAAATGAAAAATTGTTGAACACCAAAGTTGTTCATATCCATGCCCTCTTCAACTTTGATTTTGGACATTTTTTCATTTGAACGAGTTATGAAGGTCATACAAGGGCTCGAACATGGTGGTTTCATGCTGAAAGTTCACAAGTCACAAGGCCTTGCTTGCAGCCCAAGTCACACACCGATGCACTAGTTGTGGTTCCTTGTTTTCCAAGCAACCGAGTTGATCTTAAGTAACCGAGTTAACTAACTTGACTCGGTGAGTTGAGTCTAACTAACTCCGACCCTACCTCATTCCAAACCTCTCATACTCCAAACCTAAAATCTATTTAAGAGATGCTTCACTCATTTTCAAGGGACTTCAACCATTTCTCAAATTTCTCACATTTCACTCCCAATTCTCTCTCATTTCTCTCTTCACTTTGCTATAACTTCTACTTCTCTCTTCCAAAACCACACACAAAAGCTCTTATTTCTTGAAGAATAATCACTTTTTACCTTGAAAAGTGATTAATTCTTGAGCTAAACTTCATTTCTTGGTTTGCATTGGTTGGGTTTTCTAGAATTTCAGCTTATTCTTCTTCAATCCAAAGGTTTCTCACCATTTATTTTGGTGCAAGTTGGATTTTGGTGGATTTTCGCGATTTCGTTCGGTTTCAACGCGCTTTGGCAGTCGATTGAGGGATCTCTGGTTTTCTTTCATTTTCTGCACCAAGATCACTTTGCAACAATTACCAAAGCAAATCTCCGCTTTGTAGGTTGGTTTTCCTCAAATCTATACTTGATTTAGCTTATTTGCAACTTATTCGATGTAGATCGTTGGTGATTTTTGATTTGGATCCATGTGCTTGATTTTGATTCTTAATGTGGATGATTATGGGATCTAAATGATGTTTGAATACTGTGTTTGAATGTTATTTTCGTGCATAAGTGATTATGTGATCATTGGAGTGGTTTGAATAACTCATTTACTGCTGAAAAGTGCTTTTGGAACTGTTTTTTTTTTAACTCTGTTGCTGTGTAACCGGTTAGCAGTTATGCTGTAACCGGTTAACATGTTTTTTGTGTAGTTTCTGGATGTTTTGAACTGTGTAACCGGTTACAGCATAACTGCTAACCGGTTACCACTGCTGCAGAATGTGATTTTCTTGCATTTTCTTGTTTATTTTAGATCCTTTGCATGTCTAAACTTCATGGATCAATATGTTGATGATTCGTGAATTATTCTTGAGTTGTTTCACTTTACACTATTGCATGAGCATGATTTTTCGACATGCGGTTCTTGATTGTTAATCGATGAATGTTGATGTGTGCGTTGTTGACTAATTGATGTAATGATCACATAATGCACACACATTGAGCTTGTTAATTGTTAATTGATGCTTGTGTTGCTGGAATTGTTATGTGCATGTTCATTTGCTTTCTATTTCAAGAGGTGCACATTTGTTTTAATTTGTTCATGTGCTTAATAATGTGTATTCTCTTACAATGTGCATTATTCCATGGTGATTTCAAGAATCGTTTACCATGATTTATGGTGTGATTGTGATCATGTTTGATTAAATAATGTGCAAGGCTTGAAGCATGTTTGTTCTTTTATGAATGAATCATTTGTGAGTGCATGTTGTCCCTGATTTTTCATTGCTGGCTATACACATATATGTTGTTGTATGTGTTGATATTTGCTTTTTTACACCCGTTTTGTAGGTTGAACATGAGCTGTTGTTTGCTGTTTGGTATATGAAGCTGAATTTAATGTTGTTCTGTTGCATGTGGGCTGTAATAGCTGCTATTTTCATTGTTTCCTTCCATTTGCTTGTTTGACCAAGTTCTTTTGCTTAGGCTTTTCTTGTAAATATTTTTTGAACTACCCTTTTTATGTAGGTGCAAATGGTAAGTAAGTGTTTGGATATGCTTCCACATACAATTCTTTCTTTCATTTTCTCTTATTTCTTTTAATAATTCAACTTGTGATCATGATAAGCATTTATATGCTTTCCTTGAATAACTTCTTTCTCCTCCCTTTTGAGTTACAACTCATCTTCTACTTTAGAAGTGAGTTGTTTAATTCATTCTTCTTCTCCTGTCTTTTAGGATTAGATTTCTTAAACCACATTAACCTTAGGATCACCATGTATGATAACTTTAGGATTTGAGTCTTAGTCCCCCTCATTAGATTTTACCTTTATCGACCATTTGAGTCTCTCTTCTTCTTACCCCAAAACAAAAATAATAAAAAACACTTAATAAAGGCATAACAAATATTGTATTTGAGCCTTTCATGTAAGAATGAGATAGTGAGGGGTCTTCTCTCACTTTCTTAGAATGTTTAGCATACGTCCCGTCTCGGGTCGATATGCGAGGCATTCGATCCTACATGAAGGACTTAAATACAGTGTGCGTTACAAAACACAAAACAATCAAAACACTTCTTTCTTAAAAGACAAAAACAAACAAACAATTTTTTCTCATCTCTTCACTCCTTCCTTAAGGACTCGTCAAGTCCGTTCTACTACAAACAGGTAACGCCTAAGTCTCCCTACAGTGAGCTGTAACACCTAACTGCTGGGACGCGCACTCTGACGTCTCCACTAAAAAACACAAACAAAGCGACCCTCATTGAGGGGAACTACGTCGCTCTGATTCATGTTCCCGATGAGATACGTAGGCAGTGGGGTAGGGCCCATTCGAGCACTTCTTTTATTTTCCCTACATTTGTTTCTCTTTTTCTTTCCATTCCTTTTCCAGTTCCTTTTCCAGCATCTTTTCCTTACACCCTCTGATCGAGACAAGCAAGCGTGGATCCCATCGGGTTCGATGGACGCGAGGGGGCACTAATACCTTCCTCTCGCGTAACCGACTCCCGAACCCAGTTCTCTTGGTCACAAGACCATGCTCTTTCCTTTCCCTCAGGTTTACGCGGTGTTTCCTTTCCCTCTCTTGGGATAAATACACATTGATGGCGACTCTGTTTCGGTGCCACTTTCGCGTTTTTACTTGGATGAAAATCCCGGGAGCGACACTATCTACCGGGACCGCTACCGTATGAATCAACTCAGGCTATCCCTTACAAATACGGTGCAACAACAATTGAGAATGGAGAGGAAATTCTGTTACCCTCCGTCGTGAATATTGCAGACATCAGTCGAGTAACACGAAGTGGTAGAATTTTCAACAGAGGAGTTGGAGAACCCAGCAAAGAAAAGGAACCTCAGACAGAGGTTCCCAATCCACCAGTCGGTCAATCCAGTAATCCCGACCTTTCAAAAAACAATGATGAGATGCTGAAGCTCATCCAAAGGAGTGAATACAACATTGTTGATCAGTTGTTACAAACTCCTTCAAAGATTTTGGTATTATCACTGTTACTTAGTTCAGAAGCGCACAGGGAGGCTCTACAGAAAGTCTTGGAGCAAGCCTTTGTAGAACAGGATGTAACAATCAGACAGTTCGATAGCATTGTCTCTAACATCACTTTCTGCAATAACTTAGGATTTAGTGATGAGGAATTACCTGAAGAAGGTCGCCGTCATAACATGGCGCTCAACATTACAGTCAACTTCCAGGACGATGCTTTAGCCAGCGTACTGGTAGACACAGGGCCAGCCCTGAATGTTATGTCAAAGTCCACTTTGATGCAATTATCATTCAAAGGACCTCTGATGAGAACCAACGAGGTCGTCGTCAAAGTATTTGACGGATCCAGAAAAACGGTTATCGGCGAAGTCGACCTTCCCAAAACTATTGGTCCTCACACTTTCCAAGTCACTTTCCAGGTCATGGACATCCGGGCAACATACAGTTGTTTATTAGGAAGACCTTGGATACATCCGGCTGGGGCGGTCACTTCAACCCTCCACCAAAAGCTAAAGTTCGTCCAGAAGGGCCAACTTGTCACGGTTTATGGAGAACAGGCCTTGCTCATAAGCAACTCATCATTATCTACTTGTGTAGAACCCGAGGAGGTTGTTGGAACTCAGTTCCAAGCGCTTACGGTGAGCAATGAGAATCAATCAGAGAAAGGAACCTCGATTTCCTCATACAAAGATGATATCAAAGCGGTCGAGAATACCAATACAACAGGATGGGGACGGCTTGTCATTCCTACTGACAATAAGAAAAAGAAAGGTCTTGGCTTTTCCTCAACATGTACTCAGACAGCTGCTAACGATGAAAGTCTTCATCCCATTCAGAACTTCTTCCACAGTGGAGGTTTCCTTCAACCAGTGACTCAAGACGTGCATACCATCAATAAATATGATTCCTCCGATACGGAGGAAGAATGGAAGTCCTATCTCAACGAGGACGGTTATACGTCTCAGGGCGAAACGCAGACTCCCTTTAGCTATCCCGCACAGAGTTCGAGATTTATACCGAGGTCAGATGTCAAAATGATATACGGAGATTGTAATCCTGAAGGATGCCATGCTTCGCCAAATTCATTAGAGGAAGACACTCCGATGAAATACAACTTTGACCACGACTATTATGGCCCAATGGATGGCTTGCCTATCTGGCAGCCGTATCCCGGAGACTTGAGGCAAGAAAATCAGCCGAACAATGAAAATCAGCTGAGCATCATTGAACAGAATACCTGTGTCCCCGCCATGTCATGGGATCAACACTCAAGTCATTCCGAACTTATCCAGTACGATGATGAATTGGCAAAGCTTGCCGGACTAGAATTCATCAACTATGCTTTTCCCGAGGTCAACGTCATCAAGAGAGATGACTCCTCCAGTTCCAAAGAAGTGTGGGACACCCTGGGACAACCAAGTGGAAAATTTGACTTCATGGTCAAGTACATAGCTCCTGAAAGCTCTCGTATCAGGCTCGAAGACATCCAGCCAACTGGATGGGGAGATACAGCTGAGAGTACAAATACTACGCAAAATACAACTGAGGAATCCTCCTACGACAACTCTGCCTGAGAGACAGATTCCAATGATCCTGCTCCGCCAGAAATCAGCGTCATTTCTGAAGACAAATTAAGGAAGGTACCAGACTTTGTGATTCACCGAGGAGTTCGCCGCCAATGGGTTGCTGTCGATGTTTTGAAGATTGTTCATAAGTCTAAGTAATTGTCATCTTTACTTTAACCTTTCACCCTGCCCAGGTGAAATAGATGTTTTGATAGGGCTCACTTTCTGTAAATTTCCCTCTTCACTTCGCCCAAAGCGACAGAGTTTTGTTTTATAGGGATGTAGTTTCAAGAATCGACTTGTTCATTAATAAAATAACGCCGTTCTGTAATTTCCGCATTAATTGCTGTTTTCTCTTTTCGTTTTTCAGAAAATCGTAATCCTAAAAAAAAATAACTCAATAATAAAAACAAGCAGTAAAATAAAAACACTGCACACACTTTTGCATTCTCTCTATCTCTTCTAAACACAAATCATCACGTCATGCAGATTGCTTGTTTTAAACCCCGTTGAAACATACGATCCAATGCCTTCTCCCGACTTTGAGTTCCCGGTATTTGAGGCTGAAGAAGAAGAGGACGAAGAAATTCCAGAGGAGATCTCCCGACTACTCAGACAAGAGGAAAGGTCCATTGAGCTTCACAAAGAGTTGCTGGAAACAGTCAACTTAGGATCGGAAGAAGAGAGAAAAGAAGTCAAGATTGGGGCACTGCTCAGTCCAACTGTCAAAGAAAGTTTGACGAGACTTCTCAAAGAGTTTCCCGATGTATTCGCTTGGTCCTATCAGGATATGCCAGGGTTGAATACCAGCATCGTGGAAAACCATCTACCGTTAAGATCGGAATGTCCGCCAGTAAAGCAAAGGTTGAGACGAACTCATCCAGACATGGCTGTCAAAATCAAAGAGGAGGTACAGAAACAGATTGACGTGGGTTTCCTCGCTACGTCAGAATATCCTCAATGGTTAGCCAACATCGTACCAGTTCCGAAAACGGACGGAAAAGTCAGAATGTGTGTCGACTATCGAGATCTAAACAAGGCAAGTCCAAAGGACGACTTTCCCTTACCACACATTGACATGCTGGTAAACAGTACAACAAAGTTCAAAGTCTTCTCCTTCATGGATGGATTCTCGAGTTATAATCAGGTCAAAATGGCACCGAAAGACATGGAAAAGACCTCCTTCATTACCCCATGGGGTACCTTTTGTTACAAGGTAGTGTCGTTCAGTTTGAAGAACGCCGGGGCAACCTATCAGAGGGCCAAGACTACTTTGTTTCATGACATGATACATAAAGAAATCGAAGTATATGTCGATGATATGATTACAAAATCTAAAACAGAGGAGGAGCATGTGACCCACCTGTCAAAACTATTCGAGCGTCTGAGAAAGTACAAACTCCGCTTGAATCCCAATAAGTGCACCTTCAGTGTCCGTTCAGGGAAACTCTTAGGGTTCATCGCCAGCCAGAAAGGAATTGAGGTTGATCCTGACAAGGTCAAGGCCATTCAAGAAATGCCTTCTCCAAAAACTGAAAAACAAGTCAGAGGATTCCTGGGACATTTGAACTACATCTCCAAATTCATATTCCGCATGACCGCGACATGTGCGCCGATTTTCAAATTACTCAAATAGAATCAGGATTGCGTTTGGACAGAAGACTGCCAAACCGCCTTCGACAGTATCAAGGAATACCTGTCAAACCCGCCGATTCTATCACTGCCAGTGGAAGGAATACTGCTGATCATCTACTTAACAGTCTTGGAAGACTCCATGGGCTGTGTGCTTGGTCAACAAGACGAAACGAAAAGAAAAGAGTGTGCCATCTACTATTTGAGCAAGAAGTTTATAGACTGTGAGATTCGGTACACTATGCTCGAGAAAACTTGATGTGCTCTGGCTTGGGCAGCCAAACATCTTCGCCAGTACATGATTCGTCACACTACTTAGTTAATCTCAGAAATGGATCCAATTAAGTACGTCTTCGAAAAACCTGCTCTCACGGGAAGGATTTCCCGTTGACAGATGTTGCTATCAGAATATGACATAGAGTACCACACTCAGAAAGCCATTAAAGGAAGTGTTTTAGCCGGTCATTTGTCTCATCAACCGATCAATGGTCAGGAATCAATTGGGTTTGACTTCCCGGACGAAGATGTCATGTGTCTAAAAATGAAAGACTGCGATGAACCGCTACCCAGTGAAGGGCCAGAACCAGATTCCCAATGGGGACTTATCTTTGACAGAGCTGTCAATCATTACGGAAATGGAATTCGGGCAATTATCATAACACCTCAGGGTACCAACATTTCCTTCACCGCTAGACTTACGTTCAAGTGTACAAACAATGAGGTCGAATACGAAGCTTGTATTATGGGTCTCGAAGAAGCGATCGACTTAAGGATCAAAAACTTGGATGTATATGGCGACTCAACCCTGGTTATCAATCAGATCAAAGGAGATTGGAACACATGCCAATCAGGATTGATTCCTTACAAAGATTATGCAAGAAGGTTGTTACCTTTCTTCAACAGAGTCGAGTTTCATCATATCCCTCGTGAGGAGAATCACATGGCTGATGCATTGGCCACTCTCTCTTCCATGATTAGTGTAGGTCAATGGAACGACCTTCCTAAGATCGATATAATACGCCTTGAAAAGCCCGCTTACATCTTCACAATCGAAGCAGTCATAGACAACAAACCTTGGTATCACGATATCAAATGCTTCCTTCAGAAACAAGAGTACCCACCTGGGGCATCCAGGAAAGACAGAAAAACCCTCAGAAGGTTGGCAGGCAGTTTCTTCCTGAGCGGTGATGCACTTTATAAGAGGAACTTTGACATGGTCTTGCTCCGATGCGTAGACAGACCAGAAGCAGACATGCTAATAAAATAAATTCAAGAAGGGTCCTTTGGCACTCATGCCAACGGACATACAATGGCAAGAAAAATTCTAAGAGCAGGGTACTATTGGTTGACAATGGAATCTGACTGCTACAAGTACATGAGGAGATGTCACAAGTGTCAGATATACTCAGACAAAATCCATGTACCGCCTACACATCTCAAAGTTCTGTCTTCCCCATGGCCTTTTTCCATATGGGGAATCGACATGATCGGTGTGATTGAACCCAAGGTTTCGAATGGACATCGGTTCATCCTGGTAGCCATTGATTACTTCACCAAGTGGGTAAAAGCAGCGTCATACGCCAATGTGACCCGACAAGTGGTGATCCGCTTTATCAAAAACAATATCATCTGCCGTTATGGTGTTCTGAGCTAGATCATTACTGATAATGGATCTAACTTGAACAATAATATGATGAAAGAGTTGTGTGCAGAGTTCAAGATCGAACACCATAACTCATCTCCCTACCGATCCAAGATGAACGGAGCGGTAGAAGCGGCTAACAAGAACATCAAGAAGATTGTTCAAAAGATGGTAGTAAACTATAAAGATTGGCATGAGATGCTACTCTTTGCTCTTCACGGTTATCGCACATCTATCCGCACTTCAACAGGGGCAACCCCTTTCTCTCTAGTGTATGGCATGGAAGCAGTGCTCCCCATAGAAGTAGAGATCCCATCAATCCGGGTATTGATGGAAGCTAAGCTTATAGAAGCTGAATGGTGTCAAAGTCGGTACGACGAATTAAACTTGATCGAAGAGAAGCGAATCACGGCACTATGCCACGGTCAGTTGTATCAGCAAAGAATGAAGAAGGCGTTCGACAAAAAGGTTCGACCTCCTATCTTCAGGAAAGGAGACCTTGTGCTCAAAAAGATACAATCCTTTCTCACTGATTCGTGGGGCAAGTGGACTCCGAATTATGACGGCCCCTATGTGGTCAAGAAAGCTTTCTCAGGGGCACCTTGAGACTCGCAACCATGGACGGAGAGGAATTTGCCTACCCCACAAATGTTGACGTAGTCAAGAAATACTTCGCCTAAAAAAAACGTCTCGGTGGATTGAAAACCCGAGAGGGCGGTCCAGGAAAAAATTAGAGACATGATCAAAAATCATCCTGGTGGATTGGAAACATCACAGTACAATCCAGGAAAAAATTAGGGATTATGGCAAGTAACTACGTTCGACAAAGGGGCAAGTCCCTCGGCAGCAGTTACACCATCCATCAGAAAACTCCAGTCACAATCATCTTCGACAGAAGCTCAGAATGTCCAGAATTCAAAGTTGGTAGAAGGATAACGGTCGTTATGTTTTAATGTAGCCCTTTTCCCTTAAATTACCATTTTCAAACTTTGTAATTACTCTATGGAATCACGCATTTGGCTGATTTCCATCCTATCAATAAAAGTTGAGCCCTTGTGCTTTTGTTTGCAATTCTTATTTGTTTTAGCTTTACAGGACGACATTTTAACATGATCAACGATTCTTGAAATAAAACAAAAATGAATTTACTTGTCAAACTTTTTCTGCTTTAAAATAAAGATGGCAATTTCTTTTGACTGTTGAACATCAAAAGAACATCGATCGCTTCTCCAGAAGTAAGCGAGCTTCAAAGTGCAGAATCAAAGTACTCCTTCTAAACCAGTGCGCCTGAAGGAATGATCGACTATGTCAGATGCGAATACTCCATCTGACATCCTCGTCAGAGTTCTTATCTCCTAAGCCCGACCAACGATTTTCCCCG
This sequence comes from Lathyrus tuberosus, assembly GCA_022829125.1. Classification (NCBI taxonomy): domain Eukaryota; kingdom Viridiplantae; phylum Streptophyta; class Magnoliopsida; order Fabales; family Fabaceae; genus Lathyrus; species Lathyrus tuberosus. Next base: position 19,919,982 of record JALAZF010000003.1, read on the forward strand.
CGTGGACTATCTCTCCTAGGCAAGGTGGAATTGCTATCGTGAACCAGTGGTACCTCTTCGTCCCCAGCGGTGGCCGAGTATCCATTTATGTTCATCTATCAGTTTGTATGTCGCGTCAGTTTTGTTAGCATAAACATACATACATCATGCATTGTTGATTTGCATTCACATTCATGTTGCATCATTATCACTCTGGTCGGTCTTATCCCCTAGTGATAACAGTCCTCTTAATCGAGTTGACAGTTCTTTCCTCGTCAGGAAATGAATCATCTAAGCGATCTCTCCTCTAGTTTATTTCGGGATTGAAGGTGGTTATTTGACCACTTTGATAACTTGAACCTCTGAAAAACCAGAGAACCCTCAGCCAGCATCACTCTTCGCCATGGAAGATAATATCTTCGCTTTCCCGGATTAAGGAAAATCCCTAGAGAAAGCCTATCAACTAAAGACTTTCAGCAACACATTGGTCCTTCTCTCCAAAATGTCAATGTCAACAAAGTCATCGGCACCTCAAAATTGGGGTACATCGTATGGCATTTCTCTGAGAAGATCTCGAGAAAAGTATGATGTAATATCCCTAAATGAAAGTAGTCTCTCAAGAAGACTCGTTTTCCCCAGTAGAGTCGACAAACGGCGTCTCAAACAGAGAAGTTTATGCCTCTCTACAATCAAAACATTTTCCATCAAACAGCATCTCCCCAGGAAAATTCGGCGAGTAGTTTGAGGAGAACCGCTACAAACGGCGTCCCTTGTCAATAAAGTTTATTGACAAAAGAAACCAAGACCAGTTCCTTGGTAGGAAACCAGGATCGAGAGGAAGTTTACAAAAGAAACTTAGACCAGTTCCTTGGTAGGAAACCAGGATCGAGGGGAAGTTTACAAAAGAAACTTAGACCAGTTCCTTGGTAGGAAACCAGGATCGAGGGGAAGTTTACAAAAGAAACTTAGACCAGTTCCTTGGTATGAAACCAGGATCGAGGGGAAGTTTACCTTTTCTAAGCATCATTTCTTAGAAAAAGAGGAAGGATGCGCGAACTGCCATTCATAACCACCATCAAAATTTCGGGTATTCCGATATTTAATCCTCTTGCATCCCGAATGCCCGAATACCTTCGCCATTCACACCTTCGGGTCCAAGAAGATTAAATAGGGGCATCTGTCATACCCCAAATTTTGACCAATAATATTTCCCATCATTGTGCAAATCGTCATCACAGTATGGGTAAACTATCATACCTCATCAGTCTCCCCAAAGATGGGTAAGCATTCACTACTATCAAAGATTAGGGTTGCAAGCCCTCTCTGAGCTCTTAGACAAAGGATCAATCAAGAAATGACATGATATTCAACTTGTCTAGCCTCTCAAACATTCACAAAGGATTAAGAGGACTCCCACTTCAAGGATTAAGCACAAGGCTTCTCCCTTCTAGGTGGATCAAGCCTTAAGATCGCCAATGTCACCAAATTAGGGTTTGGTCGACCAGGGCCTCCAGATGGAAATTTTCCTCTGGGCATTAGCCAATGCTTCAAAGAATAACCTATGATGCTCTAAGGGACATCATAAACCCAATCATCAAGTCAATTTAGCCTTAGGGGATGCATTCACCAAAAATCAGGAATTAGGGTTTCTTGACCTAATTCATCCCTAAGTTGACTTTTGGGAAAAAATATGAGCCAAGACATCAAAGTAGGATTTGAGGGTCTCTAATACACCACATTGATCCATTTGTAACAATGGATTGAGCCAAGAAGCTTGAGCAACAAGTTTCAATTTCATCTGAACCACAGTTAGGGTTTCGCGAGAAAAGTCAACTGTATCTTTGACTTTTGACCAGGACATGCTCCCAAACCCTAAGACATGATTCAATACACCCTATAACACCTATGAAATCAATCCATCAAGTTTGATTTAGGTCAAGGACTTGATTTCATAGAGGATCGCACAGTTTGGAGTTCATCTGACAAAAAGTCAACTGTGCACAAAAGTCAAACTTTGACTTTTTGAGATTTTTCACAATTATGGTTTTTAAACCCTAAAATGATGTTAATATGTGATTTGAATCATCATTCATCAAGAAAAATCAAGAAAAGTTGGATAACTTGTAAAAGGGGTAACCATAAAAACTTAGAAAATTTTCTAAGTTATGGAACAAAGTGGCTAGGGCACCAACTTTGGAGGATCATAACTCCTAAACCACAAGGCCATTTTTCCCCATCCAAAGCTGGATTTGTAGCCCTCATGGCCCTCTACAAAAGCTTCAACTACACCTCATTCCAATTCATTATGGATTTTGAGTTATGGAATGATCAAAGTGGCTGAAAACATGAAATGCCACTTTTTCCAACACTTAGTGAAATTTTCACTAAGTCAGAATCTGCCTTCACTTTTTTCCAAATGTAGGGGCATTTTTCACTTGGATCCAAAAAGTATCAAAACCAATTATGATCAAACAGTTATTGTATCATATGAGGGCTTTCCAAAATGGCCAAGAACTCCATCAAATTCCACTTGAGCCATGAGATATAACAATGGCAATATGCCTTGCTGAAAACTACCAAGGCTAGGCAGAATTTTGCACTTTTGCTCGATTTGGCAAAATCAGATAATTCCATATCTGAGGATCAAATCTAAAGGGAACAAACACTGATCCAAGCCTCCAAAGTCTTTGGAACAAGAAGTAGCATGCCAAACCTAGAAATCCCTAAAAGAGGGACAAGACTCCAATTTTGGATTGGAGCATTTAATGGATGCACCAAGGTGGCATGGACTGACACATTTGCAACTGAATTCAGTCAAGAATGATCCAACAACTAGGGAACCACAGCTCTGTGCTCTAACCTCTAGTCAATGGCTAGAGGAGACTTGAGATTCCAAAGTGCAACCATTGGCCAAACCTCTGCAGCAGTTACCATTCACTATTGCTTGCAAAACAAACTTGCTCTACTATAAATAGAGCTCATTTGTGCTCAGTTTGAGTACACCAAAGCACTACAACACTTGTTTTCCTCAAAATCTCTTTCTCTTGGCCAAAATTCCTTCTTTAGCAAGGTAACTCTGAGTTTTTGAGTTAGGGAGAAATTCCACCATAGCTCATGATCCAAACACATCCAATATGTCATATCTAAGTTGTCCAAACTCACACAAGTGACCTGTAATCCTTAATACTCAAAGTCACATATCAAAACCTCAAAATAGTTTTTTTTTTGCATTTTCCAAGCCATGTCTTGATTCAGTCACTTTCCAAACCAGATAAAACCTCAAACACACTCCAAATATCATCCTTGGACTGTCCCAAATGGCTCCCAACATCTGGAACACCATTTGAGGGAGTTGCTATTTTGGCCATTTTAACCCATTTTGCAAGAAAGGGCCAGTTTTTGTTTTTGCATGTTCCAGCTGATTCCAATCATCCTAAAAGCTTTTAAGAGATCATTTGATAGTGTCCAAAGCATCAAACCATTTCTGGAACAAGAAACTTGGCAGATTGCACAAAAAACTCCAAAAGCTCAAAAAGAGGTAAGCATCATGACTTGAACTTTCCAAAATATGCATTGCTTTGAAGTCCATTGCTTATGCATCTCTTCTACATGTTATATGTGTTGTGTTTGTCCCAATTTATCATATAATTCATGCTTGTACCAAGAGATGGCATAGAAAATGCAAAATATGGTATATTTCAAAACCACTATCGGATTTTGAGGAGGGAGCATGATCTGGAAAAAATACCACCATCATTGGATTCCTTGTGAAATTCTAGGCCAGATGCATATAAAGTTTGTCCCCAACCATGGAGAAATGAGAAAGTTATGGCCTTCACGTTTCTGAGCCAAAACTTGCCTTGCCTTGCCTTGGCCAGGCCTAGGACACAAGGCAAGCCTTGTGTATTTGTTGGTTTGTTTCAATCAACGGATGTGTCACCGCCCCAGTGGTAAGGCGCGCGCCCTATAACCTTGAGATCGTGGGTTCAAACCCCACCCAGACCATTTTGTGTTTTCTCACATTTTGTTATTTTTTCCAATATTTTCATGTTTTATTAATTAATTGGAAAATTAATAACTCCTTCAATTTTAATTATTTTTGATTTGTTCTTTTTGCAAAAAATCACAAAAATGTTGAAATATTTTATTCCACCAAAAAATTAGATTTATATTATTTATTTAATATAATTAGTATTTTTGTGAATAAATGTCTTTTATTTGTTTTTAAACCTTTTAAAAATAAATATCCATTTTGGAAAATCAAAACCAAGTAGGTTTTAATTCATCTTGTGATGAAAGCCTCATTTTTCAAACCTAAAACCAAAATCACAAGTTGTTTATTCCAACTTATTTGGAATTTTTATCATTTGTATTAATTTTCTTTGAATAATTATATTAAAAAATGATGAAATTAGGGTTTTATTGATTTTCACCCTAACAAACTTTTTTCAAACACTCATGGGCCTCTAGTAGAGTGTAAGACCGAATCCTTTGTAAATACAAACCTATTTTGGGCCTCAAATGTTGTATAAGTCCCGTTGTATTTCAAAAGTTCGGCGCGATCATCGCACGTTTAAAACAAACCATCTGGGCCTCTCCTCGAGCTATAAGACCCATTCAAAATCATTTTGGGCCTCTAATAGAGTGTAAGACCCAATCCCTCTTTGAAACCAAAATAGTTTGGGCCTCAGTCGTTGTATAAGACCCACGGTGTTTTCAAAACCTCAGCGCGATCGTCGCCCTTTTCAAAATAAACCCTGGGCTTCTCCTTGAGCTATAAGACCCATCTTTGTTCACTTTAAATCATTTTGGGCCTCTTGAGAGAGTGTAAGACCCATCCCCTTTGTACAGAAAACCATTCTTGGGCCTCAGTCACTTGTATAAGTCACTGTATAAAACGACAGTGCGATCACTGATAAAACCATGGGCCTCTCCTTGAGCTGTAAGCCCCAATTTTCCTTTCAAAAGCACTTTCTCCTTTGATTTTGCAACATACTGTTATTTTCAATTTCTTTGTTGAACAACTAACCAAACAGCATGAAAGCTCTACAACTGAGTAAGTGTTTACCCGCTTTCTTTACTGCTTTCATATATATATAACTGTATTGTGGGGCTGTTTCACTATAAGTCTTCTTTCATAAACTCATATCGACCGTGTAATACTAGTATAGAAATTTAGAGTTTCCCCGGCAACTACGTCTAGAACTAGACAAAACCTCGTCTCCTTACATCCGACGTTCTCCTGGATATTTCAAACATAACCTAAACCATGAGAATTTTCTTTTACAACAATTTTAGATAACTAGATCTAAGAAATCTCCCCCTTGAACAGTTCATATACAGAAGGCCAATTTTCCAAGTGAAACCGCTTCTGGAACTGTTCATCAGCCTCCTCTTGGGGTTAGTGCAAGGACCCACAGGCTTCCTAAAAGCATCCCCGCCTCCTCTTGGGCGTTGTACAAGGACCCGTCGGCTTCTTAGAAGTTTTCACAGCCTCCTCTTAGGCTTCGTATAATGATTCTTCCTCCGGGAAGATAGCCTCCTCTAGGGCTTCGTACAAATTGTCCCTTCGGCTTCCTAAAAGTTTTTTTTGCCTCCTCTGGGGCTTCGTACAAATTGTCCCGACGACCTCTTAAAGGTATAGGAACAGAAATTAGTCATCTTAATAGAACAGTCTTTCAAATAGTCTAGATCTTTCTACCGCGAACGTACTGTCTCTTGATCTCTCTTAAGCATAGTACAAAAGATAAAACTCTAGACTTGGACAGTCTAATCTCCTTGAGTCTCGAAGACATTCTCAAGTTCCTTTCAAAAATAGGAAAAAAAACACCCGTAGACTTGGGCAGTCTCAATACCCTTCGGATTCCCCGTTTCCTTAAAGAATAAGAAATAATACCGTCCTCAGATCAAACCCATGAGTACAACATTACCCATATAAGAACTGATTTTCTCTTTTAACCAACATACTGGACCTGTCACTCAACTGAAACAGTAACCATAGCCTCCTCTTGGGCTTTGTACAATGATTCTCCCGAGCAGAGTAAACCTTTGCAGCCTCCATCTCGGGCTTCGTACGAGATACAAAAACACTATCTTGTTGAGTCAAACATCTTTTAGCCTCCATCTCGGGCTTTGTACGAGATACAAATCACTCTCTTTGTGAGTATAAAAGACTCTCTTGTTGAGTCAAACCCTTTTAGCCTCCGTCTTGGGCTTCGTACAAGACACATATAAAAACACTCTCTTGTTGAGTCAACCCTTTTAGCCTCTATCCTGGGCTTCGTACGAGACACAAAAGCATCCTCTTGTTGGGTCAATAGCCTCCTCTTAGGCTTTGTATAAGGAAACCCTGATTGAGTCAATCAACCTTTTAGCATCAAAATATGTGCCTCGTTCACAGTATACAAACATCAACAACTCCTTTTCCCCCTATCTAATTCCTGTAAGCGGCAAGCCTCTGGATTATTTACATCCATGCCACTGTCCCTCTTTTAGCATGAGAAATTCCTAAGGAAAGATGGCATTGCTCTAAACTGAGTTAAAGTCTTCTCCTTCAGGTTGAAAATCCCCTATAAAGGAAATTATGGCATTGCTGGATTCACATATCCCAGTTAAAGTAATTCTCCTTTATAATCAGTCACCCAACAGTTGTGCCAAACAGACCAAATATTTCCCTTTAGAGATGACAAATTCTCTCTAAAGTCAACACCCTTTTAGCTTCACATCTTGGGCTTCGAACAAGATACAAATAGACCCTTCAGCTTCACATCTTGGGCTTTGAACAAGATATAAACCACCTTTAACTTCATGTCTTGGGCTTTGAACAAGACACCAAAACACCATTTCCTCCCATAGAATAGGAGGAACTATGATCGCTCTGATTTCCCTATCCCGGGAATATATAGGCATAAGATTGAAAAAAGAATCTTAGCGAGCACACTAATTAAAAAATACCCCAAAGTCCCCTACCCCAAAGCCAATCTAGCATAGTATCCCAAAAAATTCCCCATGAACAGTCCCAGTATTTCGTTCTGAACAAAATAAGCAGAGAGAGGCCCACGAACTAAAACCGCACCTGAAAACCAACAGTTTTGACTATTTAACCTCAGTTTGCAAGCAGGGTTAGTTAGAGACATCTATTTCCCTTCCTTCATCAGCTTCAATAGGATAAAAAATGAATCGACCTGTAGTACCCCAGAGCGACTGTGCTTAAGAACAACATCCAAAAATCGCTCGCTACAGCGGCAAATAAGAACATCAAGAAGATTGTGCAGAAAATGGTGGTGATGTATAAATACTGGCATGAGATGTTGCCTTATGCTTTACACGGTTATTGTACTTCGGTACGCACATCAATTGGGGCAACTCCTTTCTCACTTGTATATGGTATGGAAGCAGTTCTACCAGTAGAGGTTGAGATTCCTTCTTTAAGAGTTATGACAGATGTGAAGCTTGATGAAGTTGAATGGGTGCGTTCTAGATTGAATCAGCTGAACCTTATCGAGAAAAAGATATTGGCAGCCATTGCACATGGTCGGTTGTATCAGGGCAAGATGAAGAAATCCTTTGATCAGAAAGTGCGTCCTCGGTGTTTTCAGGCTGGCGAATTGGTTTTGAAAAGGATCCTTCCTCCTCAAATAGATCACAAGGGAAAATGGACTCCAAACTACGAAGGGCCATATGTAGTAAGACAGGTTTTCTCTGGTGGAGCCTTATTACTCTCATCCATGGATGGTGAAGATTTTACGTCCCCTGTGAACGCAGACGTAGTCAAAAAATACTTTGCATGAAAGAGACCCGCTGGACATAAAAAGAAAGTCCAGCCTAAAAGGGGCATCCCGGCGAACCATACAAAGAAAAGGTTCGGGCAAAAATTAGGGATAAAAAAGAAAAGAATAAACCTGCAAAGTTGAAACCCTGAAAAGGCAATTTTGGCAAAAATGGGTATCCCGGTGGATTGAAAACCCGAAAAGGGCGATCCAGGCAAAATTTAGGGATTTGAAAGCTAGAGGCTACGATCTGTGTTCGATATGTGAACACTTTTGATACATGGAAGTTTTGAAGGAAAGGAATCAGTCCAGTCAGTCTCTTCAAAGGTCAGAGCATATGCGGATGAGCGAGACATACGGGTCATAGCTGAATTGAATCATGGTGGATATCTGTTCCCCACATTGTCGACATGTGTATTTTCTTTTACTTTTTATGCAATTACCTCTTTTCAGGAATTGCTTTCGGATATAAATGCCTATTTACAGGCCAATTCATTCAATAAAATTCTCATTTTATTCAAAGAGCTTTCCCTTTGTGTTTTTACTTTTACTGTTTTGTTTGTGAAAACGTCCGATATTTTTGATAAACATTGCATGCGAAAACGTTAAGCTTTGCGAAGCATATCGAAAAATAGTGGAAATTGCTCAGACAACAGTCATTAGGATGGTAATCTAGATGGCCATTTTGCATATACTGTTGATTTTGTTTGCAGGGCAGCATGATTTCTCCCCAGTAGAGTTACTCTCCTCAACATTCAAATTTTGTCCTCCTCAGCAGGTTGTTGCTCTCCCAAGGCAGAGTACAGAGGATTATTTCCCCAGCTAGAGTTGTGGTTGATTTACTCTCTCAACAAGCAGCCAGAAGTTGACGCTTCTGCATCCCCAATAAGAGATTGATGGAATATCTTCTTTGGACAAAGAGGTTATTTTCCCCACAGAGTCTTGGCACCCATTTTCCTCAGCTAGTCAGGAAGTTTTTTTCTCATCAGTAACGGTATAATCTAATCCCCAACAGATGATTAAGCTTGATGGTATCCCCTAGCAGAGTTGATGTCGTCAATCACCATTCCCTAAGCAGGTTTGCTAATAGGGGCTGATATTCCCCAGCAGGGTGAAGGTAAAGATTTCTCCCAGCAGCAGGTTAATTTCAGTAATATCCCCAAGCAGGTTCGCAATTATTGACTTGTCTCCCCAAACAGAATTGGGTGGTGATCTTCACAGTGGTTTGTTCAACAGTAGTTGACATCCCTAGCAGGTTTTAAGTCCAATTGTTATTGGCATATTTCACATCCAGGTTTTGGGTTATGTCTTTGGTAGAAGTCATTGGTAATCCCCAGCAGAGAGAAATTCTCTTTGGGTTCCACTTTAATAGTTTTTATCCATCTCCAACAGAGTGGAAGTTCTCTCAGAGTTTTCATCTCCAGCAGAGTTGGTGATCAGGAAGTCGTTCAGTGAAATTTTCCTCAGCAGGATCTTTTAATTCAGAGGACAATTTAGTTTGTCATCTTCGGTGGAGTTGCCTTTGTCTTTAGCATTTATTTTGCTGGAGCGCCTCTTTTGCATTGCATAAACATTTTTGCATGACATCCTCCCAAACGCGTAGCATTTCCATTTTGTATAGAGCATTACGCCATAGAAAAATTCAAACATATGCATTCGAAGCATAAGCCAGGTTTGATATCAGTTACCAGTTTCTTTCCCCATCAGAAAGAGATGTAATTCAGGAGATGTTGTCTAACATTACACTGCAACCAGTGGATTCGTCCTTCTTACTGTTGTTCCTTCCTATACTCCCATACAGAGTTGTCTGTTTAAATTTCTCTTTCCCCAATGGAGTCATCTTTGTAGATCTGTGGATTCTACTTATCTTGGGTTTGAAAGTCCACCTTCGGCTTGGTCTTTCTTTTTCGAGTTTGCCTTCAGCCGTCCTCGTATTATTGATGTTTGTTAGCCCGCCTTAGGCCGGTCTACCTTTGTTTGAAATTCCACCTTCGGCTGGTATTTCTTTTCAAGTTCGCCTTCAGTCGTCCTCGTGTTGTTCTGATTGTTAGCCCGCCTTCGGCCAGTCTACCTTTGTTCGAAATTCCGCCTTCGGCCGGTCTACCTTTGTTCAAAATTCCACCTTTGGCTGGTTTACCTTTTCGAGTTCGCCTTCGGCCATACTCATGTATTACTGTTTTTAGCCCGCCTTCGGCCGGTCTACCTTTTCTAGTTTGCCTTCGGTCGTACTCGTGTTATGTTGTTTGAAAGTCTACCTTCGGCATAGTCTTTCTTTGAAAGTCCACCTTCGGCTTGGTCTTTCTTTTTTCGAGTCCACCTTCGGATTGGTCTCGTATTCCTTTGCTTGAAAGTCTACCTTCAGCATAGTCTTTCTTCGAAAGTCCACCTTCGGCTTGGTCTTTCTTTTTCGAGTCCACCTTCGGCTTGGTCTCGTATTCCTTTGTTTGAAAGTATACCTTCGGCATAGTCTTTCTTCGAAAGTCCACCTTCGGCTTGGTCTTTGTTTTTCGAGTCCACCTTCGGATTGGTCTCGTATTCCTTTGTTTGAAATTCCATCTTCGGCTTGGCCTTTCTTTTCGAGTTCGCCTTCGGCCGTCCTCGTGTTATTTTGTTGTTGGATAGTCCATCTTCGGCTTGGCCTTTCTTTTCGAGTTCGCCTTCGGCCGTCCTCGTATTATTTTGTTGGTTAGCCCGCCTTTGGCCGGTCTCGTCTTCCCTGCATAGTCCACCTTCGGCTTGGTCTTTCTTTTTCGAGTCCACCTTCGGCTTGGTCTTGTATTCCTTTGTTTGAAAGTCTACCTTCGGCATAGTCTTTCTTCGAAAGTCCACCTTCGGCTTGGTCTTTCTTTTTCGAGTCCACCTTCGGGTTAGTCTCTATTCCTTTGTTTGAAAGTCTACCTTCGGCATAGTTTTTCTTCGAAAGTCCACCTTCGGCTTGGTCTTTCTTTTTCAAGTCCACCTTCGGCTTGGTCTCGTATTCCTTTGTTTGAAAGTCCACCTTCGGCTTGGCCTTTCTTTTTTAGTTCGCCTTCGTTCGTCCTCGTGTTATTTTGTTGTTGGAGAGTCCACCTTCGGCTTGGCCTTTCTTTTCGAGTTCGCCTTCGGCCGTCCTCGTGTTATTTTGTTGTTGGAGAGTCTACCTTCGGCCGTCCTCGTATTATTTTGTTGGTTAGCCCCGCCTTCGGCCGGTCTCGTCTTCCCAGCATAGTCCACCTTCGGCTGACAAACACTCTATTTCATTATCCCCACAGGTTGCGAATTTCCAGGTTATTTTGGTATTCAAACCCCGTGTATCCTAATTGTCTGAAAGTCGTTGCTATCATGCCCTCGGATCCAAGAAGTTTGAATAGGGGCAGCTGTAACACCTCAAAATTTGCCCTCATGTTTTAGCTTTAACTGGCTTATGTTTCATTGCATTCTTGCATTATCATCTTTGCATATCATGGGTTCTTAGCATGGGATCAAGGCATCTAAGTCAAATCAAAGGAGTCTTGAGCCTCAAGATATCTTAATTGGTCCACCATCTCATCATGTGATCAGGCTTGACAAGAAATTTCAAGTGAATCACCTTCTCCCAACCAGTGCAAAATTAGGGTTTTGGGATTCTTGAGTATAACACCCCAATGGGCAAGATCTTTGAGCTTTTATCCTCACCAAATGTCACATCTCATCATTGTTTGAGAGGATACACATCATACTTAGAGGAATTTGGATTTGGAGGATGTGCTGATTCTTCCTAGACTGAAGGCCCCAAAACTAGGGTTTGTCATAAACTCAGTTTATTTCTGATTTTTTGGGCAAGACTTGATTCTATGGTATTCCTCATGTCCTTAAGTGTCTAAGATTGGAGAATTGTCCATCAATTTGGTTTAGAAGGGCTTCAATTGATCAATTGACTGAAAATCAAGAGAATTGGGGAAAAGTCAACTGTGCAGAGGAAAAAGTCAACTCTTGACTTTTTGAGGTCAATTTCATGTTCCTCATTTCAAATATGATCATTGGTGAAGGTTTGATCAAGAAATATCAAGGGATTAATCAAAAACCAAGAAATGTGCAAAGTTGCCAAAAATAGAAATTAGGGTTTCCGTTTATGGCAAGTTTTGGCAAGGTGAGCACCCAACTTTAGGGCATTCTTTCTGTAACACCCCCTTTCTATACCCCCAAATAATCAAATAAAACATTTAGGCATGTATTGGAAATTTCATCAGAGTATAATTGTAAACACGGCATAAAAAGGCATGTCACATTATGCTTGAAATTAAAACATACAACACCTGCTCAACAAATGATATGCAACAGTGGGGTAACTTTCAACGTAGGAACTCAGTCCTTACACCCACATCTCAATATTTAGAATAAAAGCGGAAAATCTAAACATTGATAACACCAAACATATATACATTATATATATATACATCAACAAGTATGATACAACAACATCATTCATGTTTATGTACACAAATTCATCAGCAAGATACATACACGAATGTATCACAAAAAGGAATCAAACATAAGCATCCTAGCTACCCGGTGCTACATATCAGAGCCAACCGACCAAAAAGGTATGAAGACATGCTTCACAAAAGACCACCAGATACCTAATCTGCAATGCCTCGTAGAGCATCATAAAACAGCAGAAGGGTGAGAAATATTATCATAATAACAATGCATATAATCATATATCTCAACACAAAAGTATACACATAACACATTCTCACCATTCTACCATTCCACATAAACATACATATTATATTCATTCTTCAATGCATCATTACAACGATACAATTCTTATCACAATTCATCACATCTCATTCAATATACTTCGCAAGGCATATATATATATATATATATATATATATATATATATATATATATACAAAACCAAGCATATTCATCACTATGCTTATCATTCAACATAAACACATATATTCATGTTCATTCATCCATGCACAAATACAAGGATGACCAATGCAAATCATAGAGACCGACTCACGAATCTATGCAAATGCAATGCGGTACCGACTCATTTCATCTCAAGTTCAATTGAAGAACTTATTGGAACCATCGCTCGTTACTTAGTGTAACTCCCCGTCGGGCATACGATGTTCACCCATTGCTACCACCTCTCAAAAGGCTTACAATGTTTATGGATTGCCCCCACCTCTCAAAAGGCTTACAATCTGATTGCTCCCACCTCTCAAAAGGCTTACAATCGTTTGTAATCATCGCCCCCACCTCTCAAAAGGCTTACGACGTTACAACGGATTCATCTTAGAACCCCACAATGCAAGAATGCACATCATGATGCTTCACATACAACATGACTCATGACACTCTTGACATGCATACATATTCACAATATAGTCATGCATTCATCACACACAATCCACATACATTCACATCAATTGTGCCAAACGGCAACCGAACGTTTTCACAAATAACCAAACAATTCGATTTACGGTTTATCGGAAAAGTAGGTTAAAAGTCGGCTAAAAATAATATTTTTCTTCACCAAATCAAAGAACATATTTTTAGCTTCACATCCATATAAAGAACACCTCAATCGGATAAACAACGCAAAAGATATGGATATTTCAAAATAACGCAAAAACATAAACCGGAGGCCTGACACTATGATACGGTTTGAAAATACTGCTCTAATTGAACCAGGTTCAGACCTCAAAACCATTGTTCCTAGAAAGAACATCTCATTAGCTTTCCAACGCTTCGAACGGGGATCAAAACCGACTTACGGATCAACAGATATGAATTTCCGAAGTTTCCCCGAAAAACCAGAATTTTCTGCTACAGCACTGCGGATTTTTACGTTTTCGCCCGAAAACTCGACTAAATCGAACATTTTCACCGAAACAAACATATACGCACAACCACCAAATACATAAGAACAATTTAGAACACATAAACGAAATTTCTACGACGTTCGATTTTTCGATTAAATTTCAACATTTCAAAAACCAGAATTTTCAAACATCACCAAATCGAATAAAAAGCACGTTATACGACGACCTAACCTTACTCGATACAACTACATAATTTATTTCGAATTCTAACCGTGAAAACATCGGTTTTTATCGACTTTGTCCAATTCGACCTAACCACATATATCTCTAAAACAATCTAAACAATTCAAACACACACATACATAATCATACACATGGATAAGATAATAATATTTCACACCCTTACCCGATTAAATTCGATTCCTAGAGTTGTCTTGACGATTTCCTAGCTTTTCCAATCTTTTCTTCTCTTTTTCTTCTCTTGTTCTTCTTTCTCTCTATTTTTCTCTCTAACTCTCCTTTTCTCTCTTTTCTAACTCTTATGCTTTTCTTTCTATTTCTTTTCTTACTACTTTCTTTTCTTTACTTTAAATATCTCACAAATACCCTTAAATCATTCCTCACTTAAATTCTAACTTAACAATAATTATGAAATGTCTAAAATACCCTCCAATCTAATTTCCCCCGAAAACTCTCAAAAACGGTAAAATAATATAACACGCCAACATATCAGATTAAAACACCAATTTCACAATAACATTATTATCACCCAAATTAAATAAAAGACTCAACAAAATAATACAAATTAGCACAAAATGGAGATAATCATAATCGGGCTGTTACAACTCTCCCCCACTTTTGAAATTTTCGTCCTCGAAAATATTACCTGATTCAAACAACTCCGGATACGACTCTCGCACCCCACTCTCTAATTCCCAAGTCATATTGCCCTCCGAAGCGCCTCCCCACGCTACTTTCACAAGCGCAATATCCTTGTCTCTTAGCTTCTTAACTTCACGATCCAAAATCTTAATCGGTAAAACTTCAACCGTAAGATTATCTCTCACTTCTACCTCGTCCATAGGAATAATATGTGACGGATCCGGAACATACTTCCGAAGTTGCGAAACATGGAAAACGTCATGCAAATTCGAAAGATTCGGAGGCAACGCCACACGATAAGCCACAGCGCCAACACGTGCAGTAATCTGATACGGACCAATAAAACGAGAAGTCAACTTCTTCGACTTCAAAGCACGACCCACGCCCGTAACCGGTGTAACTCTCAAAAACACATGTTCGCCTTCTTTAAACTCAAGATCTTTCCTTCTCTTGTCATGATAGCTCTTTTGTCTACTTTGAGAAGCTCTCATCTTTTCCCGAATAAGCTTCACTTTCTCCGTCGTTTCTTGTACCAATTCCGGTCCAACAATCGCCCTCTCACCAGTTTCATGCCAACACAAAGGTGTTCGACATCTCCGACCATACAAAGCCTCAAATGGTGCCATACCAATACTCGTATGAAAACTGTTATTATAGGTGAACTCAATCAACGCTAAATAACTATCCCAAGCACCACCTTGCTCTAGCACACAAGCACGCAACAAATCCTCCAACGATTGAATCGTCCTCTCAATTTGACCATCTGTTTGCGGATGGTAAGCCGAACTCAATCTTAGCTTAGAACCCAAAGCCTCTTGTAAACTCACCCAAAATCTCGATGTAAATCTCGGATCTCGATCCGATACAATACTCTTAGGAACACCATGTAACTTCACAATCACACGAACATAAATCTCGGCTAACTTCTCCAAAGGATAACTAATGTCAATTGGAATAAAGTGAGCAGATTTAGTAAGCCTATCAACAATCACCCAAATAGCATTATGACCTCTTTGCGTATTCGGCAATCCCGTAACAAAATCCATCGATATACTATCCCATTTCCATTCCGGAATATCCAACGGTTGCAACAAACCACTAGGCTTCTGATGTTCCACCTTCGACTTTTGACAAGTCAAACACGCATACACAAATCGAGCCACATCCCTCTTTAAACCGGACCACCAAAATATCTTCTTCAAATCTTGATACATCTTATTCGCACCCAGATGAATTCTTAAATTACTTCGGTGTCCTTCCTCTAAAATCATCTTTTTCAACTCCGTGTCGTCGGGAATACAAGTACGACCACGGAATCTCAAAACTCCAAAGTTATCAACCTTGAAATCCTCATTCTCATTCATCATTAAATCAACGAACTTCAAATCCAACTTTTCCTTTTTACTAACCGTTGCAAGAAAATCATTCGTAACATGTAACATACCAAGTCTCACACTTCGCGGCGTCATTTCACAAACAAACTCAAATCTCTGAAATCCTCCAAAAGTTCCCATTCTTTCATCATTAATGCGGACATATGTAACAACTTTCGACTTAAGGCATCGGCTACCACATTCGCCTTACCCGGATGGTAATTCAAACTAAAATCAAAATCCTTCAAAAGTTCTAACCATCTTCATTGTCTCATGTTCAATTCTTTCTGATCAAATAAATATCTTAAGCTTTTGTGATCACTAAAAACTTCAAATCTTGCACCATAAAGGTAATGCCTCCAAATTTTCAAAACAAACACCACCGCCGCTAACTCCAAGTCATGCGTAGGATCATTCTTTTCATGCACTCTCAATTGTCGTGAAGCATAAGCCACAAATTTTCCATCTTGCATCAGAACACCACCTAACCCAATCAATAAAGCATCACAATATACAACAAATGGTTCATTAGGATTCGGTAAAATCAAGATCGGAGCCGTTGTCAACCTTCTTTTTAGCTCAATGAAACTCTTTTCACAATCTATATCCCAAATGAAAGCCTTTCCTTTACAAGTCAATTGCGTTAACGGAAGTGCCAACTTTGAAAATCCCTCTATAAACCTCCGATAATAACCCGCCAAGCCTAAAAAGCTTCGAATTTCCGTAACCGATCTAGGAGTCTCCCACTGCATCACCGCATCAATCTTAGATGGATCAACACTAATACCACTCTCGGAGATAACATGTCCAAGAAAACTTACTTCCGATAACCAAAAGTCACATTTTGACAACTTAGCATATAATTGTTTCTCTCTCAAAATTTGCAACACAATTCTCAAATGCTCTTCATGCTCTTCTTGAGACTTAGAATAAATCAAAATATCATCGATGAACACAACCACAAAACGATCCAACTGTTCATGAAAAATACGATTCATGTATTCCATAAACACCCCTGGCGCATTAGAAACCCCGAATGGCATCACGGAATATTCGTAATGACCATACCGTGTCCTAAATGCCGTCTTCTGAATATCCTCGCTTTTCACACGAATTTGGTGATATCCCGATCTCAAATCAATCTTGCTAAAGACACGCGCACCAACCAATTGGTCCATCTAATCATCAATCCTTGGAAGCGGATATTTGTTCTTAATTGTCACCTTGTTCAACTGTCGATAATCAATACATAACCGCATACTTCCATCCTTTTTCTTTACCAACAATACCGGAGCACCCCAAGGAGAAACACTTGGCCTTATAAATCTCTTGTCCAATAAGTCATTCAACTGCTTCTTCAATTCTATCAACTCCGATGCCGACATACGATACGGTGCCATCGAAATCGGTCTAGTGCTAGGAACTAGATCAATAGAGAACTCAACTTCTCTTTCCGGCGGTACATCCGTAATATCCTCCGGAAACACTTCTGGAAAATCACACACCACTGGAAACATATCAATACCAATCTTACTCTCCACTGACAATGATGCAAACAAACCAAACAATTGAGCTTCATCCTCTAAAAGTTTCTTCAACTCTTTAGTAGATAGAAAACTCTCCTCTTCATCATCTTCCAAAGAAGGAAACCTTACCAACTTATGATAGCAATCTATATGAACTCGATTAAATTGCAACCAGTTCATACCCAAGATTACATCCAATCCCTCCAACGGTAAACACACTAAATCCATAATGAAGTCTTTACCATAAATGGTCAAAGGACAACTTACACACACCAAAGACGAAGTTACCGACCCTGAAGCAGGAGTCTCAATAACCATCTCAATACCCATCAAAGACAACGCAAGATTCAAATGCTTCGCGCACTCAGACGAAATAAACGAATGAGTCGCTCCCGTATCAATAACAGCAACTAAAAGTGTACTATTAATAAAGCATGTACCTTTAATCAAACGGTCTGCACTAGTGGTCTGAGTCCCCGCCAATGCAAACACCTTTCCGCCCGCTTGAGCTTGTTTCGGCTTAGTACTAATGTGACCCACTTCTCCACAGTTAAAACACTTCACCATATTCCTCCTACACTCAGCAGTAGAATGCCCAATACCTCCACAGTTAGAACATCTCCCAACGGCCTTCCTACACTCAGTTGCTTTATGACCCATTCCACCACAATTGAAACACTTAATGAACCCATAACTTCCTCCTCCAGATCTCTTATCAAAGTTTCCCTTATATTTACCCTTATCAGCGGGGGTCACATAAGGTCCACTTCTAGCTTGCTGTTTCCCTCTCCTCTCATTCACACTCTTGTAATGTGTAGAACGAGCTTTGCTATCTTCCTCGAAGATTCTACAACATTCAGTCAAATCCGAAAACCTCCTAATCCTTTGATATCCCACAGCTTGCTTAATCTCAGGACGCAAACCATTCTCATATTTAATACACTTTGAGAACTCAGCAGTAATCGCAGCATAATGAGAATGAAATTGAACCAATTCCACAAACTTAGCAGTATAGTCCACCACTGACATACCACCTTGTTTTCAATTCCAGGAATTCCATCTCTTTCTTCCCTTTCACACTTTCAGGGTAATACTTCAGCAAAAACTCGATACGAAACAATTCCCAAGTTACCTCTTCATTATCCACCTCAAGAATTTCACGCATACCGACCCACCAATTGTCGGCTTCTTCCCTCAGCATGTGAGATCCAAGCCTCACCTTACTCTCTTCCGCACAGTCCATGACTCTGAAGATTCTTTCAATCTCTTTCAGCCAAAGTTGAGCACCATCGGGATCAAATCTTCCTTTGAAGACCGGTGGTTGATTCTTCCTGAACTCTTCATTAGCACTTACATTCGGCGCACCCTGCACCGCCCTAGCCATTGCTTCCATAGCAGCAGCCATCGCATTATCGTTTCTACCAACCATATTCTGATCATTCCCAAAAATAACAACAAAGGTTAAACAACAGTTCAACCAACACAACAATGAGACAGACACGACTGACTCAACCAGGCTCTGATACCACTTAATGTAACACCCCCTTTCTATACCCCCAAATAATCAAATAAATCATTTAGGCATGTATTGGAAATTTCATCAGAGTATAATTGTAAACATGGCATAAAAAGGCATGTCACATTATGCTTGAAATTAAAACATACAACACCTGCTCAACAAATGATATGCAACAGTGGGGTAACTTTCAACGTAGGAACTCAGTCCTTACACCCACATCTCAATATTTAGAATAAAAGCGGAAAATCTAAACATTGATAACACCAAACATATATACATTATATATATATACATCAACAAGTATGATACAACAACATCATTCATGTTTATGTACACAAATTCATCAGCAAGATACATACACGAATGTATCACAAAAAGGAATCAAACATAAGCATCCTAGCTACCCGGTGCTACATATCAGAGCCAACCGACCAAAAAGGTATGAAGACACGCTTCACAAAAGACCACCAGATACCTAATCTGCATGCCTCGTAGAGCATCATAAAACAGCAGAAGGGTGAGAAATATTATCATAATATCAATGCATATAATCATATATCTTAACACAAAAGTATACACATAACACATTCTCACCATTCTACCATTCCACATAAACATACATATTATATTCATTCTTCAATGCATCATTACAACGATACAATTCTTATCACAATTCATCACATCTCATTCAATATACTTCGCAAGGCAAATATATATATATATATACAAAACCAAGCATATTCATCACTATGCTTATCATTCAACATAAACACATATATTCATGTTCATTCATCCATGCACAAATACAAGGATGACCAATGCAAATCATAGAGACCGACTCACGACTCTATGCAAATACAATGCGGTACCGACTCATTTCATCTCAAGTTCAATTGAAGAACTTATTGGAACCATCGCTCGTTACTTAGTGTAACTCCCCGTCGGGCATACGATGTTCACCCATTGCTACCACCTCTCAAAAGGCTTACAATGTTTATGGATTGCCCCCACCTCTCAAAAGGCTTACAATCCGATTGCTCCCACCTCTCAAAAGGCTTACAATCGTTTGTAATCATCGCCCCCACCTCTCAAAAGGTTTACGACGTTACAACGGATTCATCTTAGAACCCCACAATGCAAGAATGCACATCATGATGCTTCACACACAACATGACTCATGACACTCTTGACATGCATACATATTCACAATATAGTCATGCATTCATCACACACAATCCACATACATTCACATCAATTGTGCCAAACGGCAACCGAACGTTTTCACAAATAACCAAACAATTCGATTTACGGTTTACCGGAAAAGTCGGTTAAAAGTCGGCTAAAAATAATATTTTTCTTCACCAAATCATAGAACATATTTTTAGCTTCACATCCATATAAATAACACCTTAATCGGATAAACAACGCAAAAGATATGGATATTTCAAAATAACGCAAAAACATAAACCGGAGGCCTGACACTACGATACGGTTTGAAAATACTGCTCTAATTGAACCAGGTTCAGACCTCAAAACCATTTTTCCTAGAAAGAACATCTCATTAGCTTTCCAACGCTTCGAACGGGGATCAAAACCGACTTACGGATCAACAGATATGAATTTCCGAAGTTTCCCCGAAAAACCAGAATTTTCTGCTACAGCACTGCGGATTTTTACGTTTTCGCCCGAAAACTCGACTAAATCGAACATTTTCACCGAAACAAACATATACGCGCAACCACCAAATACATAAGAACAATTTAGAACACATAAACGAAATTTCTACGACGTTCGATTTTTCGATTAAATTTCAACCTTTCAAAAACCAGAATTTTCAAACATCACCAAATCGAATAAAAAGCACGTTATACGACGACCTAACCTTACTCGATACAACTACGTAATTTATTTCGAATTCTAACCGTGAAAACATCGGTTTTTATCGACTTTGTCCAATTCGACCTAACCACATATATCTCTAAAACAATCTAAACAATTCAAACACACACATACATAATCATACACATGGATAAGATAATAATATTTCACACCCTTACCCGATTAAATTCGATTCCTAGAGTTTTCTTGACGATTTCCTAGCTTTTCCAATCTTTTCTTCTCTTTTTCTTCTCTTGTTCTTCTTTCTCTATATTTTTCTCTCTAACTCTCCTTTTCTCTCTTTTCTAACTCTTATACTTTTCTTTCTATTTCTTTTCTTACTACTTTCTTTTCTTTACTTTAAATATCTCACAAATACCCTTAAATCATTCCTCACTTAAATTCTAACTTAACAATAATTATGAAATGTCTAAAATACCCTCCAATCTAATTTCCCCTGAAAACTCTCAAAAACGGTAAAATAATATAACACGCCAACATATCAGATTAAAACACCAATTTCACAATAACATTATTATCACCCAAATTAAATAAAAGACTCAACAAAATAATACAAATTAGCACAAAATGGAGATAATCATAATCGGGTTGTTACACTTTCTCCATGTTCCAAGCTCCAAATTGAAAGTTTATGGAGGCCTATCAAAAGTTCACATTCTAAGCTTCAAAACCATACCAAGAACATGTCCATTGGATCAAAATTGAGAGAGATATGATCAATTAAAGTTGAGACAAATCAAGGCACACTGGCAAGTCATGACCAGTCAGCGCGCAGTAATTTCAACAAACACCTTGTGTGCATGTTTTGTCCAAGTTCAAGGTCATAATTCTCCATGATGGAGACTCCAAATGAAAAATTGTCCAACATGGTTTTTGTTCCTCTTGATCTCATCTTCAACTTTGATGTTGGAGAAATTTTCATATGATCAACTCATTGAGAGATATAATGAGGCAAAGTGTGTGACCTCCAACTGATCCATTCACACGCATGTGGTAGGGCACGACTAGGTTAGGCTGACCTGCCAACACAGTTGTGTACATACACTTTCATGAATAATTTTAAGCACCTTAGAGGCTTCAATTGCATTTGTTTTCCACACCAACATTACTCTACTCCATGCCCTCTTTCCAAAAACCCCAAGATCATCCATTTTCATCCCATAATCATGGAGATCCAATGCTCCAAAGTCAACAACATACCAACTGTTTTCTTCCACCTCAAGCAAACACAATTCAGTCAAAAAAGAGTCTTGTGGCATTGCTATTGTCATTATGCGCATGCTAACATCATGTACCTCACACATTACATTTCCTTTTCAAGATAAACATGCTCTTACATCCATACCATGCACATGTACCATCCATGCTATAATTGTTCAAACACAAATGAGAAGGAAACTTGTGAAGCAAGCTATGCAAATTCAGTACCTTATCATCACCTTCTATTTGAATTCCACCATAACATTCCATGATCTTCTCCACACATGAGCAAAGCAACAACAACTCGTGACAACTCATATACTTCACTCACTCTCATTTTTTTAACTCAGTTTAACCTCACTCAGTTAACTATGGTTCTAACTGTCAACTATGACAGTTAGAAGTTAACCAAGGATATAAAAGGAAGCTCATAACAGAAATTGGAAGGGACTTCAATCATTCCTCATTCTTCTCCATTTCACACTCTCTCTCTGAACTTGTTCTCTCTCTCTAGGCTCTGAGGATTTCAACTCTCTCTGCACATTGCTCTTTCATTCTTCACCAAGAATCATCAGTGTATTCAAAGCTTTGAAGCATAGCATTGCATCTTGATTTTTCACATCTGCATCAACTGATTTTCAAGAGAGTTTGAAGTTTCATAGCCTTTATTTGGCCGGTTTGAAGTTCAAGAAGCAAAAGGAACCTCCTCTCTGGTCTTCTTTTGAGCAAAGGATTCATCAAAAGCACAGGTTTCACTTCAACTTTTTTGCTCTCTTTTTGCTCTGATTTTATTTGTTTTTGCCTGATTGGAGCTCAATAAGAGCCATGTGACCACCGGCTAGTTGATAGGCTCCTTAGGAGCATAGACCTGAAAATTAGGGCAAACTTACTTGCTTCGATTCTCTCTGTATGTGAATTGTTTGTGATTTTTGAGGATGGATTTGGAACCTACGTGGCATGAGGATCATTTTGATGTATGGTTTGATGATTTCTGGTCACCTGTAAATTTTGCCACGGTGGTGAGCTTGCCGGAGAAGATGACCGGAGTCCCCTGACTCATTTCTTTTTTTTATTATTTTCTTTTCATACTTGTTTCATTTTTAATTTTTAAAAATACTTTTAAGAATGATAAAATCCTAAAAAAATTTATGAAGCATCATAATGCATTTAAGTAATTTTTACATGTTTTATTTTATGATTTTAGCATATTTTGCTATTTTTCCATGAATTTCCATTTAATTTCTTTTGTGTGAACATACCTTCATGATACATGTTTCATTTTTGATTTGTTTGACATAGTTTTGTGTTGAATTTTCACATGAGCATTGATCCATGTTTGCATGATACATCAAGGCATCTCATACCTATTTTTGTAGATTTTTAGGTCATTTCTTATTGACTTTTCAATGAGATCTTTGAGCCATTTGTTTGTGTGACTTGTATGAGATTGTGAAGCATCTTTGAGCATGTTTGGTAATGAATTTTGAGCCATCCTTTTGAGACATGTTTGCACACTATTTGTAATTCATAATACTTGTATCTTTCAATGTTCTCATCCTTCTAGCATGACTTTTGATTCATCTTAAAAGCTTGCTTGTTTGTGTGAATGTTAGGGATCATATGCTAGGGTATCAATGTGCATTGTATGCAAACATCTTTGACAATTAATGAGGCCTCTTGATACATGTTGCATGAACATTATAGGTCACTTTTCTCATGTTATAGGGCATTCATAGTTCATCTTTACATGACTTGTATGCACTTATTTGAACTAAAAATGTTTTGTGAACTTGTGCATCCTTACTTGTTCTTCTTTGATCAATTGTTTCCATCAACACTTGCATGATCTTGTACATTCATGAAAACATGATTCCACTTCTGTTTGTGATCATTTTCAATCATATTCCATGACTTCTAACATCATCTCACATGTCTCTTAACTTTATGAACACATAAGAACTTGTTTGACCTAACTTAAACATGCTTACTTCTAATCTTCAATGTGCTTCAACATGACACTTGTGTGGACTTTATATGATCATTCTTGACTTCTAAATGTCATTTCAAATATCATGTGCTACTGACTTACATTCATTTACAAGTATGTTCATCTTGCACTTCCATTCTTTACTTGCATTACAAGTGTGCTTCCTTGTATGAACTTAAGTGATGTTTTGGTTTTCACTTCTTCTTACTTAATCAATGCTTACATTTATGATTTACATGTTATCTTAATAACATCTCAATGCATTAATAAATGTCATTCAGTTCTGACTTTGATGTTTACATGTGCATTCATTCATGTTTATGAACCATATGCATCCATCTTACATAGTTTGTGCACAACTTGCATTTGTGTGAACTTTTGATGCATAGTTTGATATTGTGTGCTTTCATTTGGCATGTTAACTTAAGTAAGGACCCTTGTCATGTACCTACTGACTTTGAAGCATCCTTAACCCTTAGGACCCTTCCCTTTTGGTTTAATTCTTGTATGCTTCTCAAGTTGTCTTCTTAAGACAACTAACATTGTTTGGTTTGTTTTTGTCAACTATATTCAATACTTGTATTCAATACTTAGGCATATTTTGTGCTAACCTTATGTAGGGGCAGAGGTAAGTCAATTGAGCATGTGGATGTTTATCCTTGCTCATTCCTCCTTTCATCTCTTATCTCTTTCATAACTCTTTTACTTGTTGGATTGCATGATATAATGCTTTGTGTGTAACTCTCTCACACCCCTTTGGGATCCTAGCTCATCCTTAATTTTTGATTAAGGTGAGGTAGAATAAGCATTAGGTAGTGCTATCCCTCTCTCATCTTTAGACTTAGGTTGTTCTCAAACCTCCCCTTAGGACCATCTTTTGCATGACAACTTTAAGATAGAATTCCCCGTAGTGTTTTCTTTCTTCCTTGAGTCTTCTCTTCTCTTCTCATAACCTTTCCAAAACACTTAATAAAGATTAACGTGTATTGCGCATGAGCCTTATATATGGGAAGAGAATAATGGGGGGTCTCACTTCATTCTTCTAGGGTATTTAGTGTACGTCCTGTTGGGGACGATACGCGACGTATTCGTTACTATGTTGTAGACTTGGGTGCAATGCAAGTTATAAACTAACTTCAAAACACTTATTGTCTAAAAAACACAAAAACAAACTCAAACCTTTTTTTATCCTTCGGGATCATTCGGTTTCAAACCCATTTTTAGAAAAGGGCATGTTACTTCCGTCTCGTCGCAAACAAGCATAGAACCTAACCGCCGGACGCGAATCTAACGTCGCTTATAAAAAAAAACCAGCAACGTCTTCCCTAGTGAGGGAAACTACGTCGCTCTGATTCTCGCGTGCGAGCGAGATACGTAGGCAGGAGATCGTGCGAGATCTCTCCGAGCATAACCTTTCTTCATCACCTCTTTGTCTCCTTTCGACCCGTAGGTCAAACTACGACTGCTCTGATTTCCTCCTTCTGGTGAGATTGAGGATACGTAGGCACAAGACAACGATGTCTTGGCGAGCAACCTCCCCCTTGGTTCGTGTCCGAACTACGTCGACTCTGACTTTCCCATTGCACGAGGGAATACGTAGGCATAGGACGAATGATGTCCTATCGAGTCACTTTTTTTTCTTCTTTTCCTCCTCATTTCTTCGTTCTTTTTCGACCCCGTTCCTTTTCCTTTCCAGTAGAAGTGGAGCTCTAGACGACGACACCCTTTGATTAAGACAACAAGCGTGGATCCCATCGAGTACGATGGACGCGTGGGGGTGCTAATACTTTCCCCTCGCGTAACCGACTCCCTTACCTATTTCTCTTGGTCGCGAGACCATGCTTTTCATTTCCCCCTGGTTTACGCAGTGTTTCCTTTCCCTCTATCGGGATAAATACACATTTCTGACGAATCTGTTTCCGCGCCACTTTCGCGTTTGTACTTGGATGAAAATCCCGGGAGCGACAATATAGAGCCCCCAGCGCGTGGCCAACGGTCCTATTTTCGAAGCGAAATAATTGTTTTCCCAAAGAATAGGTAACTGCCCAAACTAGTCGTTATGTCGGGCAGGGTGCCCGAAACTAGCCGTTATGTCAGGCATAAGCGTAGTTTCAGGCACATGCCCTCATCTATTCGGGGAGTGGAGAAGCCGTGCGTAACGGGCAGCATTTCCGGGGAGGAGTGATGCAGTCCGTGCCCAGTTGGAGGGGCAGAAAGGTAACTTCTGTCCGTTTGTGGATTGAACTTAGGCAATTGGACCGTTCTGGAGTAGAAGTGGATTGGGTCATGTCTGTCCATTGGTCCAGTCCAGAACAGTTACAACTACAAATTTTAAATGAGATTAATTAACATATACTATCAATTCATCATCATCATTTATTTGCATTACTTTATAAAAAATTTAAATCAAAATCAAAATTCGGTTTTATACTGTCAATTCATCATCATCATTCATTTATATTACTTTATAAAAATAAAAATAAAAATCAAACTTCCCAATATCTAAAGTATATCTAAAGTCTATGACTAATTGAGTAAGTAAAATTCTTTTACGATATTAATACATTTCAATTAAATTCATTTTAAAATATGTGATATATATATATATATATATATATATATATATATATATATATATATATATATATATAATTTTATATTTTAATGTTTTAGATGAAAATGTGACATATTTTTCCTAACTCGTTGTTGCTCACAACTTCATAAACTTCCTTGACATATCCATCCAAAACAGTTTAATATAAGAGAAATAGTCAAAATTCAACAACAACTGTGGACTGATAAATAAAATATTATTAAAATGAAATAGAATAATAAGACTAATAAAACCCATAGGGCGGAACCGTGTGAGAAATTTTAGTCTCCTTCGTCTATATAAGAAGCTTTAAGAACCTTTCATACACAATCAACACAATAATTTGCAATCTCTTTCTTTCCCCCTACGACAGGATATATATATCTATATACAATTTATATAGAGATGGATTTTGTGAAGAAGTGTAAGAGAGTATGGGGAAGAAACAATAGATTGTATCCAGAAGACACTTGCGGTGGAAGCTATGGCAAATTATCGTCCGACAAGAGCCACAAACAAAAGGATAATATTAAGAATAAGAAACCAGTAAATGGTTGTGTTTGTGTCTACGTTGGACCTGAGAGACAGAGATTCATTATCAAGATCAAAATATTAAATCATCCTTTGTTCAAAACGATTTTGGAAGGTGTTGAGAATGAATATGGATATAGAAACGATGGTCCTCTATGGCTTCCTTGTGATGTTGACATGTTCTGTGAGGCACTTGTGGAAATTGAGAGTGCTGAGGAGAATGATACCGGTTTTGTGGGTTGCAGGTTTCCAATGGGTCACAAACACAGCCTGGTTTCCAATTCTAGCCTGAGTTGTGTTGCCAATTACAAGCTTTTGGTATAATTAAGTTGTAAAATAAACACTTGTAGATGTATATATATCTGTATCTATGATTTTTTGAAAGTGACGCCATTTTGATAGCAGTATATTTTACAATGATCAAAACTATTATTTTTTTTAGGGTTAATACCTATTTTCT